>CM060408.1:121140659-122340659 GCA_030545235.1 Helianthus tuberosus
AACATACTTACAAAGGTTTCAAAGGTTTATTCACAAACACACATGAACTCGCTCAACTTTTGTTGATGTTTTCAAACTACATGTATTTCAGGAAACTAAGTATGGATCTGGCGGGCGTTAAGTTTCAAGTATTGGCTGGAATAAAAGATGTCATCCGGTGTCGAATGGTTTAGAGTGTGTATCCTATCTCGGATAGGATACATGTTTCAAAGCTTGGATATCATTAGTGTCTTTTGAAAAGTCCTTATGGAACTTAAAATTTGTTGGTGTTGTATTCAGAATACGAAGTCTGTGTTTTTGGGGTTAAATCAATGTTGTTGTAATGTTTCAAAACTTAATCAATGGATGAACATCTTGGATTTATCATATAGTTGTTTGTTATGGTTGAATGCAATGATATTAAGCAAGTCACACCAAATCACGCTTCCGCAAAAGTCAGGGTGTGACAATTAGAGTTCATAATGTGGTTTAACCAGTTTACAAGTTCACAACACATCAATAAAACAATTTTGTAGGTCTGTGATGCGGTCGCAGGGCGCGACCGAGGAAGCAAAATGTGTCGCGGGCCGCGAGCGGCTGCCGCGTGTCGCGAGGATGAAAGTGGCCTCCATCACGTGGTGCGGGGGTCACTCTTTTCCAACGGATTTTGTTAAATCCTGCAGTTTTCCCAGCTATGCTATTCTTTGCAAAAATGGACATAACTTGTCCGATATTGATCCGAATTAAGGCTCGTTTCTTCCTACGTGATCGTAATTCAATCATCTATAATATGGAATCATAATCCAACATATGAATTTACAACTTTCATAAATTTAAGCTTTTGGCTTATAATAATTTTAATTTATTTTGACCCGTTTAAGTTTCAAACATCACTATTATCCCAAATAGTTTTCATTTTAAAACTAGCCTTACAAAATGAACATGTCCTATTCGTAAGGCGTTAATCATAACTTTATACGTCCGTTATGAATTAAATGCAATACTTGTTCGTCTCATTCGACTACAACTAGTCAAACCTTTATTTCATAATTTCCTTCATATGAAACATTGAAGTTTTAGTCATACTCAAACTGAGTTTTTGACTATAGACCTGCATTTCCCATTCTCGGATAATGGGTTTTATGACTTTTCACCCATAACCGGGTATAATTTCGGAGTCATTTAGTATGAAACCTTTTCGGCTTGCACAAGACTCACAATTGACCCATTCGGTCGTTTTAACGATATCCATCGCTTTCACACAACTAAAATAACATAACTTTAGTTGTTTTGACCCGTTTGGTTTTACTAGCGAAATCCATCACTTTCTATCTACCAAACATTCGTTATTCGAGTCATTTTGACCCGTTAAACATTATAGTGGAATCCACCACTTCTACGTTTTTACTTATCGCTATACTCTAGTAATTTCGATCAATTAGTACATACATAATCCTCTGTTTTAGTAATAACCAAACTTCATAACAATTTAATTATTATTCAAATAACTAAACATAAGATACTAATGAAATTTTTACGAAGCGTATAGCCGCGTACCTTTTAAAGCTTTCCTTTCAACTGATTATCCTGTTCCTCCTTGATTGCTAGATGGTCCACCCAAATCGCCTATAAAATCCAATTCGGACATTTCGCTTAAGATTTCAACACTCAATGCTTCTAACTTAGTCAAATAAGTGATTTCTTCATAATTTTCACCTATTTCAGGTTCATTCAAGCATTTTATCAAACACCTTATGTGCGAAATTTTTATTCTAACACAAACAAGTTCATAATGAATATTTTTAACCATGTTAATTCATCATTTTCAAGAATTGACGTCTCATATTCACCAAGAACATCTAGAATTATATACTAACCCTTAAATAACATCAATTTATCACCATCATCAAAGGGTTCATCCTTTTTAATCAAAACCCATGTACTAAACATATGATAATTGATCAATTCAAGTGATTATGATTTAAAATCATCAAATTCTTATATAGGGCTTGTTCCTAGACTTGTATTCACCTTAATTTAGCCATAACATAAATCAATTCTTCAATAATTTCATTTATGAAATTTCAAGAAGAATCAAAACATCATCAAAGATTAAAATTTAGCATACCTTGTGACCTTCTAAGTATAATGATCACAAATTTAGCTTGAAATCGATTCCTACTTGGTTTCTTTCTTTGATTCTTGATATTATTTGATGAAACTAGGGTTTTGAGACAAGAACACTGTTCTTTGTTCTCTGTGTTGGTCGACCAGGATAAAACACACACCAGGTGTGTTTTAAACATTATTTGTTTTATTAAAATAACTATCAAGAAAGTCAATTTCAGTCCCTCCAGATTGCAAGACATATAAAATGGTTAAAACCCTTAAATTCCTATCTTTTATAACAAAATTTTAACTAGGTTAATTATTCCTAGTTTAAAATTCACTATTTTAGTTTCGATATTAATAATTATACATGTATACATGCATATATAATTTAATATTTTAGGGGTGTTACACCATATCTCCAGTTTGCAAGACGTATAAAATGGTTAAAACCCTTAAATTCCAATCTTTTATAACAAAATTTTACCTAGGTTAATTATTCCTAGTTTAAAATTCACTATTTTAGTTTCGATATTAATAATTATACATGTATACATGCATATATAATTTAATATTTTAGGGGTGTGCTAGGATCTGAGTTTGGATTGATTGTGTTTTACGTTTGAATTAAGATGGAAGATGAATGAGAAATGCAGCGGAATATAAATGATAACAAACTTTGCACCCAATCAAACAGGAGAATTGCTTTCAACATACAAGTTTAACATTGAACCGAATGCTTAAATTTATTCCAAACACCGATTACAATTGCAAGTATGTAACAAACTCCCCCTCAGCCTGAACTCACAGTGAATTTGTTCGTGCAGGAAGAAAGAAGGTGAAGAGCTAATAGAACAGTACAGGGTACTGTTCTATTTATAGGCACGGACAAACCACTGAAGCATCTAAGCTGACGTCACCATGAAAGTGACATCTAACCTCCTAACAAACTCTAACATCTGATCTATACAACCTCTGCTATGCTAACAACTGTCATACATTACATTTCATAATATAAACTAAACTACTGCTGCATCCTTCCACTAATGTGAACCCAGCAGTACTTGATATATCCAGCAGAGCTTGACCTATAGCAGTAGATTGAACAGCAGAGCTTTAGTCTTCCATCAGTCTTTGACTTGGACAACAGTTGTAGGTCAGCAGTTAGTAAAGATCAGTAGATTGGAGGTCAGCAGATGTTGAAACCACTTTCAAGGGGAGAGACTTGAATACATAACATCTGCTTATTCTGGATCCACTGCCCTGATCTAGTTTTGGCTTTAATTATATGTTTCTTTAATAGGGTTCAATCCCAACAATCTCCCCCTGGAACAGATAATGCTAAAACTCTTCATTATTGGTAGATCTTTATTGGCTCATCAACAGTTCCCTTATTTTCCCTTTGAGTTGTAACTCAAAGGCTAAGGCATCTGTGTCATCATCATCCCTGCTAAGTGGAAGATCAAGGAGATCCTGCAAATCTTCAAGACTTAGGCCAAGTGCTTGTTCCCTTGTTATTTTCTTCACTTCTCCACTAGACTTGATCACTGTCAGTACATGGGTCTGTTTGTCAGTTTTTCACTTTAGTACTTTTGAGTCTGGTGGGTTTCTAGGGAGATTTTTATTAGATGAGGTGTTTGGTGATGCTGGCCTATTGATGACTGACTGAGCAGTACTTACAGGTTGATTCAATCCAAGAGTTTCTTCAATCATCTTCTTGATGCCCTCTTTTACAAGTTCATCACCTGCCATTAACTCTTGCACTGTTTCTGCATCCAACTGATTTTATTCCCTTCTTTTATAGATGGCAGCACCAGCTGGAGCAGTGGCTATCTTAACTTGCAGCTTTGGTGGTCTTGTTGAGACCTCTGCTTTGGAATAGTCAGGTTTTTGTGGAGCATTAGGATCTGTATTCCTTAATTTATCCAAGCTTTTGTAGGTGGACCTGACTTTCTCTTCTTTCCATCTCAACACTTGATTTAAGGTCCCATAATCAGCAGCAGCTAATTCCTCTTTCATTCTCCTCAGCTCTACCTTTTTATCAGGTACATTTTTTTGTGCTTTGCCCAATCAGGAGGAGTATGTTTCACTTTGTTCTTGATCATGTCTTGAATCCTGGCTGCTTCACTTTCAAGCTCAGGAATGGTCCAGTCTTTATACATGTATCTTTCTCCTTTGTATTTCTTATGGGCCATGATGTTTTCAACATAATCTTTTCTCAGGGATTCATCTGCCTTTTCTGATATCTGCTGACACACATTCTTTGCAAATTGTTCCAAAGATCTGACTTGTGTGAGCAAAAATTGATAGTTCTGCTGAATTTCTCTATCAGATTTCCCTTGTGAATTTCTTTTAGAGATATCCTCTGCTTGTTTAGCTTTGACTTTCAAATATTCTTCAATATTATTTGGCCTTGGATATCCTTCAACAGATGGCAAGCTCCTTTTAGCAGGATCATCCTCATAATAGAATGATTTAATTTCTTCTCTGACTGCTATGAGCTCAAGAGGAAATTGAACACCTGCAGGAGCTAATGGCTTTTGAATCTGAGCTGATGAGAGAGGAACATGTTTTGGTATTGTAACAAGTGATAGAGATTTTGAAGATGTTGGTGGTGGTGGTGGTGAAGTGTCATCATCTTTTAGGATTAACCTTCTCCTTTTTGGTTGAGGAGAGGCTGATGATGTTTTGGGTGGATCAGTGGTGGTGATTTGAGTGGAAATGATTTGTGATTGACTAACAGCTGTTGAAACAACTGGTGTTTCAACCACTATTGCCATTATAACAGATGTTGTAACATCTGATGTCTTCTGCTTTTTGGCAGGAGGTGATGGTGGTGAGGCTGTTTTTGGAGGTGAAGTGATTTTTGGTGGTGATGGTGGTAAGACAGTGGTTGTGGTGTGTGTTGAAGTAGTGTGTGTTGAAGAGATGGCAGGTGTTTGGCTGACAGTTGTTGAAACTACTGAAGTATCAGCAGTTGTTGATACAACAGGTGTTACAACAACTGTTTGGGTGGAAGATTGATGTTGGGGGCTTTTGGATGGTGGTTTGGGAGTATGCTTTGTGGGTCTGGATGGTATGGATTTGGGTTCCCTCACTTTTCTAGTGGGATTTCTTTTTGGCTCAGGATTTTTAACATCCTTTGGCTCAGAACAACCCTGCGCATTCATCTCCATATAAGCTCTCGTCTCCTTATTCCACCTGGACAAGTCCTTTGCCTCTCTGTCCCTTTTTACACTTGCTTTTGCTTCAACAAGTGCATTTGTGGTAACATCAACCTTTTTGCTACCATCTGGCAAGGGAATCTTTTTAGTCATAGCATCCTTTTCTGGTTCAACATACAGACCATCATCTATTCCCTTCTTCTTACACTCCTTAATTTTCTCCCCCTTTTTGGCATTATCTGGAGGTAGTTGATCAATGAAGGGAACAGTGGGAGGAGCAGTGCCAATGGTGTTCAAGGGATGGGCCTTTATAGCCTTGATATCTCCTTGAGTGTTTCTAAACCTAGACTCCATTATGTTTCTCAGCTCTTGGACATGTATTGCATGTTGCTGATCAGCCAGTTGTCGTTGTTGATGGAGCAGGGGTTGAAATAAGTTCCATAACTCATTTGCAGCAGGTGCTTGTGGTGGAGTAGGTGCTTGAGGTGGAACAACAATGGATTGCACCTTTTGAACTGTCAACAACTGTTACAGCATTTCTTTGATTTCTGCAACAGAGGTATCCAGTTTTCCAACTCTATCCGTCAATTCCAGGTACTTTAAACGATCACCCAACTTAATGGGATCATCTAATTTCCCACTAGCAGTGGTTGTAACAGTGGTTGATGCAGGGAGTGTACTCCAAGTCTCATCCACTGATGCCCCTTTTTCTTGGTTCTAGGGACTTCTTCCTTCAACACTTGATAACCTTTTGATGGTACCAGTGGTCAAAACAAACTCACCAGTGGTTATCAGAGGTGTTATAGATGGAATTACCTCCAAGGAAGTCTTATTGATGTAACCACTGTCCAAGTGTAAACCAGTGGGTTCAACACTTGTAGTGGCTGCTTCACTTGGACTACCACCAAGAGTTACTTGTAACTCAAGGGGTGTAACCTCCTCAGATCATGTTGGTGGGTTAGAAATGATTGATACATCAGACCCAGTCATTTGTTGAAGTATGTTCTCATTGATAGGTGAGTGAGAAGGACTGGTTTGTGCCTGGTTCAGATCAATTGCATCTAACAATAATTTAGTTGGTGAGGGAATTGTGGAGGTGAGGTTAGGTGTAGAAAGAGAATTGGCCCCATGCATTGGGCTATGGATGATGGAAGCAAGTAATTCCAGAGCATCATATTGTGGTGTCCCTATTTGTACAACCTGTTCTTTTTGAGAAGAAGCAGGAGGAGTTTCAGCCATGGGTTGAGATATTTCTACCAACTGCTGTGAGGAAGTAGCAGCAGTGGTTTCTTGTGACTTTTGTGCTGTCACAGGCAGTTGCTCTGGTATCTCATCTTCCAGAGTTGCCTTTTTGGTAGGTTTGGGGGCTTTTGAGTTTTCTTTTGTTTTGACTTTTTGTGGATTGTAGGTGTGGGTTTCAAAGAAGTTGTTTTGCTGCTTTGGTCACCTTGAGCAGTGGGCTCAGCAGCAGATACCTGAGGAGCAGTGGTAGCTGCTAAATTCTGCTCAGGCACCTCTGCTTGTGTTTTGCAAGGTGTTGACATTCTTGTAAAAGTTTCAGCAGTTAAGTTGTTTGTTTGAAAAGATTCACCTTGTTTTATCGCAGAAGCATCATCCTTACCAAGTTTCTTTTCAGAATAATAACTTAAAAATCTTGGAAAGAGTAAGAATGGCTTTTTCTCAACATTTTTAACCAAAGCATTAAAGATTTCCTGGGAATAATTGAAATTTTCTTCTTGAAGAATAGCATACCCCAGGTTTTGAATCTTTAATGGAATCTCATTGAAAGAGGTGGTTTTGTTTGAAACACACATTAACAGGGTATGAAATAAAAATCTTGTTGCAGGAGGGAAGTAACCTTTTTGTAAGGTATCCCTCTTCATCATTGAGTCTGCATACCCTCTTTCAAGGAAATCAATTTTTAACTCGTTTTTGGGAAAATAAGTTTTACCTTGCTGATCATCGAGTTGAAAGACCTCCGAGATGGATTGTGGTGTGATGTTGACTGCTTTACCCTTTAGAGAAGAATTAATGGCTATAACATTTTCTCCTTGTTTTTCAAGGGTAATATTTTTCCAAAACTCTCTCTGGGTTTGCAGATAAATTGGAGCATCTGCTGTAAGCAAAGTTTTGTACTTTGATGCAGACATGAGGTCGATGATGGAATCGAAGGCATCGGTGGTGCCGGGTTTTGTAAGGAGACCCAGAATGTTGTGAGATGCTTTGTGCGGGATTTCGATGGGTGTCGATGATTTTGAAGCAGATTTTGCGGATGACTTCGATTTTGTCATTTTGGAGAAGATGATCGAAGTCGGTTGTGAAGAAATTTGAGAGAATGGGATGAAAACTGCTTTGAGAAAGGAATTTTTAAGAATTCCATTCGACAGTAAAACCCTGTTTGGGGGTTTTGGAAACGGTTTTATAGAGGAAAAAGTGAAAGCTGACGTGGCAGTGGTTACAAAAGGTCTGACCACTATGTACTGCCCAAGTGCCAAACCCTGATGAAATGAAGGACAAGTACTTTTATGAAGACCACTGATGAAAGAAGATCAGTGGTTGCAACGGTAACAAATGAAGGCAGTGGGTGATTTTCACTATCAGTGGATAGCACATCAGTGGATAAAACACTGATTTTGAATAATAGTGCTTATCAAGAAAATGATAGAACAGGGGTTGACTTTCAGCGGTGGACAGACTTTGAAGTAGAGCAGACTTTTGAACAAAGCAGTGGTTATGGCAGACTTTTAAGGATTTTAGTGAAAAATTCATTTTTAGCTATTTTTAAGGATCGATTTTTGATTTTCTGAAAACATTTTAATGCTTTTATTCATAGAAAAACATGATTTTGCCTGTTATTCCATGTTTAGCATGCCAATCCTACAGATCAAGCTTTCAAAGGTGGATGTATCTAATGCTTTGGTTAGCACATCTGCCAGCTGATCCTTAGTTAGAACATGATGCAGAGAAATCAAACCTTTTTCATAGCAATCCCTCACAAAGTGATGTCTGATGTCAATGTGCTTGGTGGTTGAGTGGGAAACTGGATTTTTGATGATATTTTATGCTGCCTGGCTATCCAACATGAGTGGTGTCTTTAAGGCAGTGATACCAAAATCCAGCAACTGATTTTGAAGCCAAAGCAGTTGGGCTGTACAGCTTGCAGCAGCTATATATTCTGCCTCAGCAGTGGATGTGGAAACAGCTGCTTGCTTTTTGCTTTGCCAAGACACTAAGCAATTGCCTAGGAATTGGCACCCTCCTGAAGTGGACTTCCTTGTCTTGTCACATCCAGCAAAGTCACTATCTGAGAAACCAGGCCCTTGGTGCTTGTTTCAGGCCATACAAAGCTTTATTCAGCTTGTAGACATGATCTGGATTAAATGGATCCTCAAAGCCTGGAGGTTGACAAACATAAACCTCCTCTTGAATCTTACCATAGAGGAACGCACATTTCATATCCATTTGGTACACCTTGATGTTGTGGTTGACAGCAAAGGCTAGAAATAACCTGATAGCTTCAAGTCTTGCTACAGGGGAAAATGTTTCATCATAATCAATGCCCTCTTCTTATCTGAACCCTTGAACCACAAGCCTGGCTTTATTCTTGACAACAATACCCCTTTCATCAGTTTTATTTTTGAAGACCCATTTTGTGCCAATAGGACTTACACCTTCTGGTAGTGGTACACGCTCCCAAACTTGTTGTCTTCTAAACTGTTGGAGCCCCTCTTGCATGGCTTCTACCCAGCTGTTGTCTTTTAGTGCCTCTTGGTACTTGACTAGCTGATGGAGTGATAGAAAACCAGCAAAAAGACAAATGTTTTGGGATTGACTTCTTGTGAGCACCCCTTCATTGATGTTGCCAATAATTTGGTCTGGTGGATGAGATTTCAAGAAGATGAGCTCTTCTTGGTATGGAACAATGGCATTGAATGGGGATGGCTGCAGATGTGAATAATCTAAGCTAACCACTGCTGGTGACTTTGATGATCCAGCAGTGGTTTCAAAAGGTGGTGGAATAGGAGGTAATGGTGTGAACACATGCTGACTTTTATCCACTGTTTGAGGACTTTTATCAACAGTGTTTTATGATGTGGAAGCAGGGGTTAAAGGGCTACTTTGGTCAACAACTGTTGAGGTAGCAGTGGTTGAGCTTTGACATCTGTTTTGAACATCTGCTGCTCTTCCCATTGTGACAGACTTTTGTTGAGGAATGATGATCTCATATCCATAGTCTGGTGATGAATTCTCTGATGGACCTACACTGTTAGTCTTGAAAGCAGTATTTTCAAAAGTGAATTTATCAAGATCAAACAAATCTGCAGGGTTTGCTGGGATTTTCATTGATGAAAGTTCATTGAACTTTACATTCAAAGTCTCTTCCACTGTTTTGGTCCTTGTGTTAAACACTTTGTAGGCCTTAGCAGTGGTTGAGTATCCCAGATGATAGCCACAATCAATTTTGGCTGCAAACTTAGAGATAGAATCTTTTAAGTTTAAAATGAAGCATGGGCAACCAAAAACTTTGAAATATGAAATCAATGGCTTTATTTTATACAGCAGTTCATAGGCAGTCTTTTGATGCCTGGGGTTGATTAAAACTCTGTTTTGGACATAGCAAGCAGTGTTTACTGCCTCTTCCAAAAAGTTAATGGCAAACCTGAATCAGCAAGCATGGTTCTGGCAGCCTCAATCAAAGTTCTGTTCTTTCTTTCAACAACCCCATTTTGTTCTGGTGTTCTTGGAATGTTGTATTGCCTCACAATTCCTTTTGACACACAGAATTCATCTAACTCCTTGTTCCTGAACTCTGTGCCATTGTCACTTCTGAAGATTTTTACTGGAAAGTCAAACTGCTTTTCAACCTGTTTCACAAAGTCTTGCAGAATGCCTGCAGTCTCATCTTTTGAATGTAAAAAGTAAGTCCATGTAAACCTAGAAAAGTCATCAACAATAACCAAACAATATCTATTTTTCTTCAGACTCATGACTTTAACTGGGCCAAACAAATCCATATGAAGCATTTGCAAACATTTGGTTGTTTTGGACTCATCAATGGATTTGTAGGAGCTTTTATGTTGTTTTCCTTTTAAGCAGGAAACACAATGCTCAGGACAGGTGAACAGCTTTTGAGGTAAACCTCTTACTAACCCCTGTTTTGAAATGGTAGTGATTGTCTTGAGATTTGTGTGCCCCAGTCTCCTGTGCCATAGTTCTGTCTCTTTGTTTGATGCAGCTGAGAACAGACAGGCATCAGTCCTGGGGCACTCTTTTGACATATCTACCACATAAACATTGCCACTCCTTTGAGCAACAAGTTTAGTTTTTCTAGCTTTTATTATTGCTTCAATCTTTTCAACCATTTTTGATCCAACAATCCTACAACACTCCTTTGTGAAGAATGTTTAATACCCCTTATCACTCATTTGTGAAACACTCAGGAGGTTGAATTTTAGATTGTCTATTAGATTGACATTTTCAAATTTTACATTACCAGACTGTACTGTACCAGACCCCAGAACATTCCCTTTACTATTATTACCAAAGGATATATCACCCCCTCCATGGATTTTGAAATCTTTGAGAAGGGCTTTACATCCTGTCATGTGCCTGGAGCCTCCACTATCTACATACCAAAGGCTATCTAAGCATGCAGAAGCTCCCTTAGCAGCAGCCATCATGGCACAATCACATTGATGATCATGTTCTTCATCAGCTCTAACTTCTTTCTCACCTGCTTTCTTCTCTTTCTCTTCTTCTTTGTCTTCTTTGGACCATGGGTCAGACAGTGGTTCAATCAGGGTTTCTGAATTTTCTCCCAGCAGTAGTTCATCAGCAACTGCAGTAACCACTGCTTCAGCCACTTCATCCACTGTTTCAGTACTTAGCTGTTCACCTTCAGTTTCTACCCCTTCTGGTATTGACTCTAATGACATCAAACAAAATTCATCATTAAAACTATCATTAGAAGCATAGAGTGCAAAATTTTCATCACCAAGCTCATCAGGCATGCTGCTCCAGTCAACAAAGCCTTGGGTGAAGAAGCTTTGCTAATCTGGTTGTACCACTGTTGGAGCAGCTTGTTGAGGTGCAACAGGTTGCACTTGTTCCTGAGGGACAGGGGCTTGAACATACTGAATTTGTGGAACAGTGGTTTGAACATAATGCACAGGCACAAGGATTGCAGCATAGTGAGCAGTGTTAACATGTGCTGCAGGGGTATATTGGGTATAGTGCACATTGCTTTGATGTTGTGGTCTAGGGTTTGAGCTGGGATGAGTTATTATTGGACCAGTGGTTTGACTCCTGCATTCCCTAGCAAAATGACCTAGCCTATTGCACTTATAGCACTTAATTTTTGACTTATCCAACCCCACCTTTAAATTCCCATGTAACCATGGGAATTTTCTCCCTGTTCTTTTGTAGAATTTGCTTGTTCTTACACTAAGCAAAGCCAATTGATGCAAAATGTCCATTTCTTCTAAGTCAGTGGGATCAAAGTGTTGCAAATCATTGAGTTCAAAACACAAATTATCTGAGATCTGGTTTTCACAATTTGCAGTGAAAGCATAATTTGCAGAGTGAGAATCAGAGTTGTTAAAACTTCCACCAGCAGTTATGTCAATAAAATGATTAAAACTCTGATCCTTACTATTGCTACCAGATTCTTCCTGACCAAAAAGAACTGTGCTGCTAAATGAATAATCATTAGCAACTTTGCAAACTCTTGCAACTTCTTTTTTCTGGTTTAACTCCCTTTCATAGGTCAGGAGCCTACCATGAAGTTGGGTCAGGGTCAGATCTTTGAACTCAGCTGAATTTCTAGTCACAAAAGCAATTGTATCCCACTTTTCAGGTAGTGATCTAAGAAACATGCTATTTTGAGTTGCATTAGGAAATGAAACTTTAACAAGTCTTAGCTCACTAATGAGACATCTAAATCGCTCAAACTGTTGGGTCAATGATTCACCCTTGATGTGACAAAAGGTCTCATACTGTTGATTTAGAATTTCCCTATTATTTTCAATAACTTCTTCCGTTCCCCCAAACTCTTCCTTCAGTGCATCCCATAGCTCTTTGGCACTGTTACAAAGTAACAGCCCAGCATAGATTTCATTGGGTAATGCAGATGCAATGATGCTAAATGCTTTGGCATCGAGTTCGAACTTTTGAAAATCAGTTTCAGTATAATTTTCAGGTTGTTTAGGTACGAACTTCTTTGAATCCTCAGCACTTGGCACCATGGGAACATGTGGTCCAAAAACAACAGATCTCCAATATCCAGTATTCTGTTGAGTAAGGATGTGACCCATCCTTCTCTCCCAGATGTTGTATTCATTACATTTAAGCATGGGTGGTTTAAAAAGTGAGCCAATGTTATTCTTATCATCTAGTGATTGTGACGTCATCCTGGTTGTTTTACAGGTACTGATTAATCAACTTTGATTGTGATTAAACCTTACTCTGTTTTTCAACAAAACGAACAAACTATCAGTATCAACGATTGAGAGCTGAACTATTTATGTCAAAATGACTGTTAATCAAATTTGACTATCCGAGCTCTGATACCAATTGTTAGGATCTGATTTTGGATTGATTGTGTTTTACGTTTGAATTAAGATGGAAGATGAATGAGAAATGCAGCGGAATATAAATGATAACAAACTTTGCACACAATCAAACAGGAGAATTGCTTTCAGCATACAAGTTTAACATTGAACCAAATGCTTAAATTTATTCCAAACACCGATTACAATTGCAACTATGTAACAAACTCCCCCTCAGCCTGAGCTCACAGTGAATTTGTTCGTGCAAGAAGAAAGATGGTGAAGAGCTAATAGAACAGTACAGGGTACTGTTCTATTTATAGGCACGGACAAACCACTGAAGCATCTAAGCTAAGGTCACCATGAAAGTGACTTCTAACCTCCTAACAAACTCTAACATCTGATCTATACAACCTCTGCTATGCTAACAACTGTCATACATTACATTTCATAATATAAACTAAACTACTGCTGCATCCTTCCACTGATGTGAACCTAGCAGTACTTGATATATCCAGCAGAGCTTGACCCATAGCAGTAGATTGAACAGCAGAGCTTTAGTCTTCCATCAGTCTTTGACTTGGACAGCAGTTGTAGGTCAGCAATTAGTAAAGATCAGTAGATTGGAGGTCAGCAGATGTTGAAACCACTTTCAAGGGGAGAGACTTGAATACATAACATCTGCTTATTCTGGATCCACTGTCCTGATCAAGTTTTGGCTTTAATTATCTGTTCCTTTGATAGGGTTCAATCCCAACAGGGTGTTACACCATATATCCATGTCATTCACGTAACATGTCTAAATTCTTATATATTATCATATAATCCTTAATTTTAATCCATATTTTGATCATGTAATCTCGCAAGTAATCCATTTATGTGTCTCTTTAGGACTTCAATATTACTCAACAACATAAGTCTATTCTTTTAATGACATTATACTACTGCATGTATTTTGGTTTTAATGAGTCTTGAATCATACTTGCTTCTTTATTTACATAGCAAGTACACATGTGTGGAATTTGCACATTTTCAATCATTGTACAATTCTGAACATTTTCGTATTTGGATCCACAAACCTCTCAATGCTAAGGCTCAGAAAATTCTGATACCTCATCAGATTTTTCAGTCTTTGCTGAGGCAATTGCCTTGCTCACAAAAACTTTTGAGCAAATATAAAGAGGAGGAGGTGGCAAGTACCAGAAGAGTGATAGAGGGAGGATGGAAGGTGTCACACCCCAAACGATGGAGGAATCATCGGGGCGTGGCACTGAGTGAAACAGATTGTCCAAGAAAATCCATAACAACTACCAATGACAATATATTTAACGTTCAATATCCCATACTATCAAACATATAAAGCAAAACAATCATTACAAATATCAGTCTCAAGAACAAAGCAATTCCGACAACTCATATTTATTTAGTGGAGTTTCTAGACTTCCTACTCGATTCAGCAAAGCATAGCATCCTATCAACCTGTCACATACGTTAAAATAAAGTCAATACATAAAATGTAAAGGTGAGTACACAAGTTTGCATAGCATATAGTAGAGAAATCGTTTACACATAACTAGCATGTATCACATGACGGGCGAAGCATGTAACTATCTAACAATGAAACAACTTAACCATGAGACTGCGTTGTAGAGTATGCGCGACACATGTCCAGCGGACACGTGAAGTAAAGTGATGCGATCCCTAGCAACCCCTGTCCACGACAGGTGCTGAGTCCAAACTATAGTACTGTCGTTGCTAGAGGCGGTATGGTGTAACACTGTATAAGCATAGTACAAGCATTCATAGATCACGTATAGCATGCGGGAGCGGTTAGCGTTATAAAGTGTTTGTGTTATGTGTTGTTGTGTTTTGATATAGAACGTATGTAACACCCAAAAGTGCGTTAAAAGAAAATGGGTCCGAGTATACTCACAGTTGGTGTTTAACAAGTAAACACAACCTAATTGGATTGAATGGAGCGCGTGGGAGTTAGCCTGAGCATAGAACAGTAGCATAAGAATTGAACAGCGTGTAAACAGAGTGTCGAATGTACTAAGTGTCGAATGGTGGTCCGAACGGATGGGTATCCATTCGAGCGGATGGTCATCCGAACGGATGGCATTCGAATGAGGTGTGTATGTTTGGAAAATTGTTAAAATTTTGAAGTTTTGTTAAAAGTGTTTAAGTATTGGGAATTATAAAAGGGACAGGTCACATGGTCAAATGGTCATTCGATCAGATGGTCATCCGATCGGATGGCCTTTCGAGTGGGCGATCTGTTATTTGAAAATTTTACAAGTTTCCAAATAAAAATTGGAAGTTTAACGGAGATGGCGTGACGACGTGTCAAACAACAAAAAACACACCAAGTCTAGCTCATTCGACCGAGTGGTCTCAGCCCATTCGATCAGACTCACTGTTCTTGATGGAATTTCATGTTTAACCCGTTAATCGGTCATCTCTCTGGTGGAAATCTGTTTTCAAGCCGGCTCTCAACTAGAAAATGAGTAGAGAGTTTAAATGAGTCCAGATTCCTTCGGTTTTTGAGTAGAAAAGTGAAGAAAAGTTGAAGAAAGTTGAAAACAGTTGACAAGTGTTGAGATCTTGTTGAGATTCATGTCAAAATGTGTTATATCTTTCAGATCTAGAACCATTCTCGATCAAATGGTGTTCCATAACCGTCTGCCAGAGCAAAACGGTGGAAACCACCTTCAAGAGGTCCAAATCAGTAATTTTAGAGAGAAAACAAGTGTTTGTGTGTGATTTTGATGGAGAAGATGATGTAGAAGTGATTGGTGATGATGATTGTACAAGATTTGAATAGAAATACTTACGAAATAGCCTTGAATCACGAGGAAAAATGACTGAGAGCGTCTTGAGTGCGTGTGGTCGGATGGAGGTCTCAAATCAGTGAAAGGAAATGTATGGCGGTATTTATAGAGGGTGAGAGAAGGGTTAAGGCGGTGCGCAATGTGCAGCGGTCGGATGGCCTTTCGGTCGGATGGCCATCCAGTCGGATGGTTATCCGAGCGGGTGTCCATTCGATCGGGTGTCCATTCGATCAGCCGAGTTATGCGAGTTAGTTTTCCAACTTTCGTTTCGTCTGTTAAGAGTTGCGTTGCGTTTAATCAAGTTGCGTGTGGGTGTTGTGCATCTGAGCGTTGCATTGAGATAACCACATAACTTTAAACAAGTAATCACACAACTAACACCCTGTGACAACCCTCATAATTCCATGTATTCCGTACAATTTATTAATGATAATTAAAGTGTTTGACGACTGTGTGGAATCACTTAACTGCTTTCTGATATCTGTGTTATACTTAAATGTATTTGTTAACATACTAGTAGGATACAGAAAAGTTACTAAATAGTCCGGTATGCCTTCCTGAGTGTAAAAAAAACACATTAAAAACGTTGCAAAAATATATATATAGGACGCTTTACGGATTAATTAAGCAGTTTAACGGAACAGTGTCGAACCGAACAACCGGACTTTACCCGGAACATAAAAATATTGACATTGACATTGTTTTTCCTTTTCTGAGCCAGTTAGGGTCCCCGAATACCCTAACACCCGTTATATATTACAACACACATAATAAGTAATTTTATTTCCTAACTAACTAACTAAATAAATTAACCACAAGTTGAATTTGAACCAAACCCACCCCCATCCGATCGGTTGTTCCCTAGGGAACACACACCCTTGATTTGTTGATTTTTTTTAATCCAACTTGTTTTATATCTAGGGGACATTATATCCCTTGGATAATTAATATGGAATGATCTATAAATTTAAAACAAAGGTTCACCACATGTGCATAATCACCAACTCAAGAGTTTCACTCTTTCTTTTCCCTTCTTTGATATTCTCGGCTGCTACCACAAGCCACACCACACCCACTTTTCAATTTCATTCAAGCCATTCCAAGCTTATACAAGTGTGAGGGATCACGCATAAGGAAGCTCGGTGCACCCGGATTGCCAAGGACCTCACTACGTTGCTATTAACCACTCGTTTTTCGTCTATTTTCTTCCCTAGCCTCGAGCTAGTAGTAAGTGACTCTAAACACCTTCTTGATCTTGTCTAGAGTGGTTAATAAGAGATTTTTCGGTTAAAAATTATGAACATATAAGATCAAAGTCTAAAAGTCTACTAAAGTGATGAACAAGGTGGTTAATGGATGAATATTAGTGTAAATCATGTAGATCTTGTGTGATTATGATATTTGGTTAATTATCTGATGTTTTGCTGATTAATATTAATATGTGATGTTGTTACGATCACTAAACATAATTAACGGGATCAACCGAACACAAACTAGTGAGCTAGAGACTAAAAACAGAAATTTGTCCATACTTTACAGCCAACTTCAGTTGGCTGTAAACAGTCCATAACTTAACGAAAAATGTGTTTTCTGAAGCCTAGATTTATGTGTTATAAAATACGGTTCTAATGGCATGGGAATCGTAATTTTTGGACTTCGTTTACTATTTTTAAAGAACCGATTTGTAACAGTAGCTTAAACTGAGTTTTTACAGCAATAAATGGGTGTTATATTTTCTGTCATAACTTGTATTCTGTGTAGAGTCGGATCATGAAATTTTTACTGTAAATGACAACTGATGTATTTGTAATTACCCCGCTAGAATTTTGTAAATCAGACTCTCGATGAATTTTTAATAAATTGTTCCGTGGACTGTGGTCAGAAATACATAAACCTGAGTTCAGTCCGGAATATGAATTTTTATAAAATATTGGTAATGAACCGGACCCCGATATTTTTACACAATAAAATATGGAACGTTTAAGACATCCTGTAAAAATTTGGGAATTTTTGGAATAATTTAACTATTTTATTTAAATATTCGAAAACAGCCGGTTTTGAATATTAATACTGAATTGAGATAAGTTGTGACTTGCGTGTCTAAATGTCGAGTATGCTATCTGTGAATGATCTAACATGTTATATATGTTATGTGCATTATCGTATGTTTGATTTTGAGTGGGGAATGGATGGGAAACTTAGATGGGCATAAACCGTTAAAGTGATGCATGTTGTGTGGTAGATACGTGTAGGAACTTTGTGTTCTATTTGAAAGCCACTAAATGACTAACTGGTAAATCATACTAGGACGTGATTGAACGACCTTGACTGTTAGCTATATTGAGAATCTAACCGAGCAAACTGAGGTGAGTTCACACCCTTACTAAGGCATGGGATTCCCGGTGGTTGGGAATGGGATTGAATAACTATTTATATCATCAACACTACTAGACTACCTACTACTGTCCTCGGATTGAGAAGGGCACGTACGTAAAACCTACGTACACTCACACTTGCTACTGTCCTCGGATTGAGAAGGGCACATACGTAAAACCTACGTACATTCATACTTACTACTGTCCTCGGATTGGGAAGGGCACGTATGTAAAACCTACGTACACTCATACTTACTACTGTCCTTGGATTGAGAAGGGCACGTACGTAAATCCTACGTACACTCATACTTAACAACCATCCTCGGATTGGGAAGGACACTTATGGATACGCCTAGTCTAGTAACATACATAATGGGAAGCCCCCACTAATTATGGTTATGGTTTGGGTAATGAAAAAGGAACTGGTTAAACATACTTTCAACTACGGGGTAACCCCCACGGCAATTAAGCCAACGAAAGTCAAACCACGTTTTTCAGAAACAACTTAAAACTAAACAACCAAATGTGAACTCACTCAACTTTGTTGTTGACTCGTTGTTACATGCCTTACAGTTCGCTAAATGCTTGGAGCTTGCACGAGGAAGGAGTCGTTGTGGTGTACGGACTGTTATGTTCCGTGCTCAATATTTAAATCATTATGAATTTACTAAACTTGCGTTTTGAACTTAAATTTATAAACTATGGACTTATGTTTTGGTTTCACGTCTTATGCTTCCGCTGTTTAAATTGAACTTGGTTAACTTCCTTTTGGTCACCAATTGTATTGTGATTGGTTTAATTTACTAAAATACGTTGTTCAATATGATTGGTGGCTCGATCCTGGTCATGTCACGCCTCCAAGCGGTGATACTCCGCGTGTGGATTTTGGGGGTGTGACAGATTGGTATCAGAGCCATTGGTTATAGTGAACTTGGTTTTAAAAAGGGAAAAGCTTTTTGATAAAACCAGACTATAACCTGTACAGTGCTCAACGATCCACAACGACGCTTCGCTCCACGTGCAAGGCTCAACACACTAGGTGGTATGATTTGAGTTTATATTATCTACTTGCTAGATTACTTTTGCATTGTGTGATGTTATGGTATGCTTAATTAGGAAAGCAACATGTTGTCTATTAGCCCTATTGTGTTCTTTATGACACACAATTGTTTACTTGAAATTTGACAAATGGTGGTCAAATTCTTTCCTGATTTCTTGTCACCCTGCTACAATGATTGTTTATGCATTCTATCTACTCGTACGTTTACCTTGACACGACGTCGCCATCTGACCCTCCGTACAGTCGGTTCGTACGTCGACATCCACGAAGACCAGACCTGGCTTGCACGAACTCGGGCTTAGGAGAACAAAACCCACGCATCCCGGTTGACAAACGTTATCACCTTCACCTGTCATCGTCGCCAGAAGCGAAGCAGTCACAGTTACACGCGTTTGTCGTTATGCAACACGAAACCTTACTCTGTTCCGGACAAGTGATACACTCACGCGACCGCGATGCAACGAACTTCCCTTTTGTGCCATGCCGCCCCGCACCACTACTGGAGATTACTTCTAGACAACAGATTAGCTGGTCAAATCCTTCGGTTATTGTTGGACCCCTGTTTTCACTCGACTCTTCGCATGAACCTCGTTAATTCCCTATCGCTTCAATTGACAACCGATTTAATGAAACACCAACAACCATACCACGATTTTCACCAACCACAAGACTACCTTATTACCCTGTTGAATGGTTTATTCTTATTCCACTTGATTAGCTCCCTCGTATACCCCACTTAACGAATGGATGCCTTTACTGATGGGATTGTCTTCAGGACATTCGAGGACGGAGTTACGGATCACATAACCTACAGGCGAACACGATGACCTATACGTCTACCCTACCCCTCCTACACTACAAGAGTCGTATTTTAAATTCCATGATAGTCTTCCTTAATAGGCAGAATCCTTGCGCTAGCTTTTGCACTGACACATGATTGTTGATTAATGATATGTCCAATTTCTACCATTGGCTTAGACCAAACCATCACTCTCTTACCACAGTGACATTACGTTCTCGCTTCTCCATGCTGAGGCACCAAAACGAATACCCTCTAGTTTAGAAAAGTTGGAAGGCTCGACTCTCGATCATTGGTGACCCCTCCTCGAAACCTTGAGAATGGTGATGTATTGTTGATACGATCATAATCTCTTTAACACGTTTTCGAGTCTTTTCTTCGAAACCTCACGACTACGCAGACGTATTTTGGATTCATACGCACGACCTAAGGAAACTCTTCTAAATTTGGTTGCTTACCGACTCGATAAACTGCAAACTCATCTAAGTTCATCGATCAAGGTGAATTATTCCCCCTTCACATGAGGGGAGCCCAACAACTTCGATGGAAATTTCAGTGAACCTTAACACTACAAACCTGTACGACGGTCATCCTCCTTCAGCTAGTTCTGGTTGTGCCAACCATATCGATGTAACACTCCTATCGGTGAACGACGTTGTTATTGGGTTGGATTGGCTATCTCATCATCAAGCGGAGATTATTTGCAAGGAGAAAATCGTCCGCATTCCTCGTTCTGGTGAAGAACCACTCGTGATTCATGGCGACAAGAGTGGTGCTGTCGAAGGCATCATCTCTTTCCTTAAGGCCCAGAAGTGTTTGCGAAAGGGACACACTGCCATTCTGGCACTCGTTACTGACACATCAACGGAAGAGAAGAGAATTGAAGACATCCCGATTGTACGTGACTTTCCCAAGGTATTTCCTGAGGAATTACCTGGTCTTCCGCCTCATCGCCAAGTTGAGTTTCAAATCGAGCTAGCTCCTGGAGCAGCGCCCATAGCTCGAGCACCTTATCGTCTAGCTCCATCAGAACTCAAAGAACTGTCCACGCAATTACAAGAACTCTTGGAAAAGGGCTTTATACGTCCTAGCTCTTCGCCCTGGGGAGCTCCAGTCTTGTTTGTGAAAAAGAAAGATGGTACCTTCAGAATGTGTATTGACTACTGCGAACTCAACAAGGTGACCGTGAAGAATCGTTATCCTCTTCCACGTATTGACGACTTGTTCGACCAGTTGCAAGGGTCGAGCTATTACTCCAAGATTGATTTGAGATCAGGATACCATCAGCTGAGAGTCCGAGATGAGGACGTCTCCAAAACAGCATTCAGAACTCGCTACGGCCATTACGAGTTTCTGGTCATGCCTTTCGGGTTGACGAATGCACCAGCGGTCTTCATGGATCTCATGAACCGAGTGTGCAAGCCTTACCTGGATAAGTTCGTTATTGTTTTTATTGACGATATACTGATCTATTCGAAGATTCAGGAGGAACACGAGCAGCATCTATGACTTATGCTGGAACTTCTTCGAAAAGAGCAGTTGTATGCCAAGTTTTCGAAATGTGACTTCTGGCTACGCGAAGTTCATTTTCTAGGCCATGTGGTAAACAAGGATGGAATTCATGTGGATCCATCCAAGGTTGACTCGATCAAGAACTGGCCTGCACCCCGCACACCAACAGAAATCCGCCAATTTTTGGGTTTGGCGGGATATTACAGAAGGTTTATAAAAGATTTCTCCAAGATTGCACAACCTCTCACTTCACTGACTCAGAAGGGTGTCACCTATCGTTGGGGTGATGCACAGGAGTCCGCATATCAGCACTTGAAGGATAGACTTTGTAGCGCACCTATCCTCTCCTTGCCTGAAGGCATAGAAGATTTTTTGGTTTATTGCGATGCTTCCATCCAAGGACTTGGTTGCGTATTGATGCAACGTGACAAGGTCATTGCCTACGCATCGCGCCAACTTAAAGTTCACAAAAGGAACTACACTACGCATGACTTGGAGCTGGGAGCAGTTATTTTCGCACTTAAGATATGGAGACATTACCTGTACGGTACCAAGTGCACCATTTACACCGATCACAGGAGTCTCGAGCATATTTTCAAGAAAAAGGAATTAAATATGCGACAACGCCGATGGGTCGAACTTTTGAACGATTATGAATGCGCTATCAAATATCATCCGGGCAAGGCCAATGTTGTGGCCGACGCCCTCAGTCGAAAGGATACTATACCTAAGTGTGTACGTGCATTACAACTTACCATTCACTCTAGCCTTCCCGCTCAGATTCACGATGCTCAGGTCGAAGCATTGAAAGCAGAAAACATCAGGGCTGAATCCCTACGAGGATCGAGGCAACGGCTAGAACAAAAGGAAGACGGCGCTTACTATGTAACAGGGCGCATCTGGGTTCCACTTTATGGAAACTTACGCGAGCTTGTGATGGACGAAGCGCACAAGTCTCGTTATTCGGTACATCCTGGTTCGGATAAAATGTACCACGACCTAAAGACTACGTATTGGTGGCCTGGCATGAAAGCCCACATAGCAACCTATGTCAGTAAGTGCTTGACTTGTGCGAGAGTCAAGACTGAATATCAGAAACCATCAGGCCTACTTCAACAACCGGAGATCCCAAAATAGAAATGGGAGCAAATTTCCATGGATTTCGTTACCGGCCTGCCTAGATCTCAACGCGGAAATGATACCATTTGGGTGATCGTAGATCGACTGACCAAGTCTGCACATTTTCTGGCTATCAAGGAAACGGATAAGTTTTCTACTCTTGCAGACATTTACCTAAAGGAAGTGGTATCAAGGCACGGAGTATCAAGGCACGGAGTGCCAACCTCTATTATATCTGATCGTGACGCACGTTTTACTTCTGAACTGTGGCAAGCAATGCACAAGTCTTTTGGCTCACGTTTAGATATGAGCACCGCTTATCACCCACAGACGGATGGGCAATCTGAACGCACCATCCAAACCCTTGAAGACATGCTTAGGGCATGTGTAATCGATTTTGGTAATGGCTGGGAAAAGCACCTCCCGCTAGTGGAGTTTTCGTATAACAACAGCTACCACACCAGCATTCAGGCCGCTCCATTCGAGGCATTGTACGGACGCAAATGCCGATCACCTCTCTATTGGGCAGAAGTTGGTGACAGTCAAATCACTGGCCCAGAACTTGTGGTAGATACCACCGAGAGAATTGCTCAGATACGACAGCGTACGGCGGCAGCTCGTGACCGTCAGAAAATCTATGCTGATAAGGGAAGAAAACCCCTTGAGCACCAGGTTGGGGATCGAGTGCTACTCAAAGTCTCACCTTGGAAAGGTGTAGCCCGCTGTGGCAAACGAGGCAAACTCAATCCGCGTTATGTCGTACCATTCGAAGTCACCGAGAAAATTGGTAAAGTCCCCTACAGGTTGAACCTACCTGAAGAACTCAGCGGAGTCCACAACATTTTCCATGTGTCGAATCTGAAGAAGTGTCTGTCAGATGAGACCCTCATAGTTCCTCTTAAGGAATTCACAATCGACGACCAGCTGCGATTCGTCGAGGAACCAGTAGATATTACGGATCGAGATGTTAAGATCCTCAAGCATACCAGGATACCTCTGGTCTGAGTTCGTTGGAATGCTCGTCGTGGCCCAGAGTATACCTGGGAACGAGAAGACCAAATGAAACTCAAGTATCCCCAACTGTTTAAGAAAAACGCAACCACTACTGAGGCTGAAGCTATTGCAGAATTTCGGGACGAAATTCCAAATCAACGGGGGGGTGATGTGACACCCCAGGAAAATCAGGAAAACAACGCAACATAACTAGCTTCCTCAGTAACCACGCGCTTCGGGACGAAATTCTCTTAACAGGGGGAGAATGTGACAACCCTCATAATTCCATGTATTCCGTACAATTTATTAATGATAATTAAAGTGTTTGACGACTGTGTGGAATCACTTAACTGCTTTCTGATATCTGTGTTATACTTAAATGTATTTGTTAACATACTAGTAGGATACAGAAAAGTTACTAAATAGTCCGGTATGCCTTCCTGAGTGTAAAAAAAAACACATTAAAAACGTTGCAAAAATATATATATAGGACGCTTTACGGATTAATTAAGCAGTTTAACGGAACAGTGTCGAACCGAACAATCGGACTTTACCCGGAACATAAAAATATTGACATTGACATTGTTTTTCCTTTTCTGAGCCAGTTAGGGTCCCCGAATACCCTAACACCCGTTATATATTACAACACACATAATAAGTAATTTTATTTCCTAACTAACTAACTAAATAAATTAACCACAAGTTGAATTTGAACCAAACCCACCCCCATCCGATCGGTTGTTCCCTAGGGAACACACACCCTTGATTTGTTGATTTTTTTAATCCAACTTGTTTTATATCTAGGGGACATTATATCCCTTGGATAATTAATATGGAATGATCTATAAATTTAAAACAAAGGTTCACCACATGTGTATAATCACCAACTCAAGAGTTTCACTCTTTCTTTTCCCTTCTTTGATATTCTCGGCTGCTACCACAAGCCACACCACACCCACTTTTCAATTTCATTCAAGCCATTCCAAGCTTATACAAGTGTGAGGGATCACGCATAAGTAAGCTCGGTGCACCCGGATTGCCAAGGACCTCACTACGTTGCTATTAACCACTCGTTTTTCGTCTATTTTCTTCCCTAGCCTCGAGCTAGTAGTAAGTGACTCTAAACGCCTTCTTGATCTTGTCTAGAGTGGTTAATAAGAGATTTGTCGGTTAAAAATTATGAACATATAAGATCAAAGTCTAAAAGTCTACTAAAGTGATGAACAAGGTGGTTAATGGATGAATATTAGTGTAAATCATGTAGATCTTGTGTGATTATGATATTTGGTTAATTATCTGATGTTTTGATGATTAATATTAATATGTGATGTTGTTACGATCACTAAACATGATTAACGGGATCAACCGAACACAAACTAGTGAGCTAGAGACTAAAAACAGAAATCTGTCCATACTTTACAGCCAACTTCAGTAGGCTGTAAACAGTCCATAACTTAACGAAAAATGTGTTTTCTGAAGCCTAGATTTATGTGTTATAAAATACGGTTCTAATGGCACGGGAATCGTAATTTTTGGACTTCGTTTACTATTTTTAAAGAACCGATTTGTAACAGTAGCTTAAACTGAGTTTTTACAGCAATAAATGGGTGTTATATTTTCTGTCATAACTTGTATTCTGTGTAGAGTCGGATCATGAAATTTTTACTGTAAATGAAAACTGATGTATTTGTAATTACCCCGCAGGAATTTTGTAAATCGGACTCTCGATGAATTTTTAATAAATTGTTCCGTGGACTATGGTCAGAAATACATAAACCTGAGTTCAGTCCGGAATATGAATTTTTATAAAATATTGGTAATGAACCGGACCCCGATATTTTTACATAATAAAATATGGAACATTTAAGACATCCTGTAAAAATTTGGGAATTTTTGGAATAATTTAACTATTTTATTTAAATATCCGAAAACAGCCGGTTTTGAATATTAATGCTGAATTGAGATAAGTTGTGACTTGCGTGTCTAAATGTCGAGTATGCTATCTGTGAATGATCTAACATGTTATATATGTTATGTGCATTATCGTATGTTTGATTTTGAGTGGGGAATGGATGGGAAACTTAGATGGGCATAAACCGTTAAAGTGATGCATGTTGTGTGGTAGATACGTGTAGGAACTTTGTGTTCTATTTGAAAGCCACTAAATGACTAACTGGTAAATCATACTAGGACGTGATTGAACGACCTTGACTGTTTGCTATATTGAGAATCAAACCGAGCAAACCGAGGTGAGTTCACACCCTTACTAAGGCATGGGATTCCCGGTGGTTGGGAATGGGATTGAATAACTATTTATATCATCAACACTACTAGACTACCTACTACTGTCCTCGGATTGAGAAGGGCACGTACGTAAAACCTATGTACACTCACACTTGCTACTGTCCTCGGATTGAGAAGGGCACATACGTAAAACCTACGTACATTCATACTTACTGCTGTCCTCGGATTGGGAAGGGCACGTATGTAAAACCTACGTACACTCATACTTACTACTGTCCTCGGATTGAGAAGGGCACGTACGTAAATCCTACGTACACTCATACTTAACAACCGTCCTCGGATTGGGAAGGACACTTATGGATACGCCTAGTCTAGTAACATACATAATGGGAAGCCCCCACTAATTATGGTTATGGTTTGGGTAATGAAAAAGGAACTGGTTAAACATACTTTCAACTACGGGGTAACCCCCACGGCAATTAAGCCAACGAAAGTCAAACCACGTTTTTCAGAAACAACTTAAAACTAAACAACCAAATGTGAACTCACTCAACTCTGTTGTTGACTCGTTGTTACATGCCTTACAGGTCGCTAAATGCTTGGAGCTTGCACGAGGAAGGAGTCGTTGTGGTGTACGGACTGTTATGTTCCGTGCTCAATATTTAAATCATTATGAATTTACTAAACTTGCGTTTTGAACTTAAATTTATAAACTATGGACTTATGTTTTGGTTTTACGTCTTATGCTTCCGCTGTTTAAATTGAACTTGGTTAACTTCCTTTTGGTCACCAATTGTATTGTGATTGGTTTAATTTACTAAAATACGTTGTTCAATATGATTGGTGGCTCGATCCTGGTCATGTCACGCCTCCAAGCGGTGATACTCCACGTGTGGATTTTGGGGGTGTGACACACCCCAATAGTTATTTGAGAATTTTACAAGTTTCCAAATAAAAATTGGAAGTTTAACGGAGACGGCGTGACGACGTGTCAAACAACAGAAAACACACCAAGTCTAGCTCATTCGACCAAGTGGTCTCAGCCCATTCGATCAGACTCACTGTTCTTGATGGAATTTCATGTTTAACCAGTTAATCGGTCATCTCTCCGGTGGAAATCCGTTTTCAAGCCGGCTCTCAACTAGAAAATGAGTAGAGAGTCTAAATGAGTCCAGATTCCATCGGTTTTTGAGTAGAAAAGTGAAGAAAAGTTGAAGAAAGTTGAAAACAGTTGACAAGTGTTGAGATCTTGTTGAGATTCATGTCAAAATGTGTTATATCTTTCAGATCTAGAACCATTCTCGATCAAATGGTGTTCCTTAACCGTCTGCCAGAGCAAAACGGTGGAAACCACCTTCAAGAGGTCCAAATCAGTAATTTCAGAGAGAAAACAAGTGTTTGTGTGTGATTTTGATGGAGAAGATGATGTAGAAGTGATTGGTGATGATGATTGTACAAGATTTGAGGAGAAATACTTACGAAATAGCCTTGAATCACGAGGAAAAATGACTGAGAGCGTCTTGAGTGCGTGTGGTCGGATGGAGGTCTCGAATCAGTGAAAGGAGATGTACGGCTGTATTTATAGAGGGTGAGAGAAGGGTTAAGGTGGTGCGCAATGTGCAGCGGTCGGATGGTCATCCGAGCGGGTGTCCATTCGATCAGCCGAGTTGTGCGAGTTAGTTTTCCAACTTTCGTTTCGTCTGTTAAGCGTTGCGTTGCGTTTAATCGAGTTGCGTGTGGGTGTTGTGCATCTGAGCGTTGCGTTGAGATAACCAAATAACTTTAAACAAGTAATCACACAATTAACACCCCAATAGTTATGGCTCTGATACCAATCTGTCACACCCCAGCCGATGGCGGAATCATCGGGGCATGGCACTGAGCAAAACAGATTGTCCAAGAGAATCCATAACAACTATCAATGACAATATATTTAACGTTCAATATCCCATACTATCAAACATATAAAGCAAAACAGTCATTACAAATATCAGTCTCAAGAACATAGCAATTCCGATAACTCGGATTTATTTAGTGGAGTTTCTAGACTTCCTACTCGATTCAGCAAAGCATGGCATCCTATCAACCTGTCACATACGTTAAAATAAAGTCAATACATAAAATGTAAAGGTGAGTACACAAGTTTGCATAGCATATAGTAGAGAAATCGTTTACGCATAACCAGCATGTATCACGTAACGGGCGAAACATGTAACTATCTAACAATGAAACAACTTAACCATGAGACTGCATTGTGGAGTATGTGCGACACATGTCCGGCGGACACGTGAAGTAAAGTGATGTGATCCCTAGCGGTCCATGACAGGTGCTAAGTCCAAACTATAGTACTATCGTTGCTAGAGGCGGTATCGTGTAACACTGTATAAGAATAGTACAAGCATTCATAGATCACGTATAGCATGCGGGAGCGGTTAGCGTTATAAAGTGTTTACGTTGTGTTTTGTTGTGTTTTGATATAGAACGTATGTAACACCCAAAAGTGTGTTAAAAGAAAATGGGCCCGAGTATACTCACAGTTGGCGTTTAACAAGTAAACACAGCCTGATTGGATTGAAGGGAGCGCGTGGGAGTTAGCCAGAGCATAGAACAGTAGCGTAAGCGTTGAACAGCATGTAAACAGAGTGTCGAATGTACTAAGTGTCGAATGGTGGTTGTCACACCCCGACCACGTAAAACATCAAAACGTGGCGGAAAAAGTCAGGGAGTGGTGTAACAGAATTAATTGTTTCATAACCATGGCATTCAAAGTTGTATTTTATTTATCAACATAAGAGTTTCATTGTCTTAAACAGGAAACAAAGAGTACATAACATAATTAAACTAAGTCTATCTCCGTTTTATGTCTCTAAGGCACAGGTCCGCCAAGCAACAGCTCCTGAAAACACATGTGAAAATAGGTACGTGAGCATAAAAATGCCTGTGAGATACATAGGTTTTGTGAAAATAGGATTCATGACTTGGGTTTCAGAAGAAAGGTTTAATAAAAATTAGTCATGGATCCACCATACTTGTATCATATTACACACGGCTCGTTACTTAAATCACTTACCCAAACCAACCACCAATGTGAATTGTTCATGTATAAATCAATTGTCAAGTGTTATTGTGTAAACCATATCAAAATGTCCATGTCTAATGTAAATCACTAAATGTGTATATCAGTGTCAAAATGTTTATGTTTAATGTAAATTGTATAATGTGTATCCAAAAATATCAAGTATGGCATGTGAAATATATCAACTAAACCATAGGTAAAATGCACAAAACAGGGTATTGAATTAAATATAGTTTAAGTCAAAGTTATGTTTTGTGGAACAAATGCATGCTATACTGATACAAACATCTATGCGGTATTGTGAAAATGCATACATCCAAGCCTTGTGACTGTGGTGATAGACCTTTAAACAAATTAAAGGTTTATCTGTGTTATGTTTATCGAATTCGGTCATTCCTTCCAATCCAAACAAACCCGGGATTTCAGAAATGGGAGTTGTCAAGTCCTATGGTACCATTACCTACTAACGAGCGGCATGATCGGTGTTAATGAATGTACATTGTCTAATTTAAACAAACCAAATGTCATACCAAAATGTAAGCATGTGATGATTAATAAATGTACTAAGTATGCACACAATGGACATACATAGCATAAAATGTAATGTAAAACAATGTACTAAGTATGCACACAATGGACATACATAGCATAAAATGTAATGTAAAATGATGTACTAAGTACGCACACAATGGGCATACATAGCATAAAATGTGATGTAAAACGATGTACTAAGTACGCACACAATGGGCATACATAGCATAAAATGTGATGTAAAACGATGTACTAAGTACGCACATAATGGGCATACATAGCATAAAATGTAATGTAAAACGATGTACTAAGTACACACACAATGGGCATACATAGCATAAAATGTGATGTAAAACGATGTACTAAGTACGCACACAATGGGCATACATAGCATAAAATGTAATGTAAAACGATGTACTAAGTACACACACAATGGGCATACATAGCATAAAATGTGATGTAAAACGATGTACTAAGTACGCACACAATGGGCATACATAGCATAAAATGTGATGTAAAATGATGTACTAAGTACGCACACAATGGGCATACATAGCATAAACACAATGAAATCATGTACTATAAGTGTACTAATGAACATAGCAAGTATATGATGTGAAAACAGGAAAGCATGAAAGTAACAAGTAGGCACATGTGTTCCACCACAAAATGTTTGAAAACGGTAAAAGAGGGGTCTATGTACTCACTTGAGATTGCTTAGAAGTCCTTGAGTAACAACCAAACAATGCTAGAGATCACGGATATCAAACGGCACCTAATATAGGTAACTATGTTAATATACCGGACCTAAATCGGAAGATCGGGTCGCATGAGGGTTTATAAACCAAATGAGTGTAGGAACTCATGTAATATGGTTTAACAAAGCCTACATACTAAAATGAAACCTAACCTAAGTGCTTACGACCCATTACGACCCGTTTAGGTAACTTATGCTACTTTAACGCGTCGTTCGCGTAAAACGCGTTCGGAATGCCTAACTAGCCCTATGATAAGTAAAATATGCCTTAACATGTCTAATATTGTTACCAAATCAGTTTAGATACCAAAAGTTATGTTACATATGCTAAAAAAGAATTTTGGCGTAAAAAGGGCATTTTGGTAATTTACCTAAGGCATATATACTACCTATCATACAACTACTCAAATGATGTGACCATATGGTATAACCTCGGAAGGTTATTCCCTATATAACTATGGTCACCTAATGTGTTTGGTCGGATCCTAATGATCGACCAAACGGGTCGGGTTCGAAAGTATAAGCGATTGTTTAGATCGCTTACCTTACGACCCTATATAAGCACTAAACTAAAAGTGACGAGCTAAGCATGTTAAAACATGCTTACCTAAGTTTAGAAAACAGGTTTGGTATCAAAACAAACGCTGTTGATACCTAAGAGTAGTTTGGTTACAAAATACGCACGAACACGCGTTTTGCCCGAAACTACGACTCGTCACTGAGCCTTGATAACGTGGTAATAAGTAGGTATAGTCACAAGAGACTATAACCATCGTGATTACGCTCACGTTATGAAGTTCAAACGAACTTTGCATTGACCATAAACTGGTCAACGCAGAAAGTCAAACAAAGTTTGACTTTTAACGCTAAACGAATAAAAGAACGAAGGAACACTTACAAAGGGTCCCCGCTAATAAAACTTGATCGAATAGCTCAGGTATGAAGCGATGACTTCAACTTAGAGCACTTTTGATCAGATTTGTGGGTTTTGGGGTTGAGATGGGTTGGGTATTTATAGGATTAGGACCACCGTTAGGATAGTTTCTTGAATATCGTGCCTTGATCTCACCCGTACACTTGTCGGAATGTTATGGAACCCAAATTGGCCCCCTACCATAAGAGATCAACATGTGGCATTGGGTTTGGGAGTTGGTAACAGCTGTAACCAGCTGTTTAGAAGTTTATGATCTGCTAGAGACCCCTTACGGACCGTAAGGGTCATGGCTTACGGTCCGTAAGCCATCAAGTTTTGCAGAATGTCAGTTTCAGTCCTGCACCTTGTTTCGTTGCGTAACGGCACTTCTAACACCCGTCAAACCCCATTTAAAGCTCCACAATGATGTTAAAACATAGGGAACATGAAATGTGCTCAAAAATATATCGGATGTCAGTTCGTTTGGCCGTACGATCGTGATGTTCGGTTAATTACGACGGAATGCGCATAAGCGCGAAAAAAGATCCAAATTGCGTGAAGAATGGATTTTTCTTATGCCAAACACTAAAATAAAATATTTTAGTGCTTACATAAATTTTTGGATGTCCGGATGTATTCAGAACGTGAGTTATGCGCGAAAGTGCAAACTTATGCACTTTTTGACACTTTTAGTCCCTGAATGAGCCAAAAGTTTATTTTAGCACACCGAACCCCTCAAAGCCTATTTCTAAGCTATGTAAAGGATATTTAGGGTATGTTTAACTTATGGTCATGTTCCAGAATCTCTGTTACAGTTCAAATTGGCATACTTTCACAGTTTGTCAAATTTAGTCCCTGTAGGCGATTTAACTTGTTTTTGCCATACCAAAGCCTTCAAAACTTATTTCTAAGTTATGTAAAGGTTATTTAAGGTATGTTAAGTATATGTCGATGTTCCGGAGTATTTTTCGCATTAAATTGATTACGTTTACGCACCAGTTTGCGTATAACTCTCCAGAAAGTGATATAGAATTTGAAATTGAACAAAAGTCAAAACATGAAAAATGTCAAACATAAACAAACAAACATTGGGATAAAATAACATTGTTTTATTAATAATTGTACTGTTCATAATGATTACAAGCACAGATGTTACAGTCTCCCCTACTTGTGGAAATTTCGTCCCGAAATTTATTTTGAGGAAACTCGTGAGAAAAGATGCGGATACTTCGCCTTCATTTGATCTTCGCGTTCCCAAGTAAACTCAGGTCCACGCTTAGATTCCCAGCGACCTTTGACCAATGGAATACGCTTGCGTTTAAGCCACTTGACTTCACGTTCCATGATTTCCACTAGCTTCTCAACAAATTTCAGTGTTTTATCAACACGAATTTCGTCAAGAGGTATGTGGAGGTTCTCATCAGCTAAACACCTCTTGAGATTGGACACGTGAAAGGTTGGGTGAACATTTCCAAGTTCAGGAGGTAACTCAAGTTTGTAGGCTACCTTACCAATTCTTTCGACGATCTAGAATGGTCCAACGTATCTAGGTGCAAGTTTTCCTTTCTTTCCAAATCTGATCACACCTTTCCAAGGTGAGACCTTAAGTAATTCACGATCACCGACTTGAAAATCCAAGGGCTTGCGTTTTGGGTTCGCGTAACTCTTTTGACGGCTTCTAGCTGTCTGAAGGTTATCACGAACTTTCTTAATCTTATCAGCTGTCTCTAAAATGAGGGCAGGTCCAGTAAGCTGAGCCTCACCGATCTCATTCCAGCAGACTGGCGAACGACATTTTCGACCATAGAGAGCCTCGAAAGGAGCCATGTTAATGCTGGAGTGATAACTGTTGTTGTAGGAGAATTCAATCAACGGAAGATGTGAATCCCAACTACCACCAAAATCGATCACACAAGCTCTAAGCATATCCTCCAGAGTCTGGATTGTTCTTTCAGATTGACCATCCGTTTGCGGATGATAAGCTGTGCTCAAATTAAGTTGGGTCCCCATAGCAGATTGCATGGTTCTCCAAAAATGAGAAGTGAAACGAGCATCTCTGTCAGAAATGATGTTCAAAGGAACACCATGTCGAGCTACAATTTCATCCACATAGATTTTAGCAAGTTTGTCAGCAGAAAAATCCTCACGGATTGGCAAGAAATGCGCTGACTTAGTAAGACGATCAACAACTACCCAGATGGCATCATGACCTTTCTTTGTGCGCGGAAGTTTAGTAATGAGATCCATAGTAATGTTTTCCCATTTCCAAACTGGGATCTCTGGTTGCACCAATAAACCAGAAGGACCTTGATGTTCAGCCTTAACCTTAAGACAAGTAAGGCATTTTGATACATATAAGGCAATGTCTTTCTTCATACCAGGCCACCAATACTGAATACGAAGATCCTTATACATCTTGTATGAGCCAGGATGAACAGAATAACGAGACTTATGGGCTTCATCCATAAGCAAGGTGCGAAGGTTATCTAGGCTTGGGACCCATAAACGGTCCATGAAGTAATACGATCCATTGTCCTTCTGTTCCAGATCAGGTGTTATGTGATAGGGAAATTCCTTATCCATCAAACCTTGTGAAACACAAGATTGTTGAGCTTGAGAAATGTGGGCTTGGATATCGGATCGAGCTTGAATATCAGATTGAAGACGTACACAATGAAGCTTAGTACGTTCCTTACGACTCAATGCATCGGCTACGACATTCGCCTTACCAGGATGGTAGTGAATTTCGCAGTCATAGTCGTTTAGAAGCTCAACCCAACGTCGTTGCCTCATGTTGAGTTCTTTCTGATTGAAGATATACTGAAGACTTTTGTGGTCCGTGAAAACCACACATTTTGTACCGTACAAATAGTGTCTCCAGATCTTAAGAGCGAAGACAACTGCACCCAACTCAAGATCATGAGTGGTGTAGTTCTTCTCATGTATCTTCAACTGCCTCGATGCATATGCTATGACTTTGTTTCTTTGCATCAGAACACAGCCAAGACCCAATTTTGATGCATCACAATAAACGACGAAATCATCATTGCCCTCAGGCAAAGTCAGAACAGGTGCGTCACAAAGTTTCTACTTCAAGTTTTGAAAAGCTTCCTCTTGTTTGAATCCCCATTCAAAGGGTTTGTTCTTCTGAGTTAGAGCAGTTAGAGGAACTGCAATCTTTGAGAAGTTCTCTATGAAGCGGCGATAATAACCCGCAAGACCAAGAAAAGAACGAACTTCAGTAGGAGTAGTAGGCGTATCCCAATCCTTAATCGCACTGATCTTGGAGGGATCTACATGAATACCTTGTTCGTTGACAATATGTCCTAAGAATTGAACTTCTTTAAGCCAGAATTCACACTTGGAGAATTTGGCGAAAAGTTGCTCTTTCTTTAGGAGTTCCAGAGTAAGACGAAGATGTTGCTCGTGATCAGCTTGCGTCTTAGAGTATATCAAGATGTCGTCAATAAAAACAATGACGAAAAGATCCAAATAAGGCTTGTAGACCCTATTCATTAAGTCCATGAAAACAGCAGGAGCATTAGTCAAACCGAATGGCATGACTGTGAACTCGTAATGCCCATATCGAGTGCGGAACGCTGTCTTAGGAATATCTTCTTCATGCACACGAAGTTGATGATATCCAGATCGCAGATCAATCTTTGAAAAATAAGAAGCGCCCTGTAACTGATCAAAGAGATCATCGATAGGGGATATCGATTTTTGATGGTAAGCTTGTTAAGCTCACGATAATCGATACACATCCTAAAAGATCCATCATTCTTCTTGAAAAAAATAACGGGAGAACCCCAAGGTGAAAAGCTAGGACGAATAAAACCTTTGTCAGAGAGCTCCTGAAGCTGCTTAGCCAACTCTTGCATCTCAAACGGCGTAAGATGATATGGAGCTCTGGCAATGGGATTTGCACCAGGTACGAGATCAATACGGAACTCGACTTGGCGTGTGACAACCCTCAAAATCCCATGTATTCCGTACAAATTATTAATGATAATTAAAGTGTCTGACGACTGTGTGGAATTACTTAACTGCTTTCTGATATCTGTGTTGTGCTTACACGTATTTGTTAATATGCTAAGGAATATGCTAAGGAATATGCTAAGGAATATGCTAATGAATATGCTAAGGAATATGCTAGGAATATACTAAGGAATATGCTAAGGAATATGCTAAGGAATATGCTAGGAATATGCTAAGGAACATGCTAAGGAATATGCTAGGAATATGCTATGCTAAGGAATATGCTAAGCAATATGCTAGGAATATGCTAGGAATATGCTAGGAATATGCTAGGAATATGCTTGGAATATGCTAGGAATATGCTATATGGAAGATCTTATAAATACCACCATTCCACCAAGCTCTCTCTTCTCTCCCTCTCCTTTCCCTTGTTCGGCAGCCACCTTCCACCATACTACCACCATCATCAAGCTCTTTTTCAATCATTCCTCATACATACAAAGGTGTAAGAGGTCCAACAACGAAGCTCGGTGCTCTCGGAAGTGGAAGGACCTTCTCCATTCGTTATTAACCACCACATTTCTTCACTCGAACTTCCCTAGCCTTGAGCTAGTGGTAAGAACTTAGATCCGTTCATTCTTTATGTTATTTTAGTGGTTAATAGATGTTAGAATGATAAAAAGTTAAGAAACTTTAAAGCTCATGAACAAGTCTTGAACATAATGTGTTAAAGTGTGGATAAAGAGAAGTTATGTGTGTAAATCATGTAGATCTTGTGTTATTATGATTATTGGTTGATTATTTGATGATTTGCTGATTAATATTAATATGTGATGTTGTTGCGGTCACTAAACTTGTTAACGGAATCATTCGAACACGATTTAGAAGGATAAAAATTGAAAATCAGAATCTGTCCTGGTTTTACAGCCAACTTCAGTTGGCTGTAAACAGGTCATAAACTTAACGAAAAACCGATATTTTGAATCTAAAATATGTCATTATAAAATACGGTTCTAATGGCACTGGAATCGTAATTTTTGGACTCCGTTTACTATTTTTAAAGTGTTAAATTGTAACAGCAACTTAAGCTGAATTTTGACAGCAATAAATGGGTGTCGTACTTTCAGTCATAACCTGAGTTTTGTGATGAATCGGACCATGAAATTTGTACAGTAGATGAAAACCGATGTATTTGTAATTACCCCACTGGAATTTCGTAAATCGGACACTCAATGAATTTTTAATAAATTTTTCCGTGGACTGTGGTCAGAAATACATAAATCTGAGTTCAGTCCGGATTATGAATTTTTATAAAATATTGGTAATGAACCGGACCCCGATATTTTTACACAATAAAATATGGAACGTTTATGACATTTTGTAAAAATTTGGGAATTTTTGGAATAATTTAACTATTTATTTAAAATGCCCGAAAACAGCCGGTTTTGAATATAAATGCTGAAATGACATAAGTTGCGACTCGCGTGTCTAAATGTCAAGTATGCTATCTGTGAATGATCTAATATGCTATATATGTTATGTGTATTATCGTATGTTTGATTATGAGTGGGGAATGGATGGGAAACATACATGGGCATAAACAGTTAAAGTAATGCATGTTATGTGCTAGATACGTGTAGGAACTTTGTGCTCTAATTGAAAGCCACTAAATGACTAACTGATAAATCATACTAGGACGCGATTGACCGACCCTGACTGTTAGCTATATTGAGAATCTAACCGAGCAAACCGAGGTGAGTTCACACACTTTCTAAGGCATGGGATTCCCGGTGGTTTGGGAATGGGTTAAAGAATTTGAAACTAAATCTACATATCCTCCTTGGGTAGGATATGTACGGCCATCCTCCATAGATTGGATGCCATTATTAATCCTACGAATTCTCCTGGTGCAGAATACGTACGTTGTGGTCCTCCTGGTGCAGGACAACAACCTTAAAACTAGCTAGACAAAACTCTATCATGAAGTCCCTCAATTTATATCGACTTAATCGCCGAGGCCAATGGCGAGCGGGTCATTAGTTAATAGCGCTATTAGGTTTAACAAACCTCACACCGTGCCAGTCGGACGGGCGTGTACTAATGGACTATGGCAGATTGTCAGTGATGATAGACACTGATATAGGGCACAACTTATTTACGTAGCAGTCGATATCATTCCGTCTAGTAGTTCAAACGGGGAAAGCCCCCACTGATTATGGATATGGTTTGGGTAAAGAAAAGGAACTGGTTAAACATACTTTCAACTACGGGGTAACCCCCACGGCAAATAAGCCAACGAAAGTCAAACCACGTTTTCAGAAACAACTTAAAACTAAACAACCAAACGTGAACTCACTCAACTTTGTTGTTGACTCGTTGTTACATGCCTTACAGGTCGCTAAATGCTTGGAGCTTGCACGAGGAAGGAGTCGTTGTGGTGTACGGACTGTTATGTTCCGTGCTTAATATTTAAATCCTTATGAACTTACTAAACTTGCGTTTTGAAAACTTTAACTTATGAACTATGGACTTATGCTTTTGAACTCACGTTTATGCTTCCGCTGTTTAAACTAAACATGGTTAACTAGCTTTGGTCACCAATCGTATTATGTTTGGTTTTATTTACTTAATTGAGTTGTTCAATATGATTGGTGGCTCGATCCTGGTCACGTCACGCCTCCAAGCGGTGATACCCCGCGTGTGGATTTTGGGGGTGTGACATGGCGTGCTGGAGGTAGACCAGGTAACTCTTCAGGAAACACCTCAGGATAATCCCTAACAACAGGGATATCTTGAATAGACTTACCTTTGCCCTTATCTGCTGTAACATGTGCCAAGAAGGCCACATAGTTCTTTCGCAGATACTTCCGACCTTTAAAACAAGACATGAGTTTGAGACCACCAACAGGTTTCTCACCATGAACTTGTAGGATCTCTCCTGTCGGAAGCGGCACACGAACGATCTTCTCAAAACAAACTACCTCTGCGTGATGCTTGGCTAACCAATCCATACCCACTATAACGTCGAAGCTTCCAAGTTGCATAGGCGTGAGGTCAATAGGAAAAAGACGGTCGTTAAGGTTTAACTGGCAGTTGCGAAGAACAGAATCAAGAACAATGGGTTCACCACTAGCAACCTCTACTGTCAAGGGTTTTCCTAGTTTTGTTCTAGACACGCGAAGCAATGGCTCAAAAGATAATGACACAAAACTCTTATCGGCACCCGAATCAAACAAAACAGATGCAGGCTGATTATTAATAAAGAACGTACCATTCACCACTTCATTGTCTACCCGTGCCTCTTGTGCATTCATGTTGAAGACTCGACTTCGAGCCTGAGCCTGATTCTGATTTTAATTTGGATTCGCATTAGCTAGTCTTGGGCACCGGTTTCTATAGTGGGTCAGATCCCCACAATTGTAGCACGAACTAGGAGGGAAATGAGGTCGTGCAGCTTGACCTTGTTGCTGAGCAATAGGCTGAGCAACTTGTTGGGCTTGGTTCTGAACTGCCTGATTCTGGTTAACAGGAATGCAATAAGTAGCGGCAAGATGACCATTTCTTCCACAGTTAGTACAGAAACAGCACCGAAATTGCTGCTGATGGTGACTGTTGCATCTATTGCACAAAGGTGCATTTCCTGCATAAGGTTTCTTCGCTGGAGGCTGTGCGGGTTGGTTGGGAGCTACCTGGTTAACTTGGACAGTGACAGCAAAATTTTGGGAAGCCTTACGCTTCCTTGACCCCCTTGAGGAACCAGAATCCTTTCCCTTCTTGTTTTGACCTTTCTTGCTATCTTCTTTGTCAGACGCCTGCTTCTTACCCTTGTCACCCTTTTTGTGCAGTTTCCCCTTTCAAACCTGCGACTCAGTCAATGTCGCTGATAACTCGATTGCCTGACGGAGTGTGGTAGGGTTACTACCAGTAATGATGTCTTGTACCGAGTCAGGTAGACCATCGATGTACCTTTCGATAGCCTTGTCGAGTGGGGTAACCATTGTTGGGCAAAGCAGACTTAACTCCTCAAATCTATCAGTATATGCCCGGTGCTCACCACTATTTTGCTTCAAATCATCAAACTCTCTCTCCAATGCTCGCAGTTCATGACGAGGACAAAACTCCCTCATCATAAGAGCCCTAAGTTCAGCCCATGTTTGAGCTAGAGCAACTTCTGCACCACGGTCTCTCATAACCCCATTCCACCACGTAAGAGCCCTCTTCTGGAATACACTCGAAGAAAACTCGACCTTGCGATTGTCAGGACACTGCACGTGACGGAAAGTATTCTCAATGCTCTCGAACCATTGAAGAAGCCCAGTTGCTCCTTCAGTACCACTGAACTTGAGTGGTTTAGCCGAGTTGAAACTCTTGAAATTGCATAAAGCATGATTGTTGTTGTTGGCTTGGTTCATTTGAGCAATGAAATTTGGGAAAGAAGCAGCCATTTGCTGTGCGATGATTTCTGCCAGTTCGGCAGTCGCTATTTGATGTTCGCGTCGAGGAGGCATTCTAAAAAGAGGGAAACATGAAAGGAAACGAGTGAGATGGTTGGATGAAAAGAATGAGATGATACAAAAATTGACAATAGCAAAGATAGTGGTTATTTGTTTGTTACCACAAGGTAAACAAATGACACAATGTGACTAATCAAAGTAAGTGGGTCAAAAATAACGTATCGCGAAGACATGCTTGCCTATAAGTGAACACTCACCCCAAGAATTCCCAGGTAAGAGTGACTGGTCCGATTATGTGGATTTGTACGAACACTCTAGCCTTAGACAGAAAACCCAGGGTACAGGCATTCACTCTTCCAGTTTGCACATGTTCACACTGTTTAAAACCCGAAACTTTGACGAGATTTTGAAAGTTCAAAGGGGTTCAAAACCTTGTAATTGAGGGTTCAAAACCTTACAATAGAGGGTTCAAAACCTAGTAATCAATCATCCAAGAACATGTGATTAATTTTCAAAGCGGATTCGAACTTGATGTTCCTGTTGTGGTTATCACCTAAGGATAGGTGAAGTGCATGTTTTAAGTTCTAAACACAAGATAACTTGTGTTGGGGTCCTAGAAAGTTATAGTCTAGGTCAAAGCATTACTAATAACCTAATTCCCTATAACCATTGGCTCTGATACCAACTCTTCTGTCACACCCCGACCACGTAAAACATCAAAACGTGGCGGAATACGTCGGGGAGTGGTGTAACAGAATTAATTGTTTCATAACCATGGCATTCAAAGTTGTATTTTATTTATCAACATAAGAGTTTCATTGTCTTAAACAGGAAACAAAGAGTACATAACATAATTAAACTAAGTCTATCTCCGTTTTATGTCTCTAAGGCACAGGTCTGCCCTAGTGTCACGATCATAGTCCTAAGCAACAGCTCCTGAAAACACATGTGAAAATAGGTACGTCAGCATAAAAATGCCTGTGAGATACATAGGTTTTGTGAAAATAGGATTCATGACCTGGGTTTTAGAAGAAAGGTTTAATAAAAATTAGTCATGAATCTTGTTAAGTGTTTTTCTTTTATAAATCATATGAAAACTCGATAAGAAATCAGATTATATAAAAGAAAGGTGTATGGTTATTAGATAACCATGTAAAATGAGTTGTATAAAATAAACTGCTTGTAAAACAATGTCTTGTGAAAAATAAGTTGTTTATGAATAATGTAATATGTCGCATATTGAAATGATTTAATTAATGCTACGATATGTAATATTATACAAGTACTTATATATAGGAAGTACCAACGGCGTATCCACCATACTTGTATCATATTACACACGCCTCGTTACTTAAATCACTTACCCAAACCAACCACCAATGTGAATTGTTCATGTATAAATCAATTGTCAAGTGTTATTGTGTAAACCATATCAAAATGTCCATGTCTAATGTAAATAACCAAATGTGTATATCAATGTCAAAATGTTTATGTTTAATGTAAATTGTATAATGTGTATCCAAAAATATCAAGTATGGCATGTGAAATATATCAACTAAACCATAGGTAAAATGCACAAAACAGGGTATTGAATTAAACATAGTTTAAGTCAAAGTTATGTTTTGTGGAACAAATGCATGCTATACTGATACAAACATCTATGCGGTATTGTGAAAATGCATACATCCTGTTAGGACCTGTTTTGACACTGTACGATTGCGTAACGAACGTTCGACGTGCGGAATCTGTGAACGATCGAGACCGAAACACACAAGATGTAATATAAACTGTGATTCTATATAAGATCTGAAATTGTACAATCACTTGAATCACTTAGAGACTTTCTCTCTCTAGTTTCTCTCTTTAGAACTAGAGCTCTTCAAATCTCTAAAATGGCAAAAGTCTTAAAATGATTTAACTTGAAACCTATATATAGTGATGAGATTTATCTTGAAATGACACATGCTAATTTCAAGCTAAATCATGATTTAGCTTGAAATGACACATGTCACTTTCAAGGTAAATCATCACTTTCAAGCTAAATTACCTTATACACTGAAAAAACCTATTTTATCCTATTACATGATACAAGACGAAGTCAATAGACATAGTGCACTAACAGACTCCCCCTTGGATATTGACGAAGTCTTCAGTGACTATTCTTGCAATATGACACATCTTCAGTCTTGATCATTCTGCCTTCTCTTTCAAGTTGTAACAATATAAGCATCTTTCAATCTTTATCTTCTCCATCAGCTTCAGGCTCCCCCTTTCGTCAAGCTTCCGTGCTTTGGGATCGATGCCTAGCTTTCCGTCTACAAGCTCCTCTTTGCTTCAAGCTTGTCTTCAGACTTCCCCTTAGACTTTGCTCTTAGGATCGTAGTCTGGACTATCATCTGCAATTTCTCAAACATTTATGAGTAACAGCATTTTGAATTCTCAATCAAATTCTCTAATCTACTCCCCCTATCAACAAACTTCATAGATTTAGCAACATTAAAGAAACCAACTCCCTCACAGTTAATCATCCAAGTTCAAATTAATGACCTTGGAGATATCACAAACTGTTTTTGAAATTTTTGATTTTAATTCAAGTATCAAATTAATGAACTTGTTTTATTTTCAGAAACACAATCAGCATACTTAGATTTTGAAACTCAGCATTCAGACATCGATTGTCGAAAATAAAGCAGAAATCAAAATCTTTTTGAATTTTCTGAAAATATAAAGCAATAACGAAATATGTACAAACATATTTACAGACAATATTTTTGTTTGAGAATGCGTTAGAGGATCATATCAGTTTTTGACAAATCACAAGTACCGTTGAGCTTTAAAACACTTTATGTTCTAAACAATTCACTTAGATTGTCGATATACTGATCCACTTAAATTTTCACACAAATTTCAACTGATTCAGGATACGAATTATGTATTTTAAGAACTTAAACCCATTCATGTGTCCCACCTCTTGAATATACTCCCGTATCCAGATCTCAATATTCAGTCTTACAGGCAATTATAACACAAATGATATCTGTAAGGGTTAATAAATTATGAAGAATCATGAGAGCTCAGGTCAGAACCATCGTTCAGCAGAGAGATCATGACTCAACTTGTGGTTGTGTCCCCTTTAGAGGATCTTTTTTACAACAGCATTGCTAAGCAATTTTATTGTCTTATCATATATGCTGAGGGTTTATGCTACGTTTAAAGCATTTGCGGAAAGTATTATTCGAGGACTAGGTCAGAACTTCCATTCAGCAGAAGTCCCGGAATAATACCCCAGACATCATTGAGTATAAAAACCTGTATATCAGAATACGAAACCTTTCAAACGAGATTTCAGGGGTTACCTATATATCCAAGTTGTGTTCCCCACGAAATAAGTAAGTTTGAATTTAGGTTTATATCCCGAAAAAGTTTACTAAATGTATAAAAATCTACCGACACATCCACGGTGAGATCGTTTAACACATTTAAACTTTCCAATTCTTTAGCATACTGTGATAGTCTACTGATGTACTATCATTTCCTCTTTTTACACAAAACTCAATTTTTTGAATTTTATCATGTTTTTGACTTTTTATCAAATTTTCAAATGTTTTTGGATTTTCTAACAAATATTTCTCCCCCTAAAATGCAAAACCATTAAAGAAAATTTGACAACCAACACTGATAGCTTTGTCTCGCCATCCATTTTCTGCTTCAAGTGCTCTGATTTGCAGAAAATATAACGTACCCCCATGATTTACAACCCATTGATCTTAACAGTTTGAAAACCGTTTTTCAAACTGATGAAAGTAATCATGTTTGTTCAGCCGTGAGGGTTTCGGCGTATTCAATCAACACTCCCCTTTACAACAAACTATTTTCCCATAATGATTTCAAAACACTTAAGTTTGTTTTAATCAGAATGGTTTTTCCGGAAAAATTAGTTTGCTTACCAATCGTAGGTTCGGGGTCATCTCATCACCTTGATCTCTTTTAACCATTTTGAAAATTTAACAATATAAGATGAAACATCACAAACACTTGTAGAAAATCAAGTACAACTTAATGTCCCTGATTTACCACATGTAAGACGAAATATCACAGTTACCATCCTGTGAATTTCTCAAGAATGATGCCGATACCTGCTTCACGCTTACCAACCTGGAAGCTCCGGCAAGTCAGGAATTCAACTAACAGATTTTGACACCCAAGCCTGACCAGCCTTAGGTGCATTTTGAACTTTTCTCTTTTCTTCATAAAATTCTTTCACTCCTTTTTCCTTACCATCAGCCATCTTACTAAAAATATGTTCAACATTGCTATTAAACATTTTTCTAGTTTCAACACCTTTTGATTTTAGGTTTGCGGCTTGTAATGGTGGAAAATTCTCATCATTCATTAATGGAACCGTCTCTTCCTTCTTTACCTCAACTTGTGGCTCATCTGATTTTGTGGAATCAGATTCATTGCCCGATCTTGGCTTGTCTGATTTGGATGAGCCAGATTCATCGCCAATAACTTTCTTCTTTTTCTTCTTTTCTGTCCTCATATTTGTATCTGAAGAATCCGATTTGCTTGGCTTTGCAGTCGAGTGAATCGATTCATCAGAACTCTTATTCGAACCAACTGGTGAACCTGAAGACAAAATCTTCTCCAAATACTCTCTCGCCTTCTTCCTCTTCTTCCTCAGTCTGTCTCTTTGCCCCTGTGTAAGCTTTACTTTCTTATCTTCCACTTCCTGTTCTTTGGGCTTGACAGTGACTGGTTTCTTCACCGTTCTTTGAGATTCAACCCTCGATCTTCCCATCGATCTCTTTGGGCAATCTCTGGCAATATGTCCTCTGATATGGCAATTATAGCATCTTCTTGTCTCATAACTCCAATTCTGGCAGTTAACAGCAATATGTCCTCTCACACCACAGGTGTAGCACACTCTGTTATCATACCATTCATTTCTTTCAGTCCAAACCTTCAGATCATAACATTGTTTGGCTTGTTGATAATCATTTCTCCTCTTCAATGCTGGATTTGTCTTTTGAGCACTGTGGTCAAACCTGCACCACTTATTACCAACATTTTGTGAGTTTTCATTTACAAATTTTTGTGATTTTTTATAATGATTGGATGATTTATCTGATGAGCTTTTATTTTCAATTTTAGAATTTTTCAAATTTTTATCTTTTTGTTTCTATTCTGCATTCTTCTTAACTGGTTTTTGTTTAGAACATTCACCTGTTTCAGTAGATTGCAAAACAGTATTTTTAAATTTTTCTTGTAATTCTAAAAATATTTTTCTTTTCTTTTCTTTTCTTTTTCTTCATCAGATATTTCATCACAATCTTCAATTTTGACTTTGTCAAAATTTGTGACATTGTCACTTATTGGAACAGAATTGATCGGTTTTGGACACACATAAGGTGCCAAAGTCACAAAACCTTTCAATTTCACTTCAAGCTCTTTGATTGTAATCCGAGCTTTTTCAGCTTCTTTTTCAAGCTGAATGATTTTAGCAAGATGAGAATTGATTTCAATTTGTTTTTCAAGATTATCTTTACCAAAAATATCTCTCTCATCTTCTAAAATCTTGATTTGGCTTTGAAAATCTTTTTCAAATTTTAATTTTTCATGTTCAAAATTTTCAATTTTTTCTTTTAAAATTTTGTTTTCTGTTGTCAAACTGTTCACATCACTAAGCAATTTGACATTTTCAGACTTTAGTTTTTCACAGTTCAGGCGCAACTCTAAAATCTGTTCATCATCAGCTTTCTTCCCATCTTTCAAGGCTTTGTTTTCCAATGTCAAATTCTCCACATCTTTCAAGAATTTCACATTGTCTGCTTTAGATTTTTCACATTTTGAACATTTTTCATTCATCTTTTTAGCATCGTCTTCTTTCTTTGTTTCCATCCTGTATGTTCCTGCACAAAAAATTTTAACAAAATCAAGAGGGTTTGCATATTCGTCAATAAAACAACCTCTCTTAATATCGTATTTCATAACCCTTTTTGCTGCAAGACATACAGAGAATCTTTTGCTCATTTCGATGATCACTTCCAAATTTATCTTTTCTAAATCCTTCTTCATGTCATACATCAACTCTTCTTTTCTTTTTTCTTTATCAAACTTATGTGATCTAAGCGCATTGATGAATTCTCTAAATGAAAACTTTGAGAAATTTGCATTCCTTTTTAGTTCACTCAAAAATTCATCCCATTCTAGAGGTAATGCATCAGCAAATTTTGAGATTTTTTCAGTAGTTGAAAACTTTATCTCATCTCTATCTATCTTATCCATCAATTCATCAAAACGTCTATCCAACTTTTCCAAAGATTCATTTTTCATACAGAAAAAAATTTCGAATCTTTTATTCCAAATGTCCTTCTTATCTCTCTTATCAAACCAAGATCCAGAAGTCCAATCGTTTAAATCTTTAAGATTCTCGTTTTCCTGTTCATCAAACATTTTAGCCATGATTTAAAAATTCTTGAATAACCTGCAAACAAATAAACAAACGATCAGTTTAAACAAACGGAATACGTAAAAGTGAGTGACGGTTGAATCGATCTAGGACTCGTGTCGAAGATTCGTGGATTCGTTCCAATGTTGTTGAGATGAGATCACTTAATGAATGGGCTATATATGAGCTGACACACACTTGGACTTTAGGTCAAAATAACTATCCACTTCAATTAGGTGATTGGGCCGATCAATACTTCCAAATCAATATGATTGGGCCACCAATATCCATTGTTTACTTAACTCGGTTAATACAATTTATATGATCACGTGAATTCTGACCAACACTATTTCTTTTGACCCTTGAATATACCAAGTGATAATTCCACTAAACCGTCAAACAAAAACACATGGACCAACTGAGGACCTCGATGTTATCACATGCAACCTTCGATAATACCTAACACACTATGGCAGCCACAAATCAAACTAATTGGACCAATGATTTTGACCAATGAACCCACTAAGTTGTCATCATTTAATTCTCAAAAACAAATATTTGATTTGTAGACCCGAGACACACATGCAATCTGAACATAAATCTGAACAAGCAATCAGTAATCCATATTCCAAGGTAATCACGTGATGACTGATAAGCGGACCTAATGAGCAAAATCAAATCTAAAACAGTTAGTTCAAGCGAAATCCAAGAAGCCTATTTCACTTGAACTTGTCAAGCGAAATCTTCTAATACAAGTCCAACGATTCAAGCGAAATCCAGCAGCTTTTTCAAGCGAAATCTTTAAAGAATTCAAGCGAAATCTGACTGATAAGGATTTCGCTTGAATTTCAAGCGAAATCTTGCTGTTTGTTACGAAATCAAGCGAAATCTTGCTGATTGCAGCGAAATCGGACACAAAAATTTGAAAATCTCCTAAACGATAAGGAATTTGATTCTCAAACTTGGCAGGATTATAGAACAACTGTTTTCGCACATCATACAAAAAAATCAGCCAATTCGGACCATAGAATCCCAATCAATTTGACGAAAAACCGATCAAAACGTGAAAGAATAAGTAGATGATGAAGAAATGATGCGATTCAGATCTGAAAATGCTGTAATCTGGTACGAATCTTGTTGTTTGATCAACGCAATCGAGCTCCTGCTCTGATACCACTTGTTAGGACCGGTTTTGACACCGAAACGATTATGAACCGACTATTCGACGTGCGGAATCCGTGAATAATCGAGACCGAAACACACAAGATGTAATATAAACGTGATTCTATTTATAAATCTGAAATTGTACAATCACTTGAATCACTTAGAGACTTTCTCTCTCTAGTTTCTCTCTCTAGAACTAGAGCTCTTCAAATCTCTAAAATGGCAAAAGTCTTAAAATGATTTAGCTTGAAACCTATATATAGTGATGAGATTTAGCTTGAAATGACACATGTCACTTTCAAGGTAAATCATCACTTTCAAGCTAAATTACCTTATACACTGAAAAAACCTATTCTATCCTATTACATGATACAAGACGAAGTCAATAGACATAGTGCACTAACACATCCAAGCCTTGTGACTGTGGTGATAGACCTTTAAACAAATTAAAGGTTTATCTGTGTTATGTTTATCGAATTCGGTCATTCCTTCCAATCCAAACAAACCCGGGATATCAGAAATGGGAGTTGTCAAGTCCTATGGTACCATTACCTACTAACGAGCGGCATGATCGGTGTTAATGAATGTACATTGTCTTATTTAAACAAACCAAATGTCATACCAAAATGTAAGCATGTGATGATTAATAAATGTACTAAGTATGCACACAATGGACATACATAGCATAAAATGTAATGTAAAACAATGTACTAAGTATGCACACAATGGACATACATAGCATAAAATGTAATGTAAAATGATGTACTAAGTACACACACAATGGGCATACATAGCATAAAATGTGATGTAAAACGATGTACTAAGTACGCACACAATGGGCATACATAGCATAAAATGTAATGTAAAACGATGTACTAAGTACGCACACAATGGGCATACATAGCATAAAATGTAATGTAAAACGATGTACTAAGTACACACACAATGGGCATACATAGCATAAAATGTGATGTAAAACGATGTACTAAGTACGCACACAATGGGCATACATAGCATAAAATGTAATGTAAAACGATGTACTAAGTACACACACAATGGGCATACATAGCATAAAATGTGATGTAAAACGATGTACTAAGTACGCACACAATGGGCATACATAGCATAAAATGTGATGTAAAACGATGTACTAAGTACGCACACAATGGGCATAGCATAAACACAATGAAATCATGTACTATAAGTGTACTAATGAACATAGCAAGTATATGATGTGAAAACAGGAAAGCATGAAAGTAACAAGTAGGCACATGTGTTCCACCCCAAAATGTTTGAAAACGGTAAAAGAGGGGTCTATGTACTCACTTGAGATTGCTTAGAAGTCCTTGAGTAACAACCAAACAATGCTAGAGATCACGGATATCAAACGGAACCTAATATAGGTAACTATGTTAATATACCGGACCTAAATCGGAAGATCGGGTAGCATGAGGGTTTGTAAACCAAATGAGTGTAGGAACTCATGTAATGTGGTTTGTAAACCTAACCTAAGTGCTTACGACCCATTACGACCCGTTTAGGTAGCTTATGCTACTTTAAAGCGTCGTTCGCGTAAAACGCGTTCGGAACGCCTAACTAGCCCTATGATAAGTAAAATATTCCTTAACATGTCTAATATTGTTACCAAATCAGTTTAGATACCAAAAGTTATGTTACATATGCTAAAAATGAATTTTGGCGTAAAAAGGGCATTTTGGTAATTTACCTAAGGCATATATACTACCTATCATACAACTACTCAAACGATGTGACCATAAGGAATAACCTCGGAAGGTTATTCCCTATACAACTATGGTCACCTAATGTGTTTAGTCGGATCCTAACGATCGACCAAACGGGTCGGGTTCGAAAGTATAAGCGATTGTTTAGATCGCTTACCTTATGACCCTATATAAGCACTAAACTAAAAGTGACGAGCTAAGCATGTTAAAACATGCTTAACTAAGTTTAGAAAACATGTTTGGTATCAAAACAAACGGTTTTGATACCTAAGAGTAGTTTGGTTACAAAATACGCACGAACACGCGTTTTGCCCGAAACTACGACTCGTCACTGAGCCTTGATAACGTGGTAATCAGTAGGTATAGTCACAAGAGACTATAACCATCGTGATTACGCTCACGTTATGAAGTTCAAACGAACTTTGCATTGACCATAAACTGGTCAACGCAGAAAGTCAAACAAAGTTTGACTTTTAACGCTAAACGAATAAAAGAACGAAGGAACACTTACAAAGGGTCCCCGCTAATAAAACTTGATCGAATAGCTCAGGTATGAAGCGATGACTTCAACTTAGAGCACTTTTGATCAGATTTGTGGGTTTTGGGGTTGAGATGGGTTGGTTATTTATAGGATTAGGACCACCATTAGGATCGTTTCTTGAATATCGTGCCTTGATCTCACCCGTACACTTGTCGGAATGTTATGGAACCCAAATTGGCCCCCCACCATAAGAGATCAACATGTGGCATTGGGTTTGGGAGTGGGTAACTACTGTAACCAGCTATTTAAAAGTTTCTGATCTGCTGGAAACCCCTTACGGACCGTAAGGGTCATGGCTTACGGTCCGTAAGCCATCAAGTTTGGCAGAATGTCAGTTTCAGTCCCTACACCTTGTTTTATTGAGTAACGGCACTTCTAACACCCGTCAAACCCCATTTCAAGCTCCACAATGATGTTAAAACATAGGGAACATGAAATGTGCTCAAAAATATGTCGGATGCCAGTTCGTTTGGACGTACAATCGCGATGTTCGGTTAATTACGACGGAATGCACATAAGCGCGAAAAACGATCCAAATTGCGTGACGAATGGATTTTTCTTATGCCAAACATTAAAATAAAATATTTTAGTGCTTACATAAATTTTTGGATGTACGGATGTATTCAGAACGTGAGTTATGCGCGAAAGTGCAAACTTATGCACTTTTTGACACTTTTAGTCCCTGAATGAGCCAAAAGTTTATTTTAGCACACCGAACCCCTCAAAGCCTATTTCTAAGCTATGTAAAGGATATTTAGGGTATGTTTAACTTATGGTCATGTTCCGGAATGTCTGTTACAGTTCAAATTGGCATACTTTCAAAGTTTGTCAAATTTAGTCCCTGTAGGCGATTTAACTTGTTTTTGCCATACCAAAGCCTTCAAAACTTATTTCTAAGTTATGTAAAGGTTATTTAAGGTATGTTAAGTATATGTCGATGTTCTGGAGTATTTTTCGCATTAAACTGATTACGTTTACGCACCAGTTTGCGTATAACTCTCTAGAAAGTGATATAGAGTTTGAAATTGAACAAAAGTCAAAACATGAAAAATGTCAAACATAAACAAACAAACATTGGGATCAAATAACATTGTTTTATTGATAATTGTACTGTTCATAATGATTACAAGCACAGATGTTACAGTGGTCCAAACGGATGGCCATTCGAATGAGGTGTGTATGTTTGGAAAATTGTTAAAATTTTAAGTTTTGTTAAAAGTGTTTAAGTATTGGGAATTATAAAAGGGACAGGTCACCTCGTCGAATGGTCATTCGATAGGATGGTCATCCGATCAGATGGCCTTTCAAGTGGGCGATCTGTTATATGAAAATTTTACAAGTTTCCAAATAAAAATTGGAAGTTTAACAAAGACGGCATGTCGACGTGTCAAACAACGACAAACACACCAAGTCCAGCTCATTCGACCGAGTGGACTCAGCCCATTCGAACAGACTCACTGTTCCTGATGGAATTTCATGTTTAACCGGTTAATCGGTCATCTCTCTGGTGGAAATCCGTTTTCAAGCCAGTTCTAAACTAGAAAATGAGTAGAGAGTCTGAATGAATCCAGATTCCATCGATTTTTTAGTAGAAAAGTGAAGAAAAGTTGAAGAAAGTTGAAAACAGTTGAAAAGTGTTAAGATCTTGTTGAGATTCGTGTCAAAACGTGTGAAATCTTTCAGATCTAGAACCATTCTTGATCAAATGGTGTTCCTTAACCATCTGCCGGAGCAAAACGGTGGAAACCACCTTTGAAGGGGTAAGGTCCCAAAAACCTCATATCAAGCACTTGGGACCATACCACAACCTCGTCTTTTAACCCTCTTTAGACCTTGCGCGGCCGCGCACTGGTCCTAAAAAGAGTTTAGAAGAAAGACAACAGACAACACTTGCGCACTAAAAGGAAATTCATAAGTCCTTGCGCCAATTCTCCATAACAAAGGGACAAAAATCCCAGCAAATGATCCCGCTTAATACCCAAACTTGGATATTATTTACTACACTGATACCACACGATAGGAATCACACCGGATTATGGCAATAATCTTCTAGAAGACTCAATCGTGCAACACCAGACGGTTATAACCATCTACGCCACGTGTCATCACCCCGTGCTCCCTAGAAATCACGATGATGGCACGGAATTGGAGAGAAACCTCCACTTTCCCACTTTCCACATGGCAACTCCCCAGCCTTTGCTTAAGATCGTGATCCGTGTGCTCTCACAATCTGATCAAGAGAATTAACGGAGGGAAAATAACCGCTTATGGAGTCAGCATCTTCCGTTAATATTTCAACAACGAGTTTTCCCACCCAAACTCCCAGTTATAGATATGAGACTAATTCAGGTATGAACTTTAAGTTACACTCACTTCATCAATACTTCTTCTTCTTCTTCTTCATAAACACATACTTATTCTCACGCCGGAGTCTGGTTACGGAGAGAACCTCCCTTCTCCCCGTGACGAGGCTAACGGTGTTCTGTTTTGCAGTATTCATCGGAGAAGAAGACCTGTCCCTTCGAATCAAACGAGAGAGAACCACCCTTTTATGCAGAACCTAACCCCTGGATAATTTGATTCCGGTCGTTTATCCAGTGTTTCTTCATTGGCGCCCACCGTTTTCTCTGTTTCACCTGTTTTTTCTCGTTTTGATTCACCTTGTTATTTCCATTTTCTAAATGGAAGAAACTTCAACTCATCGTCAAAATGGCCCTCGGCTAAAATTCGCTAACAATACCCAGGTTGTGGGTATTGTAGAAGAAGCCTCGGGTGACAATGAGGTGCAGTTTGCTAACAATCATCCAAACGAACCTATCACCCCAGGGGTACAGCCGGAGATCCCTGTAAGCTCAATTCTACCCCCAGGAGAAACCCCAATCTCCTGTTATGTCAGATCTCAGGGGGCATTAAATGCTGTGTACACACAGCTGTGTGCACAAACTGCTCCCCAAACTCAATCACGAAGGCCTATATCCCATGCTAGGACACTGTCGGTACCTCATGTTTCTCAACATGATGGGCCATCCCGAGTCCAGATCGAAGATACAGAGGTTTATTCCAGATCTCCATCGAGATACGAATATACTCAATCAGAAAATCATCAAAGAGAGCATCGAGGTGAGTCACACTCTCATAGAAGGCCATCAGTTCACACCAGGTTGAGTTCTCAGCGGAACATCCACACCAGTGAATATGATCGAACCTATCGTGAAGGAGAAAGTACCAGTGTGTTTAATCGGTTACAACTGAACTACAACAAGTGTAGACCCCGCATGGTTTACAATCCTGAGGCCGAGCACAATTATGATCTGATCTACCACCCTGCTGAAGCGGCGGAGGATTCAAAATTTATTAGCGAAATTGCTCTGGCTCCACTAGATAAGGCGAAGCTCCCGTCTAACGTAGGCAAGTTCAACGGCATGACGGACCCCGACGATCATTTGCGGGTCTTTACAAGCGCAGGGCTGGTAGGAGGCTGGACCCTACCGATGTGGTGCCACCTTTTCGTCCAAACCCTTACAGGCGCCGCAAGGCTCTGGTTTGACAACTTGCCCGTTGGAAAAATCACGTCATGGATAAACTTGCGCGAGAAGTTTCTGGTTCATTTCAGCCAGCAAAGGCGATCCATCCGTGACACGGCGGACGTAATGAACATCTGGCGCCATAATGATGAAAGTTTGGAAGACTTCATTACCCGTTATAACAAGGAAGTACTCGAAATCGGGTACGTCCACGAGCAGCTGATCCGCGCCCAATTTAAATATGCAATCAGGTGCGACGACATGATAAAAGTCCTGTCTGGAACGGAAGGACTCCCGAAGAGCTGGGAAAAATTAATGGCGGCGGCTAAAGTCTATGCCAAACGGAAAAGAACCTTAGTACCAACAGGCCGCCACCACCGCATAGCCGACCCTCAGATTTAAGCTCAAGTGACGGAAAGAAATTTAAGAAAGGCTGGCGTGATTCAAGCTCAGGGAACTATTCGTCAGAAGATGCACGAGCCACAATCAATAAGCTCGCTGCACAGAGAGAAGCTAAACAAGATAACATGGAGAGACAATGGACTCCCCTAACCAAGACTCCTGCGGAAGTTCTAAGCACGGAGGATTACCAGTTTAAGCCTCCACCACCCATGAAGAACAAACGTGGACAGGACCCAAGTCAATATTGTGATTACCACAAGGACAATGGTCATACCACCAATAAATGCATCTCCTTGCATACCGAGATAGAGAAGGCGCTTAAGAGTGGTGAGCTCACTCACCTACTACAAAACGTGCGCAAGGAGATAAAACAAATCACTCGAGGCGAAGAAGGCCCGAGTAAAAAAAGCAAAAAATTAAGTAGCAACTCTATGATCTCCTTGCAGAACGGAACAGACTCTACAGTTTATCAAGTTTAAGCAGGAAATAGAGTGTAAGTTAAGTCCCGAGTAATTATTTTTAATAGACTTTGTAACGGCCTCTGCGCCTTATCCTGGAATAAACAACAAAGTTTCTATTATTCTTGTGTTTTTCTTACAAAGTGCATGCAATTTCTTTTGGTAAGCGCAAAAACATCATGGTAAATACAATACAAGTCTCATGAATGGTCAGCGATTACACACATCGCGCAAGACCATACGTTCACACATGAGCTTCATACCACCTTTATTCGCCTTACCTAATCAAAGTAATTGTACCCATGCAAAATATTGTAAACTAAAAACACATATCATACTATTCCTGGCGCACCAACACGCCTTCAAAAATCATCAAATTACATGGCAGTGTATTGTTTATAGTTACTTGCGCGGCAGCGCATTAACAAGAAAAAGAGGATACAAATCCCAAAAAAGCTACAAAGTGATTGTTCATACAATTATAATAAAAAAAAAGTCTACGCCAAATCTTCGCCTGGGAAGATTTCCTTTAGTTGCGCCACGTGATCTTCGGATTGCAATGCACCATTTATAAGATCCATGACAGGAAGCTGCAAATTGTTGAATTCTGTTTTCAAAGCTGCAAGGGCAGCACCAGTATTAACGCCATGAGTAGCAGATCTGCTAGTATCCCAATCAACCTTCAGAGCATTATTCACATGATGCGAACATTCGGCATACCCTTGGGCATATCCATCACTTCGCGCAGCAACCACCAAAGGCGCGACAGTTTTATCTAGCTCTTCAGAATTCAACACTGATTCAGCAACCTACAAAAACAAGGAAAGCAAATAAGGACAAGGCATGCAAGGAGAAAAAGCAAAGACAACTTACACAGGCAATCCCACGATCTTTCAACTATAACATATCGCTCTTCAAAGGCTCAAGCTCACTCTCTGCTGTTACCCGAGCCATTTTGGAATTTTCTAGTTTTTCTTCAGTTTCAGCTAAGCGATGGGAAGCTTCAGTTTTCTCAGTATGCGCAAGCTCCAAATCTTTTTTAAGTTGTTCCTGGTCAGAAAGCAAAGCGGTAAGTTCTTCTATCTCTTTATCTCTAAGAGCAAGAGTGGCACAGACATGTACCCCTCTTTATTCACTTCGCTCCTTGTGGGAACGCGCCTCATCTGGCGCAGCTTCAGCGTCAGCTTTTTCCTTTTTCAACTTTTCAATCTCCGCATCCTGTTTCTTCAATTTCTTAACCTCAGCCTTGAGATTATTGATAACATTGCGGAGACCCATCTTTTCGGCATTGTCCTTCTCACAAATTTTCTTCCAGTTCTTGCGCTCCTCGAAAAGAAGGGCAGCTTCGGCTTCCGCCTTCCTTTTCCAGCCCGCAACGGACCATTCTTCAGTTTTTCGATCAGCTTCAAACTTGGCTTGATCAGCTTCCAGCTTAGCCCTTAACTGGGCAACACGGTTCTCATCATCAGCAACTTTCTTCTTGGATACCTTGAAGGCAGCCCACTCCTTATGCATACTATGCCACTCACGCACTATGCGATGCGTAGTGGATGTATAAGAAGCAACCTCCTCAAGGTAGGCATGGTAAGTTTGCTCATGAAGATGACTTTCTTGGAACTTAATCTCCCCAGGCGGAAATATCCCCTACAACCAGTCCCGTCACACTCGCCAATCTGAGAAAGTATCACCTTTCTTCAGATTCCAAACAAGGGTATGAATTTCGAAAGCATCCTTCTCCGAATAAGTTCTATAATAATAATCCCCCAGAGTTTAATCTGGGCAGATTGGAGAATTCTTGCCAGCATCAGAGAATGAGCCTTGGTCTTCAACAGTAACCTTCTCGACGTTCTCAGGCATAAAACCAGAAGCCTTGGAAAGAGAAGCGATAACAGGAACATCCTCAGCAGTCTTCCCTCTCTCTGAAACATGAGCTGCAGGATCAGGGTTTTGGGGATTACCAGCATCATCCGCAATCCATGGGCTAGTAATTTTTTTCGGCATCTATAGCAATATCATCAGGCTTTTCAGTCTCAAGATTCTCAACTCCAGCAGCCTTCTCCGCCCCATATTCAGGAACTTCAGTATTCCTTAACTGATCAGCAACAGAGGTGCGTGGGGGAGAGGGCGGAAATTCTTCATTAACCACAGGCGATGGTTCAGTAAAAACAGGAGAAATCGGTTTTTCTGTAAAAAAACAAGTACAAGAATAGCGCTTATTTAAGGAAGTAAAAAGAAGGAAGCAAAAGGTGACACTTACCGGGAACAAGTTCTGAAATAAAGGCGTCCAAGTTGCCTCTTCGAGTAATCTTCTTCCTCTGAATCTTCTTCGCTGGTTGACCTTCAGCCTCAGCATCAGTCTGCTTCCTTTTTCCTGCTTTCTTCCTCACTAAGCGCTCCGGACTTGATTCCAAATCAATGGGATCATGAGGGTTTGATGGAGGAATGTCAGCATTATCTTTTGGCTCCGGCTTCAGTCTCCTTATAATTGCAGGCGCAAGACCCTCCAATGAGTCAGATACCACCACATAATCACACCAGGAGTCAGAGGAGCGGCGCATACCTTTCTTCTCTACTCCCACATTTTTTGCCTTAGAAGTTTGAGCCTTGTCAGCCTCATTTTTCTTTGGCGCGGCGCTAGCCGTGGGCGCACGTTTCCTCTTCTCAGGGCCAATGCCCAAGTTAGACAATTCGCCTACTAACAAAGCGCAGAATAAAACTTATTCAAATGCGCAAAAGTAACAAACAAAAAATAATATGATGAAAGTGTCACACCCCAAATTTCCACGTATTACCGGTGGGCCTGGTAGGGGAGTAACGTGACGTGGTTGGCAACATCATAGTCAAACAACACAATATATAAATGCACAGCGGAAGCAAAAGGATAAATATATTACAATCCGAAATAATGTAACATCAAAGTATTACAATGGAAGTAAAGGATCCACAGGCGGATCGAAAATAAATAACACTGTTCAACAGACTTTAGGCATCTAAGCTTGCGAGACTCTTTATTGATGCTAGGAGTAGCCGGACCAATTCCGATTAGTACCTGCACTTAGCCTTTTTGGGAAAATACGTCAGTTTACACTGGTAAATACAATCAACCGACTCATTTTGAAAAGGTTTTAAAAATGATTGATTTGAATGCACATGGCACAAAATATCTTTATAATTTGATTAAAATGCACAGAGGCGAAACTAATCTTTTATAACTTGGGTTACTTATTTAAATATATAAACTTGTACAGGATTTACATGTTTCTTATGCGTTCAGTAGCCCGGATCGAGCCGGGTTAAAGATTAATGGACACACCACTTTAATTATGAGATACTGACAGGTGTACGCCTACACCTGTGTGCTAAGGTCGTGGCCATTCCGTAGAATGATGCCAGGGATATCCGGGACAACGGTCATTAACCCCCAAAGGCTTTAAGCAAACAAAACAAATTAAACGGAACACCTCAATATTTTAATTGTCATACAATTAAAAATTCAATGCCCGACCAAGCGGTATTTTATATACCGTACCCCAAGCCCGTATAGGGAAAATAAGTTAAAAGTATTTACCTGAGCTAAATATAAATTCAATCCCAGCCGTATCAAATCAGCAAGTACAGATAGCTTTTACTGGGCTCCTAAATCTGGAACGAAGGTTTTTAATAACCTATTAGAATTCTAACGGGTCTTTGAATTAAGCCTTGACTTAGACCGATTAGTTTTCAAAAGGAAGATACGGTTCAAACGCATGATAAGGCGAAGACCGGAATAGAATGTGATTTAGACCCGACAAGTTCAGAGACTTGTATAATATGGGTATATTATACACATTCTGGATTTTGAGATAAAACCGATAAGGTTTGACCCGTTTCGGCTAATTTATGTAAACTAGTTACTTAAACCGAACCGAACGCGTATGAAGCGTAACGGGTAACCATAAGAGTCCTAAACAGGTTTCCTAAGTTAACATGCCTTAAATATGTTGTGATATCAGTAGGATACCTTCCATTATGCCCAAAACGAGTTTAATCTAATATTAAGCCCCTTAGGGGTATTTTGGTCATTTTAAAGATTATAAAAGGGATCAATTAAGCTTCTGTGATCCGGGTCTGAATAAATCAGTAAAATAACTTATTTTAACAGGTTAAAACATTTGGTTATAAGTCTTATAGGCCAAAATAGTTTTAAACCCTAACTATGCGTTTAATACGCGTATAATGTCGTTTTAAGCGATTTACGGGTTAATATAGGATTCTAAGTTTTCTGATCAGTTCAACAGGTTCAAAATACTCCATTTATTATTTGAAATCAGTAGCAATTGGATTGGTATCAAAAGGATTTGTAAAACTCATTTTATGGCCGAAAAGGGTATATTCGGTATTAACCGAATTAAGGCACTAATCCTAGCTTATGATCAGTTTAAAAATAATTAAAAATCTTCAAAAATCTCAAAATATTATATTACATCAGTGGGTAAAAGGTTTGGTGTTAAAAATTGCGTTTAGATAGGTTTTATGCTAATGACGCCGTTTAATTATTAATAACCGTTATAATTACGTCATTAAGCATAACTCCTAATCTAGACTTCCGATTGACGTGAAATTTTGTAGACATGTTCAATAATCAGTAATTAAGATTATTGTACTTTCATATTTCTAAAAATCTCGTTTTATGGCTATAAGGGTATTATGGTCATTATTTAGGCAATTAACGGAACCGTCGGACAATCGAGGTTTCAAGTGATATAAACGCAGAGGGTTATACCAACATGTGACTAGGTCCTAATGGAACTTTAAGGCATGTCTAAACCTATCAAAACGGGGTCAGAACTGAGGTCAAAGCAAAAGTCAAACTTTTGCGTCTTTCGGTTCCGAATCGGTTCAAAACAGAAAGTTGTCGAATCAAACAAGCGTAGACAAGTTTTTATACTTATTTTCAGGTTATATGAATGTTAAAATAGATTACACGCCCTCTGTAATGCTAATTACATGTTTAATGGTTATGTTGACTTTTTCGGAAGAAGTTTGACTCGACAAAAGACATGGTTAGATCGGGAATCAAAGGGTGCCCTTTTAAGGGTTAATTGTCCACAATATTACCAACTTGTAACAACTTTCGTTTCGACAAAACTCTGGACCGTTTATAATTTATCGCGAAGTCAAACCGTAGTTACGACGGTTTGATTTCTAGGCTATAAACTAACCAAGACTTAATTTAGAAGGGTCAAGCATACTTACATAAGTCTAATGGATGATTAAGAAGTCTTGTATCAGGTCTTGAGCTCCTCAAAATGTCCAGAAATGAAGTGTGGTTGCATGTTGCAAATTTGTGACTTATTTATGAACTTTAATCATGCTAGATGGATGCCAAATGGGTCTACCAAGGTTCAAGGATCATTACATGTGTCCCCTATAGTCTCAAAACCATGATAGGAAGCCCATTGTATTGCCCAAAGTCGATCTAAGTCGGTTAAGGGACTGAAACAGGCACCTGTCCACGTTTTCTGGTTCTGGCAGTCGGACGCGGGCCGCCTCACATTTTGTTAAATCTCACGCGGGCCGCCTGAGCCTTATGTTCAGGTTTCCCATTTTTCTTTAATTGCATTTTGGCCCTTGGTCCCCCGAAAGGTCGTTTTCGAGTTGTTTCTTGCATTAAGAGGCTTTATATTTGACATATGGGGGCTTTAATACTTATACCCACTTTGTCAAGTCCTCGGGTAACTTTGTGATCACCCGAAAAGCCCTAATTTTCTATGTTGACGATTCTAACCCTCACACATGAATTTTATCATAACTTTCTCATATGATAACGAAACTTGGTGAAATTTTTATGGTGCATTCTAGTGAGCATAATTGATCGTTACAAGGCTTCGGGTTTGCTATAAGGTCACTCAGAGGTATATCTTTAACATGTTGACACATTTAACCCCTGTAGTTTGTAATCTCTCACTTTCTTTCACAGTTCGCTTCGTATGATCCATGATCCATTCGTTTAAGGTTATAAACATCATGTAGGGTTATTGTAAAGTATATTTATTCATTGTTGACACTTTGAACCCTTATATTTACACAGTTTCATTGTTTGTCAACTTTAGTCCTTCAAGAACATTCTTTCACACGTTCAAAGGTTATGACACGTGTCAAGACATTATAGGACGAAAATTTTCGAGGTGTTACATCCTCACCCCCATAAAAAAAATCTCGACCTCGAGATTTGTTAAAATGCTGGAAGTACTCTTTGTCGCATAAGGGACTTAACTTTTATAGCATATCTGGAGTCTTTCCAAGCTCCCATAGTGGCTCTTATATTAGGCGTATGTATCCTTTTGGAGCTTCTTGACCTGTCGATCCTCAATCGATACAGGATGCTCATCACATTATAATTCTGCATATCATTATGTGATAGTGCTTCTTGACTTATTGGCGGAACACCTCCTCCAGTCACTAGTGTGCAATGTATTGCGAGCTCCGTCAAACTCCTTAAGTAGGTTTTAGCTTACAAGCTACTTGATCTTGATACATTCGATTTCCTTCGAATGATTTCCATATATTCAGAGCTTAACTAGCCTGATAATTTCACAAATTTGGTACACCCTTCCTGGGTGATATCTTTTGTTAAATCATATTCCTTAACAAGAATTTAGGAAGTTTGCTATTTTCATAACTCCTCGATTTCTTGCCATTTACTGGCAACCTACAATCGATTATGGATTTGTATAATCTTATTTGTTGTTCCCCAGGCAACTTTCAGATCTTGATAATTGGACTTACCAATTCTCTATCTAACGCTAGACATTTAACATTTCATCTATACAAGGTCTCCAAAGGAGTAGCCTTAATACTTACATATCCATTATTATAGAAAAGCTTATTTTTAAGGTGAGATGGTTATTCCAACCACTGCTTAGCTAATGTTTAGGGAATAGCTAATCCTTGCCGTTAGTCGAACAGATCGACGATCCTGGGCAGTTGATGGCAAATTCTTAATCGTTACCTAATTAGGGTGGCGGTGATAATGCATAAGCAAAATGAACCGTCTTTCATACTTAACTATACCGGATTCCCAGGATATTGAGTTAGGCTATATGAACCCTCTATTTTAAACTTAGTTAATCAGGGTTTCGATTCTTCCAATGATGGTACTAACCGTCTTGGAGATTTCATAATAACACAGCCTTAAACGGAATTTAAACCTTAACTCTACCTGCCTCTCAGGGGTAAACAGGGTAATATTAGGAGAAGATAATCAAGGTGCAAGGAGGTTGCAGAGATTTTTACAAATCTCAGGCTCCAATTCATCCACCATTGTTTGTGTCAATTAAGTGACATATTTATGTTATGAGTCCAAGAACTCCTTAATCGGGAAGATTTACTTGGACAATTCCATCCTGGATATCTCCTCTGAATACCATTAGTTGAATTTAGTACCATATGACCTCTCGGAATACCTTTGTGGTCCCATGCATTAAACCTCCATACTGATCAGGCATGGAAGCAATCTATGGAACTTATTAAGATACACCAATCTTCATATGACGCTTTTATCATACCACCTGGTATTCGGAATCGGTAGAGATTAAAGAGATATCAACTATATATGCTTTCGCACTTCCTTTTAGAGAGAGGATACTTCTAAAAATTTATGCCTAAAGGTTTCTGACAAGAACTGAAGAAATGGTTCATATGATTTGCCTGAAGGTTCTACCTTACACTTAACATCTGGGGTTCTTACAAGGAAAAATTTCTAAAAGTTTGCTAAGTTTATGGTCTGGTGAGAGACTTACAGTACCCGAAACCACATGTAATTTATAGCAATAAATTCATAAATAAGGGTTTATCTGGTGAAATTCACAATGTGAGCTGTCTCTAATTATTCAACAGGAGGGTTAAACGCCTCCATTATTAATTCTTCTAACTTAGCTGTAAAATCTTAGATAACTTTAGGGCAGTCTCAACTTTGACTGATTACTTCTTAATCATTATAACGTGGGTAGCTGAGGTAGATCCATAATGGATTTTTAATGAGTAGGTTTTTAAACCTTAATGTGCCCTCTTATTGCCAATGCTAACCTCTAATAATTATGTGCTTTAATAGGGTACTATCTCAGCCAATGAATTAAAATTTGCGACACCCTGTCGACAGTCTAGAACTTTTATGGCGAGAGTCAGAAAATTCTTATTCCATCTTTTCCCTTTTTCGCGAAACGGATATCAGGTTTTTCTAATAAGGTCCTTAAAACTTGGACCGTTCCACAATGTATAAGAGGATCCTTCTCAAGGATTTCTTTAATGTCCTTACTCATTAAGAGTATTGCCATCAAATGACTGTGATGTATACCTTACCATGTCCTTTCTAGCATAACCACTGATATACTTAATGGTTTCTACTTCATCATTTCTAGTGTTTAGTCATCATAAGCAAGCCAAGAGTAATTAAAACATAAAGATAAAATCTTGGATTCTAATACTTAGTTAACAGAAGAAGGATAAGTAGGTGACTCATAGTAAGAAGTAAGGAAGTTATTGTACATGTGCTTATATTTAATCGGATTGGAAATTTTCACAAACTAGGCACCTAGCTCGGTTGGCTAGGCGCGCGAAAGGGTGCGGCCTAGACCCAGGTTCGATTCCGGGGATGGCCGGTTCCACCATTTTTTTGACGCGGGCCGCGTAAGGTATCACCCAGGGCTTACGCGGGCCGCATGGATCTTCTGATCCGAAGCAAACCTTCAAAATGACAGTCTTGATAATTAACTGCTTCTTATCACCCACAATATGGGCTTGGTCACAAGAAGACAAATCCTTACCTATTACTATATCGAGTCCTCATATTAACGGATCAAGGACAGCGGAGAAGGGTAATTCTTAATGGATATAAAACATCCATCTAATATTGCTGAATTAGTCTCTGAGGTATTATCGGCCAATTTTACTTCATACTTAACGCTTAGAGTTTTATCAGGCAGATTTAATGATTTACAATATCTATTGTCTATGAGAGACTTATCTGTACATGAATCAAATAATACTCTAACATGAGCGTTATTGATATAGAAAGTACCTGTTGTGACCTTGTCATCTTGGATAGCCTCTTGAGTATCCATTTGGGAGTTTTCGGTTTTGGTCTTCTTAACTTCCTCAAGCTTTTTAGCATATTTAGGGCAGTTGGTTTTAATGTGCCCACTTTCATTGCAACCATAGCAGGTTGCGTCCTCCATCTTCTTGCAGTGCAAGGTCTTATGCCCCTTGGACTTGCAGATCCCACATGCAAAAGTTCTCGACTCTTTATGCGAGTTCGATCCATACCTGCACTTCCCGAAGTGCTGTTTCTTGCAGGTTTTGCATTTGGGTTTTTCACCTGACTGCTGTTTGTCCTTTAAATACTTGCCATACTTAGCTGCTCCTTCCTTGGCAGCCTTAGGGCAATTAGTACTGATGTGGCCCTTTTCGCCGCAGCCATGACAGGTCGCATCTTCCAATTTCTTGCAATCCAAGGTCTTGTGACCCTTGGTTTTGCAAATTCCACATAAATTAGAACGTGGGTCGATGGTGCATTTTCCAGAATGTTGCTTCCTGCAGTTATTGCATTTAGGCTTTGCCCCCTTTGGCTTGGACGGGTTATGGTTTGAACCGGTCTTACCCTTTTTACGACCTTGAATTGGGGTATCATCGCCCTTCCGTTTGTGATCCCTCAGCACGCGATCCACAACGTTATTTATGGCCGTATTTAACATAGCCTGTAACTCGGTTCTTGTTAAGTTCAGTCTTACTTCATCATTCTGATTAACTGGATGATGGTGAGCTTCAGAGGAGTCAGCCATGGTGAAGCTTTGAAGGCTACTATCCAAGTAGAAACAATTTGTTTAATCATATAGTGAATTGTCGAATTTGATGAATAAATAGCCATGGCGCAATTAAACCATATAGGCCAATAGATAGAATTTAATTTATTTGATTATGTTTTGCCTAAGTTTAAATAAACCATCTTTGGCATTTAAGCGGAATATAATCCTCCATATTTATTAGACAGGGGACATAAGTCACGACTGCCAATGTCATACTGACATCTTTTATATATAGCACAAGGGCTTGTTCCAAAGGACTTATGATGGCTCGGAGGCCTTGTTACTAGGGAAATTTTAAAACATAATCGATGATTCCTTTGGGTCGGAAAATTTCATAGTTCATTGTCTTGACAAGAAGTTATGAAATAAAACTATCTTTTTCATGTATTCATCTTTACTCGTATATATACATCCTAAATGGATGTTTTGATGCGTACATCATTTTCGACGTTTACCAGCCATGATTCCTATTGATCATTTACGCTGAATAAGGGATTTGGAAAAATTCCTAATATAAGGATGACAAGTGTGATTTTTATAGCATCACGGTTGTCGGGAGTGTTATCACATTTTCAGATGATAACAAGGATCTGAATCTCTTTTTAAACAGGTTTTACCATCTTAGCTAGGTCTTCAATGACATTCAAGCTAGGTCAAACCTTTTAAGATTCTCCTTTAATAATTATATTGGCAGGAAAGGAATGATATTTATTTTATTCAGGATTTCTATCATAAATCCTGATTTACAAGTTAATAATAGCACAAATGGCCTAGTCGCATAGACAAGTTTAATTTATAAGCCATGATTTCAGAGAATCGAGGCATTAGGGTTTTAATAATAGTACGAATGGCCTAGTCACCAGGGCATTTATAAATTATAAGCTAGGATTTTAGAGAATCAAAGCCTTGAGGTTTGAACCTAATTCATTACTTTATCTGACAGGGAGTCATCACTACCACTGTCTTTTGGTTCATGTAGAAATGAGCAAGGCCAGTAGGTACTATATTACTACGTATGGTTAGAATATGATCATCTTAATTGAAGATGTAAACCCAGGATTCAGAGATCATTATACTGGGTTAGGAATCTTTTGAAGAATCCTTAATAACGTGTGTGATTTCCAACGAATCACGTCTGTCGGGAGTGTTAACATGTTTTAAGATGTTAACAGGGATTTGAATCTTTTAAACAGGTCTTACCATCTTGGCCCGGCCTTAAAATGACCCGAAGGCTAGGTTTCACTCTTAAGATTCTTATTAATATTTAACGCAGAACAATCCTAAATTGAGGTGTTAAATATGGATCTGAATCTAATTATGGAACTACCATCTTTGCTCTGCCTCAAAATATTGCGTGGCTAGGTCTCGTCCTTTTTAGATTTTGCCCTTTTATATACAGGTAGATCTTATAAAAGGAATGTCTGAATGAAAATTTAAAGTTAATTATTCCACTATAAAATTAAAAAAATACAGATGTGCCCTAGACGGGACTTGAAAGGAATAATGTTGTCCTCGAAGGAACTGAAAAGTAATTATGTCCTTAGAAGGACTATTAAGGAAACGATCTTAAGCAAAAGGAGTTTCTTCTTCATTTTATTTCTGAATGCTTTCTCCTTGGTTGCATGTTTCGTCCTAGCCGCTGTACGAAGGTCAGCAAATCAAGGCTCCTGGTGTGGAGAATTATTATTACGGCTTCTTCGCTTGGCGACGTATCCAAAATATAAAAAAAAATTTGGAAGCAGAAATTCCAGATAAGGATTGAGAATATTCCTATGTTAAGTCTAGACTCAGAAGGTTTAGAAATGTGCAATTGTGTCATTGAGATTAAACACAAAAAGCTAGTGTTTAATTCACTCAATGTTGGCTCTGATACCAACCTGTCACACCCCAAATTTCCACGTATTACCGGTGGGCCTGGTAGGGGAGTAACGTGAGGTGGTTGGCAACATCATAGTCAAACAACACAATATATAAATGCACAGCGGAAGCAAAAGGATAAATATATTACAATCCGAAATAATGTAACATCAAAGTATTACAATGGAAGTAAAGGATCCACAGGCGGATCGAAAATAAATAACACTGTTCAACAGACTTTAGGCATCTAAGCTTGCGAGACTCTTTATTGATGCTAGGAGTAGCCAGCCAATTCCGATTAGTACCTGCACTTAGCCTTTTGGGGAAAATACGTCAGTTTACACTGGTAAATACAATCAACCGACTCATTTTGAAAAGGTTTTAAAAATGATTGATTTGAATGCACATGGCACAAAATATCTTTATAATTTGATTAAAATGCACAGAGGCGAAACTAATCTTTTATAACTTGGGTTACTTATTTAAATATATAAACTTGTACAGGATTTACATGTTTCTTATGCGTTCAGTAGCCCGGATCGAGCCGGGTTAAAGATTAATGGACACACCACTTTAATTATGAGACACTGACATGTGTACGCCTACACCTGTGTGCTAAGGTCGTGGCCATTCCGTAGAATGATGCCAGGGATATCCGGGACAACGGTCATTAACCCCCAAAGTCTTTAAGCAAACAAAACAAATTAAACGGAACACCTCAATATTTTAATTGTCATACAATTAAAAATTCAATGCCCGACCAAGCGGTATTTTATATACCGTACCCCAAGCCCGTATAGGGAAAATAAGTTAAAAGTATTTACCTGAGCTAAATATAAATTCAATCCCAGCCGTATCAAATCAGCAAGTACAGATAGCTTTTACTGGGCTCCTAAATCTGGAACGAAGGTTTTTAATAACCTATTAGAATTCTAACGGGTCTTTGAATTAAGCCTTGACTTAGACCGATTAGTTTTCAAAAGGAAGATACGGTTCAAACGCATGATAAGGTGAAGACCGGAATAGAATGTGATTTAGACCCGACAAGTTTAGATACTTGTATAATATGGGTATATTATACACATTCTGGATTTTGAGATAAAACCGATAAGGTTTGACCCGTTTCGGCTAATTTATGTAAACTAGTTACATAAACCGAACCGAACGCGTATGAAGCGTAACGGGTAACCATAAGAGTCCTAAACAGGTTTCCTAAGTTAACATGCCTTAAATATGTTGTGATATCAGTAGGATACCTTCCATTATGCCCAAAACGAGTTTAATCTCATATTAAGCCCCTTAGGGGTATTTTGGTCATTTTAAAGATTATAAAAGGGATCAATTAAGCTTCTGTGATCCGGGTCTGAATAAATCAGTAAAATAACTTATTTTAACAGTTAAAACATTTGGTTATAAGTCTTATATGCCAAAATAGTTTTAAACCCTAACTATGCGTTTAATACGCGTATAATGTCGTTTTAAGCGATTTACGGGTTAATATAGGATTCTAAGTTTTCTGATCAGTTCAAAAGGTTCAAAATACTCCATTTATTATTTGAAATCAGTAGCAATTGGATTGGTATCAAAAGGATTTGTAAAACTCATTTTATGGCCGAAAAGGGTATATTCGGTATTAACCGAATTAAGGCACTAATCCTAGCTTATGATCAGTTTAAAAATAATTAAAAATCTTCAAAAATCTCAAAATATTATATTACATCAGTGGGTAAAAGGTTTGGTGTCAAAAATTGGGTTTAGATAGGTTTTATGCTAATGACGCCGTTTAATTATTAATAACCGTTATAATTACGTCATTAAGCATAACTCCTAATCTAGACTTCCGATTGACGTGAAATTTTGTAGACATGTTCAATAATCAGTAACTAAGATTATTGTACTTTCATATTTCTAAAAATCTTGTTTTATGGCTATAAGGGTATTATGGTCATTATTTAGGCAATTAACGGAACCGTCGGACAATCGAGGTTTCAAGTGATATAAACGCAGAGGGTTATACCAACATGTGACTAGGTCCTAATGGAACTTTAAGGCATGTCTAAACCTATCAAAACGGGGTCAGAACTGAGGTCAAAGCAAAAGTCAAACTTTTGCGTCTTTCGGTTCCGAATCGGTTCAAAACAGAAAGTTGTCGAATCAAACAAGCGTAGACAAGTTTTTATACTTATTTTCAGGTTATATGAATGTTAAAACAGATTACACGCCCTCTGTAACGCTAATTACATGTTTAATGGTTATGTTAACTTTTTCGGAAGAAGTTTGACTCGACAAAAGACATGGTTAGATCGGGAATCAAAGGGTGCCCTTTTAAGGGTTAATTGTCCACAATATTACCAACTTGTAACAACTTTCGTTTCGAAAAAACTCTGGACCATTTATAATTTATCGCCAAGTCAAACCGTAGTTACGGCGGTTTGATTTCTAGGCTATAAACTAACCAAGACTTAATTTAGAAGGGTCAAGCATACTTACATAAGTCTAATGGATGATTAAGAAGTCTTGTATCAGGTCTTGAGCTCCTCAAAATGTCCAGGAATGAAGTGTGGTTGCATGTTGCAACTTTGTGACTTATTTATGAACTTTAATCATGCTAGATGGATGCCAAATGGGTCTACCAAGGTTCAAGGATCATTACATGTGTCCCCTATAGTCTCAAAACCATGATAGGAAGCCCATTGTATTGCCCAAAGTCGATCTAAGTCGGTTAAGGGACTGAAACAGGCACCTGTCCACGTTTTCTGGTTCTGGCAGTCGGACGCGGGCCGCCTCACATTTTGTTAAATCTCACGCGGGCCGCCTGAGCCTTATGTTCAGGTTTCCCATTTTTCTTTAATTGCATTTTGGCCCTTGGTCCCCCGAAAGGTCGTTTTCGAGTTGTTTCTTGCATTAAGAGGCTTTATATTTGACATATGGGGGCTTTAATACTTATACCCACTTTGTCAAGTCCTCGGGTAACTTTGTGATCACCCGAAAAGCCCTAATTTTCTATGTTGACGATTCTAACCCTCACACATGAATTTTATCATAACTTTCTCATATGATAACGAAACTTGGTGAAATTTTTATGGTGCATTCTAGTGAGCATAATTGATCGTTACAAGGCTTCGGGTTTGCTATAAGGTCACTCAGAGGTAAATCTTTAACATGTTGACACATTTAACCCCTATAGTTTGTAATCTCTCACTTTCTTTCACAATTCGCTTCGTATGATCCATGATCCATTCGTTTAAGGTTATAAACATCATGTAGGGTTATTGTAAAGTATATTTATTCATTGTTGACACTTTGAACCCTTATATTTACACAGTTTCATTGTTTGTCAACTTTAGTCCTTCAAGAACATTCTTTCACATGTTCAAAGGTTATGACACGTGTCAAGACATTATAGGACGAAAATTTTTGAGGTGTTACAGAAAGCTTACCAACGCCAGCGGCAGGTTGTGCAGACAAATCAGCATCTCGCGGAAGAACAAAGTTCTTCACAATATGGTGATACCAGAGCTCTTCCTCGGGCTTTTTAGCAATGGTAGCCATCTTTCCACCTTCCCTCTCAAACGCAACAACATACAAGGAAACAACTGCAAAGGAAGAGGAGCAAGGTCAAAAAAAAGAGGAGAAAGGAACAAGCAGGGCAAACCCCAAAATCTTACCTTTTCCATCCTCCATATACACTGGTTTCTCTTCCCGGTCCATCCTCCAATTCAGACTCATGCTAGCACCAACAAGAGCCTTCTCTGGCAAAGCAATCGATGGAACATCTTTCAGATCTTGGTACCAATTTTCGTCAACAGGGGTTTGAATGGTCTCAGTGGGAACATCCTCTTTTCCCCTGAAAGTCATCCTCATCGGAATAACTCCCACCTTGATAAAAAAGAATTTTTGCTTCCAGTCATGGAATGCTTTTGGGGGATTCAGCAAAAATTTCTTTGCTGATGCTCTTTGTACAAAAGAATAAAACCCCTGAGAACAGTGCATCTGATGGAAAACATGAAATCGGGGAACCGTCGGTTCGATATTCATCGTTCGACATACAAATTCAAAATGGCGAACCCTAACCATACCGATAGGGTGCAATTGAGAGATGTGGAATTTGTAATACTCAAGAATTTCAAGAAAAAATTTAGTCACAGGTAGACGAAAGTTGTCTGCACAAAAGAAATCCCAAAATAGGGTCACATACCCAGCCGGAGCATCCGCCGCCGTCTGACCCTCTTTAGGGTATCGGGCACCCCAGTTTCCCGGGAACCAAAGATTCCGAATCAAACCATCAAAAGTTGCCCTAGACCACTTTAATGGTGGAAGTTCGGCAGACATTTCTTCAGTAGAATCTTCGTGATGATCTCCGGTTGACATAAGAAGAAGAAATTGCAAATTTTTTTCTAGAAACGAATAAAGAAGATGAAGAAGCAAAGAGGGATTTTCAACAAAGTAATGATTACTGGAAATAGGAAATCCGAAACTCTTATATACCCACCGCCATAAATAGCTTAGGTAACTGCAATAACACCTTTTTCGGGATAGCACAGTTACCCAAGCGACAGGGGTGAGTAAGAAACAACACAAACGTGAGTTCACGCGCGCGTGTAAAACACGATCAGTACTATGCATCTGATAGTGAAAGCCTGTCACACAGTCATTACTGTACCTTTCACACCCAAAGTCAAAGATTTTCAAAAATCAGCATAATGAGCAAAGTGTATCTTCTCATAGAAGATTCCATAGGAAATCCGAAACTCTTATATACCCACCGCCATAAATAGCTTAGGTAACTGCAATAACACCTTTTTCGGGATAGCACAGTTACCCAAGCGACAGGGGTGAGTAAGAAACAACACAAACGCGAGTTCACGCGCGCGTGTAAAACACGATCAGTACTATGCATCTGATAGTGAAAGCCTGTCACACAGTCATTACTATACCTTTCACACCCAAAGTCAAAGATTTTCAAAAATTAGCATAATGAGCAAAGTGTATCTTCTCATAGAAGATTCCCCACATTCGCGCCTAAAAGCCTACAAGCATTTTGTGACAACCCTCATAATTACATGTATCCGTATGATTAATTAATATTAAATTGTGCTTAATGATTGTGCAGAAAATTGACTAAATGGTCCTGAATGTTTTCCTAAGTGTTGAGAATTAATAGTGTTACAAAAAGTTACAAAAAAGACACTATACGGAACAACTTAGCACTTTAACGAACCGGTATCTAACCGAACAACCGGACATTACCAAGGACACCAAAATATTGCTAGAAACATTGTTTAATTATTTCTTGGCTAGTTATGGTCCCCGAACACCATAACACCCACTAGAATATCTACTAATTAACACTAGTAACCTTATACTCGAAATTGAACTAATATCTACCTATTTAACCCCCCCCCCCTGCCCATTTACGGTCCAAGGGACCCCACCAAGATCACCACCTTACTTCCTATATCTTATTCTTATTTGATTTAGATCTTTACTTGATTGAATGGACTAAATATTGGGAAAGATAATTATAAGTATGACCATAGATTTCAAAGATCATTTGATATCTTCACAAGATTCACACTCCACTCCCTCAAACTCTCTCCCTCTCGGCCTTGTTTGTGCCGCCACCACCACCACCACTTACAACCACCATTAACCCATTTCCAAGTTCATTTCAAGTATTAGAAGGTGCCATGTGAAGCTTGAAGCTTGTGGATCATCAAGGAGCTTTCATCACTTGCATTCATTCATTATTTTCATCATCTTTTTCCCTTGTGTTCTTCCCTAGCTTAAAGCTAGTTGTAAGTTCTTGATTAACCCTTGTTTACTTCTACTTTGATGGTTAAAAGATGTAGTATGTTGATTATAACAAGAACACTAAAGAACATAAACTAAAAACTTGAATATAATGTTTGCATATGAAATATGATGATATATTGTTAGAATGATGTTGTTTAGTAGATGGATGATGATTGCTTGTTGATTTCTTGATAATATGATGTTGATCAGAAGGTGTTGTGATCATATGTGCGCGTTTTAGTAACGTTTAAGCGATTAACAGCAAGCTGAGTAACATTTACAGCCAACTTCAAATGGTCCGTTATAAATCATAAAATTTATTTTCTGAAGTCTAAATTATATGTTTTCGAAAAACGAATCAAATGGCACTGGAATCATATTTTTTTGAGGTCGTTTACTATTTTTAAAGGTCCATTTTGTACAGCTGCAAAAGCTGTGTTTTTACTGCAGAAAATGTGTGTTATGTTTTTTGTCATAACTTGAAATCTGTGTAGAATTAGCTTATGAAATTTGTACGATTGATGACCACTGATTTCATTGTAATTCGCCCACTAGAATTTCATCAATCAGACTTACGATGAATTTTAAATGAATTATTTCGTGGACTGCAGTCAGAAAGTGACGAATCTGATTGCAGTCCGGTAAATGATTTTTTATAAAATATTGGTGATGAATTGGATCCCGATATTTTTACACAATAATACTTGGATCGTTTAAAATATTCTTTAAGAATTTGGGAATTTTTGGAGTAAGTTAACTATTTTATTAAAATTCCCGAATACATCCCAGTTTTGAAGGTTAAAGCTGAAACGACATAAGTAGTAATTTGCGTGTCTAAATGTCGGGTAGGTTATCTGAGAATGATCTAATGTGTTATATGTCAATGAAAGTGTTATGTGCAATATCATATGTTTGCTTTTGAATGGGTATAGATGGGATGTTTATATGGGCGTGAAATGTTAAACGTGAGTGCGTGCTATGTGATAGATGCGTGTAGGAACTTTATGTTTTATTTAAAACTATTAACAAACTAAATGGTAATCATATTAGGACATGATTGACCAACCCTAACCGTTAGCTATTTTAAGAGTTCAACCGAGCAACCAAAGGTGAGTTCACACACTTTCTAAGGCATGGGATTCCCGGTGGTTGGGAATGGGGTTAAAGAACTAAAACGAAACCTACATATCCTCCTTGGGTAGGATATGTACCGCCATCCTCCATGGGTAGGATGCCAATATAAATTCTGCGTATTCTCCTTGGGTAGAATACGTACATTCGTCCTCCTTGGGTAGGACAACAACCTTAACTTACTAGACAAAACTCTATCATTAAGTCCCTCATTTTATATCGACTTAATCACCGAGGCCGATGGCGAGCGGGTCATTAGTTAATAGCGCTATTAGGTTTGACAAACCTCACACCGTGCCGGTCGGACGGGCGTGTACTAATGGATCATGGAAAACAGTCAATGATGATAGACATTGACTTAGGGCACAACTTACTTTCGTCAGTAGTTGATATGGTAATGGTCTAGTGGTTCACTTGGGGAAGCCCCCACTGATTAAGGATATGGTTTGGGAAAAAACAAAGATACTGGTTAACTCGTGGTTTACAAAACAACCTATGGTTTTCAAAACAAACTTTTAAAACTAAACCACCAACTGTGAACTCGCTCAACTTTGTTGTTGACTCCTTGTTACATGCCTTGCAGGTCGTTAGATGCTTATGGAGCTTGCACGAGGAGGAGGTCGTTGTGGGACATGGACTATTGAGTCCCATGTTAAACCTTTAAACTTTATGAACTTATCACTTATGTTTGGGTTTTACATTTTATGCTTCCGCTGTTAACTTAAAGTTGGTTACTTTCTTTTGGACACCAATTATGTTGCGTGGTTGGATTTTATCTACTTTAAATACATTGTTCAATATGATTGGTGGCTTGATCCTGGTCATGTCACGCCTCCAAGCGGTGATACTCCGCTTGTGGATTTTGGGGGTGTGACAGATTGGTATCAGAGCCATTGGTTATAGTGAACTTGGTTTTAAAAAGGGAAAAGCTTTTTGACAAAACCAGACTATAACCTGTACAGTGCTCAACAATCCACAACGACGCTTCGCTCCACGTGCAAGACTCGACACAATAGGTGGTATGATTTATGTTTATATTATCTGTTTGATAGTTAACATAGTACATTAGTTAACGTGATAACTGCTATTTGAACCTTGTGTGCTTACTCTCTTCTGTCATCCCACACTTACGCACTTTCGCGACACTTTTCTCACTTACGTTGCTTCATTGTGAAGATCATGAGTGGACGTTTGAACTTGACTCAAGCCCAGCTGACGGCTCTAATCAACCAACGAGTAGCTGAGACACTCGCAGTTGTCCCTGCAGGAGGTCAACATGCTCAGCCTCCCGAATGTACATTCAAAACATTCATGGATTGTCGACCTAGTACTTTCAGCGGCACAGAAGGAGCTGTAGGTCTTCTTCACTGGTTTGAGAAGATTGAGTCTGTTTTTGAGATGTACGAATGCCCTGAAGCTCGTAGGGTGAAATTTGCTACTGGAACACTCGAAGGTGCTGCGTTAACCTAGTGGAAAGCACAGGTTCAACTGCTAGGGCTGGCGGTTGCTAATGCCACCCCATGGAATGACTTCAAAGATTTGGTCAAAGAAGAGTACTGTAGTCGTGACGACATCCACAAGCTAGAGGTGGAGTTTTTCAATTTGAAGATGACGGGGTCTGAAATCGAGGCATACACAAAGAGATCGAACGAATTAGCTATCTTGTGTCTAGGGGTGTTCAAGATTGGATAATCCGGTTTTCGGATATCCAAATTTCGGATATCCGATTTTTGGATATCCGAAATTTCGGATTCCGGTTCAGATATCTTATCGGATATCCGAATATCCAATTTTTTATTTAATTTTTAATTTTTTATTATTTTTTAATATTTGGAACCAAGTTTTTCGGATATTTTCGGATATCCTAATATAAATTTCGGATATTTTTCGGATATTTTTTCGGATATTTCGGATATTTTTCGGATACTTCGGATATTTTTCGGATATTTCGGATATTTTTTCAGATATTTTTCGGATATTTTAGATATTTTTCGGATACTTCGGATATTTTAGAGGCCACACACATAGTTAAGGGTTGTAATCTTGTTCTTGCTGATCAGACCTTTTCTATCGACCTCATTCCTATCGTTCTGGGTAGTTTCGACGTTATTATTGGGATGGATTGGTTATCTCATCAGCAAGCGGAAATTCTTTGCAACGAGAAGATTGTCCGCATCCCTCGTGCTGGTGAAGAACCCCTCGTGATCCGTGGTGACAAGAGTGGTGCAGTCGTAGGCATTATCTCTTTCCTTAAGGCCCAGAAGTGTTTGCGAAAGGGCCACACTGCCATTCTAGCTCTCGTTACTGACGCATCAATGGAAGAGAAGAGAAGAGAATTGAAGATATTCCTATTATACGCGATTTTTCTGAGGTATTCCCCGAGGAATTACCTGGTCTTCCGCCTCATCGTCAAGTCGAGATTCAAATCGAGCTAACTCCTGGAGCAGCGCCCATAGCTCGTGCACCTTATTGCTTAGCCCCATCGGAACTTGAGGAATTGTCCACTCAATTAAAAGACCTCTTGTGTGACAACCGGTGATTTACGGCTCTTAATTACGTGATTAACAGGTTATTAACGCAATAATAAATAGTGTTTACAGCATAAATCAACTTAATTAGGCCTTTGGAGTGCCTAGGAACGCTTATCCGACTCTACAGTACGCGTATGAAGATTCGCGTGGAATCTGCGGAACAACAAATGACAACGGACTGATACCGTACGAAATACTGACAACGCCGACAAATATGGATGTTACACGAATATTTTTTTATGGTTATGGAGTTTGGGTGGCGATATCGAGTCTCGTAGAAATTACGGGCCACTTACACATGGGATGGGCTTGTAGGCCCTAGGCCCAAGCCCAAAACCCACAAGCCTAAACCTACACATAACATACAAGATCTTGCAAAATCTTACAAATTATGCTCAAAATCCCAACAAGATCTAGACAAGATTTATATAATCTGCACAAGATTTACAATATCTCTACAAATCTCTTCAAGAGATCTTGATTCAAAGAATAAAGTATATAACCTAAATGCAATTTGAATACTCAAAGGAAAATAAAAACATTTCACTCTATAAATATGGACTATATCACATAAACACTTTCACACTCACAACAATACACACACAATAATGAAGTCTGCCTTTATTCTTTTGTGCAGACACATTCACACAAGCCAAATACCCACTCCTATTTGTTTGTTTAAAGTTATAAACTCACACACACAAACCTCACACTCTCTCTTTCTCTCTCAATATGAACATCAGGCAACACATCCCCACTCCCCTCTTCTGCTTCCGACAAACCACAGGGAGGAGCCGGCTGTGTTGTCCAGCGAGAGACCCCCCCCCCCTTTTTAATAAACAGAACTGACCACCACCACCACAGTCCGGTGGTGGTGCGATGGCGGCGACGGTGCGGAAAGGCGGAGAGAGAGACTCGGAAAGACAGAGAGATCGAGATGAGAGAGAGGGCGCCGGAGATGGAGCAGCACCGCCGTGAGCGGCGGTAGTAGTGGAGTGCGGTGACGAAACACAGGGGCCGAGAAGAAGAAAGAGACCGAGAGAGAAAGAACCGGCGGTCGGAGACCCGGACCACCGGTCCGATTGTTTATCCGGCGGTCCTTGCCGTTATCCGACGGGTCTACCGGTAAGTCGTCTCGCCTGAATCATTTCCTTTCATTCTAATGAAGATGATGATGCTTGATGATGATGAACAATGGTTTCGGTCATGCTGGCTCGTTTATGTCAGGGTCGGTTCAGAGTAGATAATGGCTCGGGTCTCGTCTCGTGGTTCAAGTTCAGACAACAGTGGTTAATCGGTCAACTCACCGAGTCAACTCAGTCAACTCGGGTCAACGGGTCAGATCTATTGTGGTTTGGGTTCAGGTCAGCTGGTTCGAGTAATGCAGTCAAAGAGATTAGACGGTTCAGTTCGGTCGACTCGGTCGAACCGAGTTCAACTCGGTTGACCCGGTCAACTCAGTCAGCGGCTCGAGGATTCGACGCGAAGACTTGGTAAAATTTAACGTCACGTTTATTTTGTTATTTTTATAATATTATTACTCACGTGACAAACGAGCTCGAACCAATTCGATTAGTGATTTATTTATGTTTTGACATTTTGACGAAAACTATATATTGTCATTACATTGCGTTGAATTGTTGATTGATTAAACTTTGAAAATCGACACTTTAGTTGTCAGGATCGTCAAAAAACAGAGGAAACTCTGCCCGTTTTTCGAGAAAATCCTTAAAACGAAACACGTTTTTAATATAAAGACACTTTATATACAAGTGTATAATATTTTCGACGACACTTTACAAACATACGAAAATGACAATTCTTTATAAAATAAATATATTTTATATATTTATTTCAAACGTCAAACAAAAACAACGATTCTTTTATAAAATAGATATAACTTATCTATTTATTTCAAACATCGTACAACGTGGATTCGTTTTTAAAAATAAATATAGTTTTATATTTATTTCAAACTTCGAACTACTCGATGATACTATCGCAAAATAAATATAATATTTTATATTTATTACGAACGCCGAAACGGCATTTACATATATTTTGGCAAAAATATACAAAACGCAATATATATAATACAAGTTTATTATATAATACTTTCATATGAATATTCCTACATACTCAAACGACTTCTCGTGGCAGTTTAACTTAGTCATTTTCATTAAGTTAACTATTTACCTTCAAATCGTTCGATCAACGATTCGGTAGAGCTCAGTAACACGTAGATTAGTTACCGCATTATTTCGAAACTTATTAGATATTCCATGTTAGGAATATTGTAGAATGCACACTAGCGAGTCTCGCCTTGGAAACGACATCACGAAGTCGTAAATTAGCTAGCTTTGCACAGGAATATTCAGGTGAGTTCATAACCCCACCTTTTATGGTTTTACATTTTTATAAATGTTTTCGGGGTGGAAAGACATGCACATTCTACAAAACATTCAAAGTTTTCAATAAACATGAATTACATATTTCTAAACCATTATACAAACAAGTTTTTAACTGACACAAATGGTTTACGAAAGGTTTATGATAACTATACCGGTTTTTCAAACAAGCGTATTTTTGTAAAGTGCATACAACGCTTACTTGTTTTCTAAATTGGGGAAATGATTAATACAAAAACATTCATGTGAAACATTCAAGTGAAACATTCTAGATTATTTCTCGAATAGGGTACCATAAGAACCATTAATCAACGTATACATTCAGACCGCGGAACAAAAGGTTAGATCTAATGGGTTTCAGGCAACCCAACTCTTGGCCTACTTCTACCGATGAGTGCTTCTGTGTCTCAGTCAAAGTCGACAAAAAATGCCTAGGTTTGGTGGCTTCCTATATCGTGACACATGTTAGTGGCCTTGCAAACCACTAGCGATCTCAAACAGTCATAGTACTCATTTACAGATACATTCTACAGGATACATTCAAACATTCATAGTACTCAGTTACGGATACGTTTTTCAAATTACAATCAAACATTCATACATTCTACAAGTTACATACCATGTTTTCATTCAAGTATTTAAACATTCAAGTATTTAAACATTCAAGTATTTATACATTCAAGTATTTAAACATTCAAGTATTTAAACATTCAACAATACAACAAAAACCGGTTATTCAAAAAGATTTATTTCAAATCTTTTACAAATAAACTATGAACTCGCTCAACTTTATGTTGATTTTCGCATGTTTCTTTCTCAGGTTACTTTTCAGAAATTATGGAACGGTTGGAATAGGAGAACCATGAAGAGTCGAGTACTTAGTGGGTGTTCAATATCTAAAAGACCTAGATTATTTACTTCCGTTGTGCAATGAAGATACCAGTCCAGTCACGCCAATGCTCTGAGAAATTCGGGGTGTGACAGATTGGTATCAGAGCTATAGGTTACAGCAAATTAGGTTTATGTAGAGATACCTAGGCTCTAACCTCACTTTCCTCTGGGAACTTAGAATATTAAAACCTGATTGCATACAGAATGCATAGTACTCGAATATGGTCTCCAACCGTTGCCGAAAGACAAACAGTCAAGATTTTGTTTTTAAACATACGCTAAGGTTGTGTTTTACACACGATACCCAAAACAGTCGCATACAGTACATAAAACTCTGAGAGTTTAGGAAACATGCACTTAAGACCTTCGGAAACTTATGTTGAAGTTCATTAAAGGTCATCACGTAGGTACCACGTTTATTAACTCGGACAAACGCCATTATTATGCTGTCCATGCTATTTTAAGTAACCAAGCAGGTAACCTACGCAAAACGGAGTACGGGCGCGCAAATTACACGAAACGCGACTATACATCAACAGAGGTTGAAGTACATTACATACAACTTATGAGACACGGTCTTTGAAAAGACACGATGGCGCAATTCAGCGACGACGCTAGATCCTGTCAGCACGAAAACTATCGATCAGGAAGCGGCAGTTGGGCACGCGGTCCTGCAATGAAACGAATCACGCCAAGAGGAAGACGTATGTCTCCACATTCCCCATATCGCATCAACGACGAATACGCCATGTTCGACATTCCATGGTAATGTCACCTAACAACCGGTTATTACATGCAACCCCAGGTAAAGTCCTTAAATTTCTTTTATTGAAATTTCGACTTTCACATTTACTGAGTAGATTTTCGTATCTCTACTCCTCTTAACGGTCATTGTGTCACAGTCATTTCTTTTAGTATAGCGAATAGTCATTTGCTTCATTTCTTGAAAATTCATATGATACGCATGCATCGTTTGTTACGCATGTGGTTTCGTTTCGAATAAGCATTTCATTAAAATTCAAATATTATTTCGCTTGTGATTCGAATGACCCGCATTATTGTAATTGTTTGCTTCTTTGTTGTCAAGTCAACACACCTTCTTGAAATTTCTGTTCTTTTCAAATTATATACATGGTTTTTCGTTGTGACCATGCCGAAAGTTTTCTTGTCGATACAAGTATTTATTGTCGGCTTGCGCCGAAATCAAATTCAATTGTTTGAACTTACACATATTCAATCCAAGACACCATATGATGTGTTGAAAACATCATATTCGAATTCGTTTTAACAAGCGTTTCATTTTTCCGAGTCATGGTAAATTTGTTTGGTCTACGACTCCATTAAGTCGTTTGTTGATTTCGACACCTTGTGGTGTCAGTACAAACTTGTAGCTTGGGCTAATTTATGCAAAACACAGGTGATACTTGTTCGATCACCGCTATATTTGAATTGTTTCATTCACTACGACACCTTGTGGCGTCGGTAGAACTTGCAGCTTGGGCTGATCATGATCGAGCGTTTCATGCAAACTATTACATTTGAGCTTGTTGAAATCTAAATTCATTTATTGGATGCAATCATTTCTAGAATTCATTTGTATCTTGTGATACGTCCTTGAATTCACATCATTCGAATAAGTCTTGATTCGATTTCATGATCGTTCACTTTGGTACTATCCATATTTTCTACACATAACGTAACTCAAAGGAGTTGACGTAGTCTAAATTTCGAGGACGAAATTTTATTAACAGGGGGAGACTGTGACAACCGGTGATTTACGGCTCTTAATTACGTGATTAACAGGTGATTAATACAATAATAAATAGTGTTTACAGCATAAATCAACTTAATTAGGCCTTTGGAGTGCCTAGGAACGCTTATCCGACTCTACAGTACGCGTATGAAGATTCGCGTGGAATCTGCGGAACAACAAATGACAACGGACTGATAACGTACGAAATACTGACAACGCCGACAAATATGGATGTTACACGAATATTTTTTATGCTTATGGAGTCTGGGTGGCGATATCGAGTCTCGTAGAAATTACGGGCCACTTACACATGAGATGGGCTTGTAGGCCCTAGGCCCAAGCCCAAAACCCACAAGCCTAAACCTACACATAACATACAAGATCTTGCAAAATCTTACAAATTATGCTCAAAATCCCAACAAGATCTAGACAAGATTTATATAATCTGCACAAGATTTACAATATATCTACAAATCTCTTCATGAGATCTTGATTCAAAGAATAAAGTATCTAACCTAAATGCAATTTGAATACTCAAAGGAAAATAAAAACATTTCACTCTATAAATATGGACTATATCACATAAACTCTTTCACACTCACAACAATACACACACAATAATGAAGTCTGCCTTTATTCTTTTGTGTAGGCACATTCACACAAGCCAAATACCCACTCCTCTTTGTTTGTTTAAAGTTATAAACTCACACACACAAACCTCACACTCTCTCTTTCTCTCTCAATATAAACATCAGGCAACACATCCCCACTCCCCTCTTCTGCTTCCGACAAACCACAGGGAGGAGCCGGCTGTGTTATCCAGCGAGAGACCCCCCCTTTTTAATAAACAGAACCGACCACCACCACCACAGTCCGGTGGTGGTGCAATTGCGGTGACGGTGCGGAAAGGCGGAGAGAGAGACTCGGAAAGAGAGAGATCGAGATGAGAGAGAGGGCGCCGGAGATGGAGCAGCACCGCCGTGAGCGGCGGTGGTAGTGGAGTGCGGTGACGACACACAGGGGCCGAGAAGAAGAAAGAGACCGAGAGAGAAATACCCGGCGGTCGGAGACCCGGACCATCGGTCCGATTGTTTATCTGGCGGTCCTTGACGTTATCCGACGGTCTACCGGTAAGTCGTCTCACCTGAATCATTTCCTTTAATTCTGATGAAGATGATGATGCTTGATGATGATGAACAGTGGTTTCGGTCATGCTGGCTCGTTTATGTCAGGGTCGGTTCAGAGTAGATAATGGCTCGGGTCTCGTCTCGTGGTTCAAGTTCAGACAACAACGGTTAATCGGTCAACCCGGTTGACTCGGTCAACTCACCGAGTCAACTCAGTCAACTCGGGTCAACGGGTCAGATCTGTTGGGGTTCGGGTACAGGTCAGCTGGTTCGAGTAATGCAGTCAAAGAGATTAGACGGTTCGGTTCGGTCGACTCGGTCGAACCGAGTTCAACTCGGTTGACCCGGTCAACTCAGTCAGCGGCTCGACGATTCGACGCGAAGACTTGGTAAAATTTAACGTCACGTTTATTTTGTTATTTTTATAATATTATTACTCACGTGACAAACGAGCTCGAACCAATTCGATTAGTGATTTATTTATGTTTTGACATTTTGTCGAAAACTATATATTGTCATTACATTGCGTTGAATTGTTGATTGATTAAACTTTGAAAATAGACACTTTAGTTGTCAGGATCGTCCAAAAACAGAGGAAACTCTGCCCGTTTTTCGAGAAAATCCGTAAAACGAAACACGTTTTTAATATAAAGACTAGGGCTGTAAACGAACCGAACGAACACGAACAAGGCTTTGTTCATGTTCGTTCGTTAAGGAAATAAATGTGTTCACGAACGGTTCATGAACACTTACCGAACGAGATTTTATGTTCGCGTTCGTTCATTAAGGAAATGAGTGTGTTCGCGAACGGTTCACGAACACAAATAAATTTGGCGAACGCGACGAAGGATAAAGATAGATGGCCCAGAGAGTAGCACTCGAACTTGAATCCCTTATTGTGGAACGGAGGTCGATCGTATCCAATGTAAATAATGAGAAATGAAAGGGAAATGATGCATAAAAAAGGTGAAAGTGGGTTTCCTAGTTTAATTGTTAGGGTAACAAAATAAATAAAAGTTTAATAATATAAAAAATACATATAAAATATAAGAAAGTACAAAGATCTTCAATTAAAACACAAACATACGAACATAAACGAACGCAAATTAATGAATGTTCATGAACACGTTCACGAACACCTTACCGAACGTTCACGAACACAATCGAATGAACAAAACCTCTGTTCATGTTCGTTCATTTAACTAATCGAACGAAATTTCTTGTTCATGTTCGTTCGTTTATTAAACAAATGAACATAAACTAACTTCCCGCCGAACGGTTCACGAACTGTTCGTTGAACGTTCAGTTCGTTTACAACCCTAATAAAGACACTTTATATACAAGTGTATAATATTTTCGACGACACTTTACAAACATACGAAAATGACAATTCTTTATAAAATAAATATATTTTATATATTTATTTCAAACGTCAAACAAAAACAACGATTCTTTTATAAAATAGATATAACTTATCTATTTATTTCAAACATCGTACAACGTGGATTCGTTTTTAAAAATAAATATAGTTTTATATTTATTTCAAACTTCGAACTACTCGATGATACTATCGCAAAATAAATATAATATTTTATATTTATTACGAACGCCGAAATGACATATACATATATTTTGGCAAAAATATACAAAACGCAATATATATAATACAAGTTTATTATATAATACTTTCATATGAATATTCCTACATACTCAAATGACTTCTTGTAACACCTGTGCCTCCACGGCCATCAAACAAAAACCGAACCAATGAAATATTATATTTCATACTTGGGATTTGTAAAAATATGTGTATCATTTGCACATATCAATTCTTATTCAATTTCAAACTCTAAATCGCTTTCTGGAAGGTTATATGCGCACCGATGCGTAAATATAACCAGTTTAATGCAACAAACACTCCGGAATAGTGACATAGGCTTAACATACCTTAAATAACCTTTACAGAACTTAGAAATAAGTTTTGAAGGCTTTGGTATGGCAAAATCAAGTTAAATCGCTTACAGGGACTAAATTTGACAAACTGCGAAAGTATGCCAATTTGAACTGTAACAGACATTCCGGAACATGACCATAATTTAAACATACCATAAATATCCTTTACATGGCTTAGAAATAGGCTTTGAGGTGTTTGGTGTGCTAAAATAAACTTTTGGGTCATTCAGGGACTAAAAGTGTCAAAAAGTGCACAAGTTTGCATTTTCGCGCATAACTTACGTTCTGAATACATCCGGACATCCAAAAATTTATGTAAGCACTAAAATATTTTATTTTAGTGTTCGGCATAAGAAAAATCCATTCGTCACGTCATTTGGATCGTTTTTCGCCCTTATGCGCATTCCGTCGTAATTAAGCGAACATCGCGTTCGTACGACCAAACGAACCAACACCCGGCATATTTTTGAGCATGTTTCATGTCCTCAATGTTTAGGCAACATTTTAGGGCCTTAAAGTTGGCTTTACGGGCCTTAGAAGTGTCGGAAATGGCCTTAAACACGTGCAGGGACTGAAACTGACATTTCTGAAACTTTGTTCTGATCTGTGACTCCTAGGCGGCCCGCCTCAGGATCTTAACATCCTTAGGCGGCCCGCGTCAGTCCTTCTGACCAGGTTAACTGCATTTAACAGCAGATTGCAGCTGTTTTAACCACACCCACACATTCTAACTTGTCTAGTCAGCAGATAAGAACTCATATTTAGCCACCATAACTTTCCCACAAGTGTACGCACATGATTCAATCACGTTATTCAAGAAACGATCTTAACGGTTACCCGAAAACTATATATACCCATCCACCCCCATTGCTAAAATCACTAGAATCTTGATCTTAGGAACTCTAAGTTGAAACCATTGTTTCATACCTGAGATTCTTGGATCGAGATTAGCATTCGGGGACCCTTCGTAAGTATTCTTTCGTTCTTTTATTGCTTTTCGAGTCTTTCGAGTCTGAAAGTCAAACTTTGTTTGGCTTTCTGCGTTGACCAGTTATGGTCAATGCGAAGTTCGTTTGAACTTCGCAACGTGAGTGTAATCACGTTGGTTATAGTCCCTTGGGACTATGCCTACTGATTACCACGTTGTCTAGGGTCGTAGGGTAAGCGATCTAATAAATCGCTTATACCTCGAACCCGACCCATTTGGTCGATCATTAGGATCCGACCAAACACATTAGGTGACCATAGTAGGTAGGGAATAACCTTCCGAGGTTATACCCTATGGTCACATCGTTTAAGTAGTTATATGATAGGTAGTTTATATGCCTTAGGTAAATTACCAGAATACCCTTTTCATGTATAATTTGTAACTAAGCATATGTAACCCAAACTTTTGTCACATAACTGATTATGTAACATGTTTAGGCATATAACACTTGTCATAGGACTAGTTAGACGGTCCGAACACGTTTCACGCGCACGACGCGTTAAAGTAGCATATGTTACCTTAATGGGTCGCGATGGGTCGAAAGCACTTAGGTTAGGTTTCATGTAGTATGTAGGCCTTGTTAAAACCATATCATATGAGTTCCAATACTCATTTGGTTTACCAAGCCTCATCCTATCCGATCTCCCGATTTAAGTCCGGTTTATTTATATAGTTTTAGATTGCCGACTGATTCCGTGCTCCCTCTAGCTTTGTTTGGTTGTTGTTCAAGACCTCTAAGCATTCTCAGGCGAGTACATTATTCCCCTCTTTTACTGTTTTCAAACTGTTTTGGGGTGAAGCATGTGTACCTATCTGTTATTTTCATGATTTCAAAGTATAATTGATTATACATGTTATTACTTATCTTTTGATAAACTAAATGACTATCTATGGTTTAAACACTGATTTCTCAAAGAACATAAAATAAAATGTTGAATTGTACTTATTTTATGTTCACCAGACCGATTGTTAGTATGATATAGCGCTATAGGATTTGACACCCCATTCCTGTTGTCATGGAATGTCTGAAACCAATTTGTTGCTCCATCCAAATAGGGATTGCCTTTGTGGTATTTCTATAGTCTCAAAGGTGTATCTTGATGCACCAGGTCTGAATGAATTCTTAAATCACACTATTAAAGTATAGTTTGATATACTCTCATGTGTGGTATTGTACAAAACCAACATATATTTACAAAACCAAAAACATAGTTTAATATGTTATTTATCACATCTAAAGCATATTTTGATATGTTATTTATGAAACCAAAACATAGTTTAATATGTTACTTACAAATCCAAAGTATACTTTTAATATGCTACTATAAGGATAATTGTTTAATCTTACATTTATTTATACAAATCACATTGGTTACACATTACATGATTTACAATGGACATCTTACTTTGGTGGGTTGGTTTGATTAAGTGATTAATTAACAATGCGTGTGGAATATGATACAAGCATGGTGGATACGCCGCTGGTACTTCCTATATATAAGTGTTTGTATGGTATTACATATTGTAGCGTTATTTGAATCATTTCAGTTTGAGACATAGAACATTTTATACAAGTAACATACTTTTCACAAGACATTTATTTACAAACAACTTATCTTATACAAACTCATTTTACATGGTTATTCATTTAATCATGCATTATTCTCTTATTATACATATCACCTGAACTTATTATTTTTCAAATGATTTACAAAGGCAAAGCAAATTACAGGGTTCATGACTAAACATTTTCTTAAACAGAAGTCATGAATCTTATTTTCACAAAACCTATGTACTCGCCAGCATTTCTTTGCTGACCTCGTTTTCACATATGTTTCAGGTATTGTTGGATGATATCGATTGATAAGATGCATGCTCATATAGGACTGGACAAGGCCTTAGTGACTCAATAACAATGATAGACTATGTTTAAATAGTGTATTTAGATTTCAAGACGATGTAATTATTCAATGTTTAATAAAACGAAACACTCTTTGGTATCCATGGTTATGAAACATTAATTTTGTTGCAACACGCCCCGATGTTTCCGCCGCGATTTGTTGTTTTACGCGGTCGGGGTGTGACAGAAAAGATGGTATCAGAGCCAATGGTTATAGGGAATTAGGTTATTAGTAATGCTTTGACCTAGTCTATAACCTTCTTAGGACCCTAACGCGAGTTTACTTGCGTTTAGTCATAAAACAATAATGTCACCTATCCTTAGGCGACGACCACAACAAGAACATAAATTTCAAAACCACTTTGAAAACTAATCATCTGTTCTAGGATGATTGATTACTAGGTTTTGAACCCTCTATTGTAAGGTTTTGAACTCTCTATTTTATGGTTTTGAACCCCTTTGAGTTTTCAAAACTTCGTCAAGATTTTGGATTTTAAATAATGTGAACACGTGCAAACTGGAAGGGTGAATGCCTGTATTCTGGGTTTTCTGTCTAGGCAAGCACTTCGTATACATCTCATCAGACGCGAGACCAGTTGTGCTTACCTGGGAATTCTTGGGATGAGTGTTCACTTATAGGCGAGCATGTCTTCGCGATACATTATTTTTGACCCATTTACTTTGATCAGTCACCGTCTCATTTGTTTGCCTTAGGTAACAAACAAATGATCGCAATCTTCATGCGTTATCATTCTGTTTTGATTGTCCAATAATCTTTCACCTGTTTCTCCCTATGCCTTTCTTTTTCTTCAAGAATGTCTCTTCATCACGATGACGCCCAGATATCCAAGCAGACTGCCAAATTCACTCAGCGAATAGGCGAAGTAGTCCTGAAGACTGTTGAATTAGCTACTGCCATGTACCGTCTCCAGGATGAAGCCACTCAAGAGTCACCAAGACAGGCAGGACCTAGTCAGGTGATAGCACCACCAGACAAGAAACCAATCGAGGAACCAAAGACCATGGATGAACGATTCCCTAAGAAGTCAAAGAAGCGAAAGGCTTCTCAGAACTTCGCCATGATCGCTCACAATGGTAAAGCAGTCCCCAACCAACCAGCTCAACCCCCTGCTAGGTGTGTATGGCTTTTCCTATGATACCTACATCAAGGAACTATGTACCTTACAAACTACTCTTGTGATTACTCTCTTTCAAATGATAGCTTATGATTCCCTCGAAAATTTTAAGTACTCGTTTCACTCTAAGAAACAAAGTACAGTAAATTAAGTGACATTATGAGTAATCGTGCTTTTCGCACATCTGTGCCTTTAAATCCTTGGTTAGATAACTAAGGGTGTTTTCAAATCTCATACCCATTATGTTTCGATTTTTCAACATACACAGTACCAGTATTTCAAAACAATCTTCATGATCTCAAAACATTTCATATAGTTTGAAAACAATTTTTCTAGATGCATTGTCTATGTTATTTCAAAAACATTGGCCATGTTATCAAAACCAACCTTCCTAATTTCAAAATATTTCATATAGTCTGAAGACAATATTAACACAATACATTTTCTTATCAAGTGCATGATTTCGAAAAGCATCATTCATGTCTTTCAAAAACCTTATACATAATTTCAAACTTTCATCTCGCATGATTTTAAAACATTTTTGTAAATATATCTACTTAATACACCTACTGTATGATTTCAAAAAGTATTATATATAAGGTTTCAAAAACGTTAAACACATTTTTCTTAAAAGAACCCCATGCATAGTTTTCAAAAATATTTTCCTCATACATTGACTTAACCTTCAAAATTCTGCTTCATATGTCGCCATGACATATCAAGCATCTCAACTTCATAAGCATTTTACATCTTGTTTTGACCTAAGCACATCCAGTGCAAGGTTTCAAAACATCTTCAACTTCTAAAATTCATATGGGATCTTTTTATCTTCACAATTAGATCCTTGTGGATGATTATCATTCAAATCAGAGTCCTTAATTGGATTCCTCATGTACCTTAATTCGAACACTTCGGTTCCTAATAATCGAACTCGAATTTTCTTTTTGAATCTTTCTATCTTTATAGTTAGATTCTTGATAATGTTTAAAGTGCCAAATGAAATCCACGTGATGGATTCCTAGTGTGCTTTAAATACATGTACTCTGTTAGCAGAACAAACTTCTAGTTAAACAATTTTGTGGTTATGTGACTATGTGTTTATTCATCTTATGTTTTCTTTTATGCATTTTTGTGTTTTTGTATACTCTGGATATTCGATATCCAAATCCTCGCAGGATCTTTCATATCTCCATATGAGGGATTCGTAGAATGGATATTCAAAAAGGTACTACCTTAAATCCTTATGGGCTTCTACCTGGTAGTTAAGACCCTTGGGTTATATAGTACCATTCCATGATTCATACGAGACCCTTTGGTGGTCTAGTCAAAAAAAAAAAAAGATTGATTCACAATTTGGTTAAAGGACGACATCTAGTGATGTAGCTGGACAGACTCCTTGATAGTCTATTTAGATCATTTATTGATTTAATTTAAAGGACTCTATGGCGGTCTAGTCACACTCATCACAGGATTGTTCATTTGGTTTTCCCCTACACATTATAAAATAGATTGTGTGAACTGTGCAAGGAATTGTCTGATTATGGACGCGTACATAATTATGAAATACAGTGCACGGTAACCACAGTAAGATTTATTATGTGTAAGAACCGATAGTGACGACAATAACGAAATGAGAACGATGTAATAGAGGTACGGTGGACGCACCAATGACGCTTCATATACTTGTATATAAGTATCCCTCTTACATTGCAATCATGATGTTATTAAAGGTTACTAGAAGTTCATAAACCTAATCAATATTGTTCGATCTTTTCAACTTCATGTTTTCAAGCTCTCACAAGTTTCCTCTAAATAAATTTCGGGACGAAATTTCCTAAAGTAGGGGAGACTGTAACACCTGTGCCTCCACGGCCATCAAACAAAAACCGAACCAATGAAATATTATATTTCATACTTGGGATTTGTAAAAATATGTGTATCATTTGCACATATCAATTCTTATTCAATTTCAAACTCTAAATCGCTTTCTGGAAGGTTATATGCGCACCGATGCGTAAATATAACCAGTTTAATGCACCAAATACTCCGGAATAGTGACATAGGCTTAACATACCTTAAATAACCTTTACATAACTTAGAAATAAGTTTTTAAGGCTTTGGTATGGCAAAATCAAGTTAAATCGCTTACAGGGACTAAATTTGACAAACTGCGAAAGTATGCCAATTTGAACTGTAACAGACATTTCGGAACATGACCATAAGTTAAACATACCATAAATATCCTTTACATGGCTTAGAAATAGGCTTTGAGGTGTTTGGTGTGCTAAAATAAACTTTTGGGTCATTCAGGGACTAAAAGTGTCAAAAAGTGCACAAGTTTGCATTTTCGCGCATAACTTACGTTCTGAATACATCCGGACATCCAAAAATTTATGTAAGCACTAAAATATTTTATTTTAGTGTTCGGCATAAGAAAAATCCATTCGTCACGTCATTTGGATCGTTTTTCGTGCTTATGCGCATTCCGTCGTAATTAAGCGAACATCGCGTTCGTACGACCAAACGAACCAACACCCGGCATATTTTTGAGCATGTTTCATGTCCTCAATGTTTAGGCAACATTTTAGGGCCTTAAAGTTGGCTTTACGGGCCTTAGAAGTGTCGGAAATGGCCTTAAACACGTGCAGGGACTGAAACTGACATTTCTGAAACTTTGTTCTGATCTGTGACTCCTAGGCGGCCCGCCTCAGGATCTTAACATCCTTAGGCGGCCCGCGTCAGTCCTTCTGACCAGGTTAACTGCATTTAACAGCAGATTGCAGCTGTTTTAACCACACCCACACATTCTAACTTGTCTAGTCAGCAGATAAGAACTCATATTTAGCCACCATAACTTTCCCACAAGTGTACGCACATGATTCAATCACGTTATTCAAGAAACGATCTTAACGGTTACCCGAAAACTATATATACCCATCCACCCCCATTGCTAAAATCACTAGAATCTTGATCTTAGGAACTCTAAGTTGAAACCATTGTTTCATACCTGAGATTCTTGGATCGAGATTAGCATTCGGGGACCCTTCGTAAGTATTCTTTCGTTCTTTTATTGCTTTTCGAGTCTTTCGAGTCTGAAAGTCAAACTTTGTTTGGCTTTCTGCGTTGACCAGTTATGGTCAATGCGAAGTTCGTTTGAACTTCGCAACGTGAGTGTAATCACGTTGGTTATAGTCCCTTGGGACTATGCCTACTGATTACCACGTTGTCTAGGGTCGTAGGGTAAGCGATCTAATAAATCGCTTATACCTCGAACCCGACCCATTTGGTCGATCATTAGGATCCGACCAAACACATTAGGTGACCATAGTAGGTAGGGAATAACCTTCCGAGGTTATACCCTATGGTCACATCGTTTAAGTAGTTATATGATAGGTAGTTTATATGCCTTAGGTAAATTACCAGAATACCCTTTTCATGTATAATTTGTAACTAAGCATATGTAACCCAAACTTTTGTCACATAACTGATTATGTAACATGTTTAGGCATATAACACTTGTCATAGGACTAGTTAGACGGTCCGAACGCGTTTCACGCGCACGACGCGTTAAAGTAGCATATGTTACCTTAATGGGTCGCGATGGGTCGAAAGCACTTAGGTTAGGTTTCATGTAGTATGTAGGCCTTGTTAAAACCATATCATATGAGTTCCAATACTCATTTGGTTTACCAAGCCTCATCCTATCCGATCTCCCGATTTAAGTCCGGTTTATTTATATAGTTTTAGATTGCCGACTGATTCCGTGCTCCCTCTAGCTTTGTTTGGTTGTTGTTCAAGACCTCTAAGCATTCTCAGGCGAGTACATTATTCCCCTCTTTTACTGTTTTCAAACTGTTTTGGGGTGAAGCATGTGTACCTATCTGTTATTTTCATGATTTCAAAGTATAATTGATTATACATGTTATTACTTATCTTTTGATAAACTAAATGACTATCTATGGTTTAAACACTGATTTCTCAAAGAACATAAAATAAAATGTTGAATTGTACTTATTTTATGTTCACCAGACCGATTGTTAGTATGATATAGCGCTATAGGATTTGACACCCCATTCCTGTTGTCATGGAATGTCTGAAACCAATTTGTTGCTCCATCCAAATAGGGATTGCCTTTGTGGTATTTCTATAGTCTCAAAGGTGTATCTTGATGCACCAGGTCTGAATGAATTCTTAAATCACACTATTAAAGTATAGTTTGATATACTCTCATGTGTGGTATTGTACAAAACCAACATATATTTACAAAACCAAAAACATAGTTTAATATGTTATTTATCACATCTAAAGCATATTTTGATATGTTATTTATGAAACCAAAACATAGTTTAATATGTTACTTACAAATCCAAAGTATACTTTTAATATGCTACTATAAGGATAATTGTTTAATCTTACATTTATTTATACAAATCACATTGGTTACACATTACATGATTTACAATGGACATCTTACTTTGGTGGGTTGGTTTGATTAAGTGATTAATTAACAATGCGTGTGGAATATGATACAAGCATGGTGGATACGCCGCTGGTACTTCCTATATATAAGTGTTTGTATGGTATTACATATTGTAGCATTATTTGAATCATTTCAGTTTGAGACCTAGAACATTTTATACAAGTAACATACTTTTCACAAGACATTTATTTACAAACAACTTATCTTATACAAACTCATTTTACATGGTTATTCATTTAATCATGCATTATTCTCTTATTATACATATCACCTGAACTTATTATTTTTCAAATGATTTACAAAGGCAAAGCAAATTACAGGGTTCATGACTAAACATTTTCTTAAACAGAAGTCATGAATCTTATTTTCACAAAACCTATGTACTCGCCAGCATTTCTTTGCTGACCTCGTTTTCACATATGTTTCAGGTATTGTTGGATGATATCGATTGATAAGATGCATGCTCATATAGGACTGGACAAGGCCTTAGTGACTCAATAACAATGATAGACTATGTTTAAATAGTGTATTTAGATTTCAAGACGATGTAATTATTCAATGTTTAATAAAACGAAACACTCTTTGGTATCCATGGTTATGAAACATTAATTCTGTTGCAACACGCCCCGATGTTTCCGCCGCGATTTGTTGTTTTACGCGGTCGGGGTGTGACAGTTCTCGCGGCAGTTTAACTTAGTCATTTTCATTAAGTTAACTATTTACCGTCAAATCGTTCGATCAACGATTCGGTAGAGCTCGGTAACACGTAGATTAGTTACCGCATTATTTCGAAACTTATTAGATATTCCATGTTAGGAATATTGTAGAATGCACACTAGCGAGTCTCGCCTTGGAAACGACATCACGAAGTCGTAAATTAGCTAGCTTTGCACAGGAATATTCAGGTGAGTTCATAACCCCACCTTTTATGGTTTTACATTTTTATAAATGTTTTCGGGGTGGAAAGACATGCACATTCTACAAAACATTCAAAGTGTTCAATAAACATGAATTACATATTTCTAAACCATTATACAAACAAGTTTTTAACTGACACAAATGGTTTACGAAAGGTTTATGATAGCAATACCGGTTTTTCAAACAAGCGTATTTTTGTAAAGTGCATACAACGCTTACTTGTTTTCTAAATTGGGGAAATGATGAATACAAAAACATTCATGTGAAACATTCAAGTGAAACATTCTAGATTATGTCTCGAATAGGGTACCATAAGCACCATTAATCAACGTATACATTCAGACCGCGGAACAAAAGCTTAGATCTAATGGGTTTCAGCCAACCCCACTCGTGGCCTACTTCTACCAATGAGTGCTTCTGTGTCTCAGTCAAAGTCGACAAAAAATGCCTAGGTTTGGTGGCTTCCTATGTCGTGACACATGTTAGTGGCCTTGCAAACCACTAGCGATCTCAAACAGTCATAGTACTCAGTTACAGATACATTCTACATGATACATTCAAACATTCATAGTACTCAGTTATGGATACGTTTTTCAAATTACAATCAAACATTCATACATTCTACAAGTTACATACCATGTTTTCATTCAAGTGTTTAAACATTCAAGTATTTAAACATTCAAGTATTTATACATTCAAGTATTTAAACATTCAAGTATTTATACATTCAAGTATTTAAACATTCAAGTATTTAAACATTCAACAATACAACAAAAACCGGTTATTCAAAAAGATTTATTTCAAATCTTTTACAAATAAACTATGAACTCGCTCAACTTTATGTTGATTTTTCGCATGTTTCTTTCTCATGTTACTTTTCAGAAATTATGGAACGGTTGGAATAGGAGAACCATGAAGAGTCGAGTACTTAGTGGGCGTTCAATATCTAAAAGACCTTGATTATTTACTTCCGCTGTGCAATGAAGATACCAGTCCAGTCACGCCAATGCTCTGATAAATTCGGGGTGTGACATCTTGGACAAGGGTTTTATTCGTCCTAGCTCTTCGCCCTGGGGAGCTCCAGACTTGTTTGTGAAGAAGAAAGACGGTACCTTCAGAATGTGTATTGACTACCGCGAACTCAACAAGGTGACCGTGAAGAATCATTATCCCCTCCCACATATTGATGACTTATTCGACCAGTTGCAAGGGTCAAGTTTCTATTCCAAGATTGACCTGAGGTCAGGTTACCATCAACTGATAGTCCGAGACGAGGATATCTCTAAAACAGCATTCAGGACTCGTTATGGGCATTACGAGTTTCTGGTTATGCCTTTCAGATTGACAAATGCACCTGCGGTCTTCATGGATCTCATGAACCGAGTGTGCAAACCTTACCTGGATAAGTTTTTTCATAGTTTTCATCGACGACATCCTAATCTATTCCAAGAGTCAGGAGGAACACGAGCAACACCTGAGGCTTATTTTGGAACTTCTTCGAACAGAGCAATTGTATGCCAAATTTTCGAAATGTGACTTCTGGCTTCACGAAGTCCACTTTCTAGGCCACGTGGTAAACAAGGATGGGATTCAGGTTGATCCATCCAAGGTAGACTCGATCAAGAACTGGCCTGCACCCCGTACACCAACAAAAATCCGCCAATTCTTGGGCTTGGCAGGTTATTACAGAAGGTTTATAAAAGATTTCTCAAAGATTGCGCAACCTCTTACTTCACTGACTCAGAAGGGTGTCACCTATAGTTGAGGTGATGTACAAGAGTCTGCATTTCAGTACTTAAAGGAGAGACTTTGTAGCGCGCCTATTCTTTCATTGCCAGAAGGCACAGATGATTTTGTGGTTTATTGTGACGCTTCCATCCAAGGACTTGGTTGCGTGTTGATGCAATGTGACAAGGTCATTGCCTACGCATCGCGCCAACTTAAAGTTCATGAAAAGAACTACACTACGCACGACTTGGAATTGGGAGCAGTTGTTTTCGCACTTAAGATATGGAGACATTACCTGTATGGTACCAAGTGCACCATTTACACGGACCACAGGAGTCTCGAGCATATCTTCAAACAAAAGGAGTTAAACATGCGACAACGTCGATGGGTCGAGCTCTTGAATGATTACGAATGTGCGATCAAGTACCATCCGGGCAAAGCCAATGTTATGGCCGACGCCCTCAGTCGAAAGGATACTACACCTAAACATGTGCGAGCGTTACAACTTACCATCCAATCTAGTCTTCCCGCCCAGATACGAGATGCCCAGGTTGAAGCGTTGAAAGCAGAGAACATCAGGGCTGAGTCCTTACGAGGATCGAGGAAGCGGTTAGAACAAAAGGAAGACGGTGCCTACTATGTAACAGGGCGCATCTGGGTCCCACTCTACGGAAACTTACGCGATCTTGTGATGGATGAAGCGCACAAGTCTCGTTACTCAGTACATCCTGGTTCGGATAAGATGTACCACGACTTGAAGACTACATACTGGTGGCCTAGCATGAAAGCCAACATAGCAACCTACGTCAGTAAATGTTTGACTTGTGCGAGAGTCAAGATTGAATATCAGAAACCATCAGGCCTACTCCAATAACTAGAGATCCCGACATGGAAATGGGAGCAAATTTCCATGGATTTTGTTACTGGCCTGCCTAGATCTCAAAGCGGAAATGACACTATTTGGGTGATAGTGGATCGATTGACTAAGTCTGCACACTTCTTGGCTATCAAGGAAACGGATAAGTTTTCTACTCTAGCAGACGTCTACCTAAAGGAAGTAGTATCAAGGCACGAAGTGCCAACCTCCATCATTTCTGATCGTGACTCACGTTTTACATCTGAATTGTGGCAAGCTATGCACAAGTCCTTTGGCACATGTTTAGATATGAGCACCGCTTATCATGCACAGACGGATGGGCAGTCTGAACGTACCATTCAAACCCTTGAAGACATGCTTAGGGCATGTGTGATTGATTTTGGTAACGGCTGGGAGCGACATCTACCTCTAGTAGAATTTTCGTATAATAATAGCTACCACACCAGTATCCAGGCCGCTCTGTTTGAGGCATTGTACGGACGTAAATGCCGATCACCTCTTTGTTGGGCAGAAGTTGGTGACAGCCAAATCACAGGCCCAGAACTTGTGGTAGACACGACTGAGAAGATTGCTCAGATACGACAACGAATGGCGGCAGCTCGTGACCGTCAGAAAAGCTATGCTGATAAGCGAAGGAAACCACTCGAGTTCCAGGTTGGGGATCGAGTGCTACTTAAGGTCTCACCTTGGAAAGGTGTAGTTCGTTTTGGAAATCGAGGCAAACTCAACCCGTGATATGTTGGACCCTTTGAAATCATTGAGAAAATTGGCAAGGTGGCCTACAAGCTAAATCTACCAGCAGAACTCAGCGGAGTTCACAATGTTTTCCATGTGTCGAATCTGAAGAAGTGCCTGTCAGATGAGACCCTCATAGTTCCTCTCAAGGAGCTCACTATCGACGATCAGCTGCGATTCATCGAGGAACCAGTAGAGATTACCGATCGAGATGTTAAGGTTCTCAAGCGTACCAGAATACCTCTTGTTCAAGTTCGTTGGAACTCCCGTCGTGGCCCAGAGTATACCTGGGAACGAGAAGACCAAATGAAACACAAGTATCCCCAGTTGTTTGAGAAAAGTGCAACCACTACTGAGGCTGAAGCTACTGCGGAATTTTGGGACGAAATTCCAAACCAACGGGGGGATGATGTGACACCCCAGGAAAACCAGGAAACCACGCAACTTAACTAGCTTCCTCAGTAACCACGTGCTAAATTTCGGGACAAAATTTTCTTAACAGGGGGAGAATGTGACAACCCTCATAATTACATGTATCCGTACGATTAATTAATATTAAATTGTGCTTAATGATTGTGCAGAAAATTGACTAAATGGTCCTGAATGTTTTCCTAAGTGTTGAGAATTAATAGTGTTACAAAAAGTTACATAAAAGACACTATACGGAACAACTTAGCACTTTAACGAACCGGTATCTAACCGAACAACCGGACATTACCCGGGACACCAAAATATTGCTAGAAACATTGTTTAATTATTTCTTGGCTAGTTATGGTCCCCAAACACCATAACACCTACTAGAATATCTACTAATTAACACTAGTAACCTTATACTTGAAATTGAACTAATATCTATCTACCTACTTACCATCAAAAGTTTCATTTAACCCCCCCCCCATGCCCATTTACGGTCCAAGGGACCCCACCAAGATCACCACCTTACTTCCTATATCTTATTCTTATTTGATTTAGATCTTTACTTGATTGAATGGACTAAATATTGGGAAAGATAATTATAAGTATGGCCATAGATTTCAAAGATCATTTTATATCTTCACAAGATTCACACTCCACTCCCTCAAACTCTCCCTCTCGGCCTTGTTTGTGCCGCCACCACCACCACCACTTACAACCACCATTAACCCATTTCCAAGTTCATTTCAAGTATTAGAAGGTGCCTTGTGAAGCTTGAAGCTTGTGGATCATCAAGGAGCTTTCATCACTTGCATTCATTCATTATTTTCATCATCTTTTTCCCTTGTGTTCTTCCCTAGCTTAAAGCTAGTTGTAAGTTCTTGATTAACCCTTGTTTACTTCTACTTTAATGGTTAAAAGATGTAGTATGTTGATTATAACAACACTAAAGAACATAAACTAAAAGCTTGAATATAATGTTTGCATGAAGATGAAATATGATGATATATTGTTAGAATGATGTTGTTTAGTAGATGGATGATGATTGCTTATTGATTTCTTGATAATATGATGTTGATCAGAAGGTGTTGTGATCACATGTGCGTGTTTTAGTAACGTTTAAGCGATTAACAGCATGCTGAGTAACATTTACAGCCAACTGAAGTTGGCTGTAAACGGACCGTTATAAATCGAAAAATCGATTTTCTGAAGACTAAATTATATGTTTTCGAAAAATGAATCAAATGGCACTAGAAACATATTTTTTTGAGGTCGTTTACTATTTTAAAGGTCTATTTTGTACAGCAGCAAAAGCTGCGTTTTTACTGCAGAAAATGTGTGTTATGTTTTTTGTCATAACTTGAAATCTGTGTAGTATTAGCTCATGAAATTTGTACTGTAGATGACCACTGATGTCATTGTAATTCGTCAACTATAATGTCATCAATTGGACTTACGATGAATTTTAAATGAATTATTCCGTGGACTGCAGTCAGAAAGTGACGAATCTGATTGCAGTCCGGTAAATGATTTTTTTGTAAAATATTTGTAATGAATTGGATCCCGATATTTTTACACAATAATATTTGGATCTTTTACAACATTCTTTAAAAATTTGGAAATTTTTGGAGTAAGTTAACTATTTTATTAAAATTCCCGAAAACAGCCCAGTTTTGAATGTTAAAGCTGAAACGACATAAGTAGTAATTTGCGTGTCTAAATGTCGGGTAGGTTATCTGAGAATGATCTAACGTGTTATATGTCAATGAAAGTGTTATGTGTAATATCGTATGTTTTCTTTTGAATGGGTATAGATAGGATGTTTATATGGGCGTGAAATGTTAAACGTGAGTGTGTGCTATGTGATAGATGCGTGTAGGAACTTTGTGTTTTATTTAAAACTATTAATAAACTAAATGTTAATCATATTAGGACATGATTGACCAACCCTGACCGTTAGCTATTTTAAGAGTTCAACCGAGCAACCAAAGGTGAGTTCACACTCTTTCTAAGGCATGAGATTCCCGGTGGTTGGGAATGGGGTTAAAGAACTAAAACGGAACCTACATATCCTCCTTGGGTAGGATATGTACCGCCATCCTCCATAGGTAGGATGGCAATATAAATTATGTGTATTCTCCTTGGGTAGAATACGTACGTTCGTCCTCCTTGGGTAGGACAACAACCTTAACTTACTAGACAAAACTCTATCATTAAGTCCCTCATTTTATATCGACTTAATCGCCGAGGGCAATGGCGAGCGGGTCATTAGTTAATAGCGCTATTAGGTTTGACAAACCTCACACCGTGCCAGTCGGACGGGCGTGTACTAATGGATCATGGCAAACAGTCAATGATGATAGACATTGACTTAGGGCACAACTTACTTTCGTCAGTAGTCGATATGGTAATGGTCTAGTGGTTCACATGGGGAAGCCCCCACTGATTAAGGATATGGTTTGGGGAAAAACAAAGATACTGGTTAACTCGTGGTTTATGAAACAACCTATGGTTTTCAAAACAAACTTTTAAAACTAAACCACCAACAGTGAACTCGCTCAACTTTGTTGTTGACTCCTTGTTACATGCCTTGCAGGTCGTTAGATGCTTATGGAGCTTGCACGAGGAGGAGGTCGTTGTGGGACATGGACTGTTGAGTCCCATGTTAAACCTTTAAACTTTATGAACTTATCACTTATGTTTGGGTTTTACATTTTATGCTTCCGCTGTTAACTTAAAGTTGGTTACTTTCTTTTGGACACCGATTATATTGCGTGGTTGGATTTTATCTACTTTAAATACATTGTTCAATATGATTGGTGGCTTGATCCTGGTCATGTCATGCCTCCAAGCGGTGATACTCCGCTTGTGGATTTTGGGGGTGTGACACATTTCTCTCCTATAGTCCAGTGCTCCACTTATTTGCATAAGAGCAACACTAGACTGGGGGGACTTGAAGGGGTAAGGTCCCAAAAACCTCATATCAAGCACTTGGGACTATACCACAACCTCGTCTTTTAACCCTCTTTAGACCTTGCGTGGCCGCGCACTGGTCCTACAAAGAGTTTAGAAGAAAGACAGCAGACAACACCTGCGCACTAAAAGGAAATTCATAAGTCCTTGCGCCAATTCTCCATAACAAAGGGACGAAAATCCCAGCAAATAATCCCGCTTAATACCCAAACTTGGATATTATTTACTACACTGATACCACACGATAAGGAATCACACCGGATTATGGCAATAATCTTTTAGAAGACTCAATCGTGCACCACCAGACGGTTATAACCGTCTGGGCCACGTGTCATCACCCCGTGCTCCCTAGAAATCACGATGATGGCATGGAATTGTAGAGAAACCTCCACTTGCCCACTTTCCACGTGGCAACTCCTCAGCCTTTGATTAAGATCGCGATCCGTGTGCTCTCACAATCCGATCAAGAGAATTAACGGAGGGAAAATAACCACTTACGGAGTCAGCATCTTCCGTTAATATTTCAACAACGAGTTTTCCCGCCTAAACTCCCGGCTATAAATATGAGAGTAATTCAGGTATGAACTTCAAGTTACACTCACTTCATCAATATTTCTTCTTCTTCTTTAACACATACTTATTCTCACGCCGGAGTCTGGTTATGGAGAGAACCTCCCTTCTCCCCATGACGAGGCTAACGGTGTTCTGTTTTGCAGTATTCATCGGAGAAGAAGACCTGTCCCTTCGAATCAAACGAGAGAGAACCACCCTTTTATGCAGAACCTAACCCCCTGGATAATTTGATTCCGGTCATTTATCCAGTGTTTCTTCAACCTTCAAGAGGTCCAAATCAGTGATTTCAGAGAGAAAACAAGTGTTTGTGTGTGATTTTGATGGAGAAGATGATGTAGAAGTGATTGGTAATGATGATTGTACAAGATTTGAGGAGAAATACTTACGAAATAGCCTTGAATCACGAGGAAAAGTGACTGAGACCGTCTTGAGTGAGTGTGGTCGGATGGAGGTGTCAAATCAATGAAAGGAGATGTACGGCGGTATTTATAGAGGGTGAGAGAAGGGTTAAGGCGATGCGCGATGTGCAGCGGTCGGATGGCCTTTCAGTCGGATGGCCATCCGGTCGGATGGCCATCCGGTCGGATGGTCATCCGAGCGGGTGTCCATTCGATCAACCGAGTTGTGCGAGTTAGTTTTCCAACTTTCGTTTCGTGTGTTAAGCGTTGCGTTGCGTTTAATTGAGTTGCGAGTGGGCGTTGTGCGTGTGAGCGTTGCGTTGAGATAACCACATAACTTTAAACAAGTAATCACACAATTAACACATATATTAACTAAGATGCATAAAGTAAATTTGCGTTTCGGGTTTGCGTTGCATTAGCGTTGCGATAGCGTTTAGTATAAACTAGCGATGTAGCATGCGTGTAAATAGTATAGCGTTAAATAGTAAGCATTGTAAATAGCGTTAAATGTGATAACTGCGTTGTGAATAAGCGTTTAATAATGCGTTGTAAAATATAGTTTAAACCCTTTGCGATAATCAAAATCTCGAGAGTACAAGCAATTAAGCAAGAAATGACAGTGACAAGTAATGACCCGGAAAGTCGGGTTATTACAGAAAGTAGATCCAAGGACAAGGGAAAGGCTGAGATAGTTTGCTACAAGTGTAAACAAAAGGGGTACTATGCATCAGAGTGCAAAAACAAGAAGGTTAAAGATGTAGCTTATGATGAAAAGAAGCTTGAAGAAGCCAAAAGACAACAGAAGGTTAGCCTTATTGTAGGAACAGATACCTGGCTAACTGATGACTCTTCTGATGAAGAAGAAGGATTGGCAAATTTCTGTTTAATGGCTACAATTTCTAATGGAAGCTCCATCTCAACAGAACACAAAGTAAGTTTAGATAATATTGATTTAGAACATCAACTGAAAAAACTTATGAAAGATTTTGTGATCTTACAAGATAAACAAATATCAGAAAACACAAAATCTGATGATTTGCAAAAATTGTTGAATAAAGTAAAAATTGAAAACCAATTACTAATTGAAGAAAATCTGACAAAAGAAGCTAAAATTGAATTTTATGTAAGAGAAAGAAAAGAATTATATAAAAAATTCATGACAATGAAATCAATGTAAATGGTTTTCAACAAGCAAAAGATTTCATACACTTTATTGAAGCAAAACCAAAGAACAAAGGTGAACGATTAAGTTATGTAAAAGCATGTATTAGAAATCCTACCACCTTTGTAAAAGCATCTGACAACAATTCTAATAAAATAACATCAGAATATGATGCAGAATTGTGCAAATCAAGAAGTCCTGATAGTATCTCTTTGCCATCCAAGGACAGTTTAAAAGGAAAAAGGAATGAAGTTAAAATTTTTTATGATAATTCAAAAAGAATTCATCCCAAATGAAACAACAATCTTCCGTCACAATAAAATTTGTCTAAAAATGTAGACAAAACAAGTTGTATGTGTGTTGAAATACTTAAGCTAATTCGACACCATATCCAAAAGAAAATCATTTTGTTAATGGCTCAGTATTTAACAGAAATTCTGATGAGAATTATCCATCTGAAGAAGAAATCTCAAGTGTATTTTCATTAAAAAAAAAGTACCCAAACAGGTTTAGGTACCAAAAAATCTCTAACCTTACCATTTCAGGACCATCATGTACAACAGATCTAGTACTGAGACTCAGGAAGCTCCAAGCACATGACTGGGGATAGGAGCTTACTCCGTAATTTTCAAGAAAAACCGGGTAAATTAGTAAGTTTTGGGAATGGGGTTAAGGGGAGAACTTTGGGTTATGGTACCATTCAGCATGGATCTTTAACCATTGAGAAAGTTGCATATGTAGAAGGTTTGAAATATAATCTACTAAGTTGTGGGCAATTCTGTGACAAAGGCTTCCATGTAGCTTTCTTACCAGAAAAATGTCTACTAATTGGTTTAGATGATAAAAACGTTTATTTAAGTGTAAAAAGGATAAGAAAATCCATCTATTACTTTGAATTTAAAGAAGAAATCGAGCATCCTCAATTATGTTTATTTTCAAGAGAAAATAAGGGTAATAGTTGGCTATGGCACAAAAAACTGGCCCACTTGAAATTCAAAACTATAAACCAATTAGCAAATAAAAATCTGGTGAAAGGCTTACCTTTTATTTCATCCAAAAAGGATAAAATATGTGAAGCATGTGAGCTAGGAAAGTCAAAAAGAGGCTAACATAAAACAATTTCTGAATCTCAATTTCTCAAAATCTAGAACTTTTGCACATGGACCTTTGTGGACCTGGATTGAGTTTCTTAGAAAGAAAAGTGAAACCCTAGATCTGGAAAGAAATACATTTTAGTCATTGTAGATGACTACTCCAGGTACACTTGGGTTAAGTTTCTTAGAAAGAAAAGTGAAATCCTAGATCTGATCATAGATTTTATCATAAATACATAAAATCTGTTGAAATTACCTATCAGAAAGATCAGATCTGACAATGGAACAAAATTTAAAAACTCAAAACTTGAGACTTTCCTTATAAGCAAAGGAATTTCTCATGACTTTTCTTCTCCAAGAACTCCACAACTGAATGGAGTTGTAGAAAGAAGAAATAGGGCCTTGGTTGAAGCAGCTAGAACCATGCTTGCTTATGCCAAATTGCCCACTTACTTTTGGACAGAAGCAATTGCAAATGTCTGTTTTACACAAATCAAATCTATCATTAACAAGAGACACCAGAAAACTCCTTATAACATCATCAATGAAAAGGCTCCTTGTAACCCTTGTGGTAAATTCCGAACTTTCAAAAACTTTTTCTTTTGGAAGAGTTTCGGTAACCAATGCTTTAACATAATCAGTTTAACGTAACGAACATTCCAAGACGAGGATATAAGTTACACATACCCTAAATACCCTTTACATAACTTAGATATAAGTTTTAAAGGGTTAGGAATCACAAAAACACGACATTTAAATTCCAGGGACCAAAATGGACAAAATGCAAAAGTTTGCTCACCATACAGGCTTACGGACCATAAGCCCTCAATCCTTACGGTCCGTAAGGACATGCCAGCAGCAGATTTCTTGCTTGGTCACCAAGTTTAGCCAACTTCTTTCATTTCTTAACACCTAGCATGAGTTTGCCACCTTCCTTCTGGTTAAGACACCTCACTAAACACTTGTTATGATCCTAGAACAATCCCCAACACTTAGCATGATTTTGTGATCATGCTTCAAGTATAAATAGCCTCCTCATTCAACTCTCCAACTTGCACATTCCTTCTTTCTTTCTCTAATCTGCTCTTAGAGCTTGTTTCTATACTTTGGAAGCCTCCTACTGAGTTCAAGCTTCTCCTAGAACACAAGTATGTGTTCTTCCTTAGTCTATTTCTTTATTTTGGCTAACTATGAGCCAAAAGTCAAACAGTTTGACTTTCGGTTCTGACCATTTTGGTCAAGTCAAAGTTCAAATTAAACTTTGCAACGTGATCATAATCCTGAACGTATTAATCCCCTACGATTACACCTTCTGATTACCACGTTTAGTAGGCGAAATGACGAGTCAAAGTTTTATGAATTAAAAGTAAAAAATGCATAAAAAATGCATTTTACAACGAAAACGTTTTCGGGTATTAAAACTTAAAGTTTTGACACAAAATCAGTTTTATGACATTGTTAGACATGTTCAAACATGTCTAACTCGTTATTTATAGTTTAGTGCTTTTTCCTTAGGCGTAAGTCAAGCGGTTTGACTACCGCTTGGACTTTCGAATCTGACCCATTTAGTCAACTTTAGGATCCGACCAAGCCCTTTATTATGACCATAGTATTATAGGGAATTACCTACTGAGTTTATACGTTATGGTTATATCGTTTGGTTAGTCAAATAACGAGTCAACTATATGTTCCTCTAAAATGCCGAAAATACCCTTTTTGCGCATAAAATAGTTTTGAACATATAAGATCAATATTTTGACATCTAAACTGATCATACAACTTATACAAACTTGTTTTGACATATTAAACTCGTCATAGGACTTATTTAACCATCTGAACCAATAGTTACGCTTACGACCCGTTAAAGTGGCGTAAACCACTTTAACGAGTCATAACGGGTCAAAGCACTTTGGTACTCTTTCTAATCAGAATGCTAGGCTTTTTAAACCATAGTATATGAGATCCTTCCCTTGTTTGGTTTATAAAACCAATTCTATCCTATTCTTCCATTTAAAGTCTCATTACACACTAACACATAGTTATCCGACACATAGGTTGTCACTTTGTCCTTTTGCATTAGCACACATCCAAAGCTCAAACGTGACGCATCACAGTATACAATGAAACTATCTTTTCCCTCAGGCAGGGATAGAATAGGTGCACTACAAAACCTTTCCTTCAACAACCAAAAAGCTTTCCCTTGCTTTTATGTCCAATCTAACTTCAACAGAAGGAATAAGTGAACTCGTACCCAAATGAAATTAAGAGTTGGGAGACTATAGTTTCTGAAGAAGTACTAGTAAATAACTACCTGGCGAGATAATTCGTTCCAGTCATTCCGGCCTCGTGTTACGATAAGTACACCTCCGGTGTATGTAAGCTCCGTATCGTGTATTACTTTGATATGTAGCTGTTGTTACGAAGAATGTAAGGCTAAAGTTGGTAGTGTCACGAACTTGCAACTAGTTACTTCCCTATCGGAAGACCTATGAAGGCCATCTTGGCTGTATGAGTTCAACTCTAGTGTATGTTATCAGTAGGAATGTGGAGTGGACTGTAACACATATGTTTCCATTGAACATGCCTATCTCTTAAGGCATACCAATCAATTCACTAGTCTCAAAATGCCAACTCATAAAAACAGTTACCAAGTAACAAAAATGCACGTATACACATAGTTTCACGTTGGCGCACGTATATATAATTTCAACTAATTAAGTGTGCTTACTATTAACGCGATTTTCCCAACACTACCTCGTACAAGCAAGTCTGTTATTACGTTCCGTGCCATAATAACCCACTTACCCTACGAGACTATCCTGGTACTCACCAGTAGAACAAATTACAGAGTTTGTTAATGTCACACCCCGACCGCGTTAAAACAACGAAACCGCGACGGAAACGTCGGGGAGTGGAGCAACAGAATTATTGTTTCACAACCATGGATTCAGAAAGTTTCGTTTTATTAAATATTAAACATTAACATCGTCTTGAAATTAAGTTAAATCACAACCACATCATCTATCATTTGTTATTTAGTCACTAAGGCCTCGTCCAGTCCTAAGTGAGCATGCATCCTACTTGTAATCAACATCATTCGACACCACCTGAAACATATGTAAAAATAAAGTGTGCAAAGAAATGCCGGTGAGCACATAGGTTTTGTATGAGTGTCAGATTCATGGCTCGTTTACATGTTAAAATAACTCGTACAACTTCGTTAATCGATATCAGGAAACCTTGTTTTGTAAAATATTTGTATTATAAAATGAATAACTAACTAAAACAAGTTAGTTATAGTTTATGTAATCTCGTTGCCATGAATCTTAACCCAAAACATTTGTTTAAGTAAACCAAATCGTGTATCGTTCTCGTAAAATAAATCGTATGGTTTATATCGTTTAGTAAACATCGTTGCGTGTCTTGTTTAAAAATCGTTCGTCTAAGTGAACTAAATAACGCCACGGAATATAATATGATAAAAACACTTTTATATAAGAAGTACCAGCGGCGTATCTACCATGCTTTTATCACATTACACCCGTCTCATTATCTAAACACTAACCAAAAACCAATCGTTCGTTTAATTTGTTTAACTTGTTGAAATCGTTCAAATCGTTCAATTGTTTTGTCACACCCCGACCACGTAAAACAACAAATCGTGGCGGAAACGTCGGGGAGTGTCGTAACAGAATCATTGTTTCACAACCATGGATTAAATAATTTTATGTTATTTATTGAACTCATTGTTTTATTACAAATCAAATAAATACAAATATTGTCTTTCAAATTTTAAAGTCGCTAAGGCACGAGTCCATCCTATGTGTAGCATGTATCGACATTCATCACATAGCAGCACCTGAAACATGTGTAAAAATAGGTACGTCAGCATAAAAATGACTGTGAGATACATAGGTTTTATTAATGCATGGTTCATGACTTGTAAGTTTAAAAGAATGTTTAACAAAAAGTAGTCATGAACTTAAAAATGTTTTGTGACACCCCAGGAAAACCAGGAGACCACGCAACTTAACTAGCTTCCTCAGTAACCGCGTGCTAAATTTCGGGATGAGATTCTCTTAACAGGGGGAGAATGTGACAACCCTCAAAATTTCATGTATCCGTACGATTAATTAAGGTTAATTAAAGTGCTTGATGACTGTGTTGAACTACTTAACTACATTCTGATTACTGTGTCATACTTACTTATGCTTTTTTAACATACTAGTCTTGTGCAGAAAATTGACTAAATAGTCCTGTATGCTTTCCTGAGTATTGGGAATTAAAAATGTTACAAAAAGATATATATAGGACACTATATGGAATAACTTAGCACCCTAACGGAACGATATCCAACCGAACAACCGGACATTACCCGGAACACTAAAATATTGTTAAAAACATTGTTTTTATTTTACTGGGCTAGTTATGATTCCCGAACACCCTAACACCCACTAAAATATCAAGCAACTAATTACACCAACTAAACACTTGGATGTGAATTGTTATCTAACTACTTATCATTCAATTTACAAATTACCCCCATATATGTCTTACAGCCCAAGAGTGGCCCCCACAACAAGATTTCCTTAATCTTGCCTAAGATCCTTCCATAATATTTCTTGGAAATTGCTAGATTGTGAGTTGATCTTGTAGTGTACTTTAGAAACACATAAACCAAAGGATAATGCTCACATTGGATGTAAGAACAAGTATCTTCATCATCACCACTCACCACCAAACTCACCTCTCCCTCTCCTCCATAGCTATGGCCGAAACCCCCTATATCTTCACCACCATTTTTTATCAAGCTTCATCCAATCCAAGCATACTACGAGGTGTAAGAAGGTGAATAACGAAGCTCGGTGTTCTCGGAACTTGAAGGACCTCTCTAGTTTGCTTTTATCCTCTACATTTTCACCTTGACCTTCCCTAGCTTAAAAGCTAGTAGTAAGCTTCTTTGATCTTTGTTTACTCCATGTTTTTAGTGGTTAATAGTTAAACCAACACTATTTTAAATAACAACATAAGTGTAGAAATACTTTTAACACAAGAAGATGTTATAAGTAAACATCTTTGTAAATTATATTTACAAGTTGTGAACATCTAAAAACACCGAGAATGGGATTTTAACAAAAGTAAACACACTTTGGAGGGTAACTAAACCCACTAAACGCCTTACTAAGTTACCACGCGTTTCTATGAAAAACCAAGTTCATGTTGTTATGTAAAGTGCATTGTTTTTACACTTGACTAGTGTAATGTTGTTTGGTAACTTGTTGTTGGTTGATTGAATTATTTTCGAAAATAAAATGATATGCTAATAAGCATGGATACCTCCATTTACAAAGGAAACTCTGGCGAAATTTTCTAAAATTCCAACACTTAGAAAATATTTTCTAAAAAAAGTGTTACAAGTATATTTTTAGCTTTGTTTTCAAAATAAACTTCGCCAAAGGTTTTGTTACAAAATACAAAGTATCGGAGGTTGACTTTTACAAGTAAAATGGATAAATATATATTTAGAATATATATTTTATATTAGAACACTTGTGTGGATAATTGTTTATTTTGTGAGATAGTTATATTATTTTAGTGTAAAATAATGTAACTTAACAATATAACTTGACATTTGAATTGTGTGGTATGTGATAGAAGTAATGAGTAAATAAACCGTACATAGGATATGTGTTATGCATGAGAAACTTATTGTTATCCGTACCTTATTAGGACGTGCTTGATTTCTGATTATTAGAGTAACTAATCTAACCGAGCAAACCAAGGTGAGTTCACACTTTCTACAAGGCATGGGATTCCCGGTGGATTGGGAATGGGTTAAGAAACTAAAATGGAACCTACATATCCTCCTTGGGTAGGATATGTACCGCCATCCTCCATAGGTAGGATGCCAATATTAATCCTGCGTATTCTCCTTGGGTAGAATACGTACGTTCGTCCTCCTTGGGTAGGACAACAACCTTAAAACTTACTAGACAAAACTCTATCATTAAGTCCCTCATCTTATATCGACTTAATCGCCGAGGCCAATGGCGAGCGGGTCATTAGTTAATAGCGCTATTAGGTTTAACAAACCTCACACCGTGCCGTACGGGCGTGTACTAATGAACTATGGCAAACTTTCAATGATGATAGACATTGACGTAGGGCACAATTATTGTTCGTCAGTTGTCGATATCATAACGGTCTAGTGGTTCACATGGGGAAGTCCCCTCTAATTATGGGTATGGTTTGGGAAAGAAGGAAATTGGTTAATCATATTTTCAACTATGGGGTAACCCCCACGGCAAGTAAGCCAACTAAACAAAAACTATGTTTTTGAACAAACTAAAACACACACCCAACCGTGAACTCACTCAACTTTATTATTGACTCGTTGTTACATGCCTTACAGGTCGCTAGATGCTTATGGAGCTTGCATGAGGAGGAGGAGGTCGTTGTGGGATATGGACTGTTATGTCCCGTTCTTAATAATTAAACTTTATGAACTTATGGAACTTATGTCTTGGTCTGTAAACTTATGAACTATGAACTTATGTTTTGGTTTCACGTTTTATGCTTCCGCTGTTTGATCTGAACTTGGTTAACTTAAAATTGGTTATTCTCTTTTGGTCACCAATTGTATTGTGGTTGGTTTTATTTACTTAATTACGTTGTTCAATATGATTGGTGGCTCGATCCTGGTCATGTCACGCCTCCAAGCGGTGATACTCCGCATGGTGGATTTTGGGGGTGTGACAGATTGGTATCATAGCCATTGGTTATAGTGAACTTGGTTTTAAAAAGAGAAAAGCTTTTTGACAAAACCAGACTATAACTTGTACAGTGCTCAACGATCCACAACGACGCTTCGCTCCACGTGCAAGACTCGACACAATAGGTGGTATGATTTATGTTAAATTGTCGGTTAGATAGTTCACACTGTGCATTAATTAACGTGATAATTGCTATTTGAACCTTGTGTGCTTACTCTCTACTGTCGTCCCACACTTACACACTTCCGCGACACTTTTCTCACTTACGTTGCTTCGCTATGAAGATCATGAACGGACGCGGAGGACGTATCAACCTAACTCAAGCCCAACTGACGGCTCTAATCAACGAACGAGTGACTGAGGCACTCGCAGCTGTCCCTGCAGGAGGTATAACCTGCCATATCAACCCATCTTAGGACGTTTAGAACCTACCCTCGCAAACCAACCCTCGTGCTTAACCTTGTCTTTTATTCTCGCGCAACAGGTCAACATGCTCAGCCTCCTGTGTGCACGTTCAAAACATTCATGGATTGCTGACCTAGTACTTTCAGCGGCACAGAAGGAGCCGTAGGCCTTCTCCACTAGTTCGAGAAGATTGAGTCTGTTTTTGAGATGTGTGAATGCTCTGAAGATCGTAGGGTGAAATTTGCTACCGGAACACTCGAGGGTGCTGCGTTAACCTGGTGGAAAGCACAGGTCCAACTGCTAGGGCTGGCGGTTGCTAATGCCACCCCGTGGAATGACTTCAAAGATTTGATCAAGGAAGAGTACTGTAGTCGTGACGACATCCACAAGCTAGAGGTGGAATTTTTCAATCTAAAAATGACGGGGTCTGAGATTGAGGCATATACGAAGAGATCAAACGAGCTGGCCATCTTGTGTCCTACTATGGTGGACCCTCCCATCAAACGTATTGAGCTGTACCTCAAGGGTCTTGTACCAGAGATTCAGAGTCACGTGACTTCAGCTAACCTGGGTACCATTCAGCAAATCATCCGGTTGGCTCATCGTCTCACTGATCAGGCAGTTGAGCAGAACAAGCTGCCCAAGCGTATTAGCGCTACTACTACTGATGCTCCTAGTGATAACAAATGCAAGTGGGATAGAAATTCGGGCAAGGGTTCTACTTCAGTTCAGTCTCAGTCCCAGCAGCGAAAGACTGATGACTACCAGAGTCCTGGTCAGCAATCTTCTGGTAGTCAAGGGCAGGGTGGATACCGAGGGAACCACCCCAAGTGCAACCGGTGCAACAAGCATCATAGCGGGCAGTGCCACAAGGTCGTTGTCTTAGGTGTAACAAGCTTGGTCATGAAGCAAAGGATTGCAGGGGCGCACGACCAGCAAATCAGAATCACCAACAACAACAACAAGCTCCACAGAACCACCAGCAGCAGCAACAGCAGGGCAATAAATGATGCTTCCAGTGTGGCGCTGAAGGCCACTTTAAGAGGAACTGTCCTCAGCTGAACCAGAATCAGAACAACAACAACCAAGGAAATGGGAACAACAATGGAGACAACAATGGAGGCAATAACGGGGGTAACAATAATGGCAATGGTGCCAGGGGACATGTTTTCATGCTGGGTCAGGGTGATGTAAGGAACGATCCCAACGTTGTGATGGGTAAGTTCCTTCTGGACGACTTCTTTGTTACTGATTTATTTGATTCGGGTGCCAATACTAGTTATATGTCCTTAAAAGTTAGCCAAATGCTTAAGCGCACTCCAACACTCCTGAACACCAAACACACGGTAGAACTAGCAAACGGCAAAACTCTTGAAGCCACACACATAGTTAAGGGCTGTAACCTCATCTTAGCTGGTCAGACCTTCTCTATCGATCTTATTCCTATCGTTTTGGGAAGTTTCGACGTTGTTATTGGGATGGATTGGTTATCTCATCAGCAAGCGGAAATTCTTTGCAACGAGAAGATTGTCCGCATCCCTCGTTCTGGTGAAGAACCTCTCATGATTTCTGGCGACAAGAGTGGTGCTGTTGTAGGCATCATCTATTTCCTTAAGGCCCAGAAGTTTTTACGAAAGGTCCACACTGCTATCCTAGCCCTCATTTCTTATACATCCTTGGAAGAAAGGAAGATAGAAGACATACCTATTGTACGTGACTTTCCTGAGGTATTTCCTGAGGAATTACCTGGTCTTCCGCCTCATCGTCAACTTGATTTTCAAATCGAGCTAGCTCCTGGAGCAGTGCCCATAGCCCGAGCACCTTATCGTCTAGCTCCATCAGAACTTGAAGAACTATCCACGCAACTACAAGAACTCTTGGAAAAGGGTTTCATACGTCCTAGCTCTTCGCCTTGGGGAGCTCCAGTGTTATTCATAAAGAAGAAAGACGGTACCTTCAGAATGTGTATTGACTGCCGCAAACTCAACAAGGTGACCGTGAAGAATCGTTATCCTCTCCCACGTATTGATGACTTATTCGTCCAGTTGCAAGGGTCGAGTTTCTATTCCAAGATTGACCTAAGGTCAGGCTACCATCAACTGAGAGTCCGAGACAAGGATATCCCTAAAACAGCATTTAGGACTCGTTATGGACATTACGAGTTTCTGGTTATGCCTTTCGGATTGACGAATGCACCTGCGGTTTTCATGGATCTCATGAATAGAGTGTGCAAGCCTTACCTGGATAAGTTTGTCATTGTATTTATCAACGACATCCTGATTTATTCTAAGAGTCAGGAGGAACACGAGCAACACCTGAGGCTCATTTTGGAACTTCTTCGAACAGAGCAGTTGTATCCCAAATTTTTTAAATGTGTCTTCTGGCTTCGCGAAGTCCACTTTCTAGGCCACGTAGTAAACAAGGATGGGATTCATGTTGATCCATCCAAGGTTGACTCAATCAAGAACTGGCCTGCACCCCGTACACTAAAAGAAATCCGCCAATTCATGGGTTTGGCAGGATACTACAGAAGGTTTATCAAGGATTTCTCAAAGATTGCGCAACCTCTCACTTCACTGACTCAGAAGGGTGTCACCTATCGTTGGGGTGATGCACAGGAGTCCGCATTTCAGCACTTAAAAGACAGACTTTGTAGCGCGCCTATCCTCTCATTGCCTGAAGGCACAGATGATTTTGTGGTTTATTGTGATGCTTCCATCTAAGGACTTGGTTGCGTATTGATGCAACGTGACAAGGTCATTGCCTACGCATCGCGCCAACTTAAAGTTCACGAAAGGAACTACACTACGCACGACTTGGAATTGGGAGCAGTTGTTTTCACGCTTAAGATATGGAGACATTACCTGTACGGTACCAAGTGCACCATTTACACCGATTACAGGAGTCTCAAGCATATCTTCAAACAAAAGGAGTTAAACAGGCGACAACGACGATGGGTCGAACTCTTGAATGATTACGAATGTGCGATCAAGTATCATCCGGGCAAAGCCAATGTTGTGGCCGACGCCCTCAGTCAAAAGGATACTATACCTAAACGTGTACGTGCGTTACAGCTTACCATTCACTCTAACCTTCCCGCTCAAATTCGAGATGCCCAGGTCGAAGCATTGAAAGCAGAAAACATCAGGGCTGAGTCCCTGCGAGGATCCAGGAAATGGTTAGAACAAAAGGAAGACGGCGCCTACTATGTCAACGGGCGCATCCGGGTTCCACTCTATGGAAACTTACGCGAGCTTGTGATGGATGAAGCACATAAGTCTCGTTATTCAGTACATCCTAGTTCGGATAAGATGTACTACGACCTAAAGACTACATACTGGTCGCCTAGCATGAAAGCCAACATAGCAACCTACGTCAGTAAATGTTTGACGTACGCAAGAGTCAAGATTGAATATCAGAAACCACCAGGCCTACTCCAACAACCAGAGATCCCGAAATGGAAATGGGAGCAAATTTCCATGGATTTCGTTACTGGCCTGCCTAGATCTCAACGCAGAAATGATACCATTTGGGTGATCGTGGATCGACTGACCAAGTCTGCACATTTTCTGGCTATCAAGAAAACGGATAAGTTTTCTACTCTAGCGGACATCTACCTTAAGGAAGTAGTATCAAGGCACGGAGTGCCAACCTCCATCATTTCTAACTGTGACTCACGTTTTACATCCGAATTGTGGCAAGCTATGCACAAGTCCTTTGGTTCTCGATTAGACATGAGCACGTCATATCATCCATAGACGGATGGGCAATCTGAACGCACCATCCAAACCCTTGAGGACATGCTTAGGGCATGTGTAATCGAATTTGGTAATGGCTGGGAAAAACACCTCCCGTTAGTGGAGTTTTCGTATAACAACAGTTACCACACCAGTATCCAGGCCGCTCCATTCGAGGCATTGTACGGACGGAAGTGCCGATCACCTCTTTGTTGGGCAGAGGTTGGCGACAGTCAAATCACTGGCCCAGAACTTGTAGTAGATACAACCGAGAAGATTGCTCAGATACGACAACGAATGGCGGCAGCTCGTGACCGTCAGAAAAACTATGCTGATAAGCGAAGAAAGCCACTCGAGTTCCAAGTTGGGGATCGGGTGCTACTCAAAGTCTCACCTTGGAAAGGTGTAGTTCGTTTTGGCAAACGAGGCAAACTCAATCCGTGTTATGTCGGACCGTTTGAAATCATTGAGAAAATTGGCAAAGTCGCTTACAAGTTAAACCTACCGGCAGAACTCAGCGGAGTTCACAATGTTTTCCATGTGTCAAATCTGAAGAAGTGTCTGTCAGATGAGACCCTCATAGTTCCTCTCAAGGAGCTCACTATCGACGACCAGCTACGATTCGTCAAGGAACCAGTAGAGATCACTGATCGAGATGTTAAAATCCTCAAGCGAACTAGAATACCCCTTGTTCGAGTTCGTTGGAACTCCCGTCGTGGCCCAGAGTATACCTGGGAACAAGAAGACCAAATGAAACTCAAGTATCCCCAATTGTTTAAGAAAAGTGCAACCACTACTGAGGCTGAAGCTATTGCGGAATTTCGGGACGAAATTCCAAACCAACGGGGGGATGATGTGACACCCCAGGAAAACCAGGAGACCACGCAACTTAACTAGCTTCCTCAGTAACAACGTGCTAAATTTCGGGACGAGATTCTCTTAACAGGGGGAGAATGTGACAACCCTCAAAATTTCATGTATCAGTACGATTAATTAATGTTAATTAAAGTGCTTGATGACTGTGTTGAACTACTTAACTGCTTTCTGATTACTGTGTCATACTTACTTGTACTTTTTTAACATACTAGTCTTGTGTAGAAAATTGACTAAATAGTCCTGTATGCTTTCCTGAGTATTGGGAATTAAAAATGTTACAAAAAGATATATATATATATATATAGGACACTATATGGAATAACTTAGCACCCTAACGGAACGGTATCCAACCGAACAACCGGACATTACCCGGAACACTAAAATATTGTTAAAAACATTGTTTTTATTTTACCAAGCTAGTTATGGTTCCCGAATACCCTAACACCCACTAAAATATCAAGCAACTAATTACACCAACTAAACACTTGGATGTGAATTGTTATCTAACTACTTATCATTCAATTTACAAATTACCCCCCCCCCCCCCATATGTCTTACGGCCCAAGAGTGGCCCCCACAACAAGATTTCCTTAATCTTGCCTAAGATCCTTCCATAATATTTCTTGGAAATTGCTAGATTGTGAGTTGATCATGTAGTGTACTTTAGAAACACATAAACCAAAGGATAATGCTCACATTGGATATAAGAACAAGTATCTTCATCATCACCACTCACCACCAAACTCACCTCTCCCTCTCCTCCATAGCTACGGCCGAAACCCCCTATATCTTCACCACCATTTTTTATCAAGCTTCATCCAATCCAAGCATACTACAAGGTGTAAGAAGGTGAATAACGAAGCTCGGTGTTCTCGGAACTTGAAGGACCTCTCTAGTTTGCTTTTATCCTCTACATTTTCACCTTGACCTTCTCTAGCTTAAAATCTAGTAGTAAGCTTCTTTGATCTTTGTTTACTCCATGTTTTTAGTGGTTAATAGTTATATCTTGATGAAAGCTTATGAACACTAAAAGATCATAACCATAAGTCTTGAACATAAAGCTAACATGATGATAAAATAAGATGAAATCTTGATGAAATAATGCTAGTATAATGTTGTTTGGTATATGTTGATGCTTCCTTATTGATTGCTAGAAATATGTTGTTGATCACTACATGAAACTTATTAACTTATGATTAAAAACATGATTTAACAAGTAGGAGGTGATTAGGGGTTTTCATAAAAGAATCACCTCCATATTTAGACATGAACTTGGTGATAAAATGAATTCTTGTAAAAATAATAAACCAAGTGAACTAGTGATCTTGTAGATCTAAAACTTGTGAACGATTTTCAAAGAGAACCAAGTTTAAAAGGATGATTTTTAGAAGAACATGGTTTTTATTAAACCAACACTATTTTAAATAACAACATAAGTGTAGAAATACTTTTAACACAAGAGGATGTCACAGGTAAACATTTTTGTAAATTATATTTACAAGTTGTGAACATCTAAAAACCCCGAGAATGGGATTTTAACAAAAGTAAACACACTTTGGAGGGTAACTAAACCCACTAAACGCCTTACTAAGTTACCACACGTTTCTATGAAAAACCAAGTTCATGTTGTTATGTAAAGTGCATTGTTTTTGCACTTGACTAGTGTAATGTTGTTTGGTAACTTGTTGATTGATTGAATGATTTCCGAGAAGAAAATGATATGCTAATAAGCATGGATACCTCCATTTACAAAGGAAAATCTGGCGAAATTTTCTAAAATTCCAACACTTAGAAAATATTTTCTAAAACAAGTGTTACAAGTATATTTTTAGCTTTGTTTTCAAAATAAACTTCGCCAACGGTTTTGTTACAAAATACAAAGTATCGGAGGTTGACTTTTACAATTAAAATGGATAAATATATATCTTTAGAATATATATTTTATATTAGAACACTTGTGTGGATACTTGTTTATTTTGTGAGATAGTTATATTATTTTAGGGTAAAATAATGTAACTTAACAATATAACTTGACATTTGAATTGTGTGGTATGTGATAGAAGTAATGAGTAAATAAACCGTACGTGGGATATGTGTTATGCATTAGAAACTGATTGTTATCCGTACCTTATTAGGACGTGCTTGATTTCTGATTATTAGAGTAACTAATCTAACCGAGCAAACCAAGGTGAGTTCACACTTTCTACAAGGCATGGGATTCCCGGTGGTTTGGGAATGGGTTAAGAAACTAAAATGGAACCTACATATCCTCCTTGGGTAGGATATGTACCGCCATCCTCCATAGGTAGGATGCCAATATTAATCCTGCGTATTCTCCTTGGGTAGAATACGTACATTCGTCCTCCTTGGGTAGGACAACAACCTTAAAACTTACTAGACAAAACTCTATCATTAAGTCCCTCATCTTATATCGACTTAATCGCCGAGGCCAATGGCGAGCGGGTCATTAGTTAATAGCGCTATTAGGTTTAACAAACCTCACACCATGCCGTTCGGACGGGTGTCTACTAATGGACTATGGAAAACTGTCAATGATGATAGACATTGACGTAGGGCACAATTATTGTTCGTCAGTTGTCGATATCATAACGGTCTAGTGGTTCACATGGGGAAGTCCCCACTAATTATGGGTATGGTTTGGGAAAGAAGGAAATTGGTTAATTATATTTTCAACTATGGGGTAACCCCAATGGTAAGTAAGCCAACTAAACAAAAACTATGTTTTTGAACAAACTAAAACAAACACCCAACCGTGAACTCACTCAACATTATTGTTGACTCGTTGTTACATGCCTTACAGGTCGCTAGATGCTTATGGAGCTTGCACGAGGAGGAGGTCGTTGTGCGATATGGACTGTTATGTCTCGTGCTTAATAATTAAACTTTATGAACTTATGGAACATATGTCTTGGTCTTTAAACTTATGAACTATGAACTTATGTTTTGGTTTCACGTTTTATGCTTCTGCTGTTTGATCTGAACTTGGTTAACTTAAAATTGGTTATTCTCTTTTGGTCACCAATTGTATTGTGGTTGGTTTTATTTACTTAATTACATTGTTCAATATGATTGGTGGCTCGATCCTGGTCATGTCACGCCTCCAAGCGGTGATACTCCGCATGGTGGATTTTGGGGGTGTGACATGTTTTCTTTATAAATGATGCGTAAATTTATAAGAAATTTGATGATATAAAAGAATAATACATAGATAATTAAATAACCAAGTAAAATGAGTTTGTATAAAATATGTTGTTTGTAAAACAATGTTTTGATAAAAAGGTTTGTAGTATATATAAAAATATACCTTGGTTTTAAGAAAATCGGATAAGTAATATATTAAAATATATTTTAGTTTCAAAACAGTTAAGCAGATAGTATATCAAATATACTTTAGTTGTTAAAATAATAGTTTTTAGTAGTATATCACAAGTATACCTTGGTTTTTATAAATAACATATTAAACTATGCTTTGGTTTTGTAAATAACATATTAAACTATGTTTTAGTAATTAACAAAATATATGTTGGTTTTGTACATAACAATATCACACATGAGAGCATATCAAACTATACTTTGGGAGTAAAACAAAATATACAAAAAATGTGATTTAGAATTCATTCAAACCTTTGTGTATCAAACTACACCTTAGAGACTATAGAAATACCACAAAGGCAATCTCTATTTGGATAAAAAAAAATTGGTTTCTGACATTCCATACAACAAGAATGGGGTGTCTAATCCTATAGCACTATATCATACTACCAATCGGTTTGGTGAATGTATAAAATAAGTACATCCCAACAATTAATTTTATAATCTTTGAAAATTAGTGTTTAAACCATAAATAATCATTCAGTTTGTCAAAAGATAAGTACTATCATGTATAATCAATTTATACTTTGAAATCATGAAAATAACAATTAAGCACACATGTTTCACCCCAAAACATTTGAAAACAGTAAAAGAGGGGACTATGTTGTGACAACTGTGCTCTATAATTGTTGTATAATGTAAAACAATGTTAATTATCAATAAAACAATGTGCTTGGGTGTTATTATATGTGTTTTGGTGTTATTATATGTGTTTTGGTGTTATTATATGTGTTATTGTGTTTGATGATTTTACAATTTGATTCGATTCCGATTTCAAGCTTTAAATCGCTTTCTGGAAAGTTATACGCAAACTGGTGCGTAAACGCAGTTAGTTGAACGCGACAAACACACCGGAATAGTGACATAGGATTAACATACCTTAAATAACCTCCACATAACTTAGAAATAAGTTTTGGATGGTTTGGTGTGTTGAAATCAAGTTTGTTCGATTGCAGGGACTATTTGTGTCAAACTGCGAAACTATACCGATTTGTATAGTAACGAACATTCCGGAACTTGATCATAAGTTAAACATACCCTAAATATCCTTTACAAATCTTAGAAATAGTCTTTTAGGGGTTCGGTATGCTAAAATAAACTTATTTGATCAATAGGGACTAAAAGCGTCAAAAAGTGCACAAGTTTGCATTTTCGCGCATATTTTACGTTCTCAATATATCCGGACATCCAAAAATTTATGTAAGCATTAAAATATTTTATTTTAGTGTTCGGCATAAGAAAAATCCATTCGTTGCGTAATTTGGATCGTTTTTCGCATTCATGCGCTTTTCGTCGTAATTAAGCAAATATCGCGATCGTACGACCAAAAGAACCGACATCCGGCCTATTTTTTAGCATGTTTCATGTCCACAATGTTTAGGCATCATTTTAGGGCCCTAAAGTTGGCTTAACGTGTGACAACCCTCGAATTTACATGTAACCGTACAATTTATTAATGATAATTAAAGTGCTTGACGACTGTGTGAAATTACTTAACTGCTCTCTGATTACTGTGTTATACTTACATGTGCTTGTTAACATACTAATAGTGTACAGAAAAATTACTAAATAGTCCGTTATGCTTTCCTGAGTGTTGAAAATTAAAAACGTTACAAATATATATATATATATATATATATATATATATATATATATATATATATATATATATATAGGACGCTTTACGGATTAATTAAGCAGTTTAACGGAACAGTATCGAACCGAACAACCGGACTTTACCTGGAACATAAAAATATTGCCAAAAACATTGTTTTTACTTTTCTGAGCTAGTTAGGGTCCCCGAACACCCTAACACCCTTTATATTAATTAACACACTTATATCCAAACTAAACACCATTGGATTTCAACTAGTTTGTAACTTAACCATCACCACCCAACCCTTACCCCCCCCCCCCCCCCTCCTATAACCGGATTTTGAGTGACCCCCATGAAAATTTTAGTTGATTATTTTATTCACCAATGTTTGATATCTAGTGAACATGTTGTCCAATGGTTAAGAGGTGAACTTGGATTATAAGTATGCACATAAGGTCTTGATCTTCTCTCATTCTCCACACCACACCAACAAGCTCTCATCTTCCTCCTTCTCCCCTTGTGTTCGACAGCCACATCCACCCACCATCAAGTCACTTTCTAGCCACTTTCCATCCATACAAAGGTGCTACGGGTCACACAACGAAGCTTGGTGCTCTCGGAAGTTGAAGGACCTTCTCCATTCTCTATTAACCACCACATTTCTTCACTCGAACTTCCCTAGTCTTGAACTAGTGTTAAGAACTTAGATCCGTTCATTCTTCATGTTATTTAAGTGGTTAATAGTTGATTGATGATGAAAATCCATGAACACTAAAGAACCATGAACAAAGTCTTGCATATAAACTAACTTGTAATGAAACATTGATGAAACATAATGAAGTGATGATAAACTGAAGTTGTCTTGATTATGTTACTGATTTACTTGCTGATCTACTTGTAATATTGATGTTTGATGTTGTTGTGATCACTAAACATGTTAACGGAATCAATCGAACACAAGTTAAAAAGATAAAAGCTGAAATAGTAGGCTGTTTGGTTTTTACAGCCAACTTCAGTTGGCTGTAACCAGACCGTAACTTAACGAAAAATGTATTTTCTGAAGCCTAGATTTATGTATTATGAAATACGGTTCTAATGGCACTGGAATCGTAATTTTTGGACTTCGTTTACTATTTTTAAAGAACCGATTTGTAACAGCAGCTTAAGCTGAGTTTTTACAGCAATAAATGGGTGTTATATTTTCTATCATAACTTGTATTCTGTGTAGAGTCAGATCATGAAATTTTTACTGTAAATGACAACTGATGTATTTGTAATTGCCCCACTGGAATTTTGTAAATCGGACTCTCGATGAATTTTAAATAAATTATTCTGTGGACTGTGGCCAGAAAAAGATAAATCTGAGTTCAGTCCGGAAAATGAATTTTTATAAAATATTGGTAATGAACTGAACCCCGATATTTTTACACAATAATATTTGGATCGTTTATGACATTCTGTAAAATTTGGGAATTTTTGGAATAAGTTAACTATTTTATTAAAATGTCTGAAAACAGCCTGGTTTTGAATATTAATGCTGAAAATACATAAGTTGTAATTTGCATGTCTAAATGTCGGGTAGGTTATCTGTGAATGATATAATGTGTTATATGTGTTATGTGCATCACCGTATGTTTGTTTATGAGTGGGGAATGGATGGGAAACTTATATGGGCATAAACCGTTAAAATGATGCATGTTATGTGATAGATACTTGTAGGAACTTTGTGCCCTATTTGAAACCACTAAATGACTAACTGGTAATCATACTAGGACGTGATTGACCAACCTTGATTGTTAGCTATTTGTGAGAGTCAAACCGAGCAACCGAGGTGAGTTCACACTTTTCTACAAAGCATGGTAAATTCCCGGTGGGAATGGGTACAGGAATAGGGATTCCTCGTCCTTTGGGACGCGTTCAGGAATGTGAATTCCTCGTCGTTGAGACGTGTTCAGGAATGTAAATTCCTCGTCCTATTGGGACGTATTAGACTTACTGGACTAGAACTTTATCAGCGAAGTCCCTCCCTTTTTGTATCGACTTAATCGCCGAGGCTATGGCGAGCGGGTCATTAGTTAATAGCGCTATTAGGTTTAACAAACTGCACACCGTGCCAGTTGGAAGGGTGTGTACTAATGGACTATGGCACGTCGGTGATGATAGACACCGACGCTAGGGCACAATTTAATCTTGTTAGTAGTCGATATGATAAACGAGTCTGGTAGTTTAAATAACGGGGTAGCTCCCCACGGCCGGAGTGCCGGGCTGAATAGCCAGGGAAGGTGAACATGGGATGGTTAACTAATAATTTTTTTTTGAACTATGGGATGACCCCCACGGCTAGATAGCTGAATGAGATTAAACTACGTTTTTGGAAACAACCCTAAAATGGACAACCAACCGTGAACTCACTCAACTTTGTTGTTGACTCGTTACTACATGCTTTGCAGGTCATTAGATGCTATGGAGCTTACACCTGGAGATAGTCATTGTGGGATGCAAACTGATATGTCCCGTACTTTATAAATAAACCTTATGAACTTATGAAACTTATGTTTCGGGACTTTAAACTTATAAACTGTGAACTTTTGTTTTGGACTTACGTTTTATGCTTCCACTGTTAACTTAAAGTCGGTTACTCTCTTTTGGTCACCAATCGTATCGTGGTTGGTTTTATTTACTTAAATTCGTTGTTCAATATGATTGGTGGCTCGATCCTGGTCATGTCACGCCTCCAAGCGGTGATACTCCGCATGGTGGATTTTAGGGGTGTGACAGATTGCTATCAGAGCCATTGGTTATAGTGAACTTGGTTTTAAAAAGGGAAAAGTTTTTGATAAAACCAGACTATAACCGGTACAGTGCTCAACGATCCACAACGACGCTTCACTCCACGTGCAAGACTCGACACAATAGGTGGTATTATTTATGTTATATTGTTGGTTAGATAGTTCACACTGTGCATTAGTTAACGTGATAATTGCTATTTGAACCTTGTGTGCTTACTCTCTACTGTCGTCCCACACTTATGCACTTTCGCGACACTTTCTCACTTACGTTGCTTCGTTATGAAGATCATGAGCGGACGCGGAGAACGTATCAACCTCACTCAAGCCCAGTTGACGGCTTTGATCAATGAACGAGTCGCTGAGGCACTCACAGCTAACCCTGCAGGAGGTATAACCTGCCATACCAACCCATCTTAGGACGTTTAGATCCTACCTTCGCAAACCAACCCTCGTGCTTAACCTTATCTTTTATTCACGCGCAACAGGTCAACATGCTCAGCCGCCTGTGTGCACGTTCAAGACTTTTATGGACTGTCGTCCTAATACTTTCAGTGGCACTGAAGGGGCCGTTGAACTCCTCCACTGGTTCGAGAAGCTCGAGTCGGTCTTCGAAATGTGTGAATGCCCTGAGGATCGTAGGGTGAAGTATGCTACTGGTACTCTTGAAGGGGTAGCGCTCACGTGGTGGAACGCTCAGGTTCAGCTGCTGGGGTTGGTTGCTGCTAATGCCACCCCATGGAATGACTTCAAGGAGATGATCAAGGAAGAGTATTGTAGCCGTGATGACATCCACAAACTAGAGGTGGAGTTTTTCAACCTGAAAATGAAGGGGTCTGAGATTGAGGCGTACACAAAAAGGTCAAATGAGCTAGCCATCTTATGCCCTACCATGGTGGACCCTCCCATCAAACGAATTGAGCTGTATCTTAAGGGCCTTGTACCTGAGATTCAGAGTCACCTGACTTCGGCTAACCTGGGTACCATTCAACAAATCATCAAGTTGGCTCACCGTCTCACCGACCAGGCAGTGGAACAAAACAGACTGCCTAAGCGTATTGGTACTGCTACTACTGACGCTCCCAAGGATAACAAGCGGAAATGGGATGGGAATTCCGGTAAAGGTTCTACTTCAGCTCAGTCCCAACAGCAAAAGACAGATGAGTACAGGAGCCCCAGTCAGCGGTCTTCTGGGAATCAAGGTCAGGGTGGATACAAGGGAAATCACCCCAAATGTAATCGCTGTAACTTACACCACAGCGGGCCATGTGGTAAAGGCAACTGTCATCGATGCAACAAACCTAGTCACATTGCAAGGGATTGCAGGAGTCAGCGTCCGGCGAATCAGAATCGACAGCAACAGCAAGCCCCACCAAATCAACGCCAGTTGCGGCAACAACAAGGTAACAACAAAGGGTGCTTTCAATGTGGTGCTGAGGGCCATTTCAAGAAAGACTGCCCCCAGCTAAATCAGAACCAGAACAACAACAATCAGGGGAACGGAAACGGTAATGGGGGAAACAACAATGGTAATGGTGCAAGGGGTCACGTTTTCGTGCTAGGTCAGGGTGATGCAAGGAACGATCCCAACATTGTGATGGGTAAGTTTCTTCTGAACGACTTCTTTGTTACTGTTTTATTCGATTCGGGTGCCGATACTAGTTATGTATCCTTAAAAGTTAGCCAAATGCTTAAGCGCACTCCAACACTTCTAAACACCAAACACACGGTAGAACTAGCAAACGGTAAAAGTCTTGAAGCCACACACGTAGTTAAAGGTTGTAACCTCGTCTTAGCTGGTCAGACTTTCTCTATCGATCTTATTCCTATCACACTTGGTAGTTTCGACGTCGTTATTGGGATGGATTGGCTATCTCATCATCAAGCGGAGATTGTTTGCAAGGAGAAAATCGTCCGCATTCCTCGTTCTGGTAAAGAGCCCCTAGTGATTCATGGCGAGATGAGTGGTGCTGTCATAGGCATTATCTCTTTTCTTAAGGCCCATAAGTGTTTGCGAAAGAGCCACACTGCTATTCTGGCACTCGTTACTGACACATCAACGGAAGAGAAGAGAATTGAAGACATTCCTATTGTGCATGATTTTCCTGAGGTATTTCCCGAGGAATTACCTGGTCTTCCGCCTCATCGCCAAGTTGAGTTTCAAATCGAGCTAGCTCCTGGAGCAGCACCGGTAGCTCGAGCGCCATATCGTCTAGCTCCATCAGAACTTGAAGAACTATCCACGCAATTACAAGAACTCTTGGAAAAAGGTTTCATACGTCCTAGCTCTTTGCCTTGGGGAGCTCCAGTCTTGTTTGTGAAGAAGAAAGACGGTACCTTCAGAATGTGCATTGACTACCGCGAACTCAACAAGGTGACCGTGAAGAATCGTTATCCTCTCCCACGTATAGAAGACTTGTTCGACCAGTTGCAAGGGTCGAGCTATTACTCTAAGATTGATTTGAGATTGGGATACCATCAGCTGAGAGTCCGAGATGAGGACGTCTCCAAAACAGCATTCAGAACTCGTTACGGCCATTACGAGTTTCTGGTTATGCCTTTCGGATTAACGAATGCACCTGCGGTCTTCATGGATCTCATGAACCGAGTATGCAAGCCTTACCTGGATAAGTTCGTTATTGTTTTCATCGACGACATCCTGATCTATTCTAAGAGTCAAGAGGAACACGAGCAGCATCTACGACTTATGCTGGAACTTCTTCGAGCAGAGCAATTGTATGCCAAGTTTTCTAAATGTGACTTCTGGCTTCGCGAAGTCCACTTTCTAGGCCATGTGGTAAACAAGGATGGAATTCATGTTGATCCATCCAAGGTTGACTCGATTAAGAACTGGCCTGCACCCCGTACACCAACAGAAATCCGCCAATTCTTGGGTTTGGCGGGGTATTACAGAAGATTTATCAAAGACTTCTCTGAGATTGCGCAGCCTCTCACTTCACTGACTCAGAAGGGTGTCATCTATCATTGGGGTGATGCACAGGAATCCGTATTTCAGCACTTAAAAGTTAGACTTTGTAGCGCGCCTATCCTCTCATTGCCTGAAGGCACAGATGATTTTGTGGTTTACTACGATGCTTCCATCCAAGGACTTGGTTGCGTGTTGATGCAACGTGATAAGGACATTGCCTACGCATCACGCCAACTTAAAGTTCACAAAAGAACTACACTACGCACGACTTGGAGCTGGGAGCAGTTCTTTTCGCACTTAAGATATGGAGACATTACCTGTACGGTACCAAGTGCACCATTTACACCGATCACAGGAGTCTCGGGCATATCTTCAAGCAAAAGGAGTTAAACATGCGTCAACACCGATGGGTCGAACTCTTGAACGATTATGAATGCACTATCAAATACCATCCGGGCAAGGCCAATGATGTGGTCGACGCCCTTAGTCGAAAGGATACTATACCTAAGCATGTACGTGCGTTACAGCTTACCATCCAATCCAACCTTCCCGCTCAGATACGAGACGCCCAGGCTGAAGCGTTGAAAGTAGAGAACATCAGGGCTGAGTCCCTACGAGGATCGAGGCAGCGGCTAGAACAAAAGGAAGACGGTGCCTACTATGTTAAGGGACGCATCTGGATTCCACTTTATGGAGGCTTACGCGAGCTTGTGATGGATGAAGCACATAAGTCTCGTTATTCGGTACATCCTGGTTCGGATAAAATGTACCACGACCTCAAGACTACGTATTGGTGGCCTGGCATGAAAGCCCACGTAGCAACCTACGTCAGTAAGTGCTTGACTTGTGCGAGAGTCAAGACAATATCAGAAACCATCAGGCCTACTTCAACAACCAGAGATACCTAAATGGAAATGGGAGCAAATTTCCATGGATTTTGTTACTGGCCTACCCAGATCTCAACGCGGAAACAATACCATTTGGGTGATCATGGATCGACTGACCAAGTCTACACATTTTCTGGCAATTAAAGAAACGGATAAGTTTTCTACTCTTGCAGACATTTACCTAAAGGAAGTGGTATCAAGGCACGGAGTGCCAACCTCCATCATTTCCTATCGTGACGCGCGTTTTACTTCTGTACTGTGGCAAGCAATGCACAAGTCTTTTAGCTCACGTTTAGATATGAGCACCGGTTATCACCCACAGACGGATGGGCAATCTGAACGCACCATCCAAACCCTTGAAGACATGCTTAGGGCATGTGTAATCGATTTTGGTAATGGCTGGGAAAAGCACCTCCCGCTGGTGGAGTTTTCGTATAACAACAGCTACCACACCAGCATCCAGGCCGCTCCATTCGAGGCATTGTACGGACACAAATGCCGATCACCTCTCTGTTGGGCAGAAGTTGGTGACAGCCAAATCACTGGCCCAGAACTTGTGGTAGATACCACCGACAGAATTGCTCAGATACGACAGCGAATGGCGGCAGCTCGTGACCGTCAGAAAAGCTATGCTGATAAGGGAAGAAAACCACTCGAGTTCCAGGTTGGGGATCGAGTGCTACTCAAAGTCTCACCTTGGAAAGGTGTAGTCCAATTTGGCAAACGAGACAAGCTCAATCAGCGTTATGTCAGACCATTCGAAGTCACCGAGAAAATTGGCAAAGTCGCCTACAGGTTGAATCTACCTGAAGAACTCAGCGGAGTTCACAATGTTTTCCATGTGTCAAATCTGAAGAAGTGTCTGTCAGATGAGACCCTCATAGTTCCTCTCAAGGAACTCACAATCGACGACCAGCTGCGATTCGTCGAGGAACCAGTAGAGATTACGGATCGAGATGTTAAGATCCTCAAGCGCACCAGGATACCTCTCGTCTATTGGAATGCCCATTGTGGCCCAGAGTACACCTGGGAACGAGAAGACCAAATGAAACTCAAGTATCCCCAGCTGTTTAAGAAAAACGCAACCACTACTGAGGCTGAAGCTACTGCAGAATTTCGGGACGAAATTCCAAATCAACGGGGGGATGATGTGACACCCCAGGAAAACCAGGAAACCAACGCAACTTAACTAGCTTCCTCAATAACCACGCGCTAAATTTCGGGACGAAATTATCTTAACAGGGGGAGAATGTGACAACCCTCAAATTTACATGTAACCGTTCAATTTATTAATGATAATTAAAGTGCTTGACGACTGTGTGAAATTACTTAACTGCTCTCTGATTACTGTGTTATATTTACATGTGCTTGTTAACATACTAATAGTGTACAGAAAAATTACTAAATAGTCCGTTATGCTTTCTTGAGTGTTGAAAATTAAAAACGTTACAAATATATATATATATATATATATAGGACGCTTTACGGATTAATTAAGCAGTTTAACGGAACAGTATCGAACCGAACAACCGGACTTTACCCGGAACATAAAAATATTGCCAAAAACATTGTTTTTACTTTTCTGAGCTAGTTAGGGTCCACGAACACCCTAACACCCTTTATATTAATTAACACACTTATATCCTAACTAAACACCATTGGATTCCAACTAGTTTGTAACTTAACCATCACCACCCAACCCTTACCCCCCCCCCCCCCTCCTATAACCGGATTTTGAGTGACCCCCATGAAGATTATAGTTGATTATTTTATTCACCAATGTTTGATATCTAGTGAACATGTTGTCCAATGGTTAAGAGGTGAACTTGGATTATAAGTATGCACATAAGGTCTTGATCTTCTCTCATTCTCCACACCACACCAACAAGCTCTCATCTTCCTCCTTCTGCCCTTGTGTTCGGCAGCCACATCCACCCATCATACACCCACCATCAAGTCACTTTCTAGCCACTTTCCATCCATACAAAGGTGCTACGGGTCACACAACGAAGCTTGGTGCTCTCGGAAGTTGAAGGACCTTCTCCATTCGCTATTAACCACCACATTTCTTCACTCGAACTTCCCTAGTCTTGAACTAGTGGTAAGAACTTAGATCCGTTCATTCTTCATGTTATTTAAGTGGTTAATAGTTGATTGATGATGAAAATCCATGAACACTAAAGAACCATGAACAAAGTCTTGCATATAAACTAACTTGTAATGAAATATTGATGACACATAATGAAGTGATGATAAACTGAAGTTGTCTTGATTATGTTACTGATTTACTTGCTGATCTACTTGTAATATTGATGTTTGATGTTTTTGTGATCACTAAACATGTTAACGGAATCAATCGAACACAAGTTAAAAAGATAAAAGCTGAAACAGTAGGCTGTTTGGTTTTTACAGCCAACTTCAGTTGGCTGTAACCAAACCGTAACTTAATGAAAAATGTATTTTCTGAAGCCTAGATTTATGTATTATGAAATACGGTTCTAATGGCACCAGAATCGTAATTTTTGGACTTCGTTTACTATTTTTAAAGAACCGATTTGTAACAGCAGCTTAAGCTGAGTTTTTACAACAATAAATGGGTGTTATATTTTCTATCATAACTTGTATTCTGTGTAGAGTCAGATCATGAAATTTTTACTGTAAATGAAAACTGATGGATTTGTAATTACCCCACTGGAATTTTGTAAATCGGACTCTCGATGAATTTTAAATAAATTATTCCGTGGACTGTGGTCAGAAAAAGATAAATCTGAGTTCAGTCCGGAAAATGAATTTTTATAAAATATTGGTAATGAACTGAACCCCGATATTTTTACACAATAATATTTGGATCGTTTATGACATTCTGTAAAATTTATGATCAAGTTCCGGAATGTTCGTTACTATACGAATCGGCATAGTTTCGCAGTTTGACACAAATAGTCCATGCGATCGAATAAACTTGTTTTCTACACACCAAACCATCCAAAACTGATTTCTAAGTTATGTAAAGGTTATTTAAGGTATGTCAAGCCTATTTCACTATTCTGGAGTGTTTGTCGCATTAAACTGATTACGTTTACGCATCAGTTTGCGTATAACTTTCCAGAAAGCGATTTAAAGCTTGAAATCGAACTCGAATCAAATCGTAAAATCATCAAACACAAATACACACATATTAACACCAAAAAATCGTTTTATTGATAATTGACATTGTTTTACATCGTACATCATTTACAGAGCACAGTTGTCACAGTTAACTATTCTCTACTATGAATCATTTCGCATTTATGTCCACTAAGGTTTGAGCTTGTAGTTATAGTCTAGGTCTCCTTAAAGGCATCCTAATTCGCTATAACTAATGGCTCTGATACCATCTTTTGTCACACCCCGACTCGCAGTGGAAGCGCACGCGGGGAGCAACAGACACATGGCACATGCACGTTATTTACAAAGACACTATATTGTATTCCAAAGGTACATCAATTTACATTGTTGATTCCATACTATAAGTATGCGGTCATAGTACATTCTTGTAGATCACGTTAATCTTCTAATCTGTATGCTTCTATACATGTATTCAATTGTAGAGCAGTTCCTGTAACAACAAACACAAGTATCACACAAATCTCAAGTCACCTGAAAAGCATGTTAAGTTTGGAAAAGGTCAACTACAAATAGTTGGCGAGTTTCACTGTTTTTGTTTGTTCTAGAAATAAGTTTGAACAGATTGTTTTGCACATTTGATTGAATATTATACTGAGCCCACAAGTGAAACATTGACTGTTCACAAGTGTCGTGTCCCACATCCGACACCTCAGCACTTTTCCACCCCAAGTAGCTATGTCTAACACCTCAGCACTTTTCCACCCCAAGTATGTACGTATGTAACATGCATTTCACCCCAAGTAAAACAGTAAATCAGTTTGAAAGCGGGGTTGTGAAAACTCACTTAGTATATAAGCACCACAATCACAAGAGATGTATGTATTAAGGCTCTATCACTTCCTTCAAGTGGTATCCCCGGTAGATGCATGTATTAAGGCTCTATCACTTCCTCCCTGATATCGGTTCGTGTTTGGTTAATTACTGAATACAGTTTTTCAAATCGGTAATTGAAATAACTTGAGTTCAGATGAGAATAATCATCTGAGAATCGACCTATATCATAACAGTAGAGCTGTGGGTATTATCTTAGTGTCAGATTTCAGTTTGGCTTCTGGGCACCGTTTTGCGTGCCGGGCAAAGTCGTTTGTTTTAGATGTTCGGAAAGTAGTATGATCATATCAAATGTACTAATGAGTTGTTCATTAGAAATGATTAACTTGCTATTAAGGGAGTTCGGTTGTTTGGGGATGCCAGGTTGCCCAATTTTAAGTTTCCATTTTTGCCTTTAGGGAATCGCCCGAACTGGCGTGTAATGTACCCCAAGTACCCATTTTGCCCCGGAACAGTCCAGAATGACTCCGGTGTTGCATTTATTGCCAGTTTAGTCTTTGGTCAGTTCGCAGTTCCCGCAGGTTCGTTACGCGTTTAAAGTTGCCGGTTTTGTATAAAATAATGAGATTTTTAATTCTAAAAATCATTACTTAATGGATATATTTTATAAAATTCTGAACATTTTTATATAAATTGGTAAAAATATATAGAATTCTAGAAAAATATTTTTATAATTTATAAAATCAATTTAATAATTTTAATAATTTCGCGAAAAATTGTATTTTAACCGAACAATTTGTGCTCAGTTGATCCCAATTTCAAAAAAATCCAAAAATTAACAGAAGTGTCCCAATAAGTCCAGGAACTTCTAGGAAAAATTTAAGATTTTTCTGAATTCGTTATACCGTGTTTCCGGCTACCGAAACTTCGCGACAACGCGATTTTTGAAACCCAAGTCAAACTCAGTCAATGATCCCCAAACTTTTCCAGAATGTTTTCCATATTAAAATCAACATCTTTGTAATTTTTGGTGATTTATTGAGCTCGTTGATTATTTTATCCGAATTTTTTCATTTAAAACAGTTAAAAATTCACCAAAAATTCTAAAATTTTAATCGAGTCTTATTTTCACCATGTATGATCACCATGGAAATTTTCAAGTTCAATGAATAGCCACGGACAAAGTTATGCTAGAAACAATTCTGTATATCCTAGATTCGATTTTCGGAAGTTATACCTAGCGTAATTCGTGTTTTTACGCAACCCTTGTGTGTCCAGAAGCGAGCTAAGCTTATGTTCAGTACCTATACACCATAAACAATACAAATATGCATAAACCCATGTCAATCAAGCCTTAGAACCCTTCTTTTTCGATTAGGATTTGTTATGCGAATCTTGTCGAATACTTTGTGTTTTGGTATCATAATCCGATGTTTGGCATCACCAACATCATATGGAACCTTGTTAACCTAACCCCATGATAGAACATCCCATGAAGATGCAAAACCCTTCAATTTTCATTGTTTAAACTTAGGGTTTCTGTGAAATTTCATGTTTTTATGCATTAATCCACATGATAACATGATTAAAAGGGGTTATACCTTTGAAATTCTGATTGTTCTTGATTTTTTCCAGAAGTATTTCAGGTTGTGTGTGTGTTCTACGGTGTATTCTTAGTGTGGAAATGAAGTAAAATAAGAAAAGAAAAAAAAGACTTTTAAAGCCTAAAAAAGGCCTATCGAATAAGGACGGGGTTTCTAGACCCCTTTGACTGGTCAAGGGCGGTTTGGGAGCCCCAAGGTGATAGGTTTTCGTAATTTTCACGTATAGGTTCGTTTTCGGGTCGCAAACGCGTCCCGGGTGCGCCAAATGGGCTCTTTTTCGCGTGTTTTTCGCACGTTTTTCACGTTTTTGAAAACCGAACCCACCGACAATGAAACCCGAACACTTTGATATTTTGAAATAGAAAAACTTATATTTATGTTAAATAAGTGTTTTTAGGCTTGACTGACTGTTCGTTGCATGTTTGGTTGTTTCTGTGTGCGTTAAATCGAAGAAGTTTCGTTAACCGGAAACTGTCTCGTTTAACGTGCCCTTTCACATTAAGGCTTCAAATCTTAGGTCATGGTCTTTGTCTCATGTCTAAGTAATTCCGTACTCTTAGAATCGTCCACGACACTATTGTTTGTGTCTAATTCGATGTTATTCAGTTTGTGCACTGTTAAACGGTAAGCCTTCGTTTAACCTGTTTTCTACACCCTAAGGAATCCTGCTCGCACTGTTTGTCATTATTGATCATGTACTACTCATAACGTACCCTCAGATTCATCTGATTCATGTTTGTTATCGTTTCATGAATCGTATAAGTTGTATGTATAATTAGGGTTCAAGCGAAATTAGGGTTTTAGGATTTAATTCATCGTAATTACTCAGGCATCACTACAAGCATTATAATTCCAATTTATCCACTAACGCACTTATGTCATACACTATAGTCCATGTATTAGACCATTTGTATTCCCAGAGTCATCCAAACACGCACAATTGCGTACTATTAAGTCTGTAACGCACTACATCAATTTAGGGTTTTCAGTGAACTTTTGTACATAACATAATTACTATTTCGTATTGTACATTATATCAATCATATATCATCACATTTCCAGACTCAATTCCTCACGAGTCTAATTGTATGCACGCCGTGTCCTGTCATCAAAGACTAACAACAATTAGGGTATACCGGAATTTCACAGTTGTCACATAATAGCTGGATCCTTGCAATTTATCCAACAGATCATCAATCCTTGGTAGTAGGTACCGATATTTGATAGTTGGTCTGTCCAATTCTTAATAGTCTATACACATCCTGGAAGAACCATCCTTCTTCTTCTTCACAAATAGAACAGGTGCTTCCCAAGGCGAAAAGCTTCGTCAAATAAAACCTTTGTCTAGTAGCTCTTGAAGCTAATTTGACAGTCCTTGTGTTTCCAAAGGCGCTAATCTATAAAGAGATTTTGTAATCGGTGCTGCGCCTGGAACAAGATCAATCCTAAACTTCATCTATCATGTAGGGGGTATTCCAGGTAAGTCTTCAGGGAAAACTTCTGAATACTCACGAGCTACAGGGATCTCTTCAATCTTCCTTTCTTCGATCTTCGTATCAACCACGTTGACCAAGAATGCAAGATCACCCTTCCGCAACATCTTGTACGTCGTCATAATACTAATGACTCTCAACCTCCGACTTGTTTGTTCTCCGAGAATCACTATTGCTTCACCACCAGGATGGGCTATTCGCACTAGCTTCTCCGAACAATCAATCTCAGCTTCATTCTTAGATAGCTAATCCATCCTAACCACAACATCGAGACTACCAAGCTCCTCTGGTAATTAAGTCGATACTTAAAACTATATTCGCATAACCAAATACTACAACCATGAAATAACTTCATCTTAGGACAGTCTTGCCCGATATGTCCCTACTCTCCATATTCCAATATTGTCCAAAGTCCAAAGTACAATGAACACTCGAAAACTACTAAGGTCTCGAAAACTGCAAGATGCTAAAAAACAAGTGAGTTTTCAGAAACAAGTTTGTCGAAAATGAGATCTTCTAAAAAAACTATTGGTCTTTGTTGAAAATAGAAGTTTTGTGGAAAAATGAAGTTTTGTCAAAAACTCGGGTCTTTTTCAAAACAACACTTGAACTCGAAAACTGAGTTTCTCGAAATATTTTATCTACTTGATCCCGAAAGCTCTGAACTCGAAACTGCCTTGTCAAAAACCTGTAAAATAGAAACTTGTTAAACAAACAAAAATCCCGAGATTTATGGGATTCTGTGATCTCGAAAAATCAAAATTTGATTTATTAAATCTAACCCAAAAACTTCTCCAACAGCCCTAAATTCTTAAAAAATAGCTTCTGATTGATTCCTGAAGCAAATTATTGGTGTTTTCGAAGGAAATCAAGAACACCAACTTCTGATTCTAATTGATTCCTGAAGGAAATTATTGGTGTTTTTGAAGGAATTCAAGAACACCAAATTGAAGATTCAACGAAAAAACACACAACGACACTTGAAAACAACAGTCTTCACCGAATCTTCAAACAAAGGCTTTAAACACAGCAACCAACTTCACAACAACACTGAATAACTAAGTTGAATCAATTGATATCATAAATTGTGCCTAGAAATAGGTTTAATAGGCTCTAATACCACTTGTAAGTCCCTAATCTGGATCACTACAATATGATATCAATGTGGTTTTGATTGTATGGCGGAATCACACAACCAAAACTAATTCAATGACAGAAATAAGATGAAACAAAATGATGAACACGATAAAATGTAAAACTGAACTTGCATATGAAAGATATAATCATCCGATACAAATTCGATATCACCCTAGATGTTCAACCCTATAAAGACCTACAAGATGTCATTATACAGGTTAACATAAAACTCGAAGCCCTAAGCCCACTTGTAACCTTAACCCTAAACCCATTAACAACACATCTCGATATCTTATAAGCACGATCTTAAGATATTACAAAATCAGGCCAATATATAATTGCTTAAACTTTTTAGAGTCCTAACACATAAACTAAGGGTTTAATAGCGGTCGTAACTTTTTGCAACAGGCTAAAACCAATATCACCAGGCACATAGTATTTTTGTTCAAAATCATTTACTATTCTTAGAAATAACTGTTGGCTCATACATAGTATCGTCCACCATTATTATGATCGTATAGGGGATTGGGTGAAAAATAATTACATACCAACAATTCATGTGCGGCGACCCGATCACGTACTATATATTTTCTCTTTTTGGGTTGTGAACTCCAGACATCTTTAACAATACTCTGTACGACTCTTTAAACCGATGATATTATTAGCTTGGCTCCCTCGTCAGATGAAGATAATAAAATGAATCTGTCTAATGATGATGATGATGATGAACTTGATGATTGCATTTTTTAAAAGAGATGAGGAATATCATGGTGATAAAATTTGGTGTTGTTTATGTGGAGATATATAGGTTTATATAAGAAAGTAATTTAAAAAAAATGTACTAGCCGTTCAACGGCTATTTTTCTTAAAATAAAAAAAAAGTGGTCAAGGTGTGGTCAAAGGGGGCACGTCCTCTAAGGTGGGATGGGGTACCTCACGAGTAGAGGCTTGGGGTTCCAACATTTGCTAGAACATCGTCGTCACCCTCCAAGGATAAGGGTTGCTGTGACAACTGGCACAAAACCGGTAATTTCCGTGCAGTCTAATTATTATTTAATATCTACAGTTATGTGCTTAAATGTCAACATTGTCTGATTACATGCTATACCTGTGAATTCATGCATGTTTTATACTTCAAATATTGCTTTATGCATTACATTAAGCGTTGCGTCAAAAAGACTAGTAAATTCACCGGTAAGACACGATGTGTCAGCAATTCTGCAGAAAGCAGTCAGATAATAGAATTAGGGCCTAGGAATAGGTCCAACATCTAAAATACATTAAAACCCAAGTGTGGATTCAAGGGTTAAAATATAAACTTTTCGGAAGCTAAACTATGCACTAAAAAGCACCCGAAACGCACTTTAAATGCAGAATTCTGCATAAATCAGCACTAATTCAGCTATAATCAGCTATTTAACACAATAATATCATGAAAAATTTATGTTTTATTGTCCAAAATAACTTACAAAGTGTCGGGAATTAAAACTGTCACAAAAGGTGCTTCATACCTAGTGAAACTGCGCAATTCAGCACTTTAACAAACCGTAACGAACCAAACAACCGGACAATAACCGGGACATCAAAATTTGTCTAGAAGTAATGTTTTTATGATATTAAACTAGTATTGGTGCTATAACACCTTAAAAATCATAAAAACACCTAAACACACTTAAACTAAGTTAAACCCCCTCGTTTGCACTTTAAACCCCTAACTTCCCAAATTTTACACTTTACCCCCCCCCCCCCTTCACCATAACCGGCCCCATGGGACCCACATGACTTATATTATTTTATTAAACTATGTTCCCTAACTAGAATGCATAAGAATCTTAAAAAGATCATCATGTTGGATATTTTCTTTATAAAGACCTTAAGGTAGTATACTTGTCCTCCATTTCACAAAGTTCACTTCATCATCTTCCTTGCTTCCCCTTGGTCTCGGCTCACTTCACACACACACACACACCACCATTTTCCCTTCATTACAAAGCAATCCAGGGCTACTAGGAGGTGTATGGAGGCCATCTAAGAAGGTGTATGGTGCTAGAAGTGGAAGGACCTCACTTTGGAGCTTTTAACCACTTGATTTCTTCCTTGTTCATCTTCTTCATTCTTGTGCCACTTCCCTAGCCATTAGAGCTAGTAGTAAGCTTCTTGATCACTAATATAAGTCATGTTTATGTTATGTACAAGTTCCACCATCTAAACAACTTAACTTCTAATGTTAAAAATGAAAAGATCTAACATATTCATGAAGAAAATAAGTGATTACATGAATTTTTAGTGTATGTAATGAAGTTGTTGATGTTATATCTTGTATTTATGTTTAGATCTAGTATGTTAAAGCTTAGATCTAACAAGTTTACACATGGATCTTGAAGGATCCATGGTTAAACTTGAAGATGAACATATGAAGCATTATGTGAACATGAAAAATGAATTTTGATACATAATCTTGTAATCTTGAAGTAATAAAGTGTGTGTAGAACTAATTTTTGAAACTAAAATTTATGGAAAGTTTGTAAAAAATTTAACATAAAGCTTGTTTTTGAAAGATCTAAAGATATTAAGCATGGATCTTGAAAGATCCATGATTAAACATGATGTTAAAAATAATGATCTTTCTAATAAACATAAAAGTGGTTTTAGAACATGATTACAAACTTTAAAGACCATTAAACTCATGGATGAGTTGGTTAATAAAATAAAGCTTCATGAAAGTTTGTTTAAAATACTCAAGAACACTTATTTTTTGAAAGATCATCTTATGTAAAGTGTAGATCTAAAAGACTACACATTTTTAGTGTATGTTGTTGATGATTATTGTTGGAAAAATTCTTTTGATGTTGAAAAGAAAATAAACACATGTTTTGAAAACATGGGAAACCTCCATTTTTTGGGGAAACTATGTCAAAATTTTTATAAAATTTTGACACTTAGAAAAATATAAGTTTTGGTGAAACTTATTCCCTAAAAATTCACCTAGAAATATTTACTAAGGTTTCCCTAATTTTTGTGTAAAATTACAAGTCAAGAAATGGTGATTTCTTCAAGTTAAAATCAATATTAAGTATGTATATTTTTAGGGAAAATATATATATTTAGTGATCACCAAATTTTGTGCTAAGTGTATATTATGTGTATTATATATATTAGTGTATTAGGAACTTGAAAATACACTAAATACTCCCAAGGAGTATGAATACAAAAATACACATACAAATACATGAGAATACATAAGTATACAAGTATACAAAAATTCCTCACAAGGAAATACATGGACAAATACAAGAAAATATATTTACCAAATATCTATACTATATTATAAAGCATTTCATAAGGGTTCCTGCAAAAGTTAAGTAATTACAACATTTTATACATATTGTACAACAAGTTAATGAAGTTAGTAAGGGGCAAAATAGTATTTCTACATGAATATTAAAAAAATAATTAGATAAAATTAAACCACAATTAATTAGGTAATGAATACTTTAGGGTAAACATGTAAATGTCCCTTTGAAACCTACGATCGAACTACCATCATTACTCGTGTCTCTTTACCTTCATCACAAGCCTCCATACCCTAATATCATCTCCTGGCCATCAATTCATTTAATTCACGGGTAAACCATACGATTCATCATCAACAGCACCTTAGTTCATACGATTGAAGCGTCTCAAACCACCGCCACTCCTTTCCGGTTCCGTCTCCACCGCAATTTGTTCCGCCATTTCCGCGTCTTTGCCTGGTCTTTGCTTCTCCTTGTCTCGCAAACAACCGCAGTCATCATGGCGGCTACCGGAACATGACATCAGCAACGTGAATCCATCATCTTCATCTGGTGCTGTGGAAACTGGCTCTTCTTATCAGCCATATATGGTTGAGAATCCAGTTTGTCAAGAGAAACAGAGAGGTCTGCGGGTGTTGTTGGATGCGTGTTTAATATCGGTGCTCATTTGTTCCGCTGTTTCTTCCCTTGTTTTCGTATTAGAGATGCCCAACATAACTTCAATGTTTAAATCCTTTTACTAATTAAAGTTTATAAAAATAAATTCCAGATGCATGTCGAATATATATGTTGATTTATTTATTTATTTTTTTGTTTTTTATATTCTAATTTGATTTAATTGATTTTGTGATTTATTAGATTTAGCCATGGGATTTGTTGTTAGTTGTTACAACTCTTAACTTTCATTGTAACTGGAATCTTGGTTGCTTTGGAACACAAAAAGGCCCTTCTGTCAACCTGTATGCTTCCATATTGTTCCAGGTTCATTTTTTCTATTCTTTTACTTGCTTTAAATTTGTTAAGTTTATTGTTTCAGGATCGTCCCGATATTATGCCGAAATTTACTTGTCGTATTGAGGCTGATAAGTCACGGTACCCCGTATTGCTCTCCAACGGAAACCTTATTGAGCAAGGAGACCTAGAGGTAAGAAATTTTTGTCCATATTAAGCATTAATTGAAATTTCAATTGTTTTTGTTTTGATAATTTTAACTTTGAGATTTTATATTGATTTAGAAGATTGGTCCAAGGGTTCTTTCAATATCTGTTTTTTATTGTGCTTGTTTAATTGTAACAAATTTTAGTTTTACTGTAACAATGATAATTAGTTGCAGACTTGCAGTAGTTTTTTAATTTAACATGTACCCAAAATTTTAGCTTTATTGTAATTGGGGCTGTAAACGAACCGAACCGAACGTTCAGCGAAGAGTTCGGCAGGAAGTGCGTTTGTGCTCGTTCGTTTAACTAATGAACGAACATGAACAAAGGACGTGTTCGTTCATTTATATTCGTGAACGTTTGATAACGTGTTCGTTTAGGCTCAATAGTTCATTAGTGGTTTAATCCCATGGATCTTTAACAGAAAACTTTAATCCTATTTTCTTAACGAACATGAACATAAAATGTCATATTTTCTTAACGAACGAACACGAACAAATTGTGTTCGTCCGGTTCTTTTACACCTCTAATCGTAACAAATTGTTGCTTTAAATATTTGAAAACTACTATAGGGTGGGAACCATTTTGATCTTTGGGAGGACCCGTTCAAGAAACCATCCTATCTGTTCGCGTTAGTTGCGGGCCACTTAGCGAGCCGAGACGATACGTTCACAACGTGTTCGGGTCGTAAAGTTGCCCTGAGAATATGGACCCCCGTATAGGATCTTCTGAAAACCAAGCATGCCATGTATTCTCTCAAAGCAACCATGAAATAGGATGAAGATGTCAGTTCTTGCATGCTCTTTTATTACTTTTTTTTATAAACGATTAAAAGGGTGGGTTGCATAACGGGTCAACATTATGGTATGCATATCTTTTTATGTGAATATCTATTGCTGGTTTTTAGTAGTGTACTGGATGACTAATTTTATGTTTTTTCTTCACTCAGTTGAATTCACCATGCTTGAAGTTGCAGAGATTGTGAGAGAGGTCAGTTCTGGAAGTTCTTTAACAATTTTATTGTTATGTCCAAAACGCCCTTGAATTTGTATGTCCAAAATCCCCTTGAATTTGGCATTTAATATGAGTATGAAAACCACATATGGTAGCTGATAAACCAGAAAGTGAAAATAATACATGTGCAAAACACGCATGATGATCCACGGCAAAGAAAGCCATTGATATCCAAGCCAAAGGAGGTGCTTGATTGGGAACCAACAATCAAATTAAGCTATGGACTCCCCCCCTATGGATGACAACTTCCGCAAGAGGCTTGGACTACCAAGGACTGCATGAGTGTGAGCGTGTGCGTCTCCTCAAACCGCAAGAATTTTGGAAGTAATCCTGCTGCAAATGAAGCTTCTTCTGGAACTGCACTCTTTCACCCGCTCTGATTTTCAATGATGCCAGATACATTGAAAAGAAAAGGTTTGGACAGTAACTTATAGATGAGATTTTCATTTGATATATGCAATTGAAACTTTTGGGCTTAATTTGTAACTTTTGTATAACCTTAGGGACTAATGTTGAAATTTAGGGTTTTGTGGAACATGTTAGATGTAGTTATGTACTAATTTAAGAGGTTTTAATCATGTGTGAATGCTTCACTTGTCTTGTCCAGTTGTGTATATGTAACGTACATAATTTGCATTTGATGATCATCAGCTCAACTTCTATAATAATCACTTTTAGTCTAAAACTGAACTTCGAAAACTTTCCTTGTACGAGTTTTATCTTGTTTTTAAGTTGTTTTTATAGATTGTTGTTACACCACTGGTTACGTTCAAGATTTTTTGTCCGAATCTCTTTAGAATTCCTAGCAACAATTGGGTACCCGCCGCAACGCGCGGGCATTCACACTAGTATTCCTTAACATATTATTGAACTTGGACATTTATAGACTTAAATATATATATATATATATATATATATATATAAATATATATTTTGGACAAAAATATATAACCTATACCAAGTATTGGAATTTATACAAAAATCGGGTGTATAACAAGAATAACCATATATATATTTTATAGCATGACAAAATATATACATTTCATACAAGTCTTAAAAATATATTATTTTTTTAAGAAATCTAATTCCGGAAAGTAATAAAAATCAAAGTATTGATTTTTGGAGAAAAAAAAAATACAAAATACATAAGTATTTACATAAAATACAAGTATACTTTCCTAAGAATACTTTTACCAAAATAATATTGAGAATATTATTTCACAAAATACTTATATTTATTTTTGGGAAAATAATATAAGTAACTCACTTGAAAAGCTAAAAATATAAATTATTTTTAACAACTTATTACCTCAAAAAGTCTACATGAACGTATAAAGAACAAATACATAAGCTAAAGATGGTGACTTGTACTTGTGTGATACAAGTCTAGTGACTAACATTAGTAGAACCCGTATAGGTCACGACGCTACGAAACCAACCGGTGAAGTTTACGGCGCAGGATACGCAAAGTTGTGAGTTCATGTCCCCACTTTTAAACTTTTACTTGCTTTCTAAACTTGGGGAAAATACATGTGTTATGGTATGTTGATTACAAAAACTAAGGAATGGCACATAGATCACGTGACGAATAGGGTACCATAACAAGTTAAGCACCATTAGTCAACATATACATTTAGACCGCGGAACAGAAGGGTTAGATCTAATGCCTTTCAGGCAACCCCACTCTTGTCCTACTTCTACCAATGAGTGCTTTTGTGTCTCGGTCGATCTCGACAAAAATTCCTAGGTTTGGTGGCTTCCTATGTCGTGACATATGTTAATGGCCTTGCAAACCATTAGCGATCTCGTATTCCTTGCATTTGCAAAACTCAGTTTCAGAAACGTCTTTACAAATTACATACCATGTTTTCATACAAGTATATAAACATTCTATACAAAAACTGCGTGAATTCACACCAACATTATGTTGACGATTTTCGAAAACTTACATGTATTTCAGGTAACTAAAGTGGATGTACGCGTGGTCTCACTCTTGCTCCTGGATGTTGCTTATGTTTTAGTCATGTTGTGTCAAGACTCCTTTGCCTATTTTGTGGGATTTGGTTATTATACTCCATCCCGTGTGGTGATATAAGAACCAAAACCTTGACGTCTATTTTTTAAATAAAGTTGTAAAGTTTTCAAACAATATGTTATCTTGTGATGTAAACACTTAACCTATGACGTCTATCTTGTAAAGTTTTCAAACAATAAAGTAGTATGTTTACCATTCGTATGCAATGAGAACCTTTCAGGATCACACCTCGTGCTTCCGCCTTAGAAAGGGGTGTGACAGATTGGTATCAGAGCTGCGATTGTTGTGAACCAGGATTCCTTCTCGAGTCTAGACTACAATCTTTAGGATCCCCTCAGGAAAATAATTTTTCAAAATTTTTCATTGCATAAAACTTTCCGCAACATCCACTACCTGAAACTGTTTTCAAAGAGTCAAGTAAGGACACTACGAGACTTAGGGTGCACTAGAATAGCACTTGTCTTTGACTGAGAATTACTTGCAACAAGGTGTATAACTATTTGTATATTAATTAAGTAATAATTCATATATACATATACTATGAATAAAATATTACAGGTATACATGTCTTCGCCTTAAAGCAGCAGCCTATCTGTCTCCGACGACGAGATTTCTTCAGCACAGGAGATTTTCACGTCTGACTTCGAGACCGACCCTGAGATGATAACCGATGATGATGATCCTGACGATGTCTTAGCCTTACCTTTACCTCTTCCTGGCCAGCAAATTGTAGGACATCCATATGGTGGACATCTCGTTGAACCTATTCCCATCCATGTTGTTCATTTTACTGCCATCCCTGTCGAGGACTGGTCTCTCGTTGATGACCTGGAGTATGGTGTGGCCTCTCCTGTTGTGTTCGTTACCGATGTCCCTTCTGATTCTGACCTCGAGTCTAATGCCGATTCCTTCGATTCAGTGATATCTGTCACACCCTGACTTTTGCGGAAGCGTGATTATTGGTGTGACTTTCTTAATACCATAGCATTCAATCATAACAACGCTATATGATAAAAACCATAAGATGTTCATCCATGAATTAAGTTGAAAATAACATATCATACTTGTCTGAAACGTAGACTTCAAATTTAAGGTTACAAACCACAACATGTTTTAATGAGTTCACAAAGACTCGACAAAAGATCTTAAACAAACCCGAGCTTAGGACCATGTATCTCATCTAGGAGTAAGATACATCTCCTAAACCCTAAAGACTTGGATGACATCTTTTATTTATGACGCAGCTTGAACATGCAAACATCTGCCAGATCCACTTAGTTCCCTGAAATACATGTAATTTGAAAACATCAACAAAAGTTAAGCGAGTTCATGTGTTTGTGTATGAATAAACCTTTGAAGTATGTCTGTATGTATGTATGTCCCTGGTATGTAGCAATAAGGAAAAACAGATCACCAATGGTTTGCAAGGCCAATGGTATGTGTGAAATGGTGCAGGAAAACTCAAACCTAGCGGAATTTTGCCACGGCATTAGTATGTGGACATAGTCACCACATGGGCCACCCTGGTCCTCATGGGTGTGGGCTCGCTACACCCAAATAGATCTATCACTCATGTCCCTCGGTCCCACGACGAGGATTAATGGCCTTAAGTGTTGTACCAACCTTTCACATGATCAAGCAATAACCATCCTTAGCTAACCATACCATGTATAAAACGTTTGTAAATAATTGTAACATGTATTTCACCCCCAAAGTTATAAAACTAAAAAAAGTTAAGAGAAAAGGGGGACATTAACTCACAGTTTTGCGTCTTCGGTACTCGTAACTCAAATCTCCTCAGCGAACACGACTCCCTACAATGTACCAGGGTCTATTAGACGAACGGGCCGTGCCTTGACTTAGAGTTAATGTTTTTGAGTTACGTTTCTTTTAATATTATCCCAAGTTATAATTTCTTGTTAAAATAATGATTATAGGCTTTTACGTTTCTTTTAAAACCAAAAACTGCTATGCTGATGGTGGAGGAGGAGGAGGTGGTGGAGGAACGAAAAGCAAACTGCGCACATGCGCTAACTCCTCCTCAAGAGCATGAACGGTACGCAACAGGTAACTAATCTGCTACTCCATAGTAAGAAAAAGAATGTCAAAATCTAGGTATGGCAGAAGAGGAGCGGGTGGAGTCGCGAATGGTGACTGACAAGGACAAGGTGGAGGACGCGGAATCCTCTCTAACTCCATGACTCTACGGCACAACAACTCATGCTGAAGCTGTAACGACAAAAGCAGATCATCCCTCGTGTAACCAGTGTAATGTGAAGGATGGTATGGATCAGAAACAGGCATCGTGTTGGGCGGAAACCAAATCAGTGGCTCGCCCGAGGGTGCAGAAGCAAAAGGAGCAGTATGTGTAAACTGTGGCACGAAGGGAAAAGTTGCTGACACGGGAGGAATATGACTGGGCTGCTGACTCGATGGACCTTCCCCTGGACGGGGTGGAGGGATATCCTGTAAGAATGTGATCGACAGATCAGTACGGTGTGTGTCAGACACATGTGGGTGAAACGGGGTAATATCAACAGGTGCATGTGTCGGTGTCGGTGCAGGTGGGGGTGTAACAGGCCTAACAAAAGGAGGTAAGTCATCATCGTCCTCTATCCACCCATTGCGGGTGAATGCATATCTAGGGTCAATCTGGTCTGCAAAAGGAGCATGGTCAACAGGTGCAGGGATCGGGTCAGGTAAAGGTGGTGCAACAACTGGTATGTCAATGGGTACAGGGTCATGCTCAGGCAGAGGATCGTGAACAGGTATAGGCTCGGGTGCAATCATAGGCTCAGGGTCAGCTGGTGCTAGCTCAAGATCAGTGGGTATCGGCTCGAGGTCAGTGGGTATCAGCTCGAGATCAGCGGGTACATCAAAAGCTGATCGTCGGGGACAAAATCGACCTCATGCTCAGGATCCATGTTAGGATCAAACTTGTCATCAAACTCGAAGTCCTGAATAGGTGCGGCAGACATAGCGTTGTCAGAATCAGAATCAGTGGGATAACGCTGCAATCCCAGTGCGTGCAAAGTAGTAGATGACACAGACTCGAACGAATCAGGACCAGAATGGTCTGATGAAATCTCAATGATCGGGATCTCAATAAGCGAGACAGCAATGACATCGTCGACTGGAGCTCCATCACCCTGGGCCTCCTCAGGAGGACCCTCAATAAAAAGATCGATATCATCGTCAGACATGGCATCAAGATGCAGATCCTTGAGAGGAAATGCAGCAAGAGGAAGAGGGGCGGGGATCGGAACAAGGAATAGATCCTCGCCAGGAAAACCATCAGCTAGCGGTATATCGTCACCAAAATCCGGCAAGGCAAAAGGCTGAAAGTCATCATCATCGCTACTCTCAGTGTCAGATGTGAAAATCTCAGGGTCCGAGACAATCTCATCATCCGAAACTATGGCTATAGGGTCTATAGTATCTGACAGCTCACTCTCAGATGAGGACATGGTGTCTGTAACAAAAACAATCACAACATATGCACATATATCAACAATCATCAAATAAGCATGTAAGTAGTAACAATGTAAGCATGTATTCATCCTAGTCTTCCCAGACTATCCCACCCAACCGCTCAGACTGAACTACCTAGCCTCTCAGACTAAAACCTCCCTAGTTTCTCAAACTGACTACCCAGTCTCTCAGACCAAACTTCTCCAATCTCTTAGACTAAACTTCCCCAGTCTCATAGACTAAACTTCCCTAGTCTCTTAGACTAAACTTCCCCAATCTCTTAGACTAAACTTCCCCAGTCTCTTAGACTGAATTTCCCCAGTCTCTTAGACTAAACCATAACCCTGAAATGTGTTTTGTGCCTTTTGTTTGTAAAAAAATGTTTGTTCCCTGGATCTGGACGTTTTGTGTAAAACATGTTTGAAAACATTTTCGTGAGAGCCCTAATGATCATAGTCTAGACTCGAGAAAGAATCCTAGTTCGCTACGATCGAAGCTCTGATACCAAGCTGTCACACCCTGACTTTTGCGAATGCGTGATTATTGGTGTGACTTTCTTAATACCATAGCATTCAATCATAACAACGCTATATGATAAAAACCATAAGATGTTCATCCATTAATTAAGTTGAAAATAACATAACATACTTGTCTAAAACGTAGACTCCAAATTTAAGGTTACAAACCACAACATGTTTTAATAAGTTCACAAAGACTCGACAAAAGATCTTAAACAAACCCGAGCTTAGGACCATGTATCTCGTCCAGGAGTAAGATACATCTCCTAAACCCTAAAGACTTGGATGACATGTTTTATTTATGACGCAGCTTGAACATGCAAACACCTGCCAGATCCACTTAGTTCCCTGAAATACATGTAATTTGAAAACATCAACAAAAGTTGAGCGAGTTTATGTGTTTGTGTATGAATAAACCTTTAAAGTATGTCTGTTTGTATGTATGTCCCTGGTATGTAGCAATAAGGAAAAACAGATCACCAATGGTTTGCAAGGACAATGGTATGTGTGAAATGGTGCAGGAAAACTCAAACCTAGCGGAATTTTGCCACGGCATTAGTATGTGGACATAGTCACCACATGGGCCACCCTGGTCCTCATGGGTGTGGGCTCGCTACACCCAAATAGATCTATCACTCATGTCCCTCGGTCCTACGATGAGGATTAATGGCCTTAAGTGTTGTACCCACCTTTCACATGATCAAGCAGTAACCCTCCTTAGCTAACCATACCATGTATAAAACGTTTGTAAATAATTGTAACATGTATTTCACCCCCGAAGTTATAAAACTGAAAATAGTTAAGAGAAAAGGGGGACATGAACTCACAGTTTTGCGTCTTCGGTACTCGTAACTCAAATCTCCTCAGCGAACACGACTCCCTACAATGTACTAGGGTCTATTAGACGAACGTGCCTTGACTTAGAGTTAACGTTTTTTAGTTACGTTTCTTTAAATATTATCCCAAGTTATAATTTCTTGTTAAAATAATGATTATTTTAACTTTAAATTATATTTAATTTTGGAATAATTGTCTAAACAATATTTTGTAATAATACTTCTCGAGTATTTATTTTCGTATTTCCTTCCCAATGATGGGGGTATCTCATACATGTATATTCGCATTCTTGTATTTGTAGTTCCAAAATATATTTTCAAGTCTCACTTTAGAAAATGTATATAGGCTTATTTTGTCCCAAAAATAAGTATTCCAAGAAAATATATATTTTTCTCAAAAATCATATATCTTCTAAATATACTAAGAAAATATATTTTTACTATTTTGTAATAATACTTCTCGAGTATTTATTTTCGTATTTCCTTCCCAAGGATGGGGGTATCTCATACATGTATATTCGCATTCTTGTATTTGTAGTTCCAAAATATATTTTCAAGTCTCACTTTAGAAAATGTATATAGGCTTATTTTGTCCCAAAAATAAGTATTCCAAGAAAATATATATTTTTCTCAAAAATCATATATCTTCTAAATATACTAAGAAAATATATTTTTACTCCCAAAAATAATATATTTTCTCCTTGTCGAAAATATGATATACTTTGTAATAACAATAAAAATCATATATTTTCATTTCTTCCATATCCAAAATAATATTTACCAAAAATGTATTTATAATGGTATTTTCCGGAATATTTTGTAAGTTACGTTCTTGCGTTCGGTTTCACAGTATTAAGTGTGTAACTTATATATATATATATATATATATATATATATATATATATATATATATATATATTCCTTATGATTTTTGGTATCATTTTGGATTGTAAATTCTTGGTATTTTGTTAAGTTATATTACTTTAAATCCTAAAATAATATAACTAATACACAAAGTATACAAATAATCACACACAATGTGTCTTTAATGTAAATATATATTCTAAATACATATTTATCCATTTTTATTTATAAAAACTAACCTCCAACACTTGTATTTTTGTAACAAAATCTATGGCAAAGTTTATATTGAAAACCATAGTTAAAACATGTCACACCCCGACCACGTATAACAACAAATCGTGGCGGAAACGTCGGGGAGTGTTGTAACATAATTATTGTTTCATAACCATGGATACAAAAAGAGTTTCGTTTTATTGATAATATTAAACATTAACATTGTCTTAACACATAAAAACAAGTTACATAACGTCTATCACTGTTATTATGTCACTAAGGCCTTGTCCAGATCCTATGTGACGCATGCATCCTAGAAATCAACATCAAGCAATAACACCTGAAACATATGTAAAAACAAAGTCAACAAAGAAATGCTGGCGAGTACATAGGTTTTATAAGAGTGTCGGATTCATGGCTAGTTTATATGTTGCAGTACTTTATTAGACTACAGGAGTCAAAATACAAACCTCGTTTTGAAAAGTGTATTGCAACATAATTTAACCAACTCAAATCAAGTGGGTTATAATTTATAAAACCTCGTAGCCATGATTCTTAACCCAAAAACATTTTTAGAAAACCATTTTGTAAAACATCTCGTATTAACTCGTTAATAAAACTCGTATGGTTTATATTCTTTCGAAAACATCGTTATGTGACATCGTTTCAAAATCGTTTACCCAAGTGAACTAAATAACGCCACGGTATGTAATATGTTGAAAACACATATATATAAGAAGTACCAGCGGCGTATCTACCATGTTTTCACCACATTACACCCGTCACGTTATCTAATCACTTAACCAAAAACCAATCGTTTATCCAACTCGTTTAGCTTGTTCAAATCATTTCCAAATCGTTAACTCGTTTAAATCATTCTCGTTTTAATTGTGAAAACTATTTTTGGTCGTCTCGCTAATAACATTCAAACCTTCGTGACTCGACTATCTCGCTTCTCGCTTCTCGCTTCTCGCATTAACAAACCACCAAAGGGTAAGTTAACTATCATCAGATTCAGTCGTTACCCACAACTCCCACACATAACCATGGGTGCAGTTGATAACGGGATTTGTCTGATCCTATGGTACCATAACCTAATACTGGTTGGCTTGATCAATGCTAATGAATGTCATTCATTATGTAACTACAACCAACAAGTTTGTTCACTTTATCGAAATCGTTATTAATTTAATATAAACCATTTTAATCGCTTTTGAAACCATCGTTTAAAACTCGAAAATCGTTTAACATATGAATCACCCCAAAACAACTTAAAACAGTAAAATAGGGGAACTATGTACTCACATGTAGTGCAAGGTATCCTCAATCAGAAGAACTTCAACAAACTCAAGTAAACCAGATAAATCAAGCAGCATCTAGTAATCGAATCACTATATAAATAATTGACACCTAAATCGGAAGATCGGATAGAATGAAGTCTTGTAAACCAAATGAGTGTTGGAACTCATGTGATATGGTTTAACAAAGCCTACATCCTAAATCGGAACCTAACCTAAGTGCTTTCGACCCATCCCGGCCCATTATGGTAGCTTACGCTACTTTAACGCGTCGTTCGTGCAAAGCGCGTTCGAGACGTCTAACTATTCCTATGACAAGTATTATATTCCTAAACATGTTGCATAATCAATTACGTGACAAAAGTTTATGTTACATATGCTTAATTACCAATTATGCATGAAAAGGGTATTTTGGTCATTTACCTAAGGCATATAAACTACCTATCATACAACTAATTAAACCTATGTGACCATAAGGTATAACCTCGAAAGGTTATTCCCTATGCAACATGGTCACTAAACATGTTTGGTCGGATCCTAATGATAGACCAAACGGGTCGAGTTCGAAAGTCTAAGTGGGTGTTTGGTCCGCTTGACTTACGACTCGATACAAGCACTAAACTAAAAAGTGAAGAGTTAAACATGTTAAAACATGTTAAACGAATTTAGAAAACAGGTTTGGTATCAAAACAAACGGTTTTGATACCTAAAAGTAGTTTGGTTACAAAATACGAGAGAATACGCATTTTGGCCGAAACTACGACTCGTCACTAAGCCTATATAACGTGGTAATCAGTAGGTATAGTCACTAGGGACTATAACCATCGTGATTACGCTCACGTTATGAAGTTCAAACGAACTTCACATTGACCATAAACTGGTTAATGCAGAAAGTCAAACGTAGTTTGACTTTCGTGTTATAAACGAAATAAAAGAACGAAAGAAGACTTACAACGGGTCCAAGCAAGTTTGATTTTCCAAGTATTCTCAGGTATGAAGTGGTTAGCACTTCAACTTAGAGAAATCTCAGAAAAATCAAGTGGGTTTTGAGAATGAATGGTGAGGGGTATTTATAGTTTTCGTACAACCGTTAGGATCGTTCATCGAAAACCGAGCTTCAATCTAAGCCATACACATCATACCCACTGATTTGTGAAACCATGGGCATCCAAAACAAGCACATAGAATCAAAGAAACCAGGTGCAAAGGTGTGGAACAGCTGGAACAAGCTGGAAAACATTTTCTGATATCTGTAACCTGCTTACGGACCGCAAGAGGAAGTCCATACGGTCCGTAAGGACCCTGCAGGTCAGCAAATTTTGAAATTTGGCAGAACAGGCCCCTGTGCGCGTATCGTCGTGTTTTGGCACTTCTAACACCCGTCAAACCCATTTTTAAGCTCCACAAGGATGTTAAAGCATGGGGAACATGAAACATGCTCAAAAATATGTCGGATGTCGGTTCGTTTGATCGTACGGTTGCGTTGTTCGGTTAATTACGACGAAAGTCGTAACGGACGCAAAAATGATCCAAATTACGCGACGAATGGTTTTTATCAAGCCAATCACTAAAACATAATTTTTTAATGATTACATAAATTTTGGGATGTCCGGATATATTCGGAACGTAAAATATGCGCGAAAATGCAAACTTATGCACTTTTTGACGCTTTTAGTCCCTATTGATCAATAAAGTTTGTTTTAGCATACCAAACCCCTCAAAGCCTATTTCTAAGCTCTGTAAAGGATATTTAGGGTATGTTTAACTTATGATCAAGTTCCAGAATGTTCGTTACTATACAAATCGGTATAGTTTCGCAGTTTGACACAAATAGTCCCTGTGATCGAACAAACTTGATTTCAACACACCAAACCATCCAAAACTTATTTCTAAGTTATGTAGAGGTTATTTAAGGTATGTTAAGCCTATGTCACTATCCTGGAGTGTTTTTCGTGTTATACTGACCGCGTTTACGCACCAGTTTGCGTATAACCTTCCAGAAAGCGATTTAAAGCTTGGAATTGGAATCGAATCAAATTGAAAAATCATCAAACACAAATACACACATAATAACACCAAAACACATATAATAACACCAAAGCACATTGTCACAGTCTCCCCTACTTCAGGAAATTTCATCCGAAAATTTTAACTAGAGGAAGCTTGTGAGAACAATTGCGGATATTTCGCCTTCATTTGGTCCTCACGTTCCTAAGTAAACTCTGGGCCACGTTTGGATTCCCAGTGAACTTTGACCAATCGAATCTGTTTGTTCTGCAACTGTTTGAATGCACGGTCCGTTATCTCCACAGGTTTCTCGACAAAGTGCATCGTTTCATCGATTTGGATTTCGTCGAGTGGAATGTGAAGATCAGCGTCAGCTAAACACTTTCGCAAATTGGACATGTGAAAAGTCAGATGAATATTTCCAAGCTCTGGGGTAGCTCTAGTCGATAGGCAACCTTCCCAATTCTTTCCACAATTTTGAATGGTCCCACATATCGAGGTGCAAGTTTTCCTTTCTTTCCAAATCTCACCACTCCCTTCCAAGGTGACACCTTGAGTAGGACATGGTCTCCAATTTGAAATTCTAAGGGCTTGCGTCGCATATCCGCATAACTCTTTTAACGGCTTCGAGCTGTCACAAGATTATCGCGGATTTTCTTGATTTTGTCTGTTGTTTCCAGAATGAGTTCAGGTCCAGTAAGCTGAGCTTCACCGATCTCATTCCAACAGACAGGTGAACGACATTTTCAACCGTAGAGAGCTTCGAATGGTGCCATAATAATGCTAGCATGATAACTATTGTTGTAAGAAAACTCGATCAGTGGCAGATGAGAATCCCAATTACCACCAAAGTCTATCACGCATGCTTTAAGAATATCCTCCAAAGTTTGAATCGTCCTCTTAGATTGTCCATCTGATTGGGGATGATAAGCAGTGCTTAGATTTAGTTGGGTTCCCATAGCAGATTGCATGGTCTTCCAGAAATGAGATGAAAATCGAGCATCACGATCAGAAATGATATCCAAGGGAACACCATGTCGTGATACAATCTCATCAACATAAATCTTTGCAAGTTTATCAGCAGATAGATCCTCGCGAATCAGAATAAAATGAGCTGACTTCGTTAATCGATCGATGACAACCCAAATCGCATCATGACCATTAGATGTACGCGGTAATTTAGTGATGAGATCCATCGCAATGTTCTCCCACTTCCAAACCGGTATCTCTGGTTGTACAAGCAAACCAGAAGGTCATTGATGTTCAGCTTTGACTTTGAGACAAGTTAGGCATTTCGATACATACAAGGCAACATCCTTTTTCATACCAGGCCACCAGCACTGAGTACGAAGATCCTTGTACATTTTATCAGCACCAGGATGGATAGAATATCAAGACTTGTGAGATTCGTCCATTACCAAGGTCCGAAGATCGTCTTGTTTCAGAATCCACAAACGATCCTTGAAATAGAGCAACCCATCGTCCTTCGCTTCGAGTTTAAGCTCAAGTTGACGTGGTAATTCCTTACCTATCAAATTTTGTGAAACACAAAATTGCTGAGCTTGAAGAACGTGAGTTTGAATATCAGATAGAGTTCGAACAGAATGAAGCTTGATTCGCTCTTTTCGACTAAGCGCATCGGCTACGACATTCGCCTTACCAGGATGGTAGCGAATCTCGCAATCGTAATCACTTAAGAGCTCAACCCAATGTCGTTGCCTCATGTTCAGCTCCTTCTGATTAAGAATATGCTGGAGACTTTTGTGGTCTGTGAAAAACACACACTTCGTTCCATAGAGGTAGTGTCTCCATATTTTAAGCACGAATACCACAGCTCCCAACTCAAGATCATGAGTTGTGTAGTTCCTCTCATGAACTTTCAGCTGTCTTGACGCATAAGCTATCACTTTACCCCGTTGCATAAGAATGCAACCAAGGCCTAAGTTGGACGCATCACAATAAACAACAAAATCATCGTTTCTTTCGGGCAAAGATATAACAGGAGCATCACACAGCTTCCGTTTCAGGTTTGGAATGCTTCTTCTTGCTAGGGTCCCCACTCAAAAGGCTTATTCTTCTGAGTCAAAGCAGTGAGTGGAACCGCAATCTTTGAGAAATTCTAAATGAAACATCGATAATAACCAGCAAGACCAAGAAAAGATCGAATCTCTGTAGGTGTCGTCGGTGTATTCCAATCCTTAATAGCTGCTATTTTAGAGGGATCCACATGAATACCCTGCTCGTTGACTATATGACCTAAGAACTGAACTTCTTTAAGCCAGAATTCACACTTGGAGAATTTAGCAAAAAGTTGTTCCTTCTTTAGGAGTTCTAAAGTCAAACGAAGGTGTTGCTCGTGATCGGCTCGAGACTTCGAATAAACAAGAATATCGTCAATGAAGACAATGATGAACTTGTCTAAATAAGGTTTACAGGCCCTATTCATTAAGTCCATAAAGATAGCTGGGGCATTTGTCAAACCAAAAGGCATGACAGTGAACTCGTAATGCCCACATCTCGTGCGGAAAGCAGTTTTGGGAATATCATCTTTGAGAACACGAAGTTGATGATACCCAGAAAGCAGATCGATCTTGGAAAAGCATGAAGCACCTTGCAGCTGGTCGAAGAGATCATCAATTCGAGGTAGGGGATATCGATTCTTGATGGTAAGCTTATTAAGCTCACGATAATCGATACACATTCGAAAAGATCCATCTTTCTTTTTCAAGAAGAGGACAGGAGCACCCCAAGGCGAAAAGCTCGGACGGATGAATCCTTTATCAGATAACTCTTGAAGCTGTTTCGATAACTCTTGCATCTCAGATGGTGCAAGACGATAAGGTGCTTTCACAATCGGGTTGGCATTGGGTACAAGGTCAATATGAAACTCAACTTGACGAACTGGAGGCAACCCAGGCAGTTCATCAGGAAACACCTCTGGATAATCCCGAACAATCAGAATATCCTGAATACTTTTGCTCTTGTCTTTCTCCTCGGTGACATGTGCCAGAAAAGCAACATATCCCTTTCGTAAATACCTTTGGGCTTCCATACACGACATAAGCTTCAATCCACCTGAAGGTTTCTCGCCACGAACTTCCAGAACATCACCAGAAGACAAAGGAACACGAACAATCTTATCGAAACAAACCACCTCAGCATGATGTTTGGTTAACTAATCCATTCCCATGATAATATCGAAACTCCCAAGTTGCATCGGTGTGAGGTCAATAGGAAAAAGATGGTCATCAAGGTTCAACTGACAATTACGAATAACAGAATCGAGAACAAGAGGTTTACCTGTAGCAACTTCGACAGATAAGGGTTTCCTCAGTTTAGTTCTAGGTATCGCAAGCAAAGGCTCAAAAGACAATGAAACAAAACTTCTATCGGCACCAGAATCAAAAAGAATAGATGCAGGTCGATTGTTAACAAGAACGTACTATTAACCACCTCGTTGTCAGCCCTCGCTTCGTTAGCATTCAGATTATACGCTCGCCCACGCGCGGGATTCACATTCGCATTGACATTCACGTTCGGATTCGCATTTGCATTTACCAACCTCGGACAATTATTGCGGAAGTGACCAAACTCTCCACAATTGAAACATGAACCCGGTGGGAATCTCGCAGCATTCCCTTGAACCTGTGCTGGAACCTGAGCAACCTGATTCTGACCCAGACGACAAATGTTGGCCAGATGCCCAAGTTTACCACACGTTGTGCACTGCTTGCAAGCTTGTTGTGCAACATGATGACCGTTGTAGCGAGCACAATGAGGTGTGGTACCAGCATACACTTTCTTCGCAGGCGGTTGAGCCGATGGGTTCTGAGTTGTTACTGCAAAATTCTTAGCACCCTTTCGCTTTCTTGATTTCTTCAATGACTCGTCTTTCTTACTCTTACCCATTTCCTTGACAGAATCGGTCGACTTCTTTTTATCACCCTTGCGGGTAAGTTTACCCTTCCTGACTTGAGACTCAGTCAGGGTAGCAGACAACTCAATCGCGTGACGAACGGTAGTAGGATTAACGCTGGTCACAATATCCTGTATGGAATCGGGTAAACCATCGATATATCTCTCGATTGCTTTCTCCAGTGGGGTAACCATAGTGGGACACAACAGACTGAGTTCCTCAAAATGATCTGTATACGCACGGTGTTCACCCCCATCTTGCTTTAAATCGTCAAACTCTCGTTCCAAAGCTCGAATTTTGTGACGGGGACAAAACTCTTTCATCATGAGAGCTCGAAGCTCTTCCCATGTTTGTGCCAATGCCACTTTGGTACCCCTATCGCGCATAATACCGTTCCACCACGTAAGAGCTCGCTTCTCAAATACACTTGATGCAAATTCAACCTTACGCGCATTCGGACACTGCACATGTCTGAATGTGCTCTCGATACTCTCGAACCACTGCAGGAGCGCAGTTGCTCCTTGCGACCCAGAAAACTTTAGCGGCTTAGCAGAATTGAAATTCTTGAAATTACACTGACCATTATTGTTGTTATTATTGTTATTGTTGTATAACTCATGGATCTGGGTCACTATGCCTGGAAGTACAGCAGCCATTTGCTGAGAGACAAGGGTTGCGACTTCTTTAGCAGTAAAAGATTGAGCATCACGTCGAGGAGGCATTGTCTAACAAGGAAACAGAGGAATCAAGTGAGGTCGACAATTGGAAAAACAAATAAACAAAAGGGGTATTGAAAACATCGACAAAACATAAGGAAGGCGATCATTTTTTCGTTACTTCGAACAAACAAATGACACGCAGTGACTAATCAAAGTAAATGGGCCAAGATAATGTATCGCGAAGACATGCTCGCCTATAAGTGAACACTCGCCCCATTAGTTCCCAGGTAAGAGTGACTGGTCCGATTATGTGGATTTATACGAACACTCTAGCCTTAGACAGAAAACTCAGAGTACATGCACTCACTCTTCCAGTTTGCATGTGTTCACACTATCTAGACCCAAACTTTGACGAGATTTTGAAAGCTTAAAGGGTTCAAAACCTTATAACAAATCATTTACGAAGAAATGATTAGTTTTCAAAGCGGAATCGAAATTTGTGTTCTCATTGTAGTTATCACCTAAGGATAGGTGACGGTTTTGTTTTAAAATCTAAACGCAAGAAACTTGCGTTAGGGTCCTAGAAAGTTATAGTCTAAGTCAAAGCATTACTAATAACCTAATTCCCTATAACCATTGGCTCTGATACCAACTCTTCTGTCACACCCCGACCACGTAAAACAACAAATCGTGGTGGAAACGTGGGGGAGTGTTGTAACAGAATTATTGTTTCATAACCATGGATACAAAAAGAGTTTCATTTTATTGATAATATTAAACATTAACATTGTCTTAACACATAAAAACAAGTTACATAACGTCTATCACTGTTATTATGTCACTAAGGCCTCGTCCAGATCCTATGTGACGCATGCATCCTAGAAATCAACATCAAGCAATAACACCTGAAACATATGTAAAAACAAAGTCAGCAAAGAAATGCCGGCGAGTACATAGGTTTTATAAGAGTGTCGGATTCATGGCTAGTTTATATGTTGCAGTACTTTATTAGACTACAAGAGTCAAAATACAAACCTCGTTTTGAAAAGTGTATTGCAACATAATTTAACCAACTCAAATCAAGTGGGTTATAATTTATAAAACCTCGTAGCCATGATTCTTAACCCAAAAACATTTTTAGAAAACCAATTTGTAAAACATCTCATATTAACTCGTTAATAAAACTCATATGGTTTATATTCTTTCAAAAACATCGTTATGTGACATCGTTTCAAAATCGTTTACCCAAGTGAACTAAATAACGCCACGGTATGTAATATGTTGAAAACACTTATATATAAGAAGTACCAGCGGCGTATCTACCATGTTTTCACCACAATACACCCATCCCGTTATCTAATCACTTAACCAAAAACCAATCGTTTATCCAACTCGTTTAACTTGTTCAAATCGTTTCCAAATCGTTAACTCGTTTAAATTGTTTAAATCATTCTCGTTTTAATTGTGAAAACTATTTTTGGTCGTCTCGCTAATAACATTCAAACCTTCGTGACTCGACTATCTCGCTTCTCGCTTCTCGCATTAACAAACCACCAAAGGTTAAGTTAACTATCATCAGATTCAGTCGTTACCCACAACTCCCACACATAACCATGGGTGCAGATGATAACGGGATTTGTCAGATCCTATGGTACCATAATCTAATACTGGTCGGCTTGATCAATGCTAATGAATGTCATTCGTTATGTAACTACAACCAACAAGTTTGTTCACTTTATCGAAATCGTTATTAATTTAATATAAACCATTTTAATCGCTTTTGAAACCATCGTTTAAACCTCGAAAATCGTTTAACATATGAATCACCCCAAAACAATTGAAAACAGTAAAATATGGGAACTATGTACTCACATGTAGTGCAAGGTATCCTCAATCAAAAGAACTTCAACAAACTCAAGTAAACCATAGAAATCAAGCAGCATCTAGTAATCGAATCACTATATAAATAATTGACACCTAATTTCGAAGATCGGATAGAATGAAGTCTTGTAAACCAAATGAGTGTTGGAACTCATGTGATATGGTTTAACAAAGCCTACATCCTAAATCGGAACCTAACCTAAGTGCTTTCGACCCATCGCGACCCATTAAGGTAGCTTACACTACTTTAATGTGTCATTCGCGCAAAGCGCGTTCGAGACGTCTAAGTAGTCCTATGACAAGTATTATATGCCTAAACATGTTGCATAATCAATTACGTGACAAAAGTTTATGTTACATATGCTTAATTACCAATTATGCATGAAAAGGGTATTTTGGTCATTTACCTAAGGCATATAAACTACCTATCATACAACTAATTAAACCTATGTGACCATAAGGTATAACCTCGGAAGGTTATTCCCTATGAAACTATGGTCACTAAACATGTTTGGTCGGATCCTAATGATCGACCAAACGGGTCGAGTTCGAAAGTCTAAGCGGGTGTTTAGTCCGCTTGACTTACGACTCTATACAAGCACTAAACTAAAAAGTGACGAGTTAAACATGTTAAAACATGTTTAACGAATTTAGAAAACAGTTTTGGTATCAAAACAAATGGTTTTGATACCTAAAAGTAGTTTGGTTACAAAATACGCGAGAATACGCATTTTGGCCGAAACTACGACTCGTCACTAAGCCTAGATATCGTGGTAATCAGTAGGTATAGTCACTAGGGACTATAACCATCGTGATTACGCTCACGTTATGAAGTTCAAACGAACTTCGCATTGACCCTCCTTAGCACATGATCAAGCAGTAACCCTCCTTAGCTAACCATACCATGTATAAAACGTTTGTAAATAATTGTAACATGTATTTCACCCCCGAAGTTATAAAACTGAAAACAGTTAAGAGAAAAGGGGGACATGAACTCCCAGTTTTGCGTCTTCGGTACTCGTAACTCAAATCTCCTCAGCGAACACGACTCCCTACAATGTACTAGGGTCTATTAGATGAACGGGCTGTGCCTTGACTTAGAGTTAACGTTTTTGAGTTACGTTTCTTTTAATATTATCCCAAGTTATAATTTCTTGTTAAAATAATGATTATTTTAACTTTAAATTATATTTAATTTTGAAATAATTGTATAAACAATATTTTGTAATAATACTTCTCGAGTATTTATTTTCGTATTTCCTTCCCATGGATGGGGGTATCTCATACATGTATATTCGCATTCTTGTATTTGTAGTTCCAAAATATATTTTCAAGTCTCACTTTAGAAAATGTATATAAGCTTATTTTGTCCCAAAAATAATGTATTCCAAGAAAATATATTTTTTTCTCAAAAATCATATATCTTCTGAATATAGTAAGAAAATATATTTTTACTCTCAAAAATAATATATTTTCTCCTTGTCGAAAATATGATATACTTTGTAATAATAATAAAAATCATATTTTCATTTCTTCCATATCCAAAATAATATTTACCAAAAATGTATTTATAACGGTATTTTCCGGAATATTTTGTAAGTTACGTTCTTGCGTTCGGTTTCACAATATTAAGTGTGTAACTTATATATATATATATATATATATATATATATATATATATATATATATTCCTTATGATTTTTGGTATCATTTTGGATTGTAAATTCTTGCTATTTTGTTAAGTTATATTACTTTAAATCCTAAAATAATATAACTAATACACAAAGTATATAAATAATCATACACAATGTGTCTTTAATGTAAATATATATTCTAAATACATATTTATCCATTTTTATTTATAAAAACTAACCTCCAACACTTGTATTTTTGTAACAAAATCTATGGCAAAGTTTATATTGAAAACCATAGTTAAAACACACTTGTTAATATTTGTTTAGAAAATATTTTTCTAAGGATTTATATTTTTAGAAAATTTTGCCATAGTTTCCCCTAAAATGGAGGTTTCCATGCTATCAAAGCATATCATTTTCTTTTCAAAATCATCACCAACAATCAATCTTAAACAACTTATACTTACCAAGTGCCAAAATATTGCTATTTACGTAATAATCATGAACTTGAACTTTCATAAAATCTTGTAGTAACTTGGTAGTGTGTTTAGTAGGTTTAGTTACCCTTTAAAGTGTGTTTACTTCTTTAAAAAACTCATTCTTGAAAGATTTAAGTGTTTACAACTTACTAGATGATTTTTCCAAAAATCATTCTCTTGAATTTTTCTTGTAAACAATGTATTCTTATACTTGTTTCACCTCTAGAAACATGATTAGTTTCTTTAAAAACAATGTTCATGTAAATCTTGTGATTTAACTTGGTTTCTTTGGAATACTATTTTTGAAATCATTCAAGTTTATGTCTAGTAATCATGTTACATGTTTCATCATTCATAAAATCATGTTCGTTTTTCAAGTTCATGAAAACATAAAGCATGATGATCTTGGTCTTTCACAAGATCATCACCTTAACTTACTTGATCATGTGTTTAATCACAATCTAGTAGGTTTCTTATGATGTCTAACATCACCAACACAAATCATCAATCATCTAGAAGCAAATCATCACTAATCAACAAGTATTCATATGTTATTAAGCTTATGTTCATGTTTCAAGATTATGTTCTTAGTGTTCATCAAGATTAACAATGTATATCATCTTTTAACCAACAATATATGAAGTAGGATCAAGTGATATGAAGCTTACTACTAGCACAAGGGCTAGGGAAGAACACTAGAAGATGTAGATGACAAATGTGTTGGATAAAAGCTATTGGGAAAGGTCCTTCAAGATCCACAAGCTCCACACTTCCTTAAACACCCTTCTAGCTTATGTATTTGTTCTTTATACCAAGGAGGGAGGAAGGAAGAAAGATGGTGTGAAGTGTGTGTGAGAAAATGAGAGGATCTTGATCATCTTATAACCATTTGACTCTTTTATCCATTGGTTATTATGTCTTCAAAGTACACTACATGATCTTTAGCCAAATCTCACAAGATTAGGAAAATCATGGGTGGGTCCACCCCTATAACCGTCCACTTAAGGGGGGGGGGGGGGTCTTGGTTGGTTTTCAATGGGTAGTTAGATTATATAGTTAGATCTTAAGTGTATTGATTAGTGTTTAAGTATATGATGTGTTATATAGTGTGTTAGGGTGTTCGGGGATCATAACTAGCTTGGAAACATTAAAACAATGTCTCTAGTATAATTTTGGTATTTCGGGTAATGTCCGGTTGTTCGGTTAGATACCGGTTCGTTAAAGTGTCAAACTATTCCGTTTAGTGATCTTTATGCACCCTTTTGTGACACTTTTAATTCCCGACACTTAGGAAAGCATTCAGGACCATTTTGCCATATTTTTGCATGTTACAAACCTGTTAAATGGCTGATTTTTGCTAAAAAATGCTGAATTCAGCACTTTAAGTGGGTTTTAGGCACTTTCCGGCACTTAAACTATCACCTAGGAATGCAGTTTTATGATCCTCATTTCCCTACACACCATACTAGTGTAGTACCTTGTCTCTGGCCCATACGGGGTCTCAAAACACTGTCTGTCTATGTACTGAACATCGTCAGCATTTTTCTGAGTTATCCGCTAACTGTGCTAACCGTGCTTTGTGCATAGTTTATGTCACTAAAGTTCGCATGTAAGAATGATGTGACAATATGAAATGTGATGCACATGTAAGTATGATACAGAAAGCAGAAAGTAGTCATTTGTAATTCAACACAGTCATTAAGCACTAATCATGGTTAATTAAATTGTACGGATACCTGGATTTTTGACGGTTGTCACAATATCTTCTGCCCTTTTTGCTGCTGGACTGAGAGTTTACCCGACTGGTGATGATGATGACACTATGGCTGTTGTGCTATCCACTCTTACCCATGTCCCCACACCTCCCCATACTCCTGCTCAGGTCAGCTCCCTCACCCGTCGAATTCAGGAGCTTGAGGATGAAGTGACTCATCTTCATAGTTTGATCTTCCCTACACCCCCACCCTCTCCCCCAACCTATTAGGTACTCTGTTGGAGTAGTATTTTGGGAATGAAGGTTGTGACCGAGCTTGGGTACAACTTGAAGACAAGAACCGCCAATGTGAAGAAAGATATTTGGTCTTTTATATGTATTAAACTTGTACTATGGGTTGATGTAACCCTTATGCATTTTGTTTTCTTCACAAACAATGATGTAACAAGTTGTCCTAATATGTATAAAGACTCGGTGAATATCTAATGACAAATCAGTATTTATCTATTTATGCATGCTTGTTGCTGTATGAATTGATTTATATGATTGGCGGATTGTTTGATGTTATTTGTGTGGGTACATACATGTGTATATATGCTACCACTATCTCATATGATGATATCAAACGAATGTCTAACTCTGTTGTGTTGTGTTTTGGAAGAACATGGCACCCAGGAGAGCTGTGAACGCCCGTGATTCTGACCAACCTCCTCCTCCCCCACTGCCGAGGACTGCTGAAGAACTGAACTCCCTATTGGAAGAAAGAATCTCCGAAGCTATCGCCCAGTATGAGGCGAACTGCACTGAACACAGTGGAGGACCAAGCGGTACTAAACGTAATGGACATGGAGATTCATCTGGAGGAAACACAGCTCAAGGTAACCTTAAGCTGATTTGCTAAAACATGATGAAATTTATGAACGATCTTGTTTCATTGTTTCATTGATTTCTCACATGTGAATTGGTTGGATCAATTCCAGGCTGCACCTTCAAGCAGTTTCTCGACTGCAAGCCACTAAATTACGAAGGCACTGGAGGTGCAGTGGCTTTTGTGCGCTGGATGGAGAAGACTGATTCCACTATCCGCATGAGCAAGTGTACCACGGACCAGCAAGTCACTTTTGTTACTGGGTTGTTTGTTGATGAGGCTTTGACGTGGTGGCATTTGCAAGTCCAAACCCTGGGAGATGATGTAGCTTATGGTATGACTTGGGATGAGTTGAAGGAAAGAATGAGAGAGAAGTATTGCTCTCGTGCTGAACTCCAAAGGTTAGAGACTGAGTTTTGGAACCTGTCCATGGAAGGTGTGGACATTGTTGGTTATACTCGAAGGTTCCATGACCTGTTAAAAGTGATCCCCTATCTGGTGACTCCCGAATTTAAGCGCATTGAGTGCTACATCTTGGGATTGGTTCCAGAGTTTCGCAGCATGGTAACTTCGGCAAAACCCACAATGATCACTCAGGCTGTAACTCTAGCTGTCAGCCTTACTGAAGATGTTGTCCGTATGAAGAAGTTATCATTGAACCCTACTGAGAAAACCGAGACGCATGCTGAGTCGTCCGGTGACAAGAAAAGGAAACATTCAAATCTGAGTCAAGCGACACGCAACAACAAGTGTTCGAACAACAAGAAGCGTGATCTAACCCGCCTAAGGAGGTGAAAACCTTCGCAGCTGCAAACGATACCGGAGCTAGGAAGTATCAGGGCACTCTGCCCAAATATAACCGCTGTAACTTTCACCACGTGGGAAACTGTTGCGTTAGGAGATGCGAGAACTGCGGGAAGTCGGGTCACCGTATCGAGGATTGTTGGGGAAAAGGTATTGGAGGCCGTAATGGGAATGGTAATTGGAATGGGAATGGAAATCGAAATGGTGCCGGTAATGGGAACTGTAATGGAAACGGTAACGGTAACCGGAATGGTAATGGAGCTGGGCAGAACCAAGGATGCTTCGGATGTGGTAGCAAGGAGCATTTCAAGAAAGATTGCCCAAGGGAGAACAACGCTCAGGCCCGAGCATTTGTGATTGGAGCAAGGAACGCACGCGAGGACCCTAATGTGGTCACCGGTATGTTTCTCGTTAACAATCACTTTGCATCCATACTATTTGACACTGGTGTCGATTATAGTTTCATGTCTGTGGAATTTAAACGTATGCTTGGAATAGAATCTAGTAGATTAGATATTCCATATTCCATAGAACTAGCCGATGGTAAGCTTGTTGAATCGGGCGAAGTGGTTAGGGGTTGCACATTAGAACTTGGTGAGCGAAGATTTAGTATCGACCTCTTACCTGTTCAATTGGGTAGCTTCTATGTGGTGGTCGGAATGGACTGGTTGTCCAAGAATAAGGCTGAAGTTGTTTGCCACAAGAAAATCATTCGCATCCCACTTGCGAATGATGAAACTCTCATCGTGCGTGGAGAGAAACGAGACAGGCCTCTGTGAATCATCAATTGTATGAAGGCGCAGAAGTGCTTAAGGAAAGGATGTGTTGCATTCCTGGCGCACGTTGTAGATAAGAAGGCTGAGGAGCCGAAACTCGAAGACATTCCTGTGGTGAAGAAATTTCCTGATGTTTTTCTCGAAGATTTGCCAGGACTACCTCCGCAAAGACAAGTCAAATTCCATATTGACTTGGTTCCAGGCGCCGCTCCTGTAGCCAAGGCAACCCTATCGACTTGCTCCATCCGAAACGCAAGAATTATCTACACAACTCCAGGAGTTGTTGGATAAAGGATTCATAAGGCCGAGCTTCTCGCCTTGGGGAGCTCCAGTTTTGTTCGTGAAGAAGAAGGATGGAACACTGCAGATGTGTATCGATTATAGAGAATTGAATAAGCTCACCGTCAAGAATCGGTACCCACTACCGAGGATGATCGACTTATTCGATCAGTTGCAAGGATCGAGTTACTACTCCAAGATCGACCTTCGATCTGGATATCATCAGCTAAGGATCCAAGAAGAGAGCGTACCAAAGACTGCATTCAGGATGCGTTATGGGCATTACGAGTTCCTGGTGATGCCATTTGGATTGACAACCGCACCAGCAGTATTTATGGATCTGATGAATCGTGTTTGCAAAACTGTATCTCGATAAATTCATGATTGTATTTATCGATGATATTCTGATTTATTCCCGAATGAAAGAAGAGCACGAACAACACCTTAGGACCATTTTGGAACTACTGAAGAAAGAGAAACTTTATGCAAAGTTCTCAAAGTGCAAATTCTAGATTCGCGAAGTACAGTTCCTTGGTCATGTTGTAAACGAGAAGGGTATTCATGTAGACCCAGCCAAGATGGAAGCGATAAAGAATTGGGAAGCCCCCAAAACTCCAACTGAAGTTCGACAATTTTTAGGATTAGCGGGCTATTATCGCAGATTTATCGAGAATTTCTCCAAGATAGCTCAACCGCTGACTTCCCTTACGTAGAAGGACAAGAAGTACGATTCGGGTGATAAGCAGGAAGAAGCCTTCCAACTTCTCAAGAGCAAGCTATGCGATGCACCAATACTATCTTTACCCGAGGGCACCGAAGACTTCGTGGTATACTGCGACGCTTCGCGTCAAGGTTTGGGTTACGTGCTCATGCAATGCCAAAAGGTAATCGCTTACGCTTCAAGACAGTTAAAAGTTCATGAGAAGAATTACACCACCCACGACCTGGAGCTAGGTGCGGTGGTGTTTTCCTTGAAGATCTGGCGACATTATTTATATGGTACTCGATGTACAATATTCAAATATCATAAAAGCCTACAGCACATATTCGATCAGAAGGAATTGAATATGCGTCAGCGGCGGTGGGTTGAGTTGCTGAACAATTATGATTGTGAGATTAAGTACCATCCTGGAAAAGCAAACGTAGTTGCAGACGCTCTAAGTCGAAAGGAAAGGGTTAAGACCTTAAGAGTTCGAGCATTGGAAATGACTATTCGAACGAATCTCACTGCACGCATTCATGACGCACAACAAGAAGCCCTTAAGAAGGAGAATCGTAGAGCTGAATATCTCCGAGGTATGGAGAAGAAATTGGTGCCAAATGAAGAGGGAACCTTATACTTTATGGGGCGTATTTGGGTTCCGCTCTATGGCGGTATTCGAGAAGTCATCTTTGACGAAGCTCACAAGTCGAGATACTCGATCCACCCAGGATCGGACAAAATGTATCAAGACTTGAAAGAATACTATTGGTGGCCAAAGCTTAAAAGCGATGTTACTATCTACGTTGGAAAATGCCTAACCTGTGCTAAGGTCAAGGCCGAGTATCAGAAACCGTCTGGTCTACTGCAACAACCAGAGATACCCATGTGGAAATAGGAGCAAATCTCAATGGCTTCATAACGGAATTACCCAGAAACCCTAGAGGGCACGACATGATATGGGTGATAGTTGATCGATTGACGAAGTCTGCGTATTTCCTACAAATCCGAGAGAAGGATAGCACTAGGAAGCTTGCTTAGCTGTATCTTAAAGTAATTGTGGCACGTCATGCAGTGCCTATTTCGATTATTTCAGACAGAGATGGACGTTTTGTCTCAAGGATCTGGCAATCCTTCCAGGAGGCCTTTGGATCTCAACTAGATCTGACCACGGCCTTCCATCCGCAAACAAATGGCCAAAGCGAATGGACCATATAAACACTGGAAGATATGCTTCGTGCATGTGTTATGGATCTAGGCGGCAGCTGGGATACTCATCTACCTTTAGTTGAGTTCTCCTATAATAACAGCTACCATACGAGCATAAAAGCCGCACTGTTCGAAGCTCTATATGGCCGCAAGTGCCGCTCGCCGTTATGTTGGGCAGACGCTGGAGACAAGCAGTTGATTGGCCCTGAACTTGTTCAAGAAACAACAGATAAGATCATGTAGATCCGAGAGCGCATTAAGGCGGCTCGTGATCGACAAAAGAGCTACGCTGATAAAAGACGGAAACCCTTAGAATTCGAAGTGGGAGACAAATTTTTGTTGAAGGTCTCACCTTGGAAGGGTGTAGCAAGGTTCGGAATGCGTGGAAAGTTGAATCCACGATACATTGGACCATTCAAGATCTTGGAAAGAATTGGTACCGTGGCGTACAAATTAGAGTTACTGGAAGAACTTAACGGAGTACATGATACGTTCCATGTGTTAAACCTTAAAAAGAGTCCAACCCAAGAAATAGTGATCATCCATGCGGATGAGGTGCATATCGACGACACACTCCGATTTACAGAACAACCCGTTGAGGTGACGGATTGGAAGATCCATAAAACAAGGAGGAGTCGCATTAAGCTTGTCAAAGTACGTTGGAACTCTAAGCACGGACCTGAGTACACGTGGAAATGCAAGACCGGTTCAAAGCCAAGTACCCCCATCTGTTCGAGAAAGCTCATGCGGGAGATAACTCAGCCTGAACTTCGGGATGAAATTCTTTAAACGGGGGGAGACTGTGACAACTAGCACAAAACCGGTAATTTCCGTACAGTCTAATTATTATTTAATATCTAAAATTATGTGCTTAAATGTCAACATTGTCAGATTACATGCTATACATTTGAATTCATGCATGTTTTATACTTCAAATATTGCTTTATGCATTACTTTAAACGTTGCGTCAGAAAGACTAGTAAGCTCACCGGTAAGACACGCTGTGTCAGCAATTCTGCAGAAAGCAGTCAGATAATAGAATTAGGGCCTAGGAATAGGTCCAACATCTAAAATACATTAAAACCCAAGTGTGGATACAAGGGTTAACATATAAACTTTCCGAAAGCTAAACTATGCACTAAAAAGCACCCGAAACGCACTTTAAATGCAGAATTCTGCATAAATCAGCACTAATTCAGCTATAATCAGCTATTTAACACAATAATATCATGAAAAATTTATGTTTTATGGTCCAAAATAACTCACAAAGTGTCGGGAATTAAAACAGCCACAAAAGGTGCTTCATACCAAGTGAAACTGCGCAATTCAGCACTTTAACGAACCGTAACGAACCGAACAACCGAACAATAACCGGGACATCAAAATTTGTCTAGAAGTAATGTTTTTATGATATTAAACTAGTATTGGTGCTAGAACACCTTAAAAATCATAAAAACACCTAAACACACTTAAACTAAGTTAAACCCCCTCGTTTGCACTTTAAACCCCTAACTTCCCAAATTTTACACTTTACCCCCCCCCCCCCCCTTTACCATAACCGGCCCCATGGGCCCCACATGACTTATATTATTTTATTAAACTATGTTCCCTAACTAGAATGCATAAGAATCTTAAAAAGATCATCATGTTGGATATTTTCTTTATAAAGACCTTAAGGTAGTATACTTGTCCTCCATTTCACAAAGTTCACTTCATCATCTTCCTTGCTTCCCCTTGGTCTCAGCTCACTTCACACACACACACACCACCATTTTCCCTTCATTACAAAGCAATCCAAGGCTACTAGGAGGTGTATGGAGGCCATCTAAGAAGGTGTATGGTGCTAGAAGTGGAAGGACCTCACTTTGGAGCTTTTAACCACTTGATTTCTTCCTTGTTCATCTTCTTCATTCTTGTGCCACTTCCCTAGCCAATAGAGCTAGTAGTAAGCTTCTTGATCACTAAAATAAGTCATGTTTATGTTATGTACAAGTTCCACCATCTAAACAACTTAAATTCTAATGTTAAAAATGAAAAGATCTAACATATTCATGAAGAAAATAAGTGATTACATGAATTTTTAGTGTATGTAATGAAGTTGTTGATGTTATATCTTGTGTTTATGTTTAGATCTAGTATGTTAAAGCTTAGATCTAACAAGTTTAAGCATGGATCTTGAAGGATCCATGGTTAAACTTGAAGATGAACATATGAAGCATTATGTGAACATGAAAAATGAATTTTGATACATAATCTTGTAATCTTGAAGTAATAAAGTGTGTGTAGAACTAATTTTTGAAACTAAAATTTATGGAAAGTTTGTTAAAAATTTAACAAAAAGCTTGTTTTTGAAAGATCTAAAGATATTAAGCCTGGATCTTGAAAGATCCATGATTAAACATGATGTTAAAAATAATGATCTTTCTAATAAACATAAAAGTGGTTTTAGAACATGATTTACAAACTTTAAAGACCATTAAACTCATGGATGAGTTGGTTAATAAAATAAAGCTTCATGAAAGTTTGTTTAAAATACTCAAGAACACTTATTTTTTGAAAGATCATCTTATGTAAAGTGTAGATCTAAAAGACTACACATTTTTAACAAGAAACAAGTTCACCATGATGTTTCATATGGAAAAATTAGTGTATGTTGTTGCTGATTATTGTTGGAAAAATTGTTTTGATGTTGAAAAGAAAATAAACACATGTTTTGAAAACATGGGAAACCTCCATTTTTAGGGGAAACTATGTCAAAATCTTAGAAAAATATAAGTTTTGGTGAAACTTATTCCCTAAAAATTCACCTAAAAATATTTACTAAGGTTTTCCTAATTTTTGTGTAAAATTACAAGTCAAGAAATGGTGATTTCTTCAAGTTAAAATTAGTATTAAGTATGTATAATTTTAGGGAAAATATATATATATATAGTGATCACCAAATTTTGTGCTAAGTGTATATTATGTGTATTATATATATTAGTGTATTAGGAACTTGAAAATACACTAAATACTCCCAAGGAGTATGAATACAAAAATACACATACAAATACATGAGAATACATAAGTATACAAGTATACAAAAATTCCTCACAAGGAAATACATGGACAAATACAAGAAAATATATTTACCAAATATATTCCTTAACATATTATTGAACTTGGATATTTATAGACTTAAATATATATATTTTGGACAAAAATATATAACCTATACCAAGTATTGGAATTTATACAAAAATCGGGTGTATAACAAGAATAACCATATATATATTTTATAGCATGACAAAATATATACATTTCATACAAGTCTTAAAAATATATTATTTTTTAAGAAATCTAATTCTAGAAAGTAATAAAAATCAAAGTATTGATTATTGGAGAAAAAAAAAACAAAATACACAAGTATTTACATAAAATACAAGTATCCTTTCCTAAGAATACTTGTACCAAAATAATATTGAGAATATTATTTCACAAAATACTTATATTTATTTTTGGGAAAATAATATAAGTAACTCACTTGAAAAGTTAAAAATATAAATTATTTTTAACAGTGTTGCAAAAGTCGTTAGGCGGTCCCTAGTCGGCCGACTGGGAGTTGGGAGTAATCGGAGTACTAGGAGAGTACTTGGGGAGTACGCGGACATGATAAATATAAAGAAAATTAATTGATGTATATTATATATATGTTAAAAGAAGCATAATTCATGTCAAAATGAGTATAATTTAAAATGAAACATGTTTGAAGTTCAAATCTGACCGAGTATAAGGCCGAGTAGTCCGAGTAGAAGGCCAAGTAGGCCGAGTAGTCCGAGTACAAGGCTAAGTAGGCCGAGTACAAGTCCGAAGTATTCTGAATACAAGGTCGACTAGTCTGAGTACAAGTCCGACTAGTCTGAGTACAGGCCGAGTAGGCCGATTTTGACCGCCGCCGACTAGTCAAGTCCGACTAGGGTAAACTCGCCTCGGAGGTGGTCCGAGGACCGAGTACTCGCCGAGTACAAGGCCGAGTAGGCCGACTTTTACAACACTGATTTTTAACAACTTATTACCTCGAAAAGTCTACATGAACGTATAAAGAACAAATACATAAGCTAAAGATAGTGACTTGTACTTGTGTGATACAAGTCTAGTGACTAACATTAGTAGAACCCGTATAGGTCACGACACTACAAAACCAACCGGTGAAGTTTACGGCGCAGGATACGCAAAGTTGTGAGTTCATGTCCCCACTTTTAAACTTTTACTTGCTTTCTAAACTTGGGGAAAATACATGTGTTATGGTATGTTGATTACAAAAACTAAGGAATGACACATAGATCACGTGACGAATAGGGTACCATAAGCACCATTAGTCAACGTATACATTTAGACCGCGGAACAGAAGGGTTAGATCTACTAGGTTTCAGGCAACCCCACTCTTGGCCTACTTCTACCAATGAGTGCTTTTGTGTCTCAGTCGATCTCGACAAAAATGCCTAGGTTTGGTGGCTTCCTATGTCGTGACATATGTTAATGGCCTTGCAAACCATTAGCGATCTCGTATTCCTTGCATTTACAGAACTCAGTTTCAGAAACGTCTTTACAAATTACATACCATGTTTTCATACAAGTATATAAACATTCTACACAAAAACTGCCTGAATTCACACCAACATTATGTTGACGATTTTCCAAAACTTACATGTATTTCAGGTAACTAAAGTGGATGTACGCGTGGTCTCACTCTTGCTCTTGGATGTCGCTTATGTTTTAGTCTTGTCATGTCAAGACTCCTTTGCCTATTTTGTGGGATTTGGTTATTATACTCCATCCCGTGTGGTGATATAAGAACCAAAACCTTGATGTCTATCTTTTAAATAAAGATGTAAACTTTTCAAACAACATGTTATCTTGTGATGTAAACACTTAACCTATGTTATGTTAATGGCATTTGGAGTTATTTTACGAGCATGTAGTATGTTTACCATTCGTATGCAATGAGAACCTTTCAGGATCACACCTCGTGCTTCCGCCTTAGAAAGGGGTGTGACAGTTGCGGGTTGGTTCCACGGTACATCAAGCCACAAGGGTAAGAAGAGAAGGGGTTTGAGGGTGGGGTCCATTTCTTGAATGATGTATGTGTGATTTGTGGGTGGGGTAAAAGAGTGGGGTCCATGGTTCAAGGGTACTTTATAGTGCAAGGGTTAGGCGTCGCCAGTGTTTTATAGTGCAAGGGTACTTTGTAAAGAATTTGACATGGCTCCAGTTGATTGGTCGGGACAAGGGCAGTACCCTTGAATGCCCCTTCCTCCTTAAGGGGGGTTGGCAGAGTGGGATAGGGGCGTGGAGGGGCTCTCATCTCCCCTTCTCAACACCTCACTCTGTATAATCTAATACATAGCCTTATATGTTACCTCAAAATATCATTTATTATTTTTCTAAATCTCAGTGTAGTCTTACACGTAGCCTTATATGTTAACTATTAAATATTTTAATCGTATAATTCATATTTTCTAACCTAGGAAAGGTTAACCAAGACTTAACCAGTTGGACTACACCACCTTCTAAGTGACTCATGTTCGATTCATGTTCCCTCAATTAGTTTTGGTGGCATCGGGTGATGATGGGAGACTAGGTGAGTAGGCTGCGATCGCTAGCTCGATTCTTAAACTGAACGGGTTTTATCTCACCGCACTATCGTGCCTTCGGATGAATGTTCACGAGCTTCGGGCCTAGGTGAGAGTTTTTCTCAATTCAGAGGCGGGTGTATGCCGGTACCCATCTGTAGAAATGATTGGCGGTTCGAAAAAGAAAAAAAAAAAGAAAGCAAAGGTAACCAAGTTGATTTATTAAATTTTTTCTGCGGGGAGTGGGGGCGTTTGTGGGGCGGGGGAAGCCAGGCAACACTGGTTAACCCACTCCGTGCCAGCGTTGGCTTTTGGTGTTGCCCAGCCAGCGTTGCTATGAAGCCCGGCGTGGGGCGGGGGGAGAGTTGTCTTTGCTGGCTACTATTGGCTGTGGCATATGACCGTTGGGCTAGTCGTTTGGCATAGCCATTGGCCAACGACTATTTTAAAAAAATGTTTTATTTATAATCTATTATATATAATAAATGAAAGTGATTTGGGCCACGTGTCACTTAATTAGGGCATCCTCAATTCTGTTTTCTCGCCCAACAGTACCACACTTTCATCCCTTTTATACTCCCTCCGTCTCCTTTTTTCCTTTTCAAAACCCTAGATCTGAATCTTCTTCTCCTTCTCCTTCTCCTCTACTCTTCTCCCTTCTGAATCAAAGATCAAACCAAATCATCTCATCATGAATCATTCCAAGCGTCACCAGGTAAGCCCTATATCTTCATTTATTTCAGTATTGTAGCCCTAATTTTGATTGCAATCCTAACTCGGTTTTCTTGATTTTCTAGCCCTAATTCGACATTGAACCGGAAATTGAAGAACACATAACTCGAAATCAGCCTTTGTAATTTTCATGTCTGATTATACCATGAAGAGGTAATATCTGGCTTTTGTAATTTTCATTATGATTTGTATGCTTTTAGGGTTTGATTTTATATTGGTCATCACATTAATGTTGAGTACTCAAGAATATTGGATGGTTTAATTAATTTTATTTTGGGTATTTTTGGATGATTTCATCCATTTCTTTAGATATGATTATGTTTGTTTTTGTTTTTTATTTTTACTAAAGTTTTGTTATCTGAGTTATGACTAAATGATGATTGTGAATGATCTGCTGCAGAAGATGATGATGATTGGTTTCCAGTATCATTGTTCCAACATCGTTTAAAGTATGTGTTTTTTGCTACTCCAATTTTGAAATTTTTAATTTTTAATTTTGAAGTGATATACTCTAATTCTCACTTTATATTTCAGTCTAATCACAGTTGTTTGAAATTCATACAATCTGTTGCGTGTTATTATAGGTTTGTATTAAAAGAAGCATAAAGTTAAATTAAACACAAAGAAAGATTATTAAATGTACATTTAAAATATTTTTTGCTTATGACTAAATGATGATTATATATGACTTTCGGCAGATGATGATGATGTAGAACCCGCAGTAGTTCCTACTAAACGCAAGAAATGATCTACTAGTGTTGTAAGATAAGATTTTATCTTACTAGAGTAATGGTCTTTCCTGCCTTTTTTGTATTAAAAGAAGCATAAATTTTGGTTTAAAGCAGCTCTTTATGAACAAAGTTAAGGATTAAGTATATGAGGACAGGGCTACTCTTCAACAGCTAAAGAAGTGTTTTCATGTACTGCATCTTGGCCTGTTCACGAGAGATCAGGTTTCTATAAATCCTGATGTTGATGCATTGAGTACTTCCGTGGAGTTCATGGCGATTGTCGAAGATATACATTGATGGAGTTTAAAGCTAAAAGCACTAAATTTTAAGCTAAAAGCACTAAATTTTTGTTGTTAGGTTCGTAAATTTCTTGGTGTTGTTCTTAGATTTTAAATTTTTGCTATTAGATTCGTAAATTTCTTAGTTTCGTTTTCTTGAATTCTATGTAATTTTGTAAAGAAGTACACTAACAAACAGTGGTTTGAACATCTGTTTGCATTTTGGTCAATAGTTAATGGAAACCCATGTTAGGTTGAACAGTGTTTTTAAGAGGAAAACAGTGTGAGAAGACAGTAGATCTTATTAAGTTAAACATCTATTCAGGGTTAAACAGATGTTTGGCCTTTAACAGATGTTTGGCCTTTTATATCAGAGGTTTGGACTTAAACAGTTGTTTGACCTTAAACAGATGTTTGGCCTTAAACAGATGTTTGACCTTAAACATATGTTTTACCTTAAACAGATGTTTCGCCTTCTATATCAGATATTTGGACTTAAACAGATGTTTGACCTTAAACAGATGTTTGGCCATAAACAGATGTTTGGCCTTAAACCAAACATCTGTTTAAGGTCAACATCTATTTGACTATTGGCCAACATTTGATTGACTTTTGGTCAACATCTGTTTGAATTTTGGTCAACATCTTATTTTGTAAAGAAGTACAAAAACAAACATTTTTACAAAATCCCAAATCACCCTATCATTTAAGTGCATTTAAGTAAAAGTGGAAATGATATTATTCATGTGGTCCTGTTGTGCTTTTGTTTGACCTCTAATATGGGTTCATGATCTAATCCGGTGATTTAAAGACATTGTTGTTTCATGTTTATACTAATAAATAAAAATCAAGTACACTTGGATGATCATTAAGCTCCTCATTTTGATTGTTTGGGTATAGTATTCTTGAAATTGGTCTTTTTTTGCAAACAGATGTTTATGGGAAAACATTTGTTTAAGCTCAAACCTTTGTTTAAGGCCAAACATCTGTTTATGGCCAAACTTCTGTTTATGGGCAAACATCTGTTTAAGCTCAGACCTTTGTTTATGTTAACAGTGTTTATATGTAACAGTGTTTTTCACATCAATGTTTTATAGTCTGTTAGGTTGTTAGATGTCATCACCTCAGTGTTTTATATGTAACAATTTTTATGGCATTAGTGTTTATAAGTAACAGTGTTTATCACAACAGTGTTTATATGTAACAGTATTTATCACATCACTTAAGTGGTTTCATCTGTACTATAAATTGAATAGTTGTTTCATTTTTATACTAATAAATAAGAATCAAGTACACTTGGATGATTATTAAGCTCCTCATTTTGATTATTTGGGTATAGTATTCTTGAAATTGGTCTTTTTTTGCAAACAGATGTTTATGGGCAAACGTTTATTTAAGCTCGAACATCTGTTTAAGGCCAAACATCCGTTTATGGCCAAATTTCTGTTTATGGGCAAACATATGTTTAAGGTCAAACTTCTGTTTAAGTCCAGACAACTGATATATAAGGTGAAACATCTGTTTAAGCCCCAACATCTGTTTAAAAGCCTGTTACAACCACTGTGTTGGTTGAAACATTTGATTGTTAAAAGTTATCCACTGCTGAAATACAACCTCCGTTTCTTCAATCTTCGTGTTGACCACTGACTGACCAAACATCAGTGTTTAAAAAATTGTTGGGTATCCACTGATAGGAAAAAATAGCCACTGCTCACTTTTTTTATTGTTGACATCCATTGATATTGACCATCAGCGGTTTTCCTAAAAAACAGCCTCTGCTCACATTTTTATTATTGATGGTGTTAATTAGTAATAGATTGAAATTATCAAATAAAAACTAGAATTATTACAATGAAATTACCATTTTACCTAATCGTTACTCCAGTGATCTAAGAGTTCCTCCAACATTGTTTTCATGATAAAATTGAAAGTTAAATTAAAAAATAAAAAAAAATCTTGATGACTATTTGTTGCAAATCAAATCAGTAATTAATGCTAATTTCTTAAGCTTTGGACATTTAAAATATGCAAAATGTGAATTTCAAACTAACGGTTATTATCTCTTAATTAAAGTTAAAATAAAAATTAGAAAAGTCATCATGACAATTGCTTTCAAATCAGATCAGTAATTACTGATAATATCAGTAATTTTAAAATTCAAAATATGCAAAATGGTAATTTAAAATTGACGTTCTCTCTCTTTTTTCCTACTTTGCATATCATTTCTAATATTTAAGTAGTTTAATAAAGTAGGATATAAGGATATACACTACTTACCTTTCAGTTCCTAATAAACATCAGTTCCCAATAAACGTCATGACAATTGCTTTCAAATCAGATCAGTAATTACTGATAATATCAGTAATTTTGAAATTCAAAATTCAAACCATATATTCTTATCCTATAAATAAGATATAATTATCTGGTTTCACATTCAAATCTCGTTCGCTCATATATGTGAGCGTATCTCTCTCTCTCTTAAATGCATCTTTCTCGTGATTCAACCGTTAATCTCCGATTACACTTCTTTGTTCAAATGTTTGTTGATTATGTTTACATGTTATCGTTCCAGTATCATTGTTCCAACATCGTCGTTTCAATGAAGCTTCCCATCACACATCAACCTTTCAATATCGATGTTGCAGTATCATTGTTGCAACATCGTGAAAAGTTGAATGTGATATCTTCTTTGATGGGAGAGTTGCAGCTTGAACGGACGATATGTATCTTCTATCGTGAAAAGTTACATGTGTTGTCTTCTTTGATGGGAGAGTTGCATTGTTCGATTTTCGTTAAATCGAAATTCAGGTTTTGTTGGGTCATGAAGATTTTCTCCTTTTATAGAAAGTATAGATTCGTGCAATATCGTGAAAAGTCAGATGTGCTGCAACAGTTGAGAAGAGACCTTTGCATTTTAGGTTTGTTTCTTATCGTGAAAAGCCATGAACTGCTCCTTTTATAGAAAGTATAGATTCAAGAGCTGAAGAGATGTTTTGATGGATTGCAAGTTAGCCTGTTCACTAGAGAGCAGGTTTCCAGAGATCTTATGTGGATTCCTTCAACTTCCATTCATGAGCTTTTTGTTGTCAGTAATATAGAGTGCGGTGATAGAGAGGTGCAGTTCATGGCGATGCTTAAGGACATACATCGAGAGGTTCAGCAATCGATGGAGTTGAAACTGAAGTTTCTTAATTCTTGCTGTTATTCTTAGATTTGAACTTTAAAATTGTTCAGTTTGTGATGTAATTATTGGACTTTTAGTTTTAAGGTCATGAATAAATGAATAAATTTAATTTTATAAATCTATGTTGTGTTTTATTTTTACTTATTATTTAGTGTTCGAGTAAGATTTAGATTATGTTGATGTTGAATTTTGTCTGACATCTGTTTGGTAAGTCAACAGAGGTTTAATAGTGTCAAGGATTGGTTTGATGGTAAACCTCTGTTTCTTCATTCTTCATGTTGAACTTTAATATTGTTTCGTATGTGATGTAATTATTGGACTTTTAGTTTTAAGGTCATGAATAAATGAATAAATTTTATGGATTCTGTTTTTCAACAGGGATGTAATGCAATGAGTCCTCAATTGAATAGATGGACACTTGCTTCCTTTCAAAGGGTTATGGTGTGGTTATAACAGCTGATCATGCTAAGGACTGTTATAATTAACCACTGCTCCTTATAAAGACTGATGGAATTAAAGACTGATGAGGCCTATCCACTGTTGAAGACAAAGCCCTTTTAAAGACAAGCACTTATGTACCTAAAGACTGGTCAACGAAAGGAAAACCACTGCTCAGTAGCAGCAGTGGTTTAACATCTACAGCGGATTCAACTTTAGTATTTATGTATCAGTGTTTCTTATGTAACAGTGTTTAGTGTAGCAGTGGTTCCCTATAGTTTATCTCTCGAGACTAACCTTTATACAAACTTAAAGACGAACCACTGCCCAAACATCTGTTTATGGGCAATCATCTGTTTAAGGTCAAACATTTGTTTAAGGCCAAACATCTGTTTATGGCCAAACATCTGTTTAAGGGAAAACATCTGTTTAAGTCCAAACAACTGATATGAAAAGCATGTGTTTACGAAAAACTATTTGCCCTTTGATTGTGTTTACAAAGTTTGTTTCCATTTCCGCTGCATCTAATCTCATTTTACTTTCATTCATTTTTCATAAACCTTAAAAAGTCTGCCATAACCACTGTTTTTGGTTCAAACATATGTTCTGTTAAATACTGTCCACTGCTGAAAGTCAACCCCTATTTTCTCATTTGTGTGGTAATCACTGTTGCTCAAAATCAGTGTTTTTCAACCACTGATAGGCTATCCACTGATAGTAAAAGTCACCCACTATTCTCATTTTACCGTTGCAACCACTGATATTACTCCATCAGTGGTTTTATAAAACAATTGTCTTCCAATATTCATCAGGGGTTGGCACGTGGACAGTACATAGCGGTAAGATCCTTTGTAACCGCTGCCACGTCAGCATTCACTTTTTCCCCTATAAAACCCTGATCAAAACCCCCCAAACAGGGTTTTCACTGTCGAATCGAATTCAAAATTCCTTTCTCAAAGCAGTTATCATCCATTTCTCTTAAATCATTCATTGTCTTCTTCCTCTCGCACACATACTCAAATCCCTGTTTTCATCTTCTCACAGTTTCACTCAAATGGCCACTGAAATCCCATTCAAAGCTTCACACAATTACTTGGGTCTACTTACAAAACCAAGTCACACGGAAACCTTCAATTCCATCATCGATACTATGTCGTCTTCAAAGTACAAAACTTTGTTGACTTCTGATGCACCGGTTTACCTGGCAACCCAGAGAGAATTTTGGAAGAATGCCAAACTTGAATCTCAAGATAAAACGCCCATAGCCATCAATTCCTCGATAAAGGGTGTACCAGTTAAAATCACACCACAAAGTCTATCAAAAATTTTTGAACTGAATGATCTTCAAGGTAAAACTTCCTTTCCTAAAATAGATTATCAAACTGATTTTTTAGAAAGAGGGTATGCTGAGGAAATGAAAAAAGAAACTTTGTAAAAAGGCAGTTTTCCTCCTGCCACAAGGTTTTTGTTTCATACCCTCTTGATGTGTGTTTCCAATAAGACCACTGCTTTCAATGAAATTCCATTAAAGATCCAATACATGGGTTATGCTATCTTGTATGGGGAAAACTTTAACTACTCCCAGGAGATCTTTGATCACTTGGTCAAAAATGTTTCTAAAAAAATCATTTTTACTATTTCCAAGGTTCTTAAGCTTTTATTTTCAAAAGAAATTTGAAAAGGATAATGCTCATGTGCTTATCCAAGGTGAACCTTTACAAATAAATGGCCTTACTGCTGAAACTTTTACAAGGCTATCAAAACCATCTTCAAAAACACAAGCAGAGGCTCCTGAGCGGACTTTAGCAGCTACCACTGCTCCTCAGGCACCTGCTGCTGAGCCCACTGCTCAAGGTGATCACAGCAGCAAAACAACTGCTGTGAAACCCACACCTAAATCCACTAAAAGACCAAAACAAAAGAAAATACAAAAGCCCCCCAAACCTACAAAAAAGGCAACTCTGGAAGATGAGATCCCAGAGCAACTGCCAGTGACAACACAAAAGTCACCAGAAACCACTGCTGCTACTTCCTCACAGCAGTTGGTAGAAAGATCTCAACCTGAACCTCAAACTCCTCCTGTTTCTTCTAAAAAAGAACAGGTTGTAAGAATAGGGACACCAAATTATGATGCTCTGGACGCACTTGAATCCATCATCCACAGCCTACCGCCTGGGACAAATTCTCTTTCCACTCCCATACTCACTGCACAATTCCACCACAAACAAAACTTTTGTTCGATGCACTTGATATAGCTCAGACAGCAATCAGTTCCTCTCAACCACCTATCACTGAGAGCATGCCACAGAAAGTGACTGAGTCTGAGCTCCCTATCATTGCTAACCCACCAACAACACCTGAGGAGGTTACACTGCAGGATGTACAAGTACTTCCTGTCAGTAGTTCAAGTGAAGCAGTTACTACAAGTGTTGAACCCACTGGTTTACACTTGGATAGTAGTTTCATCAATCAGACTTCCTTGAAGGTGATGTGTGTAAGTGTGTATAGTTTTTAATGTATATTTTTAAGCCCTTTTACACTTTTTAGCCAAGTTTTAAATTTATAAAACACGATATTTACTAACACTAAACACACATATGGGCAAGTGCACCCATCGTGGACGTAGTATAGTGTTGGTAACATACCGAGGTCGTCCAAGGACACAAGAGCTTTTAGTACCGGTTTATCCTCAACGTCTAATCAAATCAAAACGTTAGAAAAAGGTTTTAAACTAGAAAAATAAAACTAACTAAAATGCTGAAAAATAAAAATAAAAGTAAAACAGATAGACAAGATGAATCACTTGGATCCGACTCGTGTGTAGTGTAACCTTTGATTATTTCCGCACTTTTGCACTTTTCAAGAAATTATCTTAGTTATTGTAGTAGGCCCCTCTTTTGAAGGTGACGTTACCCTCATCCCAGTAGTTTGAGTCAGCAAGGATACAATCCTAAAGGGTCGGATTATTGAAAGATAATTAATTAAGTTATTAATGCATAATGTGGTAGGCCCCTCTTTTGAAGGTGACGTTACCCTCGGCTAAGTAGTCTGAGTCAGCAGGGATACAGTCCTAAGTAGTCGGGTTAAAGTTTTAACAGTAGTTTAACTTATGAGGGGATCAAAGAGTTTGGACCCCCGCCATCCAATACCGGTGGGTATTGAAGGAGGTCCTACTAAATTTGACCCAGGTCCTTTGCAGGATCTATACACAGAACAATGGCAAGACTCTTACCAAACCGTTCCCTTAACCCCCGACCAGGTAGCAAACATATCTCCTTGTAGACCGTGGAGATATGAATGGTGAAAATCTTTTATTTTATATAGACAGTAAAATAATGCCAAGACACCACGGACAAACGATAAGGAAGAATCACCTTCAACATAAGAAACTAGTTATTAAAGTCATTAATACATAACCAAATAAAAAGTGCGAAAAGATTAAAAATAAAAAGTATTACACTAAACACTTGTCTTCACCAAGTGATGTAAGAGACTTGGGCAAACATGGCCTTTGATTGTCAAGAACTCTTACGATCAATCTTGGATCCCAAGACGACTCACACACTCTATGATGGACAATGGATGATGGTGGTGGATGATGGTGTTGTGATGGTGGTGGGTGGTGGGTGAAGTGTGAGAGAGGTGGTGTGCCAAGGGATGGTTTGCAAATGAGCCAAGCACCCCTATTTATAGCCTGAACAGCAGCTCGGGCACGGCCCCGTGTCCAATGGGCACGGCCCCGTGTCCATCCTCCTTCTCTTTCTTCATTAATTGCAGTTTGTCTACATTAGTTGACCACGCCCCCGTGTCTGCTGGGCATGACCCCGTGTGCAGAAGCGTATCTGTACTATCAAGATTTCCCTAGATCCTGCGAATCTTAGAGTTGACCATGGCCCCGTGTCCGCTGAGCACGACCCCGTGGTGGGCGATAGAAGATTCGACAACTTTGTCTTTTCTGCTGACACTTGGGCACGCCCCCGTGCTCATTGAGCACGGGGCGTGTTCAGCCTTCTGTTCTCTTGTTTTGCTTGGGAAGATGCTGTCGGGGAGGCAGGGCATGCCACGTTTGTTCCTTTTCTTGTATTTATGTTAGATTTAGCTGCCTTTTTGCTTCTTTTGTTTATTTGAGCTCATTTAATCCTAAAAAATACAAAAGGAAGACAAAAACACACTTTTTCCAACATTAGTACTAAAAAATGGTTAGTTTTATGCCACAATTGATGTAATTTATATGTTGCATTTTGTGCACATCAAATACCCCCACACTTGAATCTTTGCTTGTCCTCAAGCAAAACTCTTTATAATGTGGCTTTACACTCCCAAATGGAATGGGTAGAAGAGAAGGTTTTTTGGGCTTGTCATAGAGTGTCGGGATTTCTAAGATTCTTTATTAAGTTTTATTCTTATTTATTTACAATCCTATTCTTCATGATTTATTAAAAACATTTCATAAGATAAATTACTTATTCGGGCATAACATGCCTTTTTTAAAATTCCATTTATATACAAGTTCACATACCTCACGGGTGATCACTCAACACTCGGCCGAAGATGTATTTTTAGTGATTCACTCGAGAGCGGCGTGGAACTTACTCCTACCATAAGCTTGCCAAGCAATCAATCCTCCTCCTTTTTAACTATACACCTTTGTAAATATCAAGAGGACTTTTGGGGTGAAGGGTTAGGCTTGGGCTAAAGGTGGGTGGTTGGGTTAGTGGTTAGTAAAAGGGCGAAAAGCGTAAAAAGCGTCGGTTTTCATAAGACTCGTTATTTTTCAAAACTTTTTATTTTGATGAAGCATTTCTTTCAAACAAAGTTGTCTTTGATAAACTTGTTTGTTTATTTCTTTGGCTTCATCACCATTTTTTTTAGAGTCATAATAAAAACCGAGCTTGTTACTAAAACAAAGGGTTTAAAATGAAAAAGGGTTTTGGTGGGTAAAAGGGTTTTTTTTTTGGGTTAAGAAATGAAAATGTTTAGGCTCAAAGGGGTTAACTAGGGGGATTTTGGGTATGTGGTAAAAGAAAAAGAAAAATAATGGTGTAGAAATAAAAAGGGTTAGTCCTAATGCCTCCATCATTTACTTACTCGGGTTTAAGTTGGTAAGGACCGGGAATGTATCGTCGTGGCAAGTTCTAGAGTCGTAAGAACCAAGCGGCTATTCACAAAAGAAATGAAAAATGAGCATTTAGTTTAAAGATATGTATTTGTATGCTCAATAAAGGCTCAAAACTCACTTTTGTGGGAATGGGTTTTTATGTGATCAAGTATATATAATCAAATTTTAACTAAGCTTGTCATGCCGTTTCATAATTTTCTTATGTTGGTTCTTTTTATCACGACGCTATCGGTTGTAAATTTGTAAAAATATAACCTTTTTAGAACTTGAATTTCCCAACTTAAACTTAGATAAGTAAAAAATGAAAATTTTTGAAAAAATTTGGGGTGATTAGCGGTTCCTATAGAGTTTTGTGTAAGGCTTGTATTTAGGACTTGCAAGATTTAAAGTTTTAGCATCCTCCCCCCCACACTTAAATTACACATTGTCCTCAATGTGTCCCAAAAATAAGTTTTTAGGTTGATTGAATGTGTAAAAAGGTGTATAAAAGCAAAAATTTATGTTACTGGGCGTCTGGACACGGCCTCGTGCTCGATGAGCACGACCCCGTGTTCAGAGTGCCAGTAACGAAAACTTATAGAAGGTGGACACGGGGGCGTGTTGGCTGGGCACGACCCCGTGTCTGGAAAAAATCTGCAGAATTAAATAAACAGCAGGTCTGGGGAAATGGGCACGGGGGCGTGTCGGCCGGACACGACCCCGTGTAGACAATCTGCAAAGGTGAAAAAACAGGTTTCGGGCTTCGGTTTTCCTGTCCCGGCTTTAGTAGCACTAATGTTTAGTGCTCTAAACCTCGTATGTACCTGTTTTATCAATAAACACTACACCAAACCATAGCAAACATCCTAAATTACCAAGTTCAATATCCACATCACAAAGTTAAAAAGAAAAAACAAATGCAGAAAATAAAAAGAGTTAAAAGGAAAGTAAATTGTTCAACACTCGGCACGCAGGCCGGAAATTGTTCAAAAGAAAAGAGGGTTAACCTGTGGGACCTCCTACCAGCTGCTCCTCCCGCCTAGTCCATGTCCTCATCCTCATCATCACCTCCTCCTCCGTGCCCCGCCATGTACTCCCGGATGTTCCCGATGTCATCTTGAATATCGGAGATGTTTCTCTCAATTGCTCCGACCCGGTTGTACGTGTTACACGCCAAGTTATAGGTGTTCCTGGTGCACATGAGGTTTTCCTGCAACAAATCATGTAAACTTTGGAAGTTAGGAAAACCGCCTCCTTGTGAGGAGGATTGCCCCCGATCACCATGGGGCTGGTGTTGGAAATGAGGAGGTGGTTGGAACTGTGGAGCGTGAAGGACAAGTGCCTCTTGCGGGTTCCATGCATGCCCTTGGACCCTTTGGAAGCTAACCGACCCATCTTTTGCTTCATAGATCAAGTTCATGGAGCGGCAGATGTGTATGTCCACTCTTCCCGACCATGGACTCCTTTGGAAAGACCGAGGCATGTTCACGAAGCGCTTGAAGAGACGGTATATCTACCCCCCGAAGAAGATAGGTGTTGGTGGAGTAGCAAGCCGGTTCCAATGCATGTTTCGGAGCAGGAGGTATGGAACATCGAGGTGTCTGCGGTTATGAATGCAATGAAGAACTATCAGATCTCTTAGCCCGACAACGCCACTGCTATCATGCCTTTGACTAAGAGAGTAGGTGAGGACCCGATGAATGTAACGGTAAAGAGGGTACCTCAACCTAGTGCTCTTAGTGCTGCTTGGGTTGTAGTGCCCATCTCCGATTTGAGCCTAAGCGGCTTGGCATTCGTCTTCTACGAGTTCACGTAACCCTCCAGTGTTTTCTTCATTACCCGCGTCTTCCTCCGCATACAACCCCACCATCGACCCAAACTGTGCCATCGAAATTGAGTACTTGGTTCCCCCACATCGGAACTCTACCCCATCATTATCAAATGGCTCGCACCTTGAATTGAACACAAATGTGCTATAGAATTCCAAAGTATATTCGGGGACCGAATGAAGGCGAGTAGTAAGGGCGAATCTCAGCGGCCCGGTGACTAGGTTGTTGAAGCGGTCCCATTGGTTCACTAATCCCAAAAGATCCGTGCACACTTGTCTTCGGTATTCCTCCGGTCTGGTTCGTAGCACATCGTATCTTGCTCTAGCGTCGAGCTCATTTGCATTGAACCTTGTGAATTTCTTCGACATCTGAAAGAATATACCAAAAGTTAGCATGAAACAGTGAAATTTTCGAAGAAAACTGAAAACAGTGAGCTGGACACGGCCCCGTGCTCAGCGGGCACGGGCCCGTGTCCAGGCGTCTGTTACACAAAAATCCCATTTTTCGACCCGGTCCCTAAAACTTGAAAATTTTTGGTCCAGTAGGTGCGGTTTCCCCCGAAAATGAAACCCCAAGTGCCGTTTTCCCAAAACAAACCGTTTACCCCTTCGATTTTATCTTTTTCGGTTCAAAAACAAGGGTTTGGGATTTTTGTGAGAAATCGGGCGAATTTTTTAACAATACAAGTGGATTTACTTCCCATAACACTAATCTAAACTAATGCTAACAGATTTATGCAAAAAAATTGAGGTTCGATCCGGATGAAGTTCAAGAACCCTAGATTTTTCCCCAAATTTTTGATGTTTTAACTACATGCAAGTGCTTAATCTAACTACTAATGATGATAGAATCATACCTTGATGTTGTTAGAAGTAGAGGAGACGTCGAAATTCTGCAGAAAATCGCCTGAACCAGAGAGTTTTCGGGGAAACGGGGCGTGTGGAAATGAAGAAACTGTTTGGAAAAGGGGTTTTATCCCGACAGTTGCGCGGACACGGCCCCGTGTCCAGCGGACACGGCCTCGTGCCGAGCAAACTTTTAAAAAAAATTTAAGTGCTCGTGTGAGTGCCCTGTTTTCCCAAAACTCGGTTAGAAGACTTATCGATTAAGATGTCATCCCGCTTGTTCGTAACTTACCAGGTATGATGTTGATGCTTTTACTCTTCGACCATTTGAAGCGAGATTTCTTCCTCTTCATCCTCAATGAATCCTTGGTAGAGCTTCAGCCATTGGCCATTGACTTTGAATGGAATTCCATTCCAATATTTAATTTCTACTGCACCGTGTGGGAAAATATGAGTGATGGAAAAAGGTCCTGACCACCTAGACTTTAATTTACCAGGAAACAATCAAAGTCGTGAATTAAACAAAAGAACTTGATCTCCTACTCGAAATTCATTAGGTTTAATGTGTTTGTCATGCAAATTTTTCATTCTTTCCTTATAAATTTCAGAGTTAGAGTATGCATAATTCCTTAATTCGTCTAATTCATTTAATTGACAAAATCGATTTTTACCTGCAAATTCTAAATCTAAGTTTACATTTTTAATTGCCCAGTAGGCCTTGTGAGCTATTTCTACCGGCAAATGACAGCTTTTTCCATAGACGAGCTTATATGGGGTTGTACCTATGTTTGTTTTATAAGCAGTTCGAAAAGCCCATAAAGCATCATCTAATTTATCGGCCCATTCTTCTTTATTTAACCCTACGGGTTTTTCAAGTATTCATTTTTAAACCTCTGTTAGTCACTTCGGCTTGTCCATTTGTTTGAGGGTGATATGCTGTTGAGACCCGGTGATAGACCCCATATCTTGTAAAAATTTTCTCAAGTTGATGATTACAAAAGTGGGTACCTCTATCACTTATTAATGCTTTAGGTGTGCCAAAACGAGAGAATATTTTTTTAAGAAATCTTACCACAACTCTTCCATCATTTGTTGGAAGTGCCTCGGCCCATTTAGACAAGTAATCTACCGCCACAAGTATATATTTGTTTCCTTTTGACGGTGGGAAAGGTCTCATAAAGTCGAGTCCCCACACATCAAAAATTTCACAAACAAGAATGCCATTTTGTGGCATTTCGTTTTTGGAAGAAATATTACCTATTCTTTGGCAAGCGTCACATGTCTTGACAAGACTTTGGGCGTCTTTGTAAATGGTAGGCCAATAAAATCCTGAATCAAATACCTTTCGTGCGGTACTAGCGGCACCATGATGTCCTCCGTATGGACCTTCATGACAATGGCAGAGAATTCTTATTGCTTCACTACCATGTACGCACCGTCGGATGAGTTGGTCGGCACACATTTTGAAAAGATAAGGATCTTCCCAAAAATAATGCTTTACATCATCAAAGAATTTCTTTCTTTGGTGATGTGGCCATCTTTTGGCGACTATACCGCTAGCTAGGTAGTTAGCATAGTTGGCATACCATGGTTCTTCTCTGTATTCCACCATTTAGAAGGACTCCGTTGGGAATTTTTCGTTGATTTGCTCGTCCCTGGTTGCCTCCAAAGCTGGGTCTTCTAGGCGTGAAAGATGATCTGCTGCGGTGTTTTCTGCTCCTCTTTTGTCTTTGATTTCAATATCAAATTCTTGGAGTAGAATCCACCGAATCAAACGGGGTTTAGCATCCTGTTTCTTGAAAAGGTATCGAATGGCTGCATGATCTGTATAGACTATTGTTTTAGAAAGAACAGGATAAGAACAAAATTTATCAAAAGCAAATACCACAGCTAGTAACTCTTTTTCAGTTGTTGTGTAATTTTCTTGTGCATCATTAAGTGTTTTACTAGCATAATAAATTGGGTGGAAATGCTTTTCTTTTCTTTGTCCCAAGACTGCTCCAACTGCAAAGTCACTTGCATCACACATGATTTCGAAAGGTAATTTCTAATTAGGCGCTATCATGATAGGTGCATTGACTAGCATTTCCTTGAATGTTAGAAATGCTTGATTGCAATCCTTGTCAAAGATGAAAGGGGCATCTTTTTCAAGTAATTTTGTTAGAGGTCTTGAAATTTTTAAAAAGTCTTTGATAAACTGCCTATAAAATCCGGCATGCCCTAAGAAACTTCTGATTGCTCTAATGGAGGATGGTGGTGGTAATCGAGAAATAGTGTCTATTTTTGCTCGATCAACCTCCATTCCTTCGCTTGATATTTTGTGACCGAGTACTATTCCCTCCATAACCATGAAATGACATTTTTCCCAATTAAGGGAGAGGTTAGTTTCCTCACATCGGGATAGCATTCGTTCAAGGTTATCGAGGCATTGGTCGTATGAATCTCCAAAGATAGAAAAGTCGTCCATAAAGACTTCCATTGTCTTTTCTATCATGTCATGGAAGATGGCCACCATGCAACGTTGGAATGTTGCGGGGGCATTACATAGACCGAATGGCATGCGTCGATAAGCAAAAGTTCCATAGGGACATGTGAATGTTGTCTTTTCTTGGTCTTCGAGTGCTATCGGGATTTGAAAGTAACCTGAAAAACCATCCAAGAAACAACAAAATTTATGACCAGATAATCTTTCTAACATTTGGTCAATGAAGGGCAAAGGAAAGTGATCTTTCCTCGTTGCTTCATTTAACCGTCTATAATCTATACATACCCTCCATCCAGTGACGGTTCTCGTTGGTATTAATTCATTATTTTCGTTAGTTATTACCATCATACCTCCTTTCTTTGGAACTACTTGGACGGGACTTACCCAAGGACTATCGAAGATAGGATAAATAAGTTCGGCGTCAAGTAATTTGATGACTTCGTTTTTAACCACTTCTTGGACATTTGGATTTACTCTTCGTTGTGATTGTATTACCGATTTGAAGTCATCATTCATTAAAATTTTGTGCGTGCACATGGAAGGACTTATTCCTTTAATATCTACAAGTTTCCACGCGATCGCATTTTTGTGTTTTTTCAAAAGTTTAATTAATTTTTCTTTTTCTACACTACTTAATTTAGACGAAATAATTACAGGTGATCTACCATCTTTGTCTAGAAAAGCATATTCCAAACATTTCGGAAGTTCTTTGAGCTCAAGAGGTGGGTCTTTAGGAGACTCCTTATTTGGTTGCTCATTTTGATCAAGAACTTTAAAAGTTTGTTCTATGGCGACCTCTTCTTCAGCAAAGTGGTCAATCTTTTCACTTGTATCGGGTGGTTCATCTTTATCTTCAATTAGGGGGTCATTATTGCCAAAAGGATATTTCATTGAACGCTCAAGATCTATGCTCCTTTTGAATGCCCCTAATTGAAGAAGTAGATTGTTGTACTTCCAGTTTTTCAAAGCTTCGTGAGTTTTTACAAAAGGTCGTCCCAACACTAGAGGAGCGTCATCAAGGATGAGAAAGTCGGTTGGGATTACCATTTGATTGGTTTAAACCAAAACATCCTCAACTACACCGATTGATTTTATTACTTTTCGATTGGATAGAAAAATGGGTATTTAAAGTGGAGAAAAATCACTAATACTTAATTTTTCGAAAATGTAATTAGGCATTATGTTAACACAAAGATCTTTATCAATCGTGACATTACTAATAAAGGAATTTTGAAAAAAAGATGGAACCGGTGTAATGTTGATTTCAAATGGGTCTTCTTTTATTAGCGAAGTTTGATCGTTAGTTAACTTAATACTTACCGTTTCGTCAATTTTAGCGTTAGTGTTTAACTCTTTTAAAAACTTAGCATGAGTGGGTACTAAACAATGATTTTCAAAAGAAGGTGACAAGAGATTAATTTCTTCAAAATTAGACTCTTCTTGGATTTTAATGTTGACGGACTCACCTTTTTCGTTGTTTAACTCATGTGTCGGTTTTTCACTTATTTGTTCTTCCATTTTTACCTCTTCAACTATCTCTTCTTTATTACAAGTTAATTCTTCTCTTGCGCGGGATTCCTCTTCCCTTGCGCGAGATTCTTTTATGTATCGTTCGATAGTTTTAAGGTGTTCTAATATCCTATCGGTCACTTCGGTGATAGAGTAAGGATCGGGATTTTCAAAGCTTGAATCCGGTTGTTCGATCCTTGGTTCCTCATAGTACTCATATGAAGTAGATGGTTCATACCATTGTTCTTCATTGTAAGTGTATGATGGATAAGGGTCGAAATTTTGTTCTTTATAATACCCATATGAGGTGGGTTGTTCACGCCATGGTTCCTCATAATAAGTATACGAAGGTGGTGGCTCATATCTTGATTCCTCAAAGTATGAGTATGAAGGCTCATACCTTGGTTCATCAAAATATGAGTATGAGGGAGAAGGTTCATACCTTTGGTCATCATAGGGTGTGTATGAAGTCGATAGCTCATACCTGGGCTCCTCATAGTAGGTGTAGGAAGTGGATGGTTGAAATGAGTTACAATATTGAACCGAGTGCGGGTTACCACAATTAGTGCAATAGTCTCCCCTATAATCATCCTCCTCATAGGTGTAGTTGTAGCCTCCTGAGTATTGATCCATGAGAATCACTCAACAGACCACAACAGAGTCTCGAGACCAGAAAACAAAAATAAAAACGGAAACAGAAGCTGGACAAGGCCCCGTGTTCAGTGGACACGGCCCGTGTTCAGTGGACACGGCCCGTGTTCAGTGTATGTATCTGGGCGTTTTAATTAAAAGTTACTGGTTTTGTGCAGCACGGGGGCGTGTTCAGTGAGCACGACCCCGTGTTCAGACTTTGTATCTGGGTGTTTTATGAAAATTATGCAGCACGGCCCCGTGTTCAGTGAGCACGGCCCGTGTTCAACCTACTGTAAATGCGAAACTAAACTAAAATGCAGAAAAATGTGCCCGCGTTTTGAAAAAGTTTTGAAAAATTGATTAGGCCGTCAATTTTAAGCTTTCTTAAAATCTTTGTGTCCCCGGCAACGGCGCCAAAAACTTGATGTGCGTAAGTGTGTATAGTTTTTAATGTATATTTTTAAGCCTTTTTACACTTTTTAGCCAAGTTTTAAATTTATAAAACACGATATTTACTAACACTAAACACACATATGGGCAAGTGCACCCATCGTGGACGTAGTATAGTGTTGGTAAGATACCGAGGTCGTCCAAGGACACAAGAGCTTTTAGTACCGGTTTATCCTCAACGTCTAATCAAATCAAAAAGTTAGAAAAAGTTTTAAACTAGAAAAATAAAACTAACTAAAATGCTGAAAAATAAAAATAAAAGTAAAACAGATAGACAAGATGAATCACTTGGATCCGACTCGTGTGTAGTGTAACCTTTGATTATTTTCGCACTTTTGCACTTTTCAAGAGATTATCTTAGTTATTGTAGTAGGCCCCTCTTTTGAAGGTGACGTTACCCTCAACCCAGTAGTTTGAGTCAGCAAGGATACAATCCTAAAGGGTTGGATTATTGAAAGATAATTAATTAAGTTATTAATGCATAATGTGGTAGGCCCCTCTTTTGAAGGTGACGTTACCCTCGGCTAAGTAGTTTGAGTCAGCAAGGATACAGTCCTAAGTAGCTGGGTTAAAGTTTTAATAGTAGTTTAACTTATGAGGGGATCAAAGAGTTTGGACCCCCGCCATCCAATACCGGTGGGTATTGAAGGATGTCCTACTAAATTTGACCCAGGTCCTTTGCAGGATCTATACATTGAACAATGGCAAGACTCTTACCAAACTGTTCCCTTAACCCCCGACCAGGTAGCCAACATATCTCCATATAGACCGTGGAGATATGAATGGTGAAAATCTTTTATTTTATATAGACAGTAAAATAATGCCAAGACACCACGGACAAACGATAAGGAAGAATCACCTTCAACATAAGAAACTAGTTATTAAAGTCATTAATACATAACCAAATAAAAAGTGCGAAAAGATTAAAAATAAAAAGTATTACACTAAACACTTGTCTTCACCAAGTGATGTAAGAGACTTAGGCAAACATGGCCTTTGATTGTCAAGAACTCTTACGATCAACCTTGGATCCCGAGACGACTCACACACTCTATGATGGACAATGGATGATGGTGGTGGATGACGGTGTTGTGATGGTGGTGGGTGGTGGGTGAAGTGTGAGAGAGTTGGTGTGCCAAGGGATGGTTTGCAAATGAGCCAAGCACCCCTATTTATAGCCTGAACAGCAGCTCGGGCACGGCCCCGTGTCCATTGGGCACGGCCCCGTGTCCATCCTCCTTCTCTTTCTTCATTAATTGCAGTTTGTCTGCATTAGTTAACCACGACCCCGTGTCCGCTGGGCACGACCCCGTGTGCAGAAGCGTATCTGTACTATCAAGATTTCCCTAGATCCTGCGAATCTTAGAGTTGACCACGGCCCCGTGTCCGCTGAGCACGACCCCGTGGTGGGCGATAGAAGCTTCTACAACTTTGTCTTTTCTGCTGACACTTGGGCACGCCCCTGTGCTCATTGAGCACGGGGCGTGTTCAGCCTTCTGTTCTCTTGTTTTGCTTGGGAAGATGCTGTCGGGGAGGCCGAGCATGCCACGTTTGTTCCTTTTCTTGTATTTATGTTAGATTTAGCTGTCTTTTTGCTTCTTTTGTTTATTTGAGCTCATTTAATCCTGAAAATACAAAAGGAAGACAAAAACACACTTTTCCAACATTAGTACTAAAAAGGGTTAGTTTTATGCCACAATTGATGTAATTTATATGTTGCATTTTGTGCACATCAAAGGCAATTTCTTCTATGGGAACCTTTCTAAACACTGGTGTGTATCCTGTATTCTCTGGTGAGCTTAGATTGGTAACCTTTGCTGAGAAAAGAAGTCCCCAGTACCAAGAAAAAGAGGCAACAGGGGATGACTTTTGGGAAACTCTCCCTCAGTCAACCACTGTTACAACCACCTCTGGTGGGAAATCAGATGATCCCATTAAATTGGGTGATGGTTTAATGTACCGAGAATTGACGGAGAGGGTTAACAAACTGGATACATCTGTTGCAGAAATCAAAACCATGCTGCAACAGTTGTTACAAGCACAACAGGCACCACCTGCTCCCACTGACCTTTGGGTATTATTTCAACCTCTGCTTCACCAACAAAGAGCAAATGCTGATCAGCAACATGAAATTCAGGTTCAAAAGATCAGAAATATCATGGAAGCTAGGTTCAAAGACACCCAGGCAGATATAAAAGCCATCAAGGCTCACTTGCTGAACACCACTGGCACTGCTCCTCCCTCTATCATCTTTGTGGACAACCCACCACCAAATGATGCCAAAAAGGGGGAGAAAATGAGGCAGTTGAACAAAAAGGGATATGAAGATGGTCTGTACATTGCACCAGATAATTCAAGTATGCTTGCAGACATCCCTTTGCCAGATGGTTCCAAAAAGGTTGATGTAACCTTAAATGCCATTGCTGATGCAAAAGAAAGGGTGAAAAAGGATATGGAGGCAAAGGATAAAGCAAGGCTTGAACAGGAGAAGAGAGTTTTTATGGAGATGAATGAGCAGGGTACTTCTGAGCCAAAGGATCAAGAAAATCCTCAGCCCACAAGAAAGTCTACTAGAAAGGCCAGACAACCCAAAACCACACCTCCTAAATCCACAAAACAAACTCCCAAACCTTCCAAAAGCTCCACACATCAATCTTCCAAACCAACAGATGTTAAAACACCTATTGTATCAACAGCTGTTGCTACTTCAGTGGTTTCAACATCTGTTACCCAACCAATTGCCACCACTACCACTTCAACACACACTACATCCACTGCCTTATCACCATTACCAAAAATCAGTTCACCACCACCAATACCACCTGCCAAAAGGCAGAAGACAACAGTTGACACATCATCTGTGGTAATGGCAACAGTGGTTGAAACACCAGTTGTTAGTTAGACACACACCATCACTACTCAAACACCACAAACAAAACCATCATCACAAAAATCACCACCTGCCTTAAAGCAAAAGACAACTGTTGATACATCAACAGTTGTAGTGACAACAGTGGTTGAGACACCAGTTGTTTCAACAACTGTTAGTCAGTTACCTACCACTTCAAACAATCCTTCCCAAGCCATAATTCCTTTTGCTCCAAAACCTTAAACAGAAACACCTCCTCCTGAAAATGTGTATACTAGAAGAAAAAATTTTCAAGTGCATGATGATAACATACCAGCACCTGATCCTGTTTCATATGTACCTTACAAAATCACCAAACCTCAATCTTTCATTCCTCCAAAGTTAGTCAATCCAATCAAAGATCCAATAGCTCTTCAAGGATATGACTCTGCAGATACTACACCAGTAGCTACCAGTTATCCACTGGAACTCCATGCAGTAAAGAATGAAATGAGGCAGTTCTACACAGTGGATGATCCTTCAAAAAGGAAATTCCCTTCTCTGGTTGGTTTTAGAGATCCAAGAAAAACATGGATGGATATCTAAAACTAAAAGCTAGACAAGCTGAAATAATAGCTAGACTTGAATGCGAATGCGAAAATGACAATGTGGTTTCAAGTCATTATCAGTTTTTACTCACCAAAGTCAAGCTCCTGGAAGACTATGTTAGAGATTTGAGTAAAGAAATGTCAAATTTACCACCAGAAGTTGGCCTGCAAAAGGATCTGAGAAAAGACATTCTGGCACTAATCATGAGTGAGAAGTTCTACCCTGCCAAGGAAGAACAATTCCAAGATTGGCCACTTGTTGCTCTCAAGACAGAACTCAATAGAATTGAAAGAACAAAAAGAGATCCAAGCATGAAAAGGTCCGCACCAAACTGGCGTAAATACAAAAAGGCTATTGATGATCTTACCTTGGAGTATAAAAGAAAGAAACAAGAGTTGGTTGATGCAAAGGTTGGAACTGCCAAGGCCATAGCAAAATGGACAAAGCAGTACACTGATGAAGCTTATGAAAGGCTGAGAAAAAGGAGAGAAACAGATCCTAGCCTTCCAAAGAAGCCTGATTACAAAACCATTGACAAGTCAAAGAAGCAGGTCCACACTTCTGAACCACTGTTCACATCATCAGATACCTCTGTCATTATGTTAAACCAAAGAAAGAGGCAAAAGCTGACTGATGCAGAAGAGAAAAAGCAAGAAGCTGTGTATTTTAAAGAGGCCATCAAGATAATGGCACTTGAAGATGATAGCTCAGCAAAAGCTGACTAATTCAGAAGATTTTCAATAATGAATGGTTTTGGCATCATCTGTTCCAGGGGGAGATTGTTGGGATTGAACCCTACAGAGGAACAGATGATAAAAGCCAAAACTGGTTCAGTACAACAAGATCCACAATAAGCAGTGTTTACACTAAGCTTTCCCCTTGACAGTGGCTCCAACCTCTTATATACTCTAAGTACTGGTCTTGTAAACAACTGTTAAGTCAAAGCACCGATGAAGCATAAAGATTAAAGCTTAAACTACTGATAGGATCCAAGCACTGTTGAAGATCAAAGCACTGTCCATTCAAGGTCTGATCACCCTTTGAAGAAAGAATTGATGCTCAACATCAGTGCTTAGATTACAACAGTGGAATGAAGAATCAGTGTTTATGTATCAGTAGTTTGAATATAATCAGTGTCTGTAGTGTCAGTTATTATAGAATCAATGTTTATGCTCAACATCTGATTGACTTTTGGTCAACATCTGTTTGAATTTTGGTCAACATCTTATTTTGTGAAGAAGTACAAAAACAAACATTTTTACAAAATCCCAAATCACCCTATCATGTAAGTGCATTGAAGTAAAAGTGGAAATGATATTATTCATGTGGTCCTGTTGTGCTTTTGTTTGACCTCTAATATGGGTTCATGATCTAATCCGGTGATTTGAAGACATTGTTGTTGAATTGAATGAGATGGTTGATGTAATGTGGTCGTATTAGTAACAAATAGTAATTAATATAACTAAGTTTCCCGAGCCCGGGAAGCAATCCCGGGTAAAAACCTAGTATATATATATCAAACAATACTTACCATTTTTACTATCAAAAAATTCAAAAACCACTACCAACCTCCAATGGATTCTTCAAGTTCAAGTGATTCGTATGATAGATTTTTTTCATCATCCTCATCCGACGACAGAGCGGAAATATTATTGTCAACAGCGGCGACGGTCGTGAAAGTTATTGTTGAAGATTCAGATGAAGGGACTTCCCAACCCCAACCCAAACGGAGGAAGTATATAGTTCGTGAATGTGAAACTGCAAACAATTTCCTGGTAAGAGATTATTTATCGCCCGAACCAAGGTATGATGAAAACATGTTTAGGCGTCGTTTTCGTATGAGTAAAAATTTATTTTTAAAGAATATCAAAGGATTTAGAGGATAATTATCCTTATTTCCAACAAAAATCTGATGCGCGTGGTAAGATCAGATTTACCACGTGGCAAAATGTCACGACCGCCCTAAGACAATTGGCTTACGACAATAGTTCCGACATAATGGACGACTATTTAAAAATGTCGGCACGAGTGGCTAAGGAAAGTTTTCATAATTTTTGTGCGTATATTATTGAACTATATATGAAAATATACTTGAAAAACTAACGTGACCGTGTCGTCCCGATCAGTCAAAAACCCAATTAAACCTAGGTAGCTAGGGTAAGTCGGATATCGTATCCAAGAAGAGCATGTGGTTAGTATCGCACGACCCGTTCGATTAGTTAGACTATTTACAAATAATGTACAAAGTGATTATGAAGATTGCTAATTTTATTTGTTTGTTTAGTTTTGAAAATTAATCAGAGTGAACCGACAATTTGATGTTATTCTTAAAACAATGTGTGATCAATTAAGATTGTAAACTAAACTAAAAAGTTGAAACAAGAATTAGGAATACGGATCACACCCGGTTCAATAATTGCAAGACCTAGGGTTCCTACATGTTTTAACTTGATTCAATTGCATATAGTGATTAACGGATTACTATCACGAAACTTAGGTGCCAATTGCTATCTACGTCATAGACAACGGACCACAATGCACTTCATTACCTCGGACATGTAAATCCTAACCTAAGATAAGGCATAATTGCATACAACCATTTCGCAAAGTTATAACTTTATCATCGTTCGACAATTTACAAATTCGAAACAAATGCAAGACAATTGTCAAAGGTTTCAAATTCTAAACAATTTGTCACAAAATCAAATTAAAATACAAATGCATAAACCCTAGAAAATCTTACAAAAATCTACACCGGGGTGAAACCGAAGAGACTAGCCGTTCATAGTTGAATGTACGTGATCACCGAACAACGAACACGAGCACCACACCATAATCTTTGAGTCTTGGAGGAATTATGGAGGTTAGGGTTTGAAGGTGAAGGTGGAAGGATGAAGATGATGGTGATGATGATGGTGGAATCGATTAGGTTAGAGATGATGGAGAACGGTTAGGTTTTAGGTTAGAGGTGAAGGTTAGGAATAGATGTGAAGAGATGTTTTTGGAATGGGTTAGATGATGTTTAGATGATCCCTCATGGTGTTTTTATCATTCACAACTCGTAACCCCCGAAAACTTGGTCAAAGATGGTTTTAATTCGTCCCAACAACCAAGAAACTCAAATTTCGCGATAACAGAAACTAGGGGGCGTCGCCGACGCCATTTAGGGCGTCCCCGATGGCCCTTGGATGTTCCAAGTTCGTCTGACGCGGTAATCTACTGCCTACGAACATTTTTTGCCGACGCCTCCTGGTTTTGCTGGTTTCCTGCGAAAACTGTTTTCTTCATAACTTCTTCGTTATAGCTCCGTTTTACTCACCGTTTTCGCACACGTACTCGTAATTCAGCCCTCTATCATGCCATCTTCCAATATCTTCATTTTAAAGCCATTCACATCCCCCCAAAACACATCCAATCTTCATGGTTAACCCAGTTTTGTTCATTTCACATCCCCGGTTGACCCGATTCGCGTCCCGGTGCTCCGTTTAGCTCCTGATTAGCTCCTTAAACTCTTTTAGACCTGTAAAACACAAATCCCATTAAAAGTAGGCTATTCAAGATTAAAAGCTACGTAAAAAATCAACTTAAGCATAAACGATCACCGGTTTTCAACCACGTATCAAAAACCGACGTTTAGTGATATGCAACAACGTTTGGAACATCACGTTGAATATCATGGTCTCGCCGGGATGATAAGTAGTTTAGATTGTATGAAATAGGAGTGGGAACTTTGTCCGACTGCATGGCAAGGCTCTCACACAAGCGGATATCATGGAATGCCGGCTATGATGCTTGAAGCTGTTGCATCACAAGATCTTTGGATGTGGCATGCATTCTTTGGTATGCCAGGTTCACATAACGATATAAACGTTATACATCACTCGCCTCTTTTCAATGATCTAATAAATGGTGTTGGACCAAAAGGAACATTTATTGTAAATGACATTGAATACAAGTATGGGTACTATCTTGTTGATGGAATTTACCCTGAGTGGACTGTTTTTGTGAAATCATTTTCAAGAGATGGAACCCTAGATCCTAAAAGAATAAAGTTTAACAGAGTTCAGATGGCGGCACGCAAAAACGTCGAGCGAGGATTTGGTGTTTTGTAGAAAAGGTGACGCATTTTGAGCATGGCTTATAGATTGTATGAAAAAGATCAAATAAGAAACGTGATGTACGCGTGCATCATTCTACACAACATGATTTTAGAGGATGAAGGGCGTGCAATAGTTGAATATTATGGCGAGGAGACCGCATCAAATAACGAAGACATTAGTAACAAAGAGAGAACGAAAAACCAAAATCTAATCGAGTTAAGACAAATAAGTTCAAACATTCGAGCTGATTTAGTACAACATGTTTCGACACTTCCTAGATTCGACTCAAAGGAAGATGAAGATGATTGATTTTTTTTTTTTTTGTAATTTATTAGATTATTATAGTTTTTTAAAATTACTTTATTTAAATTCTATGATAAATATAAAAAAACAAAAAAAAATCTATCCATATGACTCCCCCACATGCCAATGAGCCTTTGGTAGAGTGGTGGAAGAGACTTGGGCCTTGTGAGAGGTCTCAAGTTCGATCCCCACTTCTAACAAAGAGGAGGTGGGAAGGTTTTACCACCTTGTGGGTTCCTGCCCTGGAGTGCTTAGGTTCGAAGCCCCCTCGGACCGAGCTTTGGTCATGTATAGCCCTGACCGAGATGCTGTTCAAAAAAAAAAAAAAAAAAAAATGACTCCCCCACATCGTTAACCTACACCCGTTTCGCACTCCACTTTTTTTTTGGTGTGAAGTGATGAAGCCCCAAGTGCGTGTCATGCAAAGCCCCAACCCGCTCCCGCAGTCTAATCTAAGGGTTCCTTGATAGAACCCTAACTCTTGAGTCTTGTCCATTGTTGGCTTGGGTTTCAGGATTTTAAAGAGAATGGTAGGTCTTCGCTCCTGCAAGGTGTATGATAAGCCATTAGTTTCTAGGGTTTTCTTCAGTTCCTTATCGAGCGAACAAACAGCTTCAATGGGAAATGGCAATGTGGTGTATAAGATGCTTTCACCGGCGGAATTGAGGCCCAGGGCTTCCGTTGTTCCCATACTGGATCAATGGATACTAGAGGGTAATCATATCAATGTTGGTCAGCTCAGAAACATGATCAAAGTTTTCAGGAATTATAACCGATACTCCCAAGCTCTTCAGGTTGGTTACTTACTAAATGCCATTATTGACTTTTACCTGTCTCTCTTCTTAGATTTCATTTGGTTTTACTTCAAAGCCATCTAAAGCTTAGAAACAAAGAAAATTCAAATTCTGAATACCTAACAACATTTACAGACTTCCGGTATCGTTTTCGAAAGCTTAGATGCTTTTACTAACCCCCATTTTCTTGCTTTTTCATTCATCAAACACAAAGGCCGCAGAACAAATAAACTGAAATAAATAAACCTTAGGCTTTATCATTCACTAACGCCCCCTTTCGGATGTTCAGAATTCGATTCGAATTCGAGTTGATTCGTATTCGAGTCCAGTAATCGAATTAGAATCGAATACGAATTTATGATATTCGATTCGAAATTCGAATTCAATTTATATATATATATTTTTAATATATGTATATACACACACAAACATATATATACACATAATTTATTGTTTAGGGTGAATTTGAATTAAATCGAATCTATTCGAATTCGAGTTTCAAATACTAATCGAATCGAATACGAATTCATGTAAAAAAGATAAAAATTCGAAAATTCGATATTCGATTCGATGAACACCCCTAGAAACAACAAAAAAAAAAGTATAAAAGGAATGATTCTGGTTGGTGGGCGCCACATGTTGGCGCTCGTTATTGTGTTGGCTAGCGCCCACGGGGTGGTGTTTGGGGCGCCATAAGGGTGATTTGACGAGGGCGCTAGCCCACACCACTCAGTCTTAGTTAGTATGTAGGAAATGAAAGAAAACTAGAAACGCTTTGTAAGAAACAGTTATTTATAGTTTTCTTTATTAAACATTGTCCTGAATGCTTATATTCTGATTTCAGCTCTATGAATGGATGACTGACAGAAGTTACCTTGAGAAATCATCTGGGAACATCGCGGTTCACTTGGATTTAATTTCAAGAGTGTATGGTCTACAACAGGCTGAGAAGTGCTTCAATACCATACCGGACTCCTTAAAGGATTTCAAGGTATATGGAACTCTCTTAAACTGTTACGCTTTCAAGAAATCTTTAGAAAAAGCAGAAGAAACCATGGAAAAGATGAAACAATTAGGATATATGACTACACTTTCTTACCACACCATGCTAAATCTCTATTCCAAAACCAGAAACCAAGATAAGCTGTTAAAACTCGTGGAAGAAATGGAGAAAACAGGGGTTCGATATAACAGAACAACTTATTACATTCTATTAAGTGCGTATGCTTATTTTGACATCAAGGCAATGGAGAATCTTCTTGGTTACATGGAAACCAATCCTGATCTTACCCTCGATTGGCATCTTTACATCATTGCTGCAAAAGGCTACTTAAATTTTGGTCAGAATGATAAATCTTTAGAAATGTTAAAGAAAACAGAGCAATCTGTCCATGAGAAAACAAATGGAGTTGCTTATGAAATCCTTCTCACCATGTATGCTAATCTTGCTAAAAAAGACCATGTTTATCGCATATGGGATTTGTATAAAACGGCATGTAGGAAAGTGAATAATAAAATGTATCACCATATGGCAAGCTCGTTGGTGAAACTGGACGACATTGAAGGAGCCGAGAAGATTTTGACTGAATGGGAATCTAAGACAACGACCTCCTTTGACTTTTGGGTAGTCAACGTTTTGGTCAATGGGTATAGTAGGAAGGGTGATTGGAAGAAAGCGGAAGATTATGTCGAGAGATTGGTGGGTATGGGAAAACAACCTCCGAAGAGCACGTGGGATTGTTTGGCAACTGCATATTGCAAGTACGAAGAGATGGAGAAAGCGGTGGAAGTAATGAAGAAGGCGATTTCATGTATTGATGACGACCATTGGAGTTTAAATCAAGTTACTTTGATAGCATGTGTTAGATACTTGGAAAACAAGGGTGATATGATGGTAGCAAAGGAGTTTGCAAGATTAACAGAGGGTTTAGCGGAATCTGCAAACAATTCAACAGTTGGTTTAGCTGTAAACTCAAGTGGATGAAGTTATTGCCTTTTGTCACTTGAATAAGTTTTAAGGATATCCATAGGTATCTTTTAATTTTCAACTTATGTGTAATTTTTCAACACTTGAAAATGGTGTCGCCATCTTTATAATATGTGTGTGGAAGATAGTTGAAAACTCACTTTAAATGTGGAAACCCTTAAAACCCTTTTCAATTGAACTTTCTTTGTTTTTTTTTTTTTTTTTTGAACAGCGAAAACTTCTATATATATATATATATATATAGAAATCGCAAGAAGCTGGAACAAACAAGGTGAACTTTCTTTTTTTAATCGTCTATTAGTTACTAGTGACAGAGAAAATTTAACAAAATATAAAAAGAAATATCATGTATCAAAATTTTACATGTATGTAATTTTTTGTCATAATTTACAATATACATAAATGTCACTCGTAAACGTATATGTAACTTTTTGCTACCATATACGACAAACTAGAAAAAAAAAAAAAAGTTAGGTTGGAAAAAGAGTTTTCTGTTTTGAACGGCGTATGGTTGAGATGTCGCTAACCGGGTTAGTAGTTAGTATTAAAATCCCCTCTTGTCTGAATTTGAACCCATAACCTACAAAAAGAAGCAAATTACCTTTATTTCTATACTATATTATACGAAGTCAAAAAGGTAATTTCCCACATATTAATTTATAAAATTGTTGGATGAATATTTGTAAATCAATAGGTGGATGTCATATAACATCAACTTTTATATAAATGTAAAAAGGTAAATTAACATAAGTATTAAGACTTTAATATGCTACAATTTTTTTAAATATATTGTTGATATTAAGCAACTTCCCTGACGATTCATAAATGATCATAATTTTCAGACGTTGACATTTATTAAAAATTTACACCATAAAAACAATTATTTTATTCTTCTTAATTTCGGTAAGGATATTATTATAGTTTTCTTTTTTATTTAAGAAAAAATTAACATGTTACGTGATTACCAATAAAAAAATAAGAATCGATTGAAATAGAGACTAACCTGGAAGATAATTCAAAATTCAACAATCAAAGGTATCATCGTAGTTGATTGAAATCTATCAAAACCCAAATTCAGACCAATATTCTCACTCTCCTTCGATCCTTTGTCTTCAATTCTTAACCATAGATACGACGATTAGTGTTTTTAGGGTAAACAATTGAAGAGGATCGACATGGATGAATGGCAAGAAGGGAGTTCGAAGCATCTGAGCGTCTAAAGCGTCGTGTCAAAGTTTTAGGGTGTTGATGTTTAGGTCTTTGAAGATCTGTGTGTGACCACAGCCGGGTCAAATAGGGTCCCCACAAATTGAAAATGAGTCAACGGGATTTGATCAATTTATTTAAGAAATTGTTTAGGGGAGGATGGATGTGAGAGTGACAAAATTGAAGAAATGACTTGTGAGTTGTGACACATGTTGGGATAATAGGGGAGACTTTTGTATAGAAATGTTGAAATATAAAGGAGCAAAATCACGGATAGTCTCTGTGGTTTGGTGAAATTTCACCTTTAGTCCTCAACTTTACAGAATTACACTCTTAGTCCCTGTGGTTTGACAAGTTGTTACTCGGATAGTCCCTGTGGTTTGACAAGTTGTTACTCGGATTGTCCTTGTCATTTCACACCCACTTAACAAGAAAAACTAACCTCCATCCGCTTTGGGGACTATCCGAGTAACAACTTGTCAAACCACATGGACTAAAAGTGTAATTTTGAAAAGTTGAGGACTAAAGGTGAAATTTCACCAAACCACAGGGATTATCCGTGCATTTTACTATAAGATTAATTAATAAAAATATAAAAAAAAACCTAAATGAAAATATTAAAGAATAACCCGTTAAATACAAAACCAATGTTATGGGATTTTTATGATTTGCTACTTAAAATCAAATGCGTATTGGATGTGTCTGCAAACGAACCGAACAAGACTTTGTTGTGTTTATCAATTTAACTTTAATCGAATGAACACGATCACTTAAACTAATGAGTTTCCTTTTATATTGTTTGTTAAAAAAATAAATATAAATATGTTCGTGTTCATTTATATCATCATCATCATACTCAGTAAATCCCACCAATAGCAAAGCAAAGGTAGGGTCTGAGGAGAGTAAGATGTAGACAGCCTTACCTGTACCCCGTAGGAATAGAGAGGCTGCTTCCAGTGAGACCCTCGGCTCGATAGTAGTTTTGCATCAAGCCTTGGACATAAGGCACATAACACTCAGCAATCGGGACAAAGACCGATTAGTGCATGTACCCTTTTGTCTTTCAGCTATCAACGCCACCACATGATGCATGATTAACCGTCCTCAGCTTTTAACGTTATTTTCACGAAATTAGTAAAATAACGTTTAAATTAGTGCACTTTCACTTTTGTCCCCAATGGCCCACACATATATACATTATATGCGCATTCCGCAAGCCGGGCGTTTCATTTATATCAGTTCTTTAATATTCTAAGATGTAAACTAAGGCTATAGGGTATGGGGTTCGTCCCTAGCCCCGTCGAGGAACGGCGACGCCGTCGAACCATCCCCCCCCCCCCCCCCCGTTCCCGTCCTCTACGTCCTGCTCAAGACGTTGCTGACGATCCAAATCTGGTGGCCCCCATTGATGATTTCGACCGTTAATAAAAAAAATTAACAACAACCCACCACCGCCGGGAACGACTGTGGTGGTTGTGGTGGTTGTTGCGACGGTGCCGACGATCCAAATCTAGAGAGAGAAGCTAGAGAAATGGAGAAAAAAATGTTGGAAACCTGATGAACGACTGTGGTGGTTGTTGCGACGGTGGTGTGGTGGCGGTGGTGTGGTTACAGGCGGTGGTGGTTTTTTTCTTCTGGAAGCACAAAGATTTTAGAGAGAGAAACACAGAGATGACTTTATGATGGAAACAAAAGGAGAGGATTAAATAGTGATATAAAATAAAACTACCAAAATTGATATAAAATAAAACTAATAAAAAAGATAAGCAGTTGAGAGGATTAAATATTTTGTTAGTTTATTTGTTAAATGTTAAAAAAAAGTAGAAGATTAAAAAAATAAAAAACATAAAAGTGATGAGGTAGGATCATCTAGGACCATCCTCCATACCCTCTACTTTTGTGGGATAGACCATCCTTGGGAGAACTATGACGTGGCGCCTACGTGGCAAATCATCCTCCCTTGGAGGATCATCACCATACTCTCTAGCCTAAGCAAATGAACATTCATTCATCAGTTACCCAAGACTTGATTTGGCTACTAGGTTGATACATGACTAGCCAATTATGATTACTGGGTAACTGATAAATAAACTTAAATAAATATGTAAAAGAATATAAATAAACAACCATCAACAACATAAACGAATGGAAAAGAATCTAAATAAATGGAGATGAACAAAAATTTTGTTATTCAAAGTTGATCTGATTACCAAATAAACCAGCAGCATAAACAACTTCCCGGACAACAGCTCACTAAATAAATGATAACAGCAAAAAAGAATCGTCTATCCTTCAGTTTTCTCCATAAGAACCAACACCTTATTCCTAAGTTGCAACCCAAATTAAAAAGATCAAAATTCCTCCCTGCTGCCAGCCAGGTGTTGTGTGATACTCTAATCAAAATGCAACATTTCTTCACATATTTGGTCTAAATGACCATTACAATCACTTTATCCTCCAACGACCATTAACATGTTAAACAAACTTCTTCCGATAAATGGCCTTTTTCCTTGAGTAATTTGATCATTTCCTCTGCCTCGTCTAAACGCCCTTCACGGTTCAAATAATCTAAACACGCAGACAAAGTGGCGGTGTCAACTGTCCACCTTGGAAAACCGCTCAAAACAGCTTTCCTCATTGCCTCCACTGCCTTGTCCATTTCATCATTTTTAACATAACCCAATGCCAAACGAGACCACGTGGATGCATTTGGCTCATTTCCACTCTCTGTAAGGGCTTGTATTGTTGCTTCTGCCTTTTCAAGAAGACCCTTTTTGCAGTATACTGTAACCAAAAGATTTGGAACTTGGAGATCAAAGCGTTTGTAGCACACTTCCCACTCCTGATATACTTTCTCAACATCCTCAATACAGTCCAGTTTAGCAAGTGAGCTCATGAAACAAAGATAACCATGATTGTAAAGCCTTCCAAGATTCTTGTAAAGATTCCATACGCGATAAACATCATCTTTTCGGCCCGCACTTGCATAAAGAGTGAGTAGATTCTCATAAGCCGACTTTCGTTGACTCGGTTTTATGAGATACTCAGATTTTTTTAAACAGGTCAGTGCCTTTTTTGTGTCACCTGCTTTTAGATATCCGTTTGCCACCGTTGTGTAAGCATGCCATTCCATTCTGACCTCAGGGTCAGCTTCCATTCGCAACAAAAGCATCTCCATTTTTTGGATTTCAGAAGCTTTTGCATACGCATTTAATCTAATGCAATACGTGAATTTATCAATCTGAATGCCTTTTTGATCCATTTCTTCCATTAAAAGGTCAAGTTTCTGATATTTGTTTGTAGCAGAATACAAACCCATCATAACATTGTAGGCCAATGACTTTGTATACCCTAAGTCTCTCATCTTTTGCATGGTGGCTTCTGCTTTATTTAATAATCGTGCTTCCGCGTAGCAATTTAAAAGGGCGCCATAAAGCTGCCAGACCCTTGAAGTATCTGGAATTTTATTGAAATATTCCTCTGCTTGCCTTATACCGTGAACCTTTGATATCAAATCCAGCCTAACTGGATCATCTTTTTGTGAATTATCAAGATATGACTTGTCATCCATCCACTGGCATATCTACTACGAGAAATGGGATTTTGTCAGTATGCATGAATGAAATGAAAAGGTTACGGTTTTGCCATTTGAATTGAAGAAAACCAAGGCTTGGGGCATGAAGCGAGAGCATCATTTACAGGAACAACAGGGCCGGCCCGGAGGGGGTGCGGGGTGGGCGACCGCTCAGGGCCCAATCTCTCGGGGGCCCGAAATTCTTTAAAAAAGCTATGTATATATTAAGTGTGTATATATATATTTTTTCAAATATATTAAAACAAAGATGTGTTATGGCTCCGTGGTTAGCCTTGTTAGCCTAATGTTGGTACGTCTGCCTGCATTTGTCCCGAGTTCGATTCCAGGTAGAGTTTTTTTAGACCAGTTTCACTCAATTTTCCCCTTTTTGATTGTCACTTAATATTTCCTATTTTCTTTTTATTTCCTTATTGTTTTTTTCTTCCTATTTCAGTTTGAAGTTTTCTTTTTTAATATAAAACTGAAATCTTTTATGATTTATTTTTAGTTATTTAAACTAAATTATAGCTGAACAATTTTTGAAATGGTTTTATCCATTTATTATATAAAAAACTAGTAAAGTGAAAACGTTTTGGACATATACGACTATATTATTCTGGATTTTATCTTCCGTTTGCTATAGAGAGTGCATCAAACTAGACAAAGTTTTCACCCGGCACAACGTGCGGGTTTGATCCCACAATATATTTTTTATTTTTTATATATTTTTATAAAAATTTATATTTACGGCTCAAATTTTCATTTATTTTTATGTTTTTTTAGTACATAAATATGTACTAATTCAAATGTATTTATTTTTTCTTTTTAAAATTGAGTTATCGACTTTATATTATAGGGGCCCGTTTTTTTCTGCTCGTACAGGGCCTAATTTTTTTTCAAGATTTTCGAAGACGGCCCCTGAGGAACAATGAATGTACAAGGAAGGAAAGAAGTTATATGTAGAAGCAAAAGTGTCTAAGAAAACTAGATATGTATGAATCAGGGTCACATTTTATGAATAGAAATGAAAGATAGAATAGAACCTGGAGAGCGTGGTTGTAGCGACCGAATTTGCGGAACTGTTTGAGAATCTTGTGGAGATCTGGTCGATCAAGGGGCCTTCCTTCTCCAACCCATTGGTCTAGAACCGGGACAATCGAAGGCTCATGAAAACCAATCAGCCTATGGTACAGATTAGGGCTTAGGGTTTCTGCCGAGTAATACAAAACCCTGCCCACCAATTTCTTCTTCTTTATCATCATCATCAGCAGCAGCAGCAGCAGTTAGTTATCGTAACTCACACGCTTTTGAAACACCGGCTTTTCGTCGCCACCAAATCGGTGTTGTAGAAATTTTCATCAGAAATACTTGTCACTATCATTACATTTTATTGTAACTGGCCGTTTGTTTAGCTTTAACGAGACTGTAACATTTAACTGAGGGGCTGTTTGATAGCCTCAATTCAGATGTTACCTTTTAATGATTTAAAACCTTTGAATGTCACATGGCATTCTCTCCTTCAACCAAATAAATTTTATTTATATTTATTTAATTATCATATTTTTAAATACTAATAACCAAATATATATAAATATCACTTATCTTTATCTTTATTCTTATCTTTATTTTAATATTAATAAATCCAATTAAAAATATTATAAATATCTAAATCTAATATCTAATAAATTATTAATATCCTTTGTTTTAGACCCTTTGTTTTTTTCCTTATTAATAATATTACCCAAAACTTTTATAATTTTACAATTTAAACCCTTTGTTTTTTTTTTACTTATTAATCTAAAGCTTTTTATCTTTTCCAATTTAACCCCAACTCTTTTTAATTTTCAATTTTGTTCCACCATACTTTTCATCAATCCCAAGCTTTTCGTTGCGTTCTAAATTTTGTGAGTTAACGCACCGCAACGTGCGTGTGGGGTTCAACATTTTTCGTATATTTTTCCCGTTTGGCCCGTCAAAACACATCTATTTTTCTCCGTTTGACACGTTCGTCGAAACGCACGGGTCTTGGATTAACTTAGTTATTTTTCTATGTTTTACGTTTCGATTTAATTTCTCTGCAACGAGCGTACGTAATTCAAAGATTTTACGTCTGCTTTTCGCTCGCCATTATTTTTTTCCCGTTTTTATTTATTTTGTTTTTACGAGTTTTCCGGTGTTGGTGATCGCTAATAATGGTATAGCGCTGATACTACTTGACACAATTTTATGACAACCGCTGCAACGCAGGGGCTTAATACTAGTGTATTATATAGTAATATGGGACGAAAAACGTGTATTGAACAACTTCCGTAGAGATACAAAGTACTTTTTATATCGTAAGCTATAGCGAGTGTCTGTACTATACCGGTATTGCGATGAACCGAACTGATATCTCCCTAACAGTATCGATACCACATCGATTCCATCTGAACAACATATTCACTTTTATGGTTTTCCATAGATGTAAACACGTGTCCATATCCATTTAACGTCGTTAGGGTTCTGTTAGTCAGGGCCCATTGGTGGCCAATATGTTAATAGTTGTGACTGCCAGTGGTTATTTTTGAAGTTAGAACTGTTGGCGGCCAACGACGAATAGTTGGGATTATTAAAATCAAATATTCCATTCTTTTATTAGTATTAGATTAGATTTATATGCTATTATATGTATTAATAATATAAAATGTATTAGATATTAAAGTATTAAACTAATATATTATAATTATTCAATAATATTATTCCTAAATTAATATAGAGAATAACAAGTGACATTAATATATTATTAATACGGATGTTATTGGTATTTTCTTTTATTATATTTATTCAATAATATTATTCCTAAATTAATATAGAGAATAACACGTGACATTAATATATTATTAATACGGATTTTATTGGTATTTTCTTTTTTACTTAACCCGTGTAACACACGGGGTGAATAACCTAGTCATTAAAACGGAGTTAAGGTGTATTTTTACACTATGGAGACGAGATTGAGGCTACCCCTACTAACCTTCTAAGTCCGCCCCTACATAGAAATGCTTTTATAGTTAATTAGTGGTGTAAACGAGCCAAGTTACTAGTGAGTTACCTGAGATCTGTTTGAAAAAAAAAAAACCTCAAAGCGAGTCAACCTTAAATGAGCCCAACCCTAAAAATAAACATGTTTAGTAAACGAGCCCGAGTTTCACCAATCAAGCTTGAGCCGGCTCGCGAGCCTAAACAAACCCATTATTTATATGATTTTAAATAATATATTAAATATATATTATTCAAAAGCATATGGATAATTAATAAAGAAAGTTTATTCTCTTTTTTTATTTTTTATTATTATGATTTTAAATAATATATTAAATATATATTATTCAAAAACATATGGATAATTAATAAAGAAAGTTTATTCTCTTTTTTTATTTTTTATTATTATTTCTTTACAAGAGCTTTTTAACAAGATATGGAATAACCAACTCTTAGCTACGTTGAACATTTTAGAATGAACCACTTTATTATGTTAATGCGAGTAGTAAATAACATCTTACATCTAGATAGAATCTTCTACCACATGCATTCCATGTTAGCTGACTTCTTTTTTAAAGGTAGACAATAAAGGGGATTAAAAAGTTATCTTGATGGTGCTTGATGTGTTTTTCTAATTCAGCATCTCATCATGTTGATGTGTAATTTTAAATCAACACTAATGAATAAGGGGTCGTTTGTTTTTGCTTAACATGTCTTTAAGGAGCTTATGTGACATAAGGGCTTAAAGACCGTTTGTTTTTTTTTAAAGAAGATCTGAAATGAGCTTTTATTAGCTTAAAAAAAGCAAATATCTAACCTCTTCACAAATCATCAGATCTTCTTCACATATACGCTCCCAGACACGCTCCCCAGACACGCTCACCAGACGACTCCACTTCTCCTCCCGCTGCCACAATCGCCGCCACAGATCGCCGCCTCCCACCATCTTCTTCCACAAGTTCGTCTTATCATCTATCTAATCGTTTATTGTTCCGATTGTTTGCGGTTTTCTAAGGTTAGGGTTTCGGTTTGAATCGTTTTCTAGGGTTAGGGTTTCGGTTTGAATCGTTTTTGTACAGTACATACTTGTTTCCCTTATTTCTACATGTTCTGATTGGTGTTGTATGTTCACCATTCAAACTTCCTTTTCCTTGTACATGTATAAGATTATAAATAGTATCATTTGAAGAAAATGGAGTATCAAACAATACATGCTTGAATCAGACTTCCTTTTCCTTGTACAACCATAATTATAAATAGTATCATTACATCCAGCTTATGATAGAACCAGGTTATTATAGAACCAAATAAAAGGCATAGCATACCTCTTTTGTGTTGACTTGCTTGACTGAATTATGGCTGCGTTTTTTGTTAGTTATGGCTGCGTTTTTTTTTTTTTTTTTGTAATTATGGCTGTGTTTTTTTGTAATTTATGGCTGCGTTTTTTGTAAATTATGGCTGCGTTTTTTATGGCTGCAATTGTAAGTTGTTTGTGATTGAATTTTAGATGGAAACTAATGATGGTCGACAACAATGGACACATGAGGCTATCAAATGCATGTTAGAAACATGTCTTGAAGAAATAGGGAGAGTAGGTAGAAATGGACAAAGCTTGCGTAGAGAGTCTTGGGGTATGGTAGGAGCGAAACTTAAGGAAGAGTTTGGATTTGATTTGAATCAAAAGAAAATTAGAAATGCTTTTGATACCATGAAATCAAAATATGTAGGATGGTGCTATTTGAGAAACAAGACTGGAAATCTCTACAACCCACAAACAAATATGTTCATTTTAACGCCTCAAGAATGGGATGACTTTAAGAAGGTGTGATTTTTAAAAATTCAATATCTTGTTTTATATTAATATTAATAAGAATAATGAGAATAGAAAAGTATTTATTATAGTCCTTATTAATTTGGCGCAGGGTTACCCAAGGGCAATGTCATTGAGAACACGACCATTGCCTCATCCTGACCTTTTCATAGTTGTGTTTGAAGGCCTTAGTGCAACTGGTGGTAATCAATGGACATCCACCCAAACATCTGGGGTTTCATCATCCCCACAAGTCCAAACACTTCAGATAGAAGGTGCTAGTGTTCATTTAGAAGATGATGATGAAGACTCTTATGAACAAAGTTTTCGAATGGGTGATGAAGATCCTATCAATAATGAGGGACCTAGTGTTCGACCCAATGATGATTCAGAAGTTAGGCCCAAGAAGGGAGAGATATGGGTATCTGTTTTTGGTTGTTTTGGTATGACATTATGTGTGTTTGGTGTAATTTGAACCATTATGTGTTTTGTTTTTGGTTGTTTTGGAATGACATTGTAATTTGAACCATTATGTGTTAAGTAAAATGGTAGTTTTTGAGTTTTTTTTGCTTGTTTTTGACAGGTTTCTCATGGATTATAATCAAAGGTTATTGCTCCTCATTGTGATGTTCTTTTATCTTAGATACTTTTGGCCGAGACATCTTAAAAGAAAAAGAGATAATACTTCGGTTATGTCTGGACACCATTTTACTTTAGAGTTGTTGCAAGGGAATGATACGCAATGCATTGAACTCCTACGTATGTCACGTGATTCTTTTGTTCGACTTTGCACACATTTTAGACTAAAAGGTTGGCTAAAAGATAGTAAACATGTATCCCTTGAAGAAAAAATGGCTATGTTTTTTTATGATGCTTGGTCACAATCAACGTTTTTCAGTTGTTAAGTGTAGATTTCAACACTCGAAACAAACAATTCATAAGTATTTTCATGAAGTATTGTCAAGAATGATGGAGTTTGCTAAAGAGGTTATTGTACCAACATCTTTTAATCCTAATCCAAATATTCCGGGGCATCATAAGAGATTACGAAAAGTTTTTAAGGTACGTTATACAAATACTTTTGTGATTTCCTTCCACGTATATTAGTAACTATTAAATTCTACATAGGGAGCGATTGGCGCACTTGATGGTACTTTGATACATGCTATTGTCCCTGTTGAGAAACAACATTTATATAGGGGAAGAGGAAAAGGCGATTGCTATCAAAATGTTTTGGCCATATGTGACTTCAACATGATGTTTACGTTTCTCGTGGCCGGATGGGAAGGAGTGGCACATGATTCTAGAATATTGTCCGAATCTTTAACAAATGCAAATGCACCATTTCCATTTCCTCCTCCGGGTATATATCTATGATTCCAACTTTATTTTTTATATTATATAGTTTGAAGATTGAATTGTTTTTTTCAGATAAATATTATCTATGTGATGCTGCTTATGCACACACTCGAGGCTTTATGGCACCATATAGAAATGTGAGGTATTGGCTTGGAGATTTCCGTCGAAATCGTGCATTAAATGACAAGGAAAAATTCAACCACGCACATGCAAAACTTAGAAATGTTATTGAACGTGCGTATGGTGTATTCAAAGCACGTTTTCCAATATTAAAGAAAATGGCTCCCTTTTCGTTGGTTACGCAACGAAATATTACCGTTGCATGTTTTGCGCTTCATAATTTTATACGGAAAGATGGTTTAAGCGATGACCTTTTTGATGAATATGATCACCCAAATGTACACCTTCAAGATGGAGATGAACATGTACAAGATGGTGGTGAAAATAGAGAAGAAGAAGTACCACGACATGGAAGTTCAGCGGACCGTGAATTTATGAGTCAACTTCGAGATCAAATAGCACAAGAATTAATGCAAAACAATGTACTTTGAGTTTATTTTACTATTTTTTAGGTTATTGATACTTGGTGCTATTATGGTTTTTTTTTATGTAACTTGAATGTTAAATGACTTTTATCAACTATGATAAGTATGATAGTTAAATAATTTTCAGCTTATACAGACGATATCCAGTTTATAAAACAAACAGTATTATATTTTCAGCTTGCAAACCTTGAGACCATATCTTCAGTTGCAGACATAAAATCAGCTGAAATCAGACTGCAGACATTTTTGTTTGCAAAAACAAACAGCTCCTAAGAGGTAACCTCAAGTCTGAATGGTTAAGAGGTAACCTCTGAATGGTAAATCATCACATGTCACATTCTTCTACCTTTTCATTGGTAAAATTCTTAATGGTTCCATTAAGAGTTAGCCTCTTAATGACCATTCAGAGGCTACCAAACAACCCCTGATTTATCACTTAGAGGAGTGGGGGTGGTATCACTTGCAAAAATTCCATCACTCACAGACATCCAATCAAGTTACGCCATGTCATCAACCATTATTCCACCACTCACAAGGTTTTTTTAGTGGCGGTGGTCATCACTAGTGATGGAATTTCATCACTCATAACTTTTTAATTATTTTTTTAATGAGAAATTAACAATAAAACACTAAAATTATAAATTTCATTAAAATTAAAACATACTAGTTCAATTTAACATACTAGAAATATTTTAGGCTACAATTTAAAAAAAATACTACTTTTAATTAACTTTATTCTATAACTTTGAATAGTGAACCAAACCACTACAAAAGTTTAATTAAATAAGAAATAAACATCAGATTAACATATCTTTGCAGATAATTTCTGGGTTTAATTCACTTAATTCATAAACAAAATTAAAAAAAAAAACATACTAAACAAGATACTTACAGCCCAATAATGTTTCTCACTGGTGTTCCATCCTCCTCTGTATTTTTTTTCAAAACCTAGCAAAAATTCCAACACCCCACATCAAATTCACAGAAAAATCAAAGCTTAACATGTTAATCACCAAAACCCCAAACAAATTTGACCCAAAAAGCAAAGTATTTGACCCGAACAAACCTGAAGTGGGTGGCCCATTTGAGAAAACGAAGAACAGGGCAAGAAGAAGCAGCAGAAAGGGAAATGGGGTCCAAAATGCCCAACGGTCACATTTTGCACAATTACAACGCGTGAACTTTTCCACGCATTTTAAGTTTAACGAGTGATGAACATAGGTGGCGGCGGTGTGCATTTTGTTTTCACGAGTGATGGTGGTCCATCACGGAACCACCCCCAGTCCCCTTAGGGCATGTGGGGAAGGTTCATTGGGGAACACTAAAAAAGTAGGGAACAGCGGGGAACTGACTCAAACGAACTCCGATTGGACCCATTCCAGCGGCGTTGGAACCGGCTCATCGAACCCTAACTAAGATCTCTTAACCCTAAACCCTAAATGTGACAACCCGTAACTTCAAGGTACAAACCGTTTGTTTCGCTTTTATAAATCGAATCCTATATTTATTTTATTTGATAAATTAATTATGTTCCTACTGAATTACATTCTATCCATATCGGGTTGAACCAACCCAAACCGTTTGAACCGTGGCTTAACTCGCGTAACTCGAACTTATGAGGCCCGAATCATAGCTTGATTAGTATTCATCGTATTAGCATTATCATAATACATTAGATTAGTTGATTTACTATACTTATTAGTGGATTTATTTTAATTGTAAAAATAATAATAATAGTAATAATAATAATATTAAAAGAACTAAACCTTAAATAATATGACAAACCCAAACCAAATTCCCACCCCCCATGTTCGTAAATAGTGGCAGCCAATATAATTGTTGCCTACTTTTACTTGTTTTCGGTCCACCCTAAACCAAGCAGCCCAAACACCCTTTAATCCATTGTTGATCACTTGTTTTCTCACATGGTTTGACCCACTTCAAATCCCCACCGCCCACATGCCTTACCTCTTTTAAAACTTATACGTACCATGTATTGCATTAATAACACAACAATCCCAAACCCTACTTCTTCAAAACGTGCAGCCTACTACTCCCTTCCCCCTCCCTCTTGGTGATTTACGCCAACAACAGCAGCCCCTCACCCCTCTCTCGCGATCTCCCTTTCAGCCGAACACACACACCCTCTCGCGTATCATCTTCTCTCGGTTAGTATGTCGATGTATTTGGCTGTTAGATCTTCGCTACTTGACTGCATTTACATTATGAAACTGATACTTGATAGTATTATGATGCATGAAACTGTATTATAGTCGGCTACACATGATTTTTCCTTTAAAGTCTGATATAGATAGTGTGATTTGCTGCATATGAGATCCTCAGGGTCTGATATATAAGTGGTTATACATGGCTGTGTTTTCTACGAGTGTTGATACGTATGAGGATAGGATGTTATATGAGTTGCTTGTGATATTACTATAAGTTTATGCATGCTTTCTGATACAAAACAACTTATAACCTGCTGTGAATGATGGAATATGTTCGTGTAATTGCGGAAACATGATAACGAAACTCGGAAACTCGTTTTATTAAAGGACCCGTGAAAACAGCTTATGTCCAAACATTTACGGCCAACTTCAGTTGGCTGTAAACAGGTCGTTACTTATCGAAAAATTGATTTGCTTGAGTCTATAACGTGTTATTTCGAAAAATGCTTCAAATGGCATTGGAATCATATTTTTTTAAGGTCGTTTGCTATTTTTAATGGTCCGTTTTGTACAGCAGCAAAAGCTGCGTTTTTACTATAGAAAATTTGTGTTATGTTTTTCGTCATAACTTGAAATCTGCGTAGAATTAGGTTATGAAATTTGTACTGTAGATGGCCACTGATGTCATTGTAATTCTCCAATTGGAATTTCGTCAATCGGACTTAAGATGGATTTTAGATGAATTTTCCGTGGACTGTAGTCAGAAAGTGATGAATCTGATTATAGCCCGGTAAATGATATTTATAAAATAGTGGGTAATGAATTGGATCCCGAGATTTTTACACATTAATATTTGGATTGTTTAGAACAAGCTGTAAAAGTTTGGGAATTTTTGGAATAGGTTAACTATTTTATTAAAATACTCGAAAACAGTCCAGTTTTGGATGTTTAAGCTGAAACAATATAAGTAGTGATTTGCATGTCTAAATGTCGCTTATGTTATCCGATAATGATCTAACGTGTTATATGTCAATGAAAGTGTTATGTGCAATGTCGTATGTTTGTTCTTGAGTAGTTATAGGCTGAATGTTTATTTGGGCGTGAACTGTTAAAGTGAGTGCATGTTATGTAGTAGATACGTGTAGGAACTTTGTGCCCTATTTGAAACCACTAAATGACTAACTGGTAATCATATTAGGACGTGATTGACCGATCTTGACTGTTAGCTATTTTTAAGAGTGAAACCGAGCAACCAAAGGTGAGTTCACACTTTCTACAAGGCATGGGATTCCCGGTGGTTGGGAATGGGTAATTAACTGAAAGGAAACCTGCGTATTCTTCTTGGGTAGAATACGTACCTCCACCCTCTTAATTGAAGGGTGACAACATTGGAACCTGCGTGATCTCCTTGTATGGGACACGTACCTCCACCCTCTTAATTGAAGGGTGACAACATTGATACTAGACCAAAAACTCTATCATAAGTCCCTCATTTTTATATCGACTTAATCGCCGGGCCAATGGCGAACGGGTCATTAGTTAAATAGCGCTATTAGGTTTGACAAGCCTCACACCGTGCCGCAGAAGACGGGAGTGGACTAATGGATCTGGGCACGCCAATGATGATAGACATTGACTTAGGGCACCCAACTTTCTCAATCAGTAGTCGATATGGTAACGGGTCTAGTGGGATATTCATGGGGTAGCCCCCACGGCTGGGAGCCCGGGTAAAAGGAAAGGAATGACTATGTTTTAAACTATGGGGTAACCCCCACGGCAAGTAAGCCAGCTAAAAGAAACCTATGTTTTGAACAACTTAAAACGAACACCCAACTGTGAACTCGCTCAACTTTGTTGTTGATTTGTTACTATATGCCTTGCAGGTCGTTAGGTGCTTTGATGGAGCTTGCACAGGAGGAAGAGGTCGTTGTGGGACATGGACTGCTGAGTTCCATGTTAAACTTATGAACCTTATAACATATGTTTTGGTTTTTAAACTTTATGCTTCCGCTGATAACTTGAACTTGGTTAATTTTTTTTGGACACCAATTATATTGTTGGCTGGTTTTATACTTTCTTTAATACATTATTCAATATGATTGGTGGCTTGATCCTGGTCATGTCACGCTCCCTGCGGTGGTACTCCGCTTGTGGATTTTGGGGGTGTGACAGATTGGTATCAGAGCCATTGGTTATAGTGAACTTGGTTTTAAAAAGGGAAAAATCTTTTGATAAAAACCAGACTATAACCTGTTCAGTGCTCAACGATCCACAACGACGCTTTGCTCCACGTGCAAGACTCAACACTATAGGTGATATGGTTTATGTTTGTATTGCCCGCTTATTAGTTTACATAGTGCATTGTTCATAGTGTGCTTAGTTAACGTAACAACTGTTGTTTGAAACCCTGTGTGCTCATTCTCTTCTGTCACCCCATACTTTTTACACCTCTATGTCACCGTTCTTACTTGTGTTTTCTAGATGTGAAGATCATGAGTGGACATCTCAACTTGACCCAGGCCCAACTGACGGCTCTAATCAACGAACGAGTTGCTGAGGCTCTAGCAGCAGCTCAAGCAGGAGGTACAGCCTACTATTTCAACCTATCCTAGGATGTTTAGATCCTACTTTCGTGACCCTACTCTCGTGCTTAACCTTATCCTTTCTTTCACGCGCAACAGGTCTAAATGCTCAGCCTCGTGTGTGTACGCTCAAGACCTTCATGGATTGTCGACCTAGTACTTTCAGTGGCACGGAGGGAGCTGTATATCTTCTCCACTGGTTTGAGAAGATCGAATCTGTTTTTGAGATGTGTGAATGCCCTGTAGCCAGTAGGGTGAAGTTTGATACGGGAACACTTGGGGGCAGTGCATTAACTTAGTGGAACGCACAGGTGCAAATGCTAGGGTTGGCAGCAGCTAATGCCACCCCATGGAATGACTTTAAGGATCTGATCAAAGAAGAGTATTGTCATCGTGATGACATACACAAGCTAGAGGTGGAATTTTACAATCTAAAGATGACGGGGTCCGAGATCGAAGCGTATACTAAGAGATCGAACAAATTAGCTGCATTGTGTCCCACCATGGTGGATCCTCCCTGCAAACGTATCGAGCTATACATCAAGGGTCTAGTGCCAGAGATTCAGAGTATGGTAACTTCAGCTAACCTCCCTACAATCCAGCAAGTTATACGACTATCCCATCATCTCACTGATCAGGCAGTTGAGCAGAACAAGCTGCCTAAGCGTATTAGTGCCACTACCTCCGATGCTCCAAGTGAAAACAAACGCAAATGGGATGGAAATTCAAACAAGGGTTCAAGTTCTGTTCAGTCGCAATCTCAGCAGCGAAGGACTGACGACTATAAGAGCCCCAGTCAGCAGTCTTCTGGTAATCAAGGACATGGTGGGTACAAGGGAAATCACTCTAAGTGCAATCGATGTAACTTGCACCACAGCGGGCCGTGTAGCAAGGGCAACTGTCAGAGATGTAACAAACCAGGGCATGCAGAAAAAGATTGCAGGAGTCTTTATCCTGTAAATCAGAGGCGACAGCAGCAGCAGACTCCACAGAACCAGCGCCAGCAGCAACAACAATAGGGTAACAATAATGGGTGTTTCCAGTGTGGTGCTGAGGGCCACTTCAAAAGAGATTGCCCCCAGCTGAACCAGAATCAGAACAACAACAACAACCAGGGGAATGGAAACAATAGGGGTAACACTGATGGTAATGGCGCCAGGGGACGCGCTTTTTTTATTGGTCAGGGTGATGCGAGGAACGATCCCAACGTCGTGACGGGTAAGTTCCTACTGGATGATTTCTTCATTTCGGTTTTATTTGATTCGGGTGCCGATACTAGTTACGTGTCCATAAGGGTTAGTCAGATGCTTAAGCGTACCCCAACTCTCTTGAATACCAAGCATGTTGTAGAACTAGCAAACGGTAAAAGTCTTGAGGCCACACACTTAGTTAAGGGTTGTAATCTCGTTCTCGCTGGTCAGACTTTCTCTATCGATCTCATTCCTATTGTACTTGGTAGTTTTGACGTCGTCATTGGGATGGATTGGTTATCCCAACATCGAGCGGAAATACTCTGCAAGGAGAAGATTGTCCGCATTCCTCGTGCAAGCGGTGAACCTCTCATTATTCGCGGTGACAAAAGTGGTGCTGTTGTGGGCATCATCTCATTCCTCAAGGCCCAGAAGTGTCTGCGAAAGGGCCACCCTGGTATTCTGGCCCTTGTTACTGATACATCATCGAAAGAGAAGAAGATAGAAGATATCCCGATTGTACGTGACTTTCCTGAGGTATTTCCTGAGGAATTACTTGGTCTACCACCCCATCGTCAGGTCGAATTTCAAATCGAGCTAGCTCCTGGAGCAGCACCTATAGCTCGAGCGCCTTATCGCTTAGCCCCATCAAAATTAGAAGAACTATCCACTCAACTACAGGAACTCTTGGACAAGGGTTTCATTCACCCTAGCTCTTCACCCTGGAGAGCTCCAGTTTTGTTTATGAAGAAGAAATCCGCATGTGCATAGACTATCGCAAACTCAACAAGGTGACCATGAAAAATTGTTATCCTCTTCCACGTATCGATGACTTATTCGACCAGTTGCAAGGGTCGAGCTTCTACTCTAAGATTGATCTGAGATCGGGTTATCATCAGCTGAGAGTCCGAGATGAGGACATCTCCAAGACAACATTCAGAACTCGTTACGGGCACTACGAGTTTCTAGTTATGCCTTTCGGGTTGACAACGCACCTGCGGTCTTCATGGATCTCATGAACCGAGTGTGCAAACCTTACTTGGATAAGTTTTTTATTGTTTTCATCGACGACATCCTGATCTATTCTAAGACTCAGAAGGAACACGAGCATCATCTGCGCCTTATTCTGGAACTTCTGCGAGTAGAACAGCTCTACGCTAAGTTTTCAAAGTGTGACTTTTGGCTTCGTGAAGTCTACTTCCTAGGCCACGTAGTCAATAAGGATGGGATTCACGTTGATCCATCCAAGTTTGGCTTGATCAAGAACTGGCCTGCACCCCGTACTCCAACCGAAATCCGTCAATTCTTAGGTTTGGCGGGTTACTACCGAAGGTTTATTCAAGATTTTTCGAAGATTGCGCCTCTTACTACCTTAACACAGAAGGGTGTCACCTATCGTTGGGGTGATACTCAGGAATCCGCGTTTCAACTACTGAAGGAGAAACTTTGCAGCACCCCATCCTTTCGTTACCTGATGGCACAGACGACTTCGTAGTTTATTGTGACGCGTCAATCCAAGGTCTTGGTGTCCCACCCCGACCGCGTAAAACAACAAATTGCGGCGGAAACGTCGGGGAGTGTTGTGGCAGAATCATTGTTTCACAACACATGGAATTTAGGATATTGTTTTATTAGATACTAAGTTACATTGTCTTGGAATTAGATCAACAAACAGTACAATTGCCGTTCTTGTTTTTATAATTACTAAGGCCCATGTCCATCCTATGTAAAGCAATCAACAGTCGTCACGAAATAAAACCTGAAACATATGTGAAAGTAAATACGTCAGCATAAAAATGCCTGTGAGTAACATAGGTTTTGTGTTGAGGGTTCATGACTTTGAATGTTTTAAAGAAATGTTAAACATAAAGTAGTCACGAACCTTTGAAAATGTTTTCTTTTATAAAATCATATGAAAATCAAATGATATAAAAGAATGATGTATGGTTATGTAAATAAGCAAATGAAAATAATATGTACAAATATGTCATGTCTTTGTAAAGAAATATGTCATATGTAAAACAATGTCTTGTGTATTCAATGTCTTGTATAACAAATGTCGAGTCATAACTAATGTATTGTTCAACATATCAAAATGTCATAATCAATATAAGCATGCATGTAAAGATGTCTTTGTAAACCATGTACTAAGTAACGCTAAGTCAACATGTTAAGTAAAGTGTTCATGAAATCAAGGTGCTAAATATGCTAAGTCAGCATATGAAGCAAAACGGATCCTTGAAATCGTGTACTAGGCGAACTAAGTCGATATGCCAAATAAATTGTCTTTGAAGCCAAATGTTAGGCATATTAAGTCAATATACCATAAAAATGTCTTTGAAATATTGTATTACATGTAATATGTAATAGAAATGTATAATGTCATGAAAACGGAAAGTAAAGTTTATGCACATATGCTTCACCCCAAAACATTTGAAAACGTAAAATAGGGGAACTATATACTCACCTTTGGGTGTGTTTTTAAGTGTTAACACAATCCTTCAAATTTTTTATTTGTCCTTCAAGATTCAAGTAGGTTGTGGGATGAGATTTTGATGATAGGAAGCTTGAATCACTTGAAAACACCTTGGAAACACCCTTGGATCTTCACACTAACTTGAAAGTTGCTAGAAATGGGACTTGAATATGAAGAACAAGACTTGAAGGAGATGAAGATAGAGAGAGAAGGGTGTACAGTTTTAGGAGGGAGAGAGAGTGAGGATGTTGAGTGTTGAGTGAAGATGTGAAGATCATGGAAGATATATGTAGAAGATATGAAAAGATATTAAGAAGTAGCATGCAATACAAGTGTCCTACATAATCTAGCAAGGATCCAAGGAAATAAATCAAGATCTTGGGAAAATATATGGTGGGGCCACACATATTGTGACCGTGAATTAGATGGGGGCGAAGGGGTTAAAGTGTAACTTTGTTGGTAAATAAGATAAAAATAGGTATTTAACTGGATACCGGGTATTTTATCTAGCGTTTAAATCCCGGTTTATGGCGTTCTAAATTATTTTTATTATTCTATAAAAATAAACTCGTCAAAATATTACTAAATTAAATTTTAGTTGCCAAGACTGGCTGCGTTGTCTGCGTTTTGCAGTACAAGCACTGTGTCTCGCAGAAACACGCGGTACGCGCTTAAACTTGAAAAATAACGTTTTAAGCGTTTTAATTTATTTTTCAACATGAACCTGATTAAAAATAAAATTTTAATCAAAACAGAATATTTTTGAGATTTAAATATAATCCGGGCGGTCACCAACGTTCGTTTCGCAGTTTTGTCGTAAATAGTCCCTGTAAGCGAATAAACTTGATTTCGGCATACCAAACCTTCCGAAACTTATTTCTAAGTTATGTAAGGGTTATTTAGGGTATGTTAAGCCTATGTCACTGTTCCGGAGTGTTTGTTGCATTTAAACTGGTTATATTTATGCGTCAGATCGCGTATAACCTTCCAGAAAGCGATTTAAAGCCCGAAATCGAACAAGAACTGATATGTGCAAACGATACACATATTTTTACAAATCCCAAGTATGAAACACAATATTTCATTGATTTGGTATTTGTTTGACGGGCGCAGTGACACAGGTGTCACAGTCTCCCCTACTTTAGGAAATTTCGTCCCGAAATTAATTCGTAGGAATCTGTCTGTGACGTTGTGTTAAATGATTGTCTTGCATGGAATCTAGGGTGTTTATCTATTTGCGTAGAATCACCCATCCTTTGAACGAACGTATATTTTTCAGAAATGAAAATGAATGGACGGAGTCATTTTCAACGGTTGCTTCATGAAGGATTAAACAAACGGATATTCACTTCCTCAATGGATATTCTTCAAAAACGAAAATGAACGAACGGAGTCATTTTCAACGGTTGCTTCCTCAGGATTGGAAATGAAGGGTTAAACAAACGGATATTCATTTCCTCAACGGATATTCTTCAGAAACGAAAATGAACGGACGGAGTCATTTTCAACGGTTGCTTCCTCAGGATTGGAAACGAAGGGTTAAACAAATGGATATTCATTTCCTCAATGGATATTCTTCAGAAACGAAAATGAACGGATGGAGTCATTTTCAACGGTTGCTTCCTTAGGATTGGAAATGAAGGGTTAAACAAACGGATATTCATTTCCTCAACGGATATTCTTCAGAAACGAAAATGAACAGACGGAGTCATTTTCAACGATTGCTTCCTCAGGATTGGCAATGAAGGGTTAAACAAACAGATATTCACTTCCTCAACGGATATTCTTCAGAAACGAAAATGAACAGACGGAGTCATTTTCAACGGTTGTTTCCTCAGGATTGAAAATGAATACGGTTAACTCTAGATACATGACAGAACTTGCTGTGATTTCTGTGCACTAAATTCCATAATTATGCATGCATCCATAATTACGTAATTCCTTGCACAGTCCGCACAGTTTGTTTTATAATGTGAAGGGGATAGAACTTGAACAAGGTCGAGATAACTTTGATTAGGTCAACACATAATCACACAATTGTTTTCTTGGTTATTAATTTGTTATTAACTTGATGTCGATTTGAACAAGGGTATTCAAGGTACACCAGGAACCCGGTCGATGGACTTCAACGTCCTCAAGAATTTATCTGCAAAGATAGGGTGATCTTCCAAAATTCGATTTCGTTTTCAAGGAAACGTAATGTGACACCCCAGGAAAATCAGGAAAACAACGCAACTTAACTAGCTTCCTCAGTAACCACGCGCTAAATTTCGGGACGAAATTCTCTTAACAAGGGGAGAATGTGACAACCCTCAAAATCCCATGTATTCCGTACAATTTATTATTGATAATTAAAGTGCTTGACGACTGTGTGGAATTACGTAACTGCTTTCTGATATCTGTGTTATATTTACATGCGCTTGTTAACATACTAGTAATGTGCAGAAAAGTCATTAAATAGTCCTGTGTGGTTTCCTAAGTGTTAGAAATTAAAAACGTTACAAAAATATACATATAAGACAATTTACGGATTAATTAAGCAGTTTAACAGAACGGTATCGAACCGAACAACCGGACGTTACCCGGAACATAAAAATATTGTCAATGACATTGTTTTTCCTTTTCTGAGCCAGTTAGGGTCCCCGAATACCCTAACACCCGTTATAATACACTACACTCTAGTAACTAAATTAAACACCTAATTAACCTAACTAGTGCTTAACCATTTAGTTCAATTCCAACCAATTACCCCACCCCCCCTTTGACCAATCGGTCCCCCATAGGGACACACCCTTACAATTCTTGAATATTTTATTTAAAGTTGTCCAATATCTTGATGGCATTTTATCCAGTGGACAAATCATAAGTTGGTTTATAAATATAACCATGAGGTTACACTTCATTCACTAACCACAACACTTACAAAAAAAATTGCTCTCATCTCCCTCCCTCTCCTTACAATCGGCTGCCACCACCTCACCATACAACCACCATCATCAACCTTCTTTCAAGCCATTCTCATACACACAAAGGTGCAAGGGTTCATACAACGAAGCTCGGTGCTCTCGGAAGTGGAAGGACCTTCTCCATTCGCTATTAACAAACACTTTTCTTCACTCGAACTTCCCTAGCCTTGAGCTAGTGGTAAGAACTTAGATCCATTCATTCTTTATGTTATTTTAGTGGTTAATAGATGTTAGAATGATAAAAAGTTAAGAAACTATAAAGCTCATGAACAAGTCTTGAACATAATGAGTTAAAGTGTGGTTAAAGAGAAGTTATGCGTGAAAATCATGTAGATCTTGTGTTGTTATGATTCTTGGTTGATTATCTGATGTTTTGCTGGTTAATATTAATGTTTGATGTTGTTGTGGTCACTAAACATGTTAACGGAATCAATCGAACGCAAACTAGAAAGCCAAAGACTAAAAACAGAATCTGTCCAAGCTTTACAGCCAACTTCAGTTGGCTGTAAACAGGCCATAACTTAACAAAAAAATGTGTTTTCTGAAGCCTAGATTTATGTGTTATAAAATACAGTTCTAATGGCACCAGAACCGTAATTTTTGGACTTCGTTTACTATTTTTAAAGAACCGATTTGTAACAGCAGCTTAAGCTGAGTTTTTACAGCAATAAATGGGTGTTATATTTTCTATCATAACTTGTATTCTGTGTAGAATAGGATCATGAAATTTTTACTGTAAATGACAACTGATGTATTTGTAATTACCCCACTGGAATTTTGCAAATCGGACTCTCGATGAATTTTTAATAAATTGTTCCGTGGACTGTGGTCAGAAAAAGATAAATCTGAGTTCAGTCCGGGAAAATGAATTTTTATAAAATATTGGTAATGAAATGAACCCCGATATTTTTACACAATAAAATATGGAATGTTTATGACATTCTGTAAAAATTTAGGAATTTTTGGAACAAGTTAACTATTTTATTGAAATGTCCGAAAACAGCCCGGTTTTGAATATTAATGCTGAAAAGACATAAGTTGTAAATTTCATGTCTAAATGTCGGGTAGGTTATCTGTGAATGATATAACGTGTTATATGTGTTATGTGCATTATCATATGTTTGTTTATGAGTGGGGAATGGATGGGAAACTCATATGGGCATAAACTGTTAAAGTGATGCATGTTATGTGATAGATACGTGTAGGAACTTTGTGCTCTATTTGAAACCACTAAATGACTAACTAGTAATCATACTAGGACGTGATTGACCAACCTTGATTGTTAGCTATTTGTGAGAGTCAAACCGAGCAACCGAGGTGAGTTCACACTTTTCTACAAAGCATGGTAAATTCCCGGGTGGGAATGGGAATGGGTACAGGAATAGGGATTCCTCGTCCTTTGGGACGCGTTCAGGAATGTGAATTCCTCGTCCGTGAGACGTGTTCAGGAATGTGAATTCCTCGTCCTATTGGGACGTACTTAGACTTACTGGACTAGAACTCTATCTGCGAAGTCCCTCCCTTTTTATATCGACTTAATCGCCGAGGATATGGCGAGCGGGTCATTAGTTAATAGCGCTATTAGGTTTAACAAACCGCACACCGTGCCAGTTGGACGTGTGTGTACTAATGGACTATGGCACGTCGGTGGTGATAGAACACCGACGCTAGGGCACAATTGATTTTTGTTAGTAGTCGATATGATAAACGAGTCTGGTAGTTTAAATAACGGGGTAGCTCCCCACAGCCGAAGCGCCGGGCTGGAGAGCCAGGGAAGGTGGACATAGGATGGTTAACTAATAAATGTTTTCGAACTATGGGGTAACCCCCACGGCTAGATAGCTGATTAAGATTAAACTACGTTTTTGGAAACAACTCTAAAATGGACAACCAACCGTGAACTCACTCAACTTTGTTGTTGACTCGTTGCTACATGCTTTGCAGGTCGCTAGATGCTAGGGAGCTTGCATATGGAGGTGGTCGTTGTGGAATGCGAACTAATATGTTTCGTACTTATTAAATAAACGTTATGAATTTATGAAACTTATGTTTGGGGTCTTTAAACTTACAAACTACTAACTTATGTTTTGAACTTACGTTTTATGCTTCCGCTGTTAACTTAAAACTGGTTACTGTCTTGTGGTCACCAATCGTATTGTGGTTGGTCTTATTTACTTAATCACGTTGTTCAGTATGATTGGTGGCTCGATCCTGGTCATATCACGCCTCCAAGCGGTGATACTCCGCATGGTGGATTTTTGGGGGTGTGACAGATTGGTATCAGAGCCATTGGTTATAGTGAACTTTGTTTTAATAAGGGAAAAAGTTTTTGTTAAAACAAGTTTTTGTTAAAACCAGACTATAACCTGTACAGTGTTCAACGATCCACAACGACGCTTCGCTCCACGTGCAAGACTCAACACCATAGGTGAAATGGTTCATGCTTACATTGCTTGTCTACTAGTTTACATAGTACATTGCATGCTTAGTTAGCGCAACAACTATTGCTTGAAACCCTGTGTATTTGCTCTCTTCTGTCACTCCACACTTACGCACTTTGCGACACCTTTCTTACGTGAGTTTCTTCGACGTGAAGATCATGAGTGGACGTCTCGACATGACCCAGGGTCAGCTGATGGCCTTGATTAACGAACGGATTGCTGAAGCCTTAGCAACCCAATCAGGGAGTCAACCCATGCACTCTCAAACACGCATGGGCACCTTCAAGGCGTTCCTAGACTGCAAACCTCCCACTTTCGACGGCACTGAAGGGGCAATCGGCCTTCTACACTGGATCCAGAGAATCGAAGATACATTCGAAGAGAGTGAAAGCCCTGCTAGCAAACGAGTAGAGTACGCTACTGTCATGTTGCAAGGGAGAGGGTATTCTTGGTGGAACACACAAGTCCAGATGCTCGGGTTGGCAGACGCAAATGCCACCCTCTGGAGCGACTTCAAGGATTTGATTAAGGAAGAATTCTGCCACCTGGACGACATTCTGAAACTTGAAATAGAGTATTATGGTTTGAAGATGGAAGGATCAGAAATTGAGGCGTACACAAAGAGGTCCAACGACTTGGCTGACCTATGTCCTAACTTGTCACGACCCATATCTAGACGAATCAAGATATACCTCAGAGGCTTAGTCCCGGAGATCCAAGGGTCTGTAATTGAGGCTAACCTCTCCACAATCCAACAAGTCATTCGTTTGGCGCACCAACTCACCGATCAGGCGGTGGAAGAGGGCAAGTTGCCCAAGCGCGTTAGCACTACTGCTACAGGTTCTCCCAGCAATGACAAGCGCAAGTGGGATGGATCCTCCAGCAAGGGTCCGACTACAGTTCAGTCACAGGCACAACAGCGAAAGATTGATGACTACCAGAGTCCTGGTCAGCAATCTTCTGGTAGTCAAGGGCAGGGTGGATATCGAGGAAACCACCCAAAGTGCAACAAATGCAATAGACACCACAGTGGTCAGTGCAACAAGGGACGTTGTCAGAAGTGTCTCAAGATGGGTCATGAAGCCAAAGATTGTAGGAGCTCTCGGCCTGCAAATCAGAATCGTCGACAGCAACAGCAAGCACCGTAGAATCAGCAACATGGCAACAGGGGATGCTTTCAGTGTGGTGCTGAGGGCCATTTCAAGAAAGACTGCCCCCAACTAAATCAGAACCAGAACAACAACAATCAGGGGAATGGAAACGGCAATGGGGGAAACAATAACGGCAATGGTGCCAAGGGACGTGTGTTCGTGCTTGGTCAGGGTGACGCAAGGAATGATCCTAACGTAGTGATGGGTAAGTTCCTTCTCGACGACTTTTATGTTACTGTTTTATTCGATTCGGGTGCCGATACTAGTTATGTGTCCTTAAAAGTTAGTCAAATGCTAAGATGCACCCCAACACTTTTGACCACCAAACACACGATAGAGCTAGCAAACGGTAAAAGGCTCGAGGACACACACATAGTTAAGGGTTATAACCTCGTCTTAGCTAGTCAGACCTTCTCTATCGATCTTATTCCTATCGTTCTGGGTAGTTTCGACGTTGTTATTGGGATGGATTGGCTATCTCAACAGCAAGCGGAAATTCTTTGTAACGAGAAGATTGTCCGTATTCCTCGTTCCGGTAAAGAACCTCTCGTGATTCATGGCGAGAAGAGTGGTGCTGTCGTGGGCATCATCTCTTTCCTTAAGGCCAGAAGTGTTTGCGAAAGGGCCACACCGCTATCCTAGCCCTCGTTTCTGATATATCTTCGGAAGAAAGGAAGATAGAAGACATACCTATTGTACGTAATTTTCCTGAGGTATTCCCTGAGGAATTACCTGGTATTCCGCTTCATCGACAAGTCGAGTTTCAAATCGAGCTAGCTCCTGGAGCAGCGCCAATAGCTCGTGCACCTTATCGACTAGCACCGTCAGAACTTGAAGAACTGTCTACGCAACTACAAGAACTCTTGGAAAAGGGTTTTATACGTCCTAGCTCTTCGCCATGGGGAGCTCCAGTGCTATTCGTGAAGAAGAAGGACGGAACCTTCCGTGAACTTAACAAGGTGACCGTGAAGAATCGTTATCCTCTCCCACGTATTGATGACCTATTCGACCAGTTGCAAGGGTCGAGCAATTACTCCAAGATTGATTTGAGATCGGCATACCATCAGCTGAGAGTCCGAGATGAGGACGTCTCCAAACCAGCATTCAGAACTCGCTACGGCCATTACGAGTTTCTAGTCATGCCTTTCGGATTTGACGAATGCACCAGCGGTCTTCATGGATCTCATGAACCGAGTATGCAAGCCTTGCCTGGATAAGTTCGTTATTGTTTTCATCGACGACATCCTGATCTATTCTAAGAGTCAAGAGGAACACGAGCAGCATCTACGACTTATGCTGGAACTTCTTCGAGCAGAGCAATTGTATGCCAAATTTTTGAAATGTGACTTCTGGCTTCGCGAAGTCCACTTTCTAGGCCATGTGGTAAACAAGGATGGAATTCATGTGGATCCATCTAAGGTTGAATCGATAAAGAATTGGCCTGCACCCCGCACACCAATAGAAATCCGCCAATTCTTGGGTTTGGCGGGATATTACAGAAGGTTTATCGAGGATTTCTCAAAGATTGCGCAACCCCTCACTTCACTGACTTAGAAGGGTGTCATCTATCGTTGGGGTGATGCACAGGAGTCTGCATTTCAACACTTGAAGGATAGACTTTGTAGCGCGCCTATCCTCTCATTGCCTGAAGGCACAGATTATTTTGTAGTTTATTGCGACGCTTCCATCCAAGGACTTGGTTGCGTGTTGATGCAACGTGACAAGATCATTGCCTACGCATCACGCCAACTCAAAGTTCACGAAAGAAATTACACTACTCACGATCTGGAGCTGGGAGCAGATGTTTTCACGCTTAAGATATGGAGACACTACCTGTACGGTACCAAGTGCACCATCTATACCGATCACAGGAGTCTTGAGCATATCTTCAAGCAAAAGGAGTTAAACATGCGCCAACGCTGATGGGTTGAGCTCTTGAACGATTATAAATGCGCTATCAAGTATCATCCGGGCAAAGCCAATGTTGTGGCTGACGCCCTCAGCCGAAAGGATACTATACCTAAGCATGTACGTGCTTTACAGCTTACCATCCAATCCAACCTTCCCGCTCAGATACGAGACGCTCAGGTTGAAGCGTTGAAAGCAGAGAACATCAGGGCTGAGTCCTTACGAGGATCGAGGCAGCGATTGGAACAAAAGGAAGACGGCGCCTACTATGTTAACGGACGCATCTGGGTTCCACTTTATGGAGACCTACGCGAGCTTGTGATGGATGAAGCACACAAGTCTCGTTATTCGGTACATCCTGGTTCGGATAAAATGTACCACGACCTCAAGACTACGTATTGGTGGCCTGGCATGAAAGCCCACATAGCAACCTACGTCAGTAAGTGCTTGACTTGTGCGAGAGTCAAGACTGAATATCAGAAACCATCAGGCCTACTTCAACAACCAGAGATACCTAAATGGAAATGGGAGCAAATTTCCATGGATTTTGTTACTGGCCTACCCAGATCTCAACGCGGAAACGATACCATTTGGGTGATCGTGGATCGACTGACCAAGTCTACTCATTTTCTGGCAATCAAAGAAACGGATAAGTTTTCTACTCTTGCAGACATCTACCTAAAAGAAGTAGTGTCAAGGCACGGAGTGCCAACCTCCATCATTTTTTATCGTGACGCGCGTTTTACTTCTGAACTGTGGCAAGCAATGCGCAAGTCTTTTGGCTCACGTTTAGATATGAGCACCGCTTATCACCCACAGACGGATGGGCAATCTGAACGCACCATCCAAACCCTTGAAGACATGCTTAGGGCATGTGTAATCGATTTTGGTAATGGCTGGGAAAAGCACCTCCCGCTAGTGGAGTTTTCGTACAACAACGGCTACCACACCAGCATCCAAGCCGCTCCGTTCGAGGCATTGTACAGACGCAAATGCCGATCACCTCTTTGTTGGGCAGAAGTTGGTGACAGCCAAATCACTGGCCCAGAACTTGTGGTAGATACCACCGAGAGAATTGCTCAGATACGACAGCGAATGGCGGCAGCTCGTGACCGTCAGAAAAGCTATGCTGATAAGGGAAGAAAACCACTCGAGTTCCAGGTTGGGGATCGAATGCTACTCAAAGTCTCACCTTGGAAAGATGTAGTTCGATTTCGAAAACGAGGCAAGCTCAATCCGCGTTATGTCGGACCATTCGAAGTCACCGAGAAAATTGGCAAAGTCGCCTACAGGCTGAATCTACTGGAAGAACTCAGCGGAGTTCACAATGTTTTCCATGTGTCGAATCTGAAGAAGTGTCTGTCAGATGAGACCCTTATAGTTCCTCTCAAGGAACTCACAATCGACGACCAACTGCGATTCGTCGAGGAACCAGTAGAAATTACGGATCGAGATGTTAAGATCCTCAAGCGTACCAGGATACCTCTGGTCCAAGTTCGTTGGAATGCTCGTCGAGGCCCAGAGTATACCTGGGAACGAGAAGACCAAATGAAACTCAAGTACCCCCAACTGTTTAAGAAAAACGCAACCACTACTGAGGCTGAAGCTACTGCAGAATTTCGGGACGAAATTCCAAATCAACGGGGGGATGATGTGAGACCCCAGGAAAATCAGGAAAACAACGCAACTTAACTAGCTTCCTCAGTAACCACGCGCTAAATTTCGGGACGAAATTCTCTTAACAGGGGGAGAATGTGACAACCCTCAAAATCCCATGTATTCCGTACAATTTATTATTGATAATTAAAGTGCTTGACGACTGTGTGGAATTACGTAACTGCTTTCTGATATCTGTGTTATATTTACATGCGCTTGTTAACATACTAGTAATGTGCAGAAAAGTCATTAAATAGTCCTGTGTGGTTTCCTAAGTGTTAGAAATTAAAAACGTTACAAAAATATACATATAAGACACTTTACGGATTAATTAAGCAGTTTAACGGAACAGTATCGAACCGAACAACCGGACGTTACCCGGAACATAAAAATATTGTCAATGACATTGTTTTTCCTTTTCTGAGCCAGTTAGGGTCCCCGAATACCCTAACACCCGTTATAATACACTACACTCTAGTAACTAAATTAAACACCTAATTAACCTAACTCGTGCTTAACCATTTAGTTCAATTCCAACCAATTACCCCACCCCCCCTTTGGCTGATCGGTCCCCCATAGGGACACACCCTTACAATTCTTGAATATTTTATTTAAAGTTGTCCAATATCTTGATGGCATTTTATCTAGTGGACAAAGCATAAGTTGGTTTATAAATATAACCATGAGGTTACACTTCATTCACTAACCACAACACTTACAAAAAAATTGTTCTCATCTCCCTCCCTCTCCTTACAATCGGCTGCCACCACCTCACCATACAACCACCATCATCAACCTTCTTTCAATCCATTCTCATACACACAAAGGTGCAAGGGTTCATACAACGAAGCTCGGTGCTCTCGGAAGTGGAAGGACCTTCTCCATTCGCTATTAACCAACACTTTTCTTCACTCGAACTTCCCTAGCCTTGAGCTAGTGGTAAGAACTTAGATCCGTTCATTCTTTATGTTATTTTAGTGGTTAATAGATGTTAGAATGTGTTAGTGCAGTTGTCTGTCGACTTCATCTTCGTTCGAGTCTTAGATTAGTAATGAAAGATCAAGTCACGCAGTTCAAGATAAACAGGAAACAAAGGTGAACAAGCCAGTTCAAACGAAGTGGTCAGTTCAAACGAAGTGGACTGTTCAAACGAAGTGGACAGTTCAAACGAAGTGGACTGTTCAAACGAACTGGAAATGCCTGTTCAAACGAACTGGAAATAGTATAAATATGTGACTTGAGTTTTTCATTTGTAACTTTTGGATTCCGGTAGCGAAGCTCTGCCGAAGTGTCTCCAAGTCTGTAAACTCGTTATAATCAATATAAGAGACAGTTATTAGTGAATATCAAGCTGAAACAAACTCTGATTCATTGAATTCCGCCTTTGAATCAGTTTAGAGCTCTTCTGAAGACTCGTTCAGATCGATTCTCGATCCTACAAGTGGTATCAGAGCTCAGGAGGAAGAGCTCTTGTATTTTCAGCTCGATTTCATCAAGATTTCTATTTCTACACCTTTCTGTCACGATTTTTCAAAATAAAACAAGATTTACTGGATAAAATGGATTGATTTTGAAGTATATTGTGCGAAACTATGTTTTAGATAATCTGTGATAGTATCAGATCTTAAAACAGATTAAAACTCAATCAATTTGATAGAAAAACGATCAGTTCATTTGAGACTTGTCTGATTCACACGAACAGAACTTTGATATCAGATCTACGTCGATTCAGCGGACAATATTGAACGGAAATCACATCAGTGTGATCGGATTTTGTTATAGATCAATCCTTGAAGAATTCAGAACACAATTCGAATCAAATCTTGATAAAATCATGAATGTTTGGCTCAGTTCGTGTGGTTTAAGATCAGGTCGTTTGTATTTTTGACCTTATTTCAGACGAAGTAACCAAGTTCGTTTCAGTTCATACGAAGGGACCATCTTACTAGTTCGTTTGAATTGAACTCCGATTGTTTGAAAGGTCCAGTCCGTCTGAACTTACTTCGTTTGATCCTTAGTTCATCTGAACTTCAGTACGTCTAAACTTCAGTTCGTTTGAGGTTCGGGTCTATTTCGTTTGAGAGGTCAGATCGTTTGACAAGAGGTTTGTCTCGTGTGAATCCCAGTCAGTTATCAGTCATCAGTCCAGGTCGCCCGTGGTTGGTAAAATGACGGTCCAATAGCTTCACATTATTTTTTTTAAATTGACAGCTCATGTTGATCAGTTTAAATGAAATGGCCATGTGTGTTGACTGAATAGTTGCTCGGTCCAATTATCTTCAAAGTAATCACATGATAATGTCAGTTTGCATGTGATGTTGGTGTGTCATCAACTAAAGTGAACATATCAGTTATCAAAATTAAAGGTCCAGTGATAATTCATTGAGCATTGTTTGGATAAGTTGATGTCAGTCTAAGAAGCAAATTGGCCAAATAGATTTGTGAGATATTGATGCTTGTCGGATAAGTGGATTTGTGTCAGCAGTACATGTGAACAATTTTCATCAAACTCATGCTTTGTTGTTAGTCACATTTTGAGGTCCAATCAAAGAGGTTTAAACGATTCAATTGTCTGCCATTTGCTATACATGTTGCATCAATGATTTGGTCCAATCAGACTTTGATTTGTGTAATTGTTGTCAGCCAAATATTAGAGTGAACAGCCCAAGTCTTGGCCCAAGTTTCAACACATCTAAAGGCCCAATCTTTATTCAACAACAAAAGAAGTTGTTATCATTGGTTTGCTTGTGAACAAAAGTCAGGCCCGTCACGTGATTAAAAGATTGCGGCCCAATCATATTGGTGGATAATCTTTGTTTTGTCGGCTACATTAGTTTCAAGTCAAAACAAAAGCACCGTTTCTTGAGTAGATTAATTGGTCAAATCATAACAGTTGTGGGATTTAAAATTCTCGGCATAATCAGATTTAAGTGATTGGTATCTTGTTTAAACAGATTGTTTTGAAAAAATGAAAGCGTTTTTTGATGAAAAAGAAAACCATGATCTTGAAAGGATAAATAACTGGTATCGAGGGTATTTCAGTAGTCATTATCAAGGTTTGTCCAAGAATGTTTGGATTAACCAGTTCGATTGTTTTCTGTGTAAGAAAGATGAAAAATTAGATGATCTGGAGAAGCGATTTGATTGTTTGATTGACCATTTGAAAGAAAACAAGATAATGATATCAGAAGCTGAAATAATATCAAAGTTTGCTAATGGATTACCAGCTGAATGGAATGATTTTTTGGAAAATCTAAGAAAGAATTCTAGTTTTTCAAAATTATCTTTAAGTAAATTCATCAGTAAACTTACAACACATATGAATGATAATGAAGAGAAAAAGAGAGGGTTGTTGAATAGGATAGAAAATAATTTGAAAAAATTAAATTTGGATGTGGTTGTAGAACTGAACAAAAGAGTCTGTGTGTGTCTTAGTGCAAAAGATGTTATGAAATATGATATGAAGAGGGGTTGTTATATTGATGAGAATATGAATCCTCTTGACTTCGTTAAAATCTTTTGTGCAGGAACATACAAGATGGAGACAGAACAAGTTCAAAAGAATGAAGAATCTGTGAAGATTGAATCCTCAAGTTCTGACTCAGGTTGCTCGAAATGTGATAAACTTGAGGCTGACAATGGCAAACTATTGAAGGATGTGGAAAGATTGACATTGGAAATCAAGAAGTTGAAAGATGAGAAGCAATTTGATGATAAACAGATTCTTGTTTTGCAGGAAAATTTTGAGAAGTTGAAATCTGAAAATGTCAAACTGTTGAGTGATTTGGACAGTTTCACATTAGAAAACAAGAAATTGAAAGAAAAAGCAAAAGTTTTTGAAGAGAAAATTAAAAGTTTTGAAAATGAAAAATCAAAGATTGAAAAAGATTTTCAAAGTCAAATAAAAATTTTAGAAGATGAGAGAGATTTGTTTGGTAAAAACAATCTTGAAAAACAAATTGCAATCAATTCTCATCTTGAAAAGATTATTCGACTTGAGAAAGAGGCAGAATGTGCTCAAAAGAAAATCAAGGAATGGGAAGAAAAGTTGAAGGTGTTTGTGAATACTTCAGCTATTCCCTATCCAAAACCTATTAATTCAGTTCCAATAAGTGACGATGTCACAAACTATGATAAAGTCATAGTTGAAGATTGTGATGAGAAATCTGATGATGAAACTGGAAAAATTGAGAAAAAGAAATTATTTTTTAAATTAAAAGAAAAGTTTCAAGAAACTGTTTCACAAACAACTGAAAAGGGAGAATGCTCTAAGCAAAAACCTTTGAAGAAGAAAGTGGAACAAAAACAAAAATAGAAAATTTTGAAAAATGATCAAAAAGAAAATAAAAGCTCATCAGATCAATCATCCAATCGCAATAAAAAATCACAAAAATTGAAAAATCAAAACTCAAAAATTGTTGGTAATAAGTGGTGCAGTTTTGACCACAGTGCTCAAAAGCCAAATCCAGCTTTCAGGAGGGGTGATGATCACCATAAAGCCAGACAATGCTATGATCTGAGTGTTTGGTGTGATAGTGGTGAATGATACGATAACAGAGTATGTTACAACTGTGGTGTTCAAGGACACATTGCTATTAACTGTCAGAACTGGAGTTATGAACAGAGGAGATGCTTTGAATGCCAAATCAGAGGTCATATTGCAAGAGATTGCCCAATGAGATCAAAGGGAAGATCGAGGGCTGAATCTCAGAAAATGGCAAAGAAATCAGTCAATGTCAAGCCCAAAGAACAGAAAGTTCAAGAACCTAAAGTTCAAAAACAGAAAGTTCATGAACAGAAAGTGAAGCTTTCGCAAGGGCAGAAAGACAGACTGAGGAAGAAGAGGAAGAAAGCGAGAGAGTATCTCGAAAGGATTTTGTCCTCGGATATAATTGGTAAAACAGATAAAAGTTCTGATAAATCGTCTTGCTCGCCAAAGAATGACAAATCAAGCAAAACGAATTCATCAGATACAAATATGAGGACAAAAGAGGGAAAGAAGAAGAAGAAAGTTTGTGGCAATGAATCTGTTTCTTCGGAAACAAAGGAGCCACATGTTGGCAATGAATCTGACTCATTAAAGTCAGAAAAGCCAAGTTCAGGCAATGAATCTGGTGTGGTAAAGCCAGAAGAGCCGTGTGTTGAGATAAAAGTTGAGAATTCTGGTCTAACAATGGATGATGCAAATTTTCCACCATTGTTGAACAAGAATTCAAAATCACTCAAGGACCGTCAGGCTTGGGTGAATCTGTTTAAATAGAAAAACCTGACTTGCCGGAGCTTCCAGGTTGGTAAGAGTGAAGCATGAATCGGCATCTTTCTTGAGAAATGTTTAATCAAGGACATTAAGTTGTACTTGATTTAACTTTCGTACAAGTGGTTAAAGAAAACAAGGTGATGAATGAAACCCGAATTTGTGAAAAGACACACAAAACTTATTTTCCGGAAAAATCATTTTGATTAAAACAAACTTAAGTGTTTTGAAATCACTATGGGAAAATAGTTTGTTGTCTGGGGGGTTCTGATTGTTCAAGCCAAGTGAATGGAGAATTGAAGTGATTCTCATCATGTTGTCACGTTTCTTGTACAGCTTGTTTTAAAATTTTCCCAGAAAATCAAAATTGAGACATATTTTGATTTTAGGGGAAGTAAGATTTTTAGAAAATCCAAAAACATTAGAAAATTTGAAAAAGTAAAAAACATGATAAAATGAAAAATGAGTTTATGTGCATAAAAGAGGAAATGATAGTACATCAGTGGACTATCACAACATGCTAAAGAAATAGAAAGTTTAAAATGTGATAAACGGTCTCACTGATGATGTGCCAGTAGGTTTTTGCATATTTAGTAGATTGTGACGAGATATAAACCTAAATTTCAAACTTGCTTATATCGTGGGGAAACATCTCTCGGATATATGGGTAACCCCCGAAATCTTGTTTGAAAGATTCCTTTTTCTGATATACTAGGTCTTTATACTCAGTGATATCTGGGGTATTATTCCGGTACTTCTGCTGAACGATGGTTCTGACCTAGTCCTTGGATAATACTTTCCACAAATGCTTGAAACATAGCATAAACCCTCAGCATGCTGATGAAACAATAAAATTGATAGTCGCTGCTGTTGTAGCTAAAAGATCCTCTAAAGGGGACATACCGTAAAGTCGAAGCTGATATCTCTCTGCGTATACGGAAGTATCGACCTGAGATCCCTCGGCCCTCGCATTACCTAATTTATGTACAGATATCATTGATGTCATAATTACCTGTAAGACTGAATATTGGGATCTGGATACGGGAGTATATTCTGAGGTGGGACACGCGATTGAGTTTAAGTGCTTAAGACATTAATATCGTATCTCGAAGCAGTTGAACTTTGTGTGAAAATTTAAGTGGACCAGTATACTGACAATCTAAGTGAATCGTTTAGAACTTAAAATGAAATGAAGCTTAACGGTGTTGGTGATGTGTCTCAAAAACTGATATGATCCTCTTGCACGAGCTCACAAAAATATTGTTTGTATATATTTCATTTCTGAATTTTCTTGATTCTACAAGTGGTGTTAGTTAATTTCTTTCAGAAAATCCAAAAAGATTTTTAGTGTGTTTTAGCATAAATTTTGAAAAATACAAAAAGATTTTCGACAACTGATGTTGATGAGCTGATTTTTAAAATTCCAAGTGCTAAACAAGATGAACTGGTTTGGGAGTGTGTGTATTGAATTGAGAAATTTATTTTGAGAAAGAAGTTTGATTAGTTAATCGAGATCATTAATTTGAACTTGATGTAACTTTTTCAGTAAGTTTTTTCTTATTGTTTTTAAGTAAAACCTTATGTGGTGGTGAGAAAATGTGTGCAGGAGTTGAGCTGAACAGAATTAAAGCCAGAATGTGATCTCTAGGTGATAGCTAATTCCAGACAGCGATCCAATCATGATGAGAAGGGGAGTCTGACGAGGTTAGAGCCAAAGAGAATATCCTGGTACATGCTAAGAAAAAAAGGAGATCGATCAAGATTGAAGAGTCGTCATATTGAAGACTCTCACCGAAGATTCCGTCAACATTCAAGGGGGAGTCTGTTAGTGCAGTTGTCTGTCGACTTCATCTTCGTTCGAGTCTTAGATTAGTAATGAAAGATCAAGTCACACAGTTCAAGATAAACAGGAAACAAAGGTGAACAAGCCAGTTCAAACGAAGTGGTCAGTTCAAACGAAGTGGACTGTTCAAACGAAGTGGACAGTTCAAACGAAGTGGACTGTTCAAACGAACTGGAAATGCCTGTTCAAACGAACTGGAAATAGTATAAATATGTGACTTGAGTTTTTCATTTGTAACTTTTGGATTCCGATAGCGAAGCTCTGCCGAAGTGTCTCCAAGTCTGTAAACTCGTTATAATCAATATAAGAGACAGTTATTAGTGAATATCAAGCTGAAACAAACTCTGATTCGTTGAATTCCGCCTTTGAATCAGTTTAGAGCTCTTCTGAAGACTCGTTCAGATCGATTCTCGATCCTACAGAACGATAAAAAGTTAAGAAACTATAAAGCTCATGAACAAGTCTTGAACATAATGAGTTAAAGTGTGGTTAAATAGAAGTTATGCGTGTAAATCATGTAGATCTTATGTTGTTATGATTCTTGGTTGATTATCTAATGTTTTTCTGGTTAATATTAATGTTTGATGTTGTTGTGGTCACTAAACATGTTAACGGAATCAATCGAACGCAAACTAGAAAGCCAAAGACTAAAAACAGAATCTGTCCAAGCTTTACAGCCAACTTCAGTTGGCTGTAAACAGGCCATAACTTAACGAAAAATGTGTTTTCTGAAGCCTAGATTTATGTGTTATAAAATACGGTTCTAATGGCACTGGAACCGTAATTTTTGGACTTCGTTTACTATTTTTAAAGACCGATTTGTAACAGCAGCTTAAGCTGAGTTTTTACAGCAATAAATGGGTGTTATATTTTCTGTCATAACTTGTATTCTGTGTAGAATCGGATCATGAAATTTTTACTGTAAATGACAACTGATGTATTTGTAATTACCCCACTGGAATTTTGTAAATCGGACTTTCGATGAATTTTTAAGAAATTGTTCCGTGGACTGTGGTCAGAAAAAGATAAATCTGAGTTCAGTCCGGGAAAATGAAATTTATAAAATATTGGTAATGAACTGAACCCCGATATTTTTACACAATAAAATATGGAATGTTTATGACATTCTGTAAAAATTTGAGAATTTTTGGAATAAGTTAACTATTTTATTGAAATGTCCGAAAACAGCCTGGTTTTGAATATTAATGCTGAAAAGACATAAGTTGTAAATTTCATGTCTAAATGTCGGGTAGGTTATCTGTGAATGATATAACGTGTTATATGTGTTATGTGCATTATCATATGTTTGTTTATGAGCGGGGAATGGATGGGAAACTCATATGGGCATAAACTGTTAAAGTGATGCATGTTATGTGATAGATAAGTGTAGGAACTTTGTGCTCTATTTGAAACCACTAAATGACTAACTAGTAATCATACTAGGACGTGATTGACCAACCTTGATTGTTAGCTATTTGTGAGAGTCAAACCGAGCAACCGAGGTGAGTTCACACTTTTCTACAAAACATGGTAAATTCCCGGGTGGGAATGGGAATGGGTACATGAATAGGGATTCCTCGTCCTTTGGGACGCGTTCAGGAATGTGAATTCCTCGTCCTATTGGGACGTACTTAGACTTACCGAACTAGAACTCTATCTGCGAAGTCCCTCCCTTTTTATATCGACTTAATCGCCGAGGCTATGGCGAGCGGGTCATTAGTTAATAGCGCTATTAGGTTTAACAAACCGCACACCGTGCCAGTTGGACGGGTGTGTACTAATGGACTATGGCACGTCGGTGGTGATAGAACACCGACACTAGGGCATAATTGATTTTTGTTAGTAGTCGATATGATAAACGAGTCTGGTAGTTTAAATAACGGGGTAGCTCCCCACGGCCGAAGCGCCGGGCTGGAGAGCCAGGGAAGGTGGACATGGGATGGTTAATTAATAAACGTTTTCGAACTATGGGGTAACCCCCACGGCTAGATAGCTGATTAAGATTAAACTACGTTTTTGGAAACAACTCTAAAATGGACAACCAACCATGAACTCACTCAACTTTGTTGTTGACTCGTTGCTACATGCTTTGCAGGTCGCTAGATGCTAGGGAGCTTGCATATGGAGGTGGTCGTTGTGGAATGCGAACTAATATGTTCCGTACTTATTAAATAAACGTTATGAATTTATGAAACTTGTGTTTGGGGTCTTTAAACTTACAAACTACGAACTTATGTTTTGAACTTACGTTTTATGCTTCCGCTGTTAACTTAAAACTGGTTACTGTCTTGTGGTCACCAATCATATTGTGGTTGGTCTTATTTACTTAATTACGTTGTTCAGTATGATTGGTGGCTCGATCCTGGTCATGTCACGCCTCCAAGCGGTGATACTCCGCATGGTGGATTTTTGGGGGTGTGACTCGTAACATTCGAATTAAGGTACACAACAATCTAGGACTTATGGAAACACCTTTAGGTACCCTATTAAGGATTTATAGTGGTACTTTGGGTATTCGTCCAGAGTTGTATCTTGCACCTTGTACTTTGTTCCTTTGGAAGAATCGGGTACTTAGAATCTTCGTGGAAAACGCAAGAGATCATAAAAGGGAAGAAATTTGGGGGTAGTCTGTTTTTCAAGGAATGCGATTCCCTGATTGTCGGTATTGTAGGGGATATGTTGTTTATACATGCAACCACATAAATACATTGCAATGTAAAAAAGATTTATTTATAAACAACGATAACAACTGTTTCATGGACATTGACAACAAAAGAAAATAATACATAAGACGTGATTATTTCTAAATGGTGTTGTCTTTTCGTCGGTCAGATGCTCATCCCTGTGCTGGATTTGCATTAGCAAGCCTTGGGCAATTTCTTCGGAAATGACCCATCTCGCCACAGTTGTAGCAAGAACCTGGTGGAAAACGAGCTTGAGCAGGATTGTTGTTAACTTGATTGGGTGCAGCTGCAGTTGGGCAAACCCTTGCTGTATGATCTATAAGTCCAAAAATTTGGCATGTGCGGCACTTCACACCAGCATGATGATGTAGGTTACATTGGTTGCACAAGGGTGCAGTTCCTTTGTATGGCTTCCTAGCAGGGGGTTGAACTGGTTGGTTGGGGACGGCTTGATCATTGTGAGCGACCACGGCAAAGTTCTGAGAAGCCTTTCGCTTCTTTGACTTCTTGGGGGATTCAGTATGTTCATCCCTTGGTTTCGGTTCCTCGACTGGTTTCTTATCACCTTTTTGGAAAAAATTTACCTTTCCTGATTTGAGATTCAGTCAAGGTAGCAGATAGCTCAATGGCCTGCCTAATCGTAGTGGGGTTACTACCAGTCACAATGTCTTGTACTGGGTCAGGGAGGCCATCAATGTACTTTTCGATTGCCTTATCCAAAGGCGTAACCATATTCGGGCATAACAGACTTAACTCCTCATAACGATCTATGTAGGCTCGATGCTCACTGCTATCTTGCTTAAGTTCATCGAATTCCCTTTCCAAGGCCCTGATCTCGTGACGAGGACAGAATTCCTTCATCATCAGAGCTCGAAACTCTTCCCACGTTTGAGCCAGTGCCACATAGGCACCCCTATCTCTCATCACACCATTCCACCATGTCAAAGTTCGTTTCTCAAAGACACTAGATGCGAATTCTACCTTTCGCTCATTTGGGCATTAAACATGTCTGAAGGTGCTCTCTAGACTCTCGAACCATTGCAGAAGTGCAGTCGCTCCTTGAGACCCAGAAAACTTTGATGGCTTAGCCGAGTTGAACGTCTTGAAGTTGCAGGGGGCATTATTGTTGTTGAGAGCTTGGTTACATTGAGCAATGATGTTCGGGATTGCAGCAGTCATTTACTGCGTAATGACAGCTGCCAGTTCTTCAATAGGTACCTGATTTTCGCGTCGTGGAGGCATTCTAAAAAAAGGAAACAAGAGAGAAAACAAATAAAATGGCATTGGGTAAGAATAGGATGTTATAATTACCGACCAAAAAGCATGGGTGATGGTCATTTGTTCAATCTATGAAGCAAACAAATGACACACAAAAGCTGAATCGAAGTAAATAAGTCCTCATAATGTATCGCGAAGACATGCTCGCCTATAAGTGGACACTCACCCCAAGAGTTCCCAGGTAAGAGTGACTGGTCCGATACAGCGGATTTGTACGAACACTCTAGCCTTAGACAGAAGACTCAGGGTACAGGCACCCACCCTTCCAGTTTGCACGTGTTCACATTATTTAGACCAAATTTGAAAACTTTAAAGGTGTAAAGCCAAAAAACTAATCATCTAAGGATAGATGAGCGATTTTCAAATGGAATTGAGATTTGTGTATTGTTTTTGGTAATCACCTAAGGATAGGTGATAGTATTGTTTTAAGATCTAAACACAAGGTAACTTGTGTTAGGGTCCTAGGAAGGTTATAGACTAGGTCAAAATTTTACTAATAACCTAATTCCCTATAACCATGAGCTCTGATACCAACTTTTCTGTCACACCCCGACCGCGTAAAACAACAAATCGCGGCGGAAACGTCGGGGAATGCTGTGGCAGAATCATTGTTTCACAACACATGGAATTTAGGATATTGTTTTATTACATACTAAGTTACATTGTCTTGGAATTAGATCAACAAACAGTACAATTGCCGTTCTTGTTTTTATAATTACTAAGGCCCATGTCCATCCTATGTAAAGCAATCAACAGTCGTCACGAAATAAAACCTGAAACATATGTGAAAGTAAATACGTCAGCATAAAAATGCCTGTGAGTAACATAGGTTTTGTGTTGAGGGTTCATGACTTTGAATGTTTTAAAGAAATGTTAAACGTAAAGTAGTCACGAACCTTTGAAAATGTTTTCTTTTATAAAATCATATTAAAATCAAATGATATAAAAGAATGATGTATGGTTATGTAAATAACCAAATGAAAATAATATGTACAAATATGTCATGTCTTTGTAAAGAAATATGTCATATGTAAAACAATGTCTTGTGTATTCAATGTCTTGTATAACAAATGTCGAGTCATAACTAATGTATTGTTTAACATATCAAAATGTCATAATCAATATAAGCATGTCATGTAAAGATGTCTTTGTAAACCATGTACTAAGTAATGCTAAGTCAACATGTTAAGTAAAGTGTTCATGAAATCAAGGTGCTGAATATGCTAAGTCAGCATATGAAGCAAAACGGATCCTTGAAATCGTGTACTAGGCGAACTAAGTCGATATGCCAAATAAATTGTCTTTGAAGCCAAATGTTAGGTATATTAAGTCAATATACCATAAAAATGTCTTTGAAATATTGTATTACATGTAATATGTAATAGAAATGTATAATGTCATGAAAACGGAAAGTAAAGTTTATGCACATATGCTTCACCCCAAAACATTTGAAAACGTAACATAGGGGAACTATGTACTCACCTTTGGGTGTGTTTTTAAGTGTTAACACAATCCTTCAAATTTTTTATTTGTCCTTCAAGATTCAAGTAGGTTGTGGGATGAGATTTTGATGATAGGAAGCTTGAATCACTTGAAAACACCTTGGAAACACCCTTGGATCTTTACACTAACTTGAAAGTTGCTAGAAATGGGAATTGAATATGAAGAACAAGACTTGAAGGAGATGAAGATAGAGAGAGAAGGGTGTACGGTATTAGGAGGGAGAGAGAGTGAGGATGTTGAGTGTTGAGTGAAGATGTGAAGATCATGGAAGATATATGTAGAAGATATGAAAAGAAAGTAACCTAAATAATCTAGCAAGGATCCAAGGAAATAAATCAAGATCTTGGGAAAATATATGGTGGGGCCACACATATTGTGACCGTGAATTAGATGGGGGGGGAGGGGTTAAAGTGTAACTTTGTTGGTAAATAAGATAAAAATAGGTATTTAACTGGATACCGGGTATTTTATCTAGCGTTTAAATCCCGGTTTATGGCGTTCTAAATTATTTTTATTATTCTATAAAAATAAACTCGCCAAAATATTACTGAATTAAATTTCAGTTGCCAAGACTGGCTGCGTTGTCTGCGTTTTGCAGTACAAGCACTGTGTCTCGCAGAAACACGCGGTACGCGCTTAAACTTGAAAAATAACGTTTTTAAGCGTTTTAATTTATTTTTCAACACGAACCTGATTAAAAATAAAATTTTAATCATAACAGAATATTTTTGGGATTTAAATATAATCCGGGCGGTCACCAACGTTCGTTTCGCAGTTTTGTCGTAAATAGTCCCTATAAGCGAATAAACTTGATTTCGGCATACCAAACCTTCCGAAACTTATTTCTAAGTTATGTAAGGGTTATTTAGGGTATGTTAAGCCTATGTCACTGTTCTGGAGTGTTTGTTTCATTTAAACTGGTTATATTTATGCGTCAGATCGCGTATAACCTTCCAGAAAGCGATTTAAAGCCCGAAATAGAACAAGAACTGATATGTGCAAACGATACACATATTTTTACAAATCCCAAGTATGAAACACAATATTTCATTGATTTGGTATTTGTTTGACGGGCGCAGTGACACAGGTGTCACACTTGGTTGTGTGTTGATGCAACGTGAGAAGGGCATTGCTTACGCATCACGCCAGCTCAAGGTCCACGAAAAGAACTACACTACTCATGATTTGGGCTCGGAGCAGTAGTGTTTGCACTCGAGATATGGAGACACTACCTGTATGGTACCAAATGCACCATTTACACCAATCACAAGAGTCTCCAGCACATCTTTGATCAGAAGGAGTTGAACATGCGACAACGTCGGTGGGTCGAACTTCTGAATGATTATGAGTGCGCGATCAAATATCATCCCGGCAAGGCCAATGTTGTGGCTGATGCCCTCAGTTGTAAGGAAACCAAACCTAGGAGGGTGCGTTCATTACAGCTTACGATTCACTCCAGTCTTCCTACCCAGATTCGTGAGGCACAGATTGAAGCGTTGAAAGAAGGAAACCTTAAAGCAGAGTCTCTACGGGGATTGGAGAAATGATTGGAACTAAAGGAAGACAGTGCTTACTACTTAGCGGGGCGTATCTGCGCGAGCTTGTGATGGATGAGGCCCACAAGTCTCGTTACTCGATACAACCTGGTTCTGATAAGATGTACCACGCTCTCAAAACCACGTATTGGTGGCCTAGTATGAAGTCTAACATAGCGACCTATGTTAGTAAATGTTTGACGTGCGCCAGAGTTAAGATTGAATACTAGAAGCCATCAGGACTACTCCAACAACCTGAGATCCCAACATGGAAATGGGAGCAAATTTTGTAAGGACCTTTAAAATTGTCCTAAATTGACCCACAAGTAGAAACCCGGACCCCTGGAACCCTACAGTGCATGAAAAATCAAGAAATCAGAATTTTTGGGTTTCAGGCGGGCCGCGTAAGCCTTAAGGGGAAACTTACGCGGGCCGCGTCAACCTCTGTTTGACCAGATAAGTGTTTCGAATCCACGTGTTGACCAGCTGGGGACCCTACTCATGACCAATCGAACCTGCGCCTAGACTAGGCGGCCACGTGGGCTGCGTAAGAGTTACATATGGGTTTACGCGGGCCGCGACAGCCCCATATTTCACCTATAAATAGCTTAGCTCAGGGGCTTTCATTCTGTGTCGACAAAAACTTTCAAAAACGAATCCTCACTGCTCTAAAGTCGAAAATTCAATTGTTATAGCTAGACGCTGCTACGATACCGGGTATTAACTCGATCGCTGCTACGATTCAATGTCCGATCGATTGAAACTATCCGATGAATGTTTAAATGCTGCTCTAATTAGGGTTTATACTTTGTCATTCGTCGTAAATTCGATGGATGTTTAAGTATCGCACTTTGTCATTTATCGTGAGGGTTTAATCTCGTGAGTTATCGTAAATGCTGTATTAGTTACTAACCTAGTTCGTGTGCATTGTTATTTAAACTAGGTTATCAGGCTTATCAGTAGGCTTAAACTCTACCCGTTAAATCTGCAATGTGAGTCATTCTCTTTTTTTATCAAAATTACTTTCAAACCCCTATTTATTTCAAAGTTATAATTACAGGGATTAAGTCTTTGTAATCACCAAACGTACAGCCGGTATGTGGGGTTTTGTATACATTACTTGATAACCGTCACCATTGGACAACGGGTTAGCCAAGGGGTGATATGACCATAGTCACAGACACCATTGGACAATGAGGTTACCAATGGATGGTCGAGTGACAAATACCGTGGGTAGTTGGTTGATATCAGAAAACATTGTAATCGCTCTTAATACTGTAAATTATAACAACGTGTCGTTTTTAGTAAAAAGAATGATTCACCAGTATTTCCTGCTGACAAAACCTTTTTCAAACATGTTTCAGGTAATCTGTTGTGATCCAGGAAAAGTGCCTTGAAGCACTACAAGCTTAAGCTAGTGGCTCAATATAAATAAAGAAACATCTTTTGTAAAATAAGGATTTCCCAGTGAAATTCCATTATTGTAAATTACAGGGTTTGTCCCAAGTTATGAAATAAATCGGGTATTTCATGTTTTAAAAAGATCCTGTTAAATCTTCTGCTGTCACATTAATTAAATACCACGGGTTTCCTGTCCCGCGGCTCCTGACCAGGTAAAACTGGGGCTGGGGCCGTGACAGGAAAAGGTGGTATCAGAGCCACTAATTTAAGCCAATTAAGTATTTAGAAAATACTTAATTTCTACTGATTGCCATTCTGTGATTTTATATTTGTTAGTTACAGTATGGGTAAGCAAAAGCTTTCAAACATCTATCTTAAATTAGATAGCCTACCAAAAGATAAGGGAAGTTCATCCCAATCAAATTCCTCCAGATACCCAGCAGATACTGAAGAGGAAATATTTGTCCGTAAGGCACAATATGAGGAACCACTTTCCCCTAATAAAAGAAGTTTAATTATTAGGAAAAGTCAAGAGTAAAGAAAGAAAGCATACCCCAAGGAAACTCAGGAAATATGCAATAACCCACCATGGGAAGACAAGTTAGATGAAAAATGGGCAGACCTTTATATGTTAGCCACTGTAGCAGTCAATGCTAACATTTAAATTATCTTGACTCAGTTTTAGCACCCATACCATCTACAAAGCTAGAAACTCAAAGGAAAATGTTACCCAGTAAATAAATAAATTCACAATAAAACCTAGTATGTTTTAGTTGTCCTTTGTATTAAATTAAGTTTCATGGTATGCAATAATACTTGAATGTTTATCTGTGAAATTTTTTATAAAATTTTAACTTAGTATTTTTGGTGCATTTTGCATGTATGCTAAACAGCATGAATGAGTTATCTGAAGCCCTTCAGAATCTCAACCTTTATCCAGTAAAAGTAGAAGTTTCCAATGACTTTACTGGTTACATAGCCAATGTGGAGGAACCTATGGAATTTTGTGCTCCACCTCCAGAGAAAGCAAAACCTAAGAAAAAGAGAAGATTTGTAGGTTGGAGGCGTGTGCGCAGAAGGAAACCAGCGATTAGAAAGATTCCCAAGATAGAAAATCCCATAGATAAAGGCAAAGGGATCGAGACTAAGGAAAGTTATAGGCAAGTAGAAATGGAGTTTGGAGAGAGTTCAAGACAAGTTGAGGAGTTGCCATTACAGGAAGAATTGGATCGTATATTAGAAAGTTGTGATATCATTAGACCTATCAACACCAACCTTTACCCTTACCCTGCCGAAACTCAACTTCCAATAAATTTAGAACCAGCCATTCCAGACCCTTTGATCCATACTCAACCTATAGGAGGAATGGATGAATGGTGGACCAATGATTGGCAGTTTCAAAATCTCCTAAACTTTGATACCTTTTCCCTCAGTTCGACCCAGAACCTATACCAAACCCACCAATGAGCAATGAAAAGTTAGCTGAACTCCGCCATTTTGATGAAGAATTGGTGAGTGCAGGAAATAGGATCAGGGAGGTAGGAGAACAGATCTCCTGGAAATATGATGAGAGGGAGCATCGTTACTAAGAAGCTAGCTAACCAGGGATAGTGTGGTTATGAAAACTGTGTTTGTATAATCATAATAAAATATAAAGTATTTAAAATAACTCAAAATAAAATTTGTGTAAGATAACAGTGTGTACGGATGCATAAAATAAAATATATATGAAATAGAAATCGAGAAATCGATAATTTTGGCTATATATGTGTTGTGAAATTTTGTGATTATTTGTATATTGCTATTATTTATTCTATGCTAATAAATTTACATATATATTAATTATCAGATGGAAAACGCTAATAATGAACCAGTTAACGAGATTAATCAATCTGAGCCACACCCGGAGGATCAATTTATGACTAGGCAAGATATCGAGAATATCGTTGCTCAAGGAATAGCCAATGCTATTCCAGCAATCCTTGCTGCTGCCCAGAAACCTGTTGAACCTCAATAAATTATTCCTAGTAAACGTACTCAAGAAGACAACTTTAGTAATAGTGTAAACGGAGGTGGCAACCATACTAATAACAATAACGAAGGAATGCAGGCTCCATTCCCTAAGAAAATGAAAGCTGCAGCGCCTGGTTGCACTTACAAAGAATTTCTTGCTTGTAAACCAGCTGAGTTTGCAGGCAATGAAGGAGCAACTGCAGCACTGCGTTGGTTAGAGAAAACCGAAGCAGTACTTATGATAAGTAAATGTGCTAAGGAAGATAAAACTATGTATGCGTCGCATCTTTTTAAAGAAGGGGCGCTAGAATGGTGGAATACAGTACTTCAAGCCAAAGGAAGAAATATGGCCTATGCCATGAGTTGGGAAGAATTTAAGCAGTTAATGGAAAGAAAATTATGTCCCGAATATGAAAAGGAACAAATGGCAAATAAGTTCCTGAACCATAGGATGATGGGTGTAGATTGTCGAGGGTATACTTCGACATTCTTCGAATATGCGATAATAGTACCAACCCTGGCTTCGCCAGAACCGGTGCTTATTTCCCGCTATATTTGGGGATTGATTAGCGAAATCCGTAATATCGTTAAAGCTGCGAGACCTCGCACTATTGACGATGCGGTAGAATTAGCTAATACCCTAACTGATGAACTGGTACGCACAAGAGAAGAAGATCGGAAGAAGGAATTGGCTCAAAAGGTTACCCAAGGATTTCGTACGGGTAATTTCAAGAAAAGAGGAACGGGGCAGTCCTCAAATCCTCCTTTCTGCAGGAATTGCAGGATGGAACATTTTGGAAGATGCAATGTAACTTGCAACTTTTGCAAAGTTGTAGGACACCGGGAAGAAGACTGCAGAAAGAAAACAAGGATCTGCTATAACTGTGGAGAAAATGGAAATTTCAAAACATAATGCCCTAAGTTGGTTAAACCAGCAGACAACAAAGCCAAACCAGCCAACGGAACTACCAAGAAAAATGCACGAGCATTCCAGTTGACTACCCAGGAGGCAGAACTCATTCCAGATGTGATAGTTGGTACGTTCTTAGTCCACAACATTTATGCCAAAGTATTATTTGACTCTGGTGCAAACCAAAGTTTTATAAATACTTCATTCTGCCAAGCACTTAATTTACCCTTAACCCAACTTAGGCAGATTTTTACAGTCGAAACAGCAGATGGGAATTCTGTTAAAATAGATAAAGTTTTGCAAGAAGGAAAGATAGAACTTTTAGGCCATAAATTTTCTGCAAAACTATTACATATGAATTTAGCTGGATTCGATGTGGTGTTAGGAATGGATTGGTTAGTAGCCAACCATGCTCGAATTCTGTGTGATATAAATACCATAGAAATACATACACCTACAGGAAAGGTAATTTCAATTACAGGAGATAAGCCGCGAAAACCCATAAAGTTCATTTCAGTAATGAAGGTTGCTAGTTATGAACGAAAGCAAGGAGTAGTGTATATGATTTCAGTAATTATTAACACTAAGGGTAAAGAACTCAAGGAAATTTCAGTAGTCTCAGAATATCCAGAGGTATTCACAGAAGAACTCCCAGGATTACCACCCAACAGGGAAGTAGAATTTAGGATTCATCTAATTCCAGGAACTATACCAATAGCTAAGGCACCTTATCGATTAGCACCCACCGAAATGCTAGAACTAAAGAAACAGTTAGATGAATTGCTAAGTAAAGGATTCATACAACCTAGTTCATCCCCGTGGGGAGCACCAGTGTTGTTTGTAAAGAAAAAGGATGGTTCAATGAGAATGTGTATCGACTATAGGGAACTGAATAAGGTTACAATTAAGAATCGATACCCATTACCTAGGATTGATGATCTTTTTGATCAACTCCAGGGAGCTAGATATTTTTCTAAGATCGACTTGCGCTCCGGATATCATCAATTGAAGGTACAAGAAGAAGACATACCTAAAACTGCTTTTAGAACTAGGTATGGTCATTACGAGTTTACAGTCATGCCCTTCGGACTAACAAATGCACCTACAACATTCATGGACATGATGAATCGAATATGTAAACCGTATTTGGATAAATTTGTAATTGTCTTCATCGACGATATACTTATTTATTCCAAAAGCCAGGATGAACATTTTCAACACCTGCATGCACTCTTAACTTTGTTAAGAAAAGAAAAGCTTTACGCCAAATTCTCAAAGTGTGAATTTTGGCTACAAGAAGTGCAATTTTTAGGTCACATGGTGAATCATGAAGGTATTCACGTAGATCCCTCCAAGATAGAAGCAATTACCAAATGGAAGGCTCCACAAACAGCTATGGAAATTATAAGCTTTCTAGGATTAGCTAGATACTATAGATGCTTTATTAAAGATTTTTCCAAAATAGTTGTACCATTAACTAAGCTAACCTGTAAAGCAGTTAAGTTTGAATGGGGACCTAGGCAAGAATAGGCCTTTAGGATTTTAAAGCAAAAGTTAAGAAATGCCCCAATTCTAGCTTTACCAGAAGGAACTGAAGATTTTGAAGTATACTGTGATGCTTCTAAGCTAGGATTAGGATGTGTGCTAATGCAACGCAAGAAGGTAATTGCGTATGCTTCAAGGCAATTGAAAAAGCACGAAGAAAACTATACGACTCATGACTTAGAATTAGGAGCTATAATTTTTGCCCTTAAGATTTGGAGACATTATCTGTATGGAAGTAAATTTACTGTTTATACGTATCATAAGAGTTTAAGATACATATTTGGGCAAAAAGAATTAAACATGAGGCAAAGAAGATGGATGGAAATCTTAAGTGATTACGACTGTGATATCCGATATCACGAAGGAAAAGCAAACGTAGTTGCAGAGGCCTTAAGTCGTAAGTATCACGAGAAACAACGACGAGTTCGTACTCTCAGATTAAATCTACAGTTAGATTTAATGGAACAACTTAAGAATGTTCAAGAAACAGCAATCAAGGATGATGCTGAAGGAATGAAAGGACGAATAAAGGAACTAGAGCAAGGAAGTGATGGAATTTGGAGATTCCACAAGAAAAGGATTTGGGTACCTAAGCAAGGAGAATTAAGAGATAAAATTTTAGAAGAAGCTCATAAATCTAGGTATACCATGCATCCTGGTAACAATAAAATGTACCAAGATTTAAGAAATAATTTCTGGTGGATAGGAATAAAAAAGGACATAGCTAGATATGTTTCTAAGTGTCCTACTTGTTCACAAGTTAAGGCAGAACATCAGAAACCTTCAGGTCTACTTCAACATTTAGAAATGTCTGTATGGAAATGGGAACTCATAACAATGGACTTTGTTACAAAGTTACCCAAAACCAGAAAAGGGAATGATGCGATTTGGGTAATTGTGGATCGATTAACCAAGTCAGCTCATTTTCTACCCATGAAGGAAACCTTTAGCATGGAAAGGTTAGCCAAGTTGTATGTAGACGAAGTAGTATCCTTACATGGAGTTCCACTCTCCATCGTATCAGATAGGGATAGTCGTTTCACTTCCCATTTCTGGACAAGTTTCCAGAAAGCTATGGGAACCCGACTAAATTTAAGTACGGCATATCATCCACAAACAGACGGACAAAGTGAAAGGACAATACAAACCCTGGAAGACATGCTCCGAGCATGTGTGATAGATTTTGGTGGAAATTGGGACGATCACCTACCTTTGATCGAATTCTCCTATAACAATAGTTATCATGCAAGCATAGAAGCTGCCCCATTTGAAGCACTATATGGACGAAAATGCAGAACTCCCGTTTGTTGGGCAGAAATAGGAGAAAGTCAATTATCAGCTCCTGAAATAGTACAAGAAACTACCGACAAGATCACTCAAATCAAGGAAAGATTAAAGACGGCACGAGATCGCCAGAAAAGTTATGCCGACAATCGACGTAAACCATTAGAGTTCCAAGTCGGAGACAAGGTACTCTTGAAAGTATCTCCTTGGAAAGGAGTAGTAAGGTTTGGTAAGAAAGGAAAGCTGAGTCCAAGATACGTAGGACCATTTTCAGTAATCCAACATATAGGACCAGTTGCCTATCGCTTACAACTACCAGATGAGTTAGTTGGAGTACATGACGTATTTCAAGTATCCAATCTCAAGAAATGCTTATCTGATGAATATCTGGTAATACCTCTTCAAGATATAGAGGTAAATGAAAAGTTAAAATTCGTAGAGAAACCACTCCAAGTAGAAGATCGAAAGATCAAGTTTCTCAAACACAAAAGATTGGTACTGGTCAAAGTCAAGTGGAATTCAAAAAGAGGGCCAGAATACACTTGGGAGCTGGAATCGGAAATGAAGAGAAAGTTTCCGCACTTATTTCAATAAATCTCGAGGACGAGATTCTAAATAAGGTGGGGAGGATGTAAGGACCTTTAAAATTGTCCTAAATTGACCCACAAGTAGAAACCCGGACCCCTGGAACCCTACAGTGCATGAAAAATCAAGAAATCAGAATTTTTGGGTTTCAGGCGGGCCGCGTAAGCCTTAAGGGGAAACTTACGCGGGCCGCGTCAACCTCTGTTTGACCGGATAAGTGTTTTGAATCCACGTGTTGACCAGCTGGGGACCCTACTCGTGACCAATCGAACCTACGCCTAGACTAGGCGGCCACGCGGGCCGCGTAAGAGTTACATATGGGTTTACGCGGGCCGCGACAGCCCCATATTTCACCTATAAATAGCTTAGCTCCGGGGCTTTCATTCTGTGTCGACAAAAACTTTCAAAAACGAATCCTCACTGCTCTAAAGTCGAAAATTCAATTGTTATAGCTAGACGCTGCTACGATACCGGGTATTAACTCGATCGCTGCTACGATTCAATGTCCGATCGATTGAAACTATCCGATGAATGTTTAAGTGCTGCTCTAATTAGGGTTTATACTTTGTCATTCGTCGTAAATTCGATGGATGTTTAAGTATCGCACTTTGTCATTTATCGTGAGGGTTTAATCTCGTGAGTTATCATAAATGCTTTATTAGTTACTAACCTAGTTCGTGTGCATTGTTATTTAAACTAGGTTATCAGGCTTATCAGTAGGCTTAAACTCTACCCGTTAAATCTGCAATGTGAGTCATTCTCTTTTTTTATCAAAATTACTTTCAAACCCCTATTTATTTCAAAGTTATAATTACAGGGATTAAGTCTTTGTAATCACCAAACGTACAGCCGGTATGTGGGGTTTTGTATACATTACTTGATAACCGTCACCATTGGACAACGGGTTAGCCAAGGGGTGATATGACCATAGTCACAGACACCATTGGACAATGAGGTTACCAATGGATGGTCGAGTGACAAATACCGTAGGTAGTTGGTTGATATCAGAAAACATTGTAATCGCTCTTAATACTGTAAATTATAACAACGTGTCGTTTTTAGTAAAAAGAATGATTCACCAGTATTTCCTGCTGACAAAACCTTTTTCAAACATGTTTCAGGTAATCTGTTGTGATCCAGGAAAAGTGCCGTGAAGCACTACAAGCTTAAGCAAGTGGCTCAATATAAATAAAGAAACATGTTTTGTAAAATAAGGATTTCCCAGTGAAATTCCCTTATTGTAAATTACAGGGTTTGTCCCAAGTTATGAAATAAATAGGGTATTTCATGTTTTAAAAAGATCATGTTAAATCTTCCGCTGTCACATTAATTAAATACCACGGGTTTCCTGTCCCGCGGCTCCTGACCAGGTAAAACTGGGGCTGGGGCCGTGACAAATTTCCATGGATTTCATCATTAGCTTGCCTAGATCTCAGCGGGGAAATGACACCATCTGGGTGATCGTGGATCGACTAACTAAGTCTGCACACTTTCTGGCAATCAAGGAAACTGACAAGTTCTCTAAGCTCGCAGACATTTATCTGAAGGAAGTAGTCTCTAGGCATGGAGTGCCAACTTCTATTATCTCTGATCGAGACTCACATTTTACATGTGATTTGTGGCAAGCGATACACAAATCCTTCGGCTTACGTCTAGACATGAGCACAGCGTATCATCCACAGACGGATGGGCAGACTGAACGCACCATCCAGACTCTTGAAGACGTGCTTCGGGCATGTGTAATCGACTTTGGTAACGGCTGGGAAAGGCACCTACTGTCACACCCCAGATTTCCACGTATTACCGGTGGGCCCGGTAGGGGAGTATCGTGACGTGGTTGGTAACATATTAGTCAAACAACACAATATTTAAATGCACAGCGGAAGTAAAGTATAGATTCATTTCAACCAAACAATATTGTAATATTAAGTATCACAAATAGTTGAATATAAATCCACAGGTAGATCAAAATAAAAGGAAACAATGTTCAACAGTCTAAGACATCCAAGCTTGCGAGACTTATTGTGGATGCTAGGAGAGAAGCCAGCCTATTACGCGTAGTACCTGCACTTAACCTTTTTGAGAAAATACTTCAGTTTACACTGGTAAATACAATCAACCGACTCATTTTGAAAAGAGCTTAAGAAAATGAATTTAAGGCACAAGGCACAAATAATATTTTATAACCTGGGATAATTATTTGAATATAATTCTTGTAAAGGATTTACATGTTTCTTATGCGTTCAGTAGCCCGGTTCGAGCCGGGTTAAAGATCAATAGACACACCACATTATTTAAATGAGACATCGACAGGCGTACACCTACGCCCCGTGCTTAGGTCATGGCCATTTCGTAAAATGATGCCAGGGATATCCGGGACATGGTCATTAACCTCCCAAAGGCTTTAAGCAAACAAAACAAATTAAACGAGACATCTCAATACTTTAACCATCATACAATTAAAGATTCAATGCCCGACCAAGCGGTATTTTATATACCGTACCCCAAGCCCGTATAGGGAAAATAAGTTAAAAGTATTTACCTGAGCAAGTATAAATCACAATCGGCGAGTGCAAGTATCTTTTACCGGGTCTCCTATTCTGGAACGAAGGTTTATAATAACCTATTAGAATCCTAACGGGTCTTTGATTAAGTCTAAACTTAGACCGGTTAGTTTTAAAGGAATACACGGTTTGAACGCATGATTAAGCGAAGACCGGATAGAATGTGATTTAGACCCGACAAGTTTGAAGACTTTTTTAATATGGGTAAACTAAACACATTCTAGATTTTGAGATAAAACCGATAAGGTTTGACCCGTTTCGGCTAATTTATGCAAACTAGTTACATAAACCGAACCGAACGCGCAAGAAGCGTAACGGGTAACCGAAAGAGTCCTAAACAGGTTTCCTAAGTTAACATGCCTTAAATATGTTGTGATATCAGTAGGATAACTTCCATTATGCCCAAAACGAGTTTAATCTCATATTAAGCCCCGTAGGGGTATTTTGGTCATTTTAAAGATTATGAAAGGGATTAATTAAGCTTCTGTGATTCGGGTTAGAATACATCAGTAAAATGACTTATTTTATCAGGTTATAACAGTTGGTAAAAGGTCCTAAGTGACAAAATGGTTTTAAACCCAAACTACGCGTTTAATACGCGTAATAAACCGTTTTAAGCGATTTACGGGTTAAAATAGGAATCTGAGTTTTCGGGTCAGTTCATAAGGTTGAAAACACTTCATTTATTATTTAAAATCAGTAGCAATTGGATTGGTATCAAAAGGACTTGTAAAACTCATTTTATACCCGAAAAGGGCATAATCGGTATTTACCGAATTAATGCCATAACCTATGTTTATGATCAGGTTAAAAATAATTAAAAATATTTAAAAATCCCAAAATATTATATTACATCAGTGGGTAAAAGGTTTGGTGTCAAAAATTGGGTTTAGATAGGCTTTACGCTAATGACGCCGTTTTATTACTAAGAAGCGTTCTAATTGCGTCATTTAGCATAACTCCTAATCTAGACCTCCAACTGATGTGAAAATTTAGGGACATGTTTAATAATCAGTAACAAAGATTATTGTACTTTCATATTTCCAAAATTCTCGTTTTATGGTCATAAGGGCATTAAGGTCAACATTTAGGCAATTAACGGAAACGTCGGACAATTAAGGATTTAAGTGGTATAAACGCAGAGGGTTATACAAGCATGTATCTAGGTCCTAATGGAACTTTAAGACATGTCTAAACCTATCTAAATCGGGTCAGAACTGAAGTCAAAGCAAAAGTCAAAGTTTTGCGACTTTCGGTCCCGAATCGGTTTCAAACAGAAAGTTGTCGAATCAAACAAGCTTAGACAAGTTCTCATACTTATTACCAAGTTTCATGAATGATAAAATAGGTTACACGCCTTTTATATTGTTAATTATGCGTTAAACGAAAGATTACATTTCTGTTGACTTTTTCTAATCATGTTTGACTCGACAAACGACCTAGTTAGGATGGGAATCAGTGAGTGCCCTTTTAGGGGTTTATTACCCACATAATTACCAACTTATAACTACCTTTGATTCGACTAAACACTGATCTAAACATAATTAATCACTAAGTCAACCGTTAATTATGACGGTTTGACTTCTATGCTATAATCTAAGCAAAACTTGAACAAGGAAGGTTATGCATACTTACAAGTGTCTAATAAACGATTGGGGATGAGTTGGAAATGCACTTGAGTTCCAGAAGTCTTTAAAACAAGCTGAAGGAATGAATGATCAATGTTTGCACAGTGTGGGTCTTTATATATGCTTTCAAACTTCTTGGATTGTTGACACACAAGGCTATAGTTGATCATGGATCCTTACAAGTGCCCTACAATGCCTAAAAACCAGTATAGGAAGCCGATGGTTTCTTAGAATTGCAATTGGAGTCGGTTAGAGGCTTGGACAGCCACCTGCCATTCATTTCTGCACAGAAGACCCCTCGCGCGACGCGAGGGTACCCCAGGGGGTCTTCGCGTGACGCGAAGCCCCTTATTACCTTTAATCCAATTTTCAAGTTTGCTGTTTTAGTCCCTGGTCCTTGAAAACATCGCTTTCACATTATTTCTTGTGTTTTAAGCCTTTCTAATTGCCTTATAGGGGCTTTAAGACTTATACCCACTTTGTGAAGCCCTCGGTTAACTTTATTGTTACCCGAAAAGTCCTAACTTTCAACGTTGACGCTTTAACCCCTTGTACACGAATTTGATCATAACTTTCTCATACTTTAACGAAACTTTATGAAATTTATATCGTGTATTCTAGTGAGCATAATTAATCGTTACAAAGCTTCGGGTTTGTCAAAAGGTCACTCAGAGGTATAACTTGAACATGTTGACACATTTAACCCCTGTAGTTTGTAATCTCTCACCTTTAGCTTCGTATGATCCATGATTTATTCGTTTGAAGGTACGAGCATCATGTAGGGTTAATGTACAATATATTTATTCACTGTTGACATTTAGAACCCGTATTTTCACATACATTCCAGATTTGTCAACTTTAGTCCTTCAAGAACATTCTTATACACGTTCAAACTTATGACACGTGTCAACACATTATAGGACGTGAATTTTTCGAGGTGTTACATCCTCACCCCCTTAAAAGAAATCTCGACCTTGAGATTTACTGAAACAAATAAGGGTACTTTTCTTTCATCGTGGATTCAACCTCCCACGTATATTCAGGACCTCTACGGGCATCCCATTTGACCTTTACAATAGGCACATGCTTCCTTCGAAGCTTCTTAACCTGTTGATCTTCAATCGACAATGGTTTTTCCACAAATTTCAAGCTCTCATCTATATGCACATCTGTATGTGGTATGACCAGTGATTCATCAGCAAAACACTTTTTCAGATTGCAGATGTGAAATACATTGTGAATTCCACTGAGCTCTTCAGGTAAGTTTAACTTATAGGCAACTGATCCGACTCGTTCGATAACCTCGAAAGGTCCTATGTATCTCGGGCTCAACTTGCCTTTCTTACCAAACCGCATCACTCCCTTCCAGGGTGATACTTTAAGCAACACTTTGTCACCTACTTCGAAGTGAAAAGATTTACGCTTTGGATCAGCGTAGCTCTTCTGCCTATCTCGGGCAGCCTTGAGACGGTCACGAAGCTGGACAATCTTGTCCGTCGTTTCAAAGACTATCTCTGGTCCTGATAATTGGACATCTCCAACTTCTGCCCAACAAATGGGCGATCTACACTTTCTACCGTATAAGGCCTCGAAAGGCGCAGCTTAAATGCTGGTATGGTAGCTATTGTTGTAGGAGAATTCTATCAATGGCAGGTGGTTATCCCAACTACCACCTAAATCAATCACGCATGTTCGAAGCATGTCTTCCAAAGTTTGAATAGTACGCTCACTCTGACCGTCCGTCTGAGGATGGTAAGCCGTACTAAAATTCAAACGTGTGCCCAAAGATTGTGGAAGCTCTTCCAAAAATGTGACGTGTATCTAGTATCTCTGTCAGAGATAATAGACACAGGTATGCCATGTAAAGCTACAATCTTATCCACGTACAGTTGGGCTAACATGTCGGAGCTGTAGCTCTCCTTAATGGGTAGGAAATGTGCGGACTTAGTCAGTCTATCAACTATAACCCATATCGTATCATTTCCTTTCCTTGTTTTAGGTAACTTGGTGATAAAATCCATAGTTACCATTTCCCACTTCCAAGTGGGAAGTTCAGGCTGTTGTAGTAAACCTGACGGTTTTTGATGTTCTGCTTTGACTTGCGCACACGTCAAGCATTTAGCTACATAGGTAGCTACAGACTTCTTCAAGCCTATCCACCAATAGTTTGCCCTTAGATCCTGGTACATCTTATCAGCTCCAGGATGAACGGAATATTTAGAACTATGGGCTTCCTGGAGGATAACATCCCGCAGTCCTCCATAAATTGGAACCCATATTCTTCCATTCAATCTCAGAATTCCGTCTTTGCCAAGAGATAACTGCTCCTCAGTTACTCCTAGCTTTTCATTAGGATAGTTAGCTTCCAACACAACTTCCTTCTGTGCAGCTAACAACCTTTCATTCAAACTATTCTTAATTTCAATGCTCTTGGCATTGATTCGGATGGGTTTCACCCTTTCCTTTCGACTCAAGGCATCAGCGACTACATTTGCCTTGCCGGGATGGTATCTTATTTCACAATCGTAATCATTCAGAGTTTCCATCCAACGGCGTTGCCTCATGTTCAAGTCCTTCTGATTGAACAGATGTTGAAGGCTCTTGTGATCAGAATAGATCACACATTTGATTCCATATAAGTAATGCCTCCAGAGTTTTAGTGCGAATACAACGGCACCCAACTCCAAGTCATGGGTGGTGTAATTCTTTTCGTGCACCTTTAACTGGCGTGAAGCATAGGCAATGACTTTGCCTTTCTGCATAAGCACACATCCCATCCCGGTGTGTGATGCATCACAATAAACTACAAACTCCTCAATTCCATCAGGTAATGTCAGTACTGGAGCATTGCTCAACTTTTGTTTCAGATTATCAAAGGATTCTTGCTGCTTAGGACCCCGGTCAAACTTAATCTTCTTACGCGTCAGCGAAGTCAGGGGTGCAGCAATCCTTGAGAAGTTTTCAATGAATCGCCTATAGTATCCTGCCAAACCTAGGAAGCCACGAATTTCTGTAGGCGTCATTGGCTCTTGCCAATTCATGACAACTTCAATTTTTGCGGGATCTACTTGGATACCACGCTCACTAATAACATGTCCGAGAAATTGGACTTCTCGAAGCCAGAATTCACACTTCGAGAATTTGGCATAGAGGTTTTCTTTATGAAGTAGTTCCAGAATGCAATGCAGGTGCTTCTCATGGGCAGCTTGGTTCTTCGAGTAGATGAGGATGTCATCGATGAAAATGATGACAAATTTGTTCATGTAAGGTTTGCAAACGCGATTCATGAGATCCATGAATGCGGCAGGTGCATTAGTGAGCCCAAAAGGCATCACTAGGAACTCGTAATGACCATAACGAGTCCTAAATGCAGTCTTGAGTACGTCTTCATCTCTAACCTTCAGTTGGTGATAGCCTGACCTTAAGTCAATCTTAGAGAAGAAACTTGCCCCTTGAAGTTGATCGAACAGATCGTCGATTCTGGGCAAAGGATACCTATTCTTGATAGTGACCTTATTAAGCTCACGGTAGTCGATGCACAGACGCATCTATCCATCCTTCTTCTTGACAAATAAAACGGGTGCTCCCTAAGGAGACGAACTAGGTTTGATGAAACCTTTGGCTAGCAAATCATCCAACTGCGTTCTCAATCCCTTCATTTCTGTTGGTGCCAACCTATAAGGCGCCCTTGCTACTGGTGCTGATCCAGGAATAATGTCAATTCTGAATTCTACTTGCCTATCTGGTGGCAAACCAGGTAGTTCTTCAGGAAAAACTTTGGGGTATTCAGAAATGACGGGGATATCCCCAATCTTGGGCTTCGGCTCATTAATAATCACTTGTGCCATGTAGATGACACAACCCTTCTTCAAACACTTAGAGTCCTTGAGCAAAGACATTTGCTCAGGCAGCCCATACTGGGTATTTCCCTGGATAGTAAGTGATTCACCAGACTGAGTCTTGATCACCACTTGTTTCTTATTGCAAACAATCTGGGCCTGGTTATGAGATAACCAGTCCATACCCAAAACTATATCGAAACCGGCTAGTTTCAAAGGAAGTAAGGACAAAGGAAAAGAGTGGTTCTTAATGGATATGAAACATCCATCTAATATGGTTGAGGTGGTTTCTAAAGTTCCATCTGCTAGTTCCACCTCATACTTCACACTTAAGGTCTTAACAGGTAATTTCAACAATTCACAAAACTTATTATCTACGAACGACTTATCAGCGCCTGAATCAAATAACACTCTCGCATAAACATCATTTACGAGGAAGGTACCTGTTATCACATTGTCGTCCTGGACGGCTTCCTTAGCATCCATCCTGAAGACCCTAGCATTGGTCTTCTTTCCTTCTTCAGCTTTCTTTGCAAACTTTGGGCAATTGGTCTTAATGTGCCCCTTTTCGTTGCAACCGAAGCAGGTCGCATCCTTTATCTTTTTGCAATCCAAGGTCTTGTGTTCCTTGGACTTGCATAACCCACATGCAAAAGTTTTTGATTGAGAATGCGAGCTTGACTCATACCTGCACTTCCCGAAGTGCTGTCTCTTGCAGATTTTACATCTGGGTTTTTTCACCCGATTGCTGACCATCCTTCCTAAATCCTGACCCCTTCCTGTGGTCATTGTTTCCCTTATGCTTCTTGTCTGAACGTCGTGAGTTGTCATCCTCACGCTTCCTCTTCTCGGTATCTGTATTCCTCTGCGATTTCTGCCTGACCGCATCCAAGGTAAGAGACAATGATATGTCTGCTGCAGACCGAAAAGTAGCTGGTCTGGAGGCCTTCACACTTGCCTTGATCTCCGGGGCCAAACCCCCCAATGAATCGAGCTATACGTTTGGGTTCCGGAGTTACCAAATATGGAACCAACCTTGACAGGGTGTTGAAACTAGTAAGGTAGGCCTGACAGTCTAGGTTTCTCATGACCAGTGACAAGAAGTCAGCTTCAATTTTCTCAACCTCATGTAGAGGGCAGTAGTTTTCCTTGATCAGTGCCATGAACTGTTCCCAGGTCATATTGTACAACGGAATTTTCCCCGTAGCTTGGATCAGAGATCTCCACCAAGCTAAGGCTTCTCCCTTAAAAGACTGAGACACGAATTTCACAATATCCCTATTATTGCAACCACTGATATCCACAACCGTATCCATCTCATCCAACCAAGTCATGCAATCTACTGCTCCTTTTTCCCCAGTGAAATCCCTGGGTTTGCAGGAAACGAAGTACTTATAGGAGCAACCCTTATTACGGGGTTCTTGATTCTGTACGACTCTTTGGGATGGAGCACTCCTCTGGTTTGATGAGTGGTGAGAATTACTGTTGTGGGTAGTGTGGGTCCTGGAGGGTGTTCTAGAGTGTGGTGCAGATCGGGTCCTTGTATGGGTACCACTGGAATCATGGAGCTGTCTATCCAAAGCTCGATTAACTGCATTATCTATCATTGCCTGTAATTCTGCACCCGCTACATTTACTCGGGCAATAGGATGCTCTCCCTGCGGGTGACTATTGATCTCGTCTGAGTCTGTCATGTAGCTTGAACTGTTACATATTGACAATAATTTATTGGTGAGTTTATTATAGGATTGTCTTTTATGGCAATTTATTAACCGTGGTAAACATAGACCATATATGGTTAATTTATTACTCACATTTATTTAGGATTTCTATTATAATTTATCCTAATTATAAAACAGTAACAGTTTTATTAGTAGCACAAAAGGCCTAGTCTAAAGGACATTTTTAAATTATAAGCCGTGATTTCAGAGAATCAAGGCATGAAGGTTTGAACATAGTTCATTACCTTTATCAGACAGGGTCACAGACTATTACTGTCTTTTGTCTCATATGAAAATGAGAAGGGCCCATAGGCATTTTATTACCAGCGTATGTTCAAAATATGATCATTTTAATTGATGATTTAAACCCATGATTTAGAGATCATTAAGTTGGGTTAGTAATCTTTTGAAGAATCCTATTATAAGAATGACGTGTGTGATTTTGGCGGATCACATCTGCCAGGAGCGTTAACATGTTTTCAGATGTTAACAGGGATTTGGATCTTTTATACAGGTCTTACCATCTTGGCCAAGTCTTATAATGACATGTAGGCTAGGCTATACCTTTAAGATTCTTATTTAAAAGGAATGATTCTTGATTTATTTATTTCACGTATAATATATATAATTGTATAAATGAAAGAAATAAAATTTTCAAACTTAACATTCCATTAAAATTTAAAAGTAGTACACTTTGCCCTAAACGGGACTTTTCACAGAAACACTTGCCCACGCAGGAGCTATACCGATAATACAAGTCCTCGCAGGGACTGTTTACAAAAATAAATGTCCACTCAGGGACTAATAGAGACAAGTCCTCGTAGGGACTAAGTACAAAGATAGATGTCCACGCAGGGACTACATACACACATAAATAAATGTCCACGTAGGGACTTAATTTAAACAAGGAAATACAATAATACATATTGGGATTTAACGATCCCGTTTCTTCTTTCCTTTTAGCAAACTTGCTAAGCCACTCATGAATCCCTGATTCTTCCTACGTTCTCTCTGGAAGTCTCGCTCAACCCTTTCCAGCCTTTGACGGAGATCCTCCTACTCTGGTGGGGAAAACCGTGGTGGCTGGTGCTGTAGTGGTGGCTGCGTAGGTACTTGATACCCACGAGCTGGGAGTCCTATTCCCCAAGGGGTTCCATATGGTCCCTCAGGATTATAGGCAAGGTAATTTGATGCCACATGGTAAGGATCCTCAGCATAGTTATAGTTAGTGTATGCCGATGGTCCGTACGGATTGTATGTTGCTGGAGCAGTATAAGCAGGGATAGGGTTGTCATAACCCGTTAGTGGCGGTGCAACAGGTGTCGAATTCACCTCTGATACTGGAACTGAAGATCCACCCATTTGTGGGTCTTCATATAGTGGCGGGTAGTGGCTGCCACTAGAGTGTTGAGGGGTGCCGAAATGAAACTCCCCTCCTCGTGCTGACATCCGTGCGCCAGTCCTCCTACGTCTTGGTGGGTCTGGAGGTGCTAGATGAACTGGCGGCGGTGGAGGTGGTGGCGTGACTGCCACGAAACGTGGATCCTCAGAGGGATCCTGCTGTTGCTGCTGCTGGTGAGGCGATGAATGGTGAGATGGTGTAAAGTACCACTCACACTGGTTGAACCATGCCTGGTAACTATCCGGACCTTGGTATGGTGCTCCGTGAAAGGACGATCCATCGGAGATCTCAACAGGATGGTTCGGGGTTCCGGTTGCAGGCTCGACGGGATCTGTGTCCTCGTCCATGTCCATCGCTTGATCACCGGAAAAGTGATCCTCCGGTCCTAGTGGGTTAAAGCCCGCTTGTTCTGGTAGGTATTCTGCCGGGTTAAACCGGCCCTGAAAGACAGGAGTAGGGTCGTCGAAGGAACGGTGCGATAAGGATCGCTGTAGGGGTATGTATGAAGGTTGCGGGTTGTTCGGCTCATTCTCGGACTGAGGCCCATAGGAGTGATGATATGGAGGCGTTGAGCTTTGCGACGTAGATCGTCTGGCAGGCTCCTCATAAATCCTCCAAGGTTCTCGTGGATCGGCACTCCTTGTAGAAGAAGGAGTTCGCCGGTGCGAAGGCCCGGCCTCGTGGTCGTTAGGGGCGCTGATTGGCCCTTTTCCTCGTTCTCCTCGTCTGAATCTTGGCGGCATTGATAAACCTGTTAATATAAACAAAGGTAACAACAAGGAGAAAATAAAGGACAAAATTTAAAATTAAAATAAAAACATTTTGGATTATTCCTAAGTTCTTTGTCTAGACTCGAAGATTTAGGAATGTGCAATTATGTCATTGAGATTAAACACAAAAGGCTAGTGTTTAATTCACTCAATGTTGGCTCTGATACCAACCTGTCACACCCCAGATTTCCACGTATTACCGGTGGGCCCGGTAGGGGAGTATCGTGACGTGGTTGGTAACATATTAGTCAAACAACACAATATTTAAATGCACAGCAGAAGCAAAGTATAGATTCATTTCAACCAAACAATATTGTAATATTAAGTATCACAAATAGTTGAATATAAATCCACAGGTAGATCAAAATAAAAGGAAACAATGTTCAACAGTCTAAGACATCCAAGCTTGCGAGACTTATTGTGGATGCTAGGAGAGAAGCCAACCTATTACGCGTAGTACCTGCACTTAACCTTTTTGAGAAAATACGTCAGTTTACACTGGTAAATACAATCAACCGACTCATTTTGAAAAGAGCTTAAGAAAATGAATTTGAGGCACAACGCACAAATAATATTTTATAACCTAGGATAATTATTTGAATATAATTCTTGTAAAGGATTTACATGTTTCTTATGCGTTCAGTAGCCCGGTTCGAGCCGGGTTAAAGATCAATAGACACACCACATTATTTAAATGAGACACCGACGGGCGTACGCCTACGCCCCGTGCTTAGGTCGTGGCCATTTCGTAAAATGATGCCAGGGATATCCGGGACATGGTCATTAACCCCCCAAAGGCTTTAAGCAAACAAAACAAATTAAACGAGACATCTCAATACTTTAACCATCATACAATTAAAGATTCAATGCCCGACCAAGCGGTATTTTATATACCGTACCCCAAGCCCGTATAGGGAAAATAAGTTAAAAGTATTTACCTGAGCAAGTATAAATCACAATCGGCGAGTGCAAGTATCTTTTGTCACACCCCGACCGCGTATAACATGCAACCGCGGCGGAAACGCCGGGGAGTGATCGCGACAGAATTAATTGTTTCATAACCATGGCATACAAAGTTGTATTTTATTTATCAACATAAGAGTTACATTGTTTTAAACAGGAATCAAAAAGTTTATAACATAATTAAACTAAGTCTATCTTCGTTTTATGTCTCTAAGGCACAGGTCCGCCCTAGTGTCACGATCATCGTCCTACGCAAAAGCTCCTGAAAACACATGTGAAAATAGGTACGTCAGCATAAAAATGCCTGTGAGATACATAGGTTTTGTGAAAATAGGATTCATGACTTAAGTTTAAGAGAAAGTTGTTTGGAAAAAGTCAGTCATGAACCTTGTAAATTGTTTTGTTTTGTAAATTATTTAAAAAGCGATAAGATTAGATGATATGTATACATAAAAGAATATTACGTGGTTAAATGAATAACCAAGTAAAATGAGTTGTATAAAATAAGTTTGTTTGTAAAACAATGTCTTGTGAAAGATATGTTATTTGTATAAAATGTTATATGCCTAAATTGAAATGATTCAAATAACGCTACGATATGTAATACCATACAAACACTTATATATAGGAAGTACTAGTGGCGTATCCACCATGCTTGTATCATATTACACACGCCTCATTACTTAAATCACTTAAACAAACCACCAATGTATAAAGTCCATGTTTAAACCAATTGTCAAAAAGTCCTTGTATAAGCCATGTCAAATGTTTAAAAGTCCAAATGTAGTCAAGTAATGTGTAACAAATGTTATGTATCGTAAGTAAAGTATTGTCACATAGTCCAAATGTAGAAATGTACAAAACAAAGTATTTTGAATATATCAAAAAGTTATGTTTTGCAAAGTAATGCATGTTACATTGATACAAACATTTATGTGGTAAGTTAACGCATACATTCAAGCCTTGAGACAGTCGGATAACCCTTTCAGTCAAGGTTATCAAAAGAAATGTTTTTGGATTCAGTCATTCCTTACATCCAAACAAACCCGAGATGTCAGGAATGGGATTTGTCAAGTCCTATGGTACCACTACTTACTACCGAGCGGCGTAGCTAATGTTAATGAACGTATATAAGTCTCGTTTGTGCAAACCAAATGTTATAGCAATTGTGTACATGTCATATGAAAACAATGTACTAAGTATGCTAAGTTAACATACAAAGCAGAAAAGTCATGTAAATCAATGTGCTAGCATGCTATCAGTCAACATACATAGCAGAAATGTAATGTAAAACAATGTACTAAGTATGCACACAATGGACATACATAGCATGAAATGTAATGAAATCGTGTACTATAATGTACTAATGAACATAACAAGCATATGATATGAAAGCATGAAAAGCATGAAAGTAACAAGTAGGCACATGTGTTTCACCCCAAAATGTTTGGAAAACAGTAAAAGAGGGGTCTATGTACTCACATAAACACCTTGAAAACATTTAAAAGAGGGGGTTCTATGTACTCACTTGAGATTGCTCAGAAGTCCTAAGATAACCACCAAGCAATGCTAGAGATCACGGAATCAAACGGCACCTAATATAGGTAACTATGTTAATAAACCGGACCTATATCGGAAGATCGGATAGAATGAGGGCTCGTAAACCAAATGAGTATGGGAACTCATGTAGTATGGTTTAACAAGGCCTACATACTAAATGAAACCTAGCCTAAGTGCTTATGACCCATTACGACCCGTTTAGGTAGCTTATGCTACTTTAACGCGTCGTTCGCGTAGAACGCGTTTGGAACGCCTAACTAGCCCTATGATAAGTAAAATATGCCTTAACATGTCTAATATTGTTGCCAAATCAGTTTAGATACCAAAAGTTATGTTACATATGCTTAAAATGAATTTTGGCGTAAAAAGGGCATTTTGGTAATTTACCTAAGGCATATAAACTACCTATCATACAACTACTTAAACGATGTGACCTATAAGGTATAACCTCGGAAGGTTATTCCCTATACACTATGGTCACCTAATGTGTTTGGTCGGATCCTAATGATCGACCAAATGGGTCGGGTTCGAAGGTATAAGCGATTTATTAGATCGCTTACCCTTACGACCCTAGACAACGTGGTAATCCGTAGGCATAGTCACAAGGGACTATAACCATCGTGATTACGCTCACGTTGCGAAGTTCAAATGAACTTTGCATTGACCATAAACTGGTCAATGCAGAAAGTCAAACAAAGTTTGACTTTCGGACTCGAAAAGCAATAAAAGAACGAAGGAACACTTACAAAGGGTCCCCAAATGCTAATCTAGATCAAAATAGCTCAGGTATGAAACAAAGGTTTCAACTTAGAGCACATAAGATCAGATTCTTGTGAGGAAATGGTGGAAATGGGTTGGGTATTTATAGTTTTCGTGAAACCGTTAGGATCATTTCTTGGAAAAAGGGGCACGATCTAAGCCGTACACTTGTCGGAATGTTGTGGTATCTCATTTTGCCCCCACCATAAGAGTTTGACAAGTGGCATTGCCCTTTGGGGAGTTAAAGGGCTGTTACCAGCTGTTTAAACACTGAATCTGGTCCAGAAGGGGCCTCGCGTGACGCCTAGACCCCTCGCGTCACGCCTAGGCCTTGTTTCTGTAGAATTTGCAGAAATGGTCCCTGCACATGTTTCGTTGCGTAACGGCACTTCTAACACCCGTCAAACCCAACTTAAAGCTCCACAATGATGCCTAAACATTGTGTACATGAAACATGCTCAAAAATATGCCAGATGTTGGTTCGTTTAGTCGTACGATCGCGATGTTCGGTTAATTACGACGGAATGCGCATAAGCGCGAAAAATGATCCAAATTGCGTGACGAATGGATTTTTCTTATGCCAAACACTAAAATATAATATTTTAGTGCTCACATAAATTTTTGGATGTCCGGATGTATTCAGAACGTAGGTTATGCGCGAAAGTGCAAACTTGTGCACTTTTTGACGCTTTTAGTCCCTGAATGACCCAAAAGTTTATTTTAGCATACCGAACCCCTCAAAGCCTATTTCTAAGCTATGTAAAGGATATTTATGGTATGTTTAACTTATGGTCATGTTCCGGAATGTTCGTTACAGTTCAAATTGGCATACTTTCGCAGTTTGTCAAGTTTAGTCCCTGTAAGCGAATTAACTTGTTTTTGCCATACCAAAGCCTTCAAAACTTATTTCTAAGTTATGTAAGGGTTATTTAAGGTATGTTAAGTATATGTTGATGTTCCGGAGTATTTTTCGCATTAAACTGATTACGTTTACGCACCAGTTTGCGTATAACTCTCCAGAAAGTGATATAGAGTTTGAAATTGAATAAAAGTCAAAACATGAAAAATGTAAAACATAACCAAACAAACATTAGGATCAAATAACATTGTTTTATTGATAACAGAAATGTTTACAATGATTTCAGACACAGATGTTATTCTGGAACGAAGGTTTATAATAACCTATTAGAATCCTAACGGGTCTTTGATTAAGTCTAAACTTAGACCGGTTAGTTTTAAAGGAATACACGGTTTGAACGCATGATTAAGCGAAGACCGGATAGAATGTGATTTAGACCCAACAAGTTTGAAGACTTGTTTAATATGGGTAAACTAAACACATTCTGGATTTTGAGATAAAACCGATAAGGTTTGACCCGTTTCGGCTAATTTATGCAAACTAGTTACATAAACCGAACCGAACGCGCAAGAAGCGTAACGGGTAACCGTAAGAGTCCTAAATAGGTTTCCTAAGTTAACATGCCTTAAATATGTTGTGATATCAGTAGGATAACTTCCATTATGCCCAAAACGAGTTTAATCTCATATTAAGCCCCGTAGGGGTATTTTGGTCATTTTAAAGATTATGAAAGGGATTAATTAAGCTTCTGTGATTCGGGTAAGAATACATCAGTAAAATGACTTAGTTTATCAGGTTATAACAGTTGGTAAAAGGTCCTAAGTGACAAAATGGTTTTAAACCCAAACTACGCGTTTAATACGCGTAATAAACCGTTTTAAGCAATTTACGGGTTAAAATAGGAATCTGAGTTTTCGGGTCAGTTCATAAGGTTCAAAACACTTCATTTATTATTTAAAATCAGTAGCAATTGGATTGGTATCAAAAGGACTTGTAAAACTCATTTTATACCCGAAAAGGGCATAATCGGTATTTACCGAATTAATGCCATAACCTATGTTTATGATCAGGTTAAAAATAATTAAAAATATTTAAAAATCCCAAAATATTATATTACATCAGTGGGTAAAAGGTTTGGTGTCAAAAATTGGGTTTAGATAGGCTTTACGCTAATGACGCCGTTTTATTACTAAGAAGCGTTCTAATTGCGTCATTTAGCATAACTCCTAATCTAGACCTCCAACTGATGTGAAAATTTAGGGACATGTTTAATAATCAGTAACAAAGATTATTGTACTTTCATATTTCCAAAATTCTCATTTTATGGTCATAAGGGCATTAAGGTCAACATTTAGGCAATTAACGGAAACGTCGGACAATTAAGGATTTAAGTGGTATAAACGCAGAGGGTTATACAAGCATGTATCTAGGTCCTAATGGAACTTTAAGGCATGTCTAAACCTATCTAAATCGGGTCAGAACTGAAGTCAAAGTTTTGCGACTTTCGGTCCCGAATCGGTTTCAAACAGAAAGTTGTCGAATCAAACAAGCTTAGACAAGTTCTCATACTTATTACCAAGTTTTATGAATGATAAAATAGGTTACACGCCTTTTATATTGTTAATTATGCGTTAAACGAAAGATTACATTTCTGTTGACTTTTTCTAATCATGTTTGACTCGACAAACGACCTAGTTAGGATGGGAATCAGTGAGTGCCCTTTTAGGGGTTTATTACCCACATAATTACCAACTTATAACTACCTTTGATTTGACTAAACACTTATCTAAACATAATTAATCACTAAGTCAACCGTTAATTACGACGGTTTGACTTCTATGCTATAATATAAGCAAAACTTGAACAAGGAAGGTTATGCATACTTACAAGTGTCTAATGAACGGTTAGGGATGAGTTGGAAATGCACTTGAGTTCCAGAAGTCTTTAAAACAAGCAGAAGGAATGAATGATCAATGTTTGCACATTGTGGGTCTTTATATATGCTTTCAAACATCTTGGATTGTTGACACACAAGGCTATAGTTGATCATGGATCCTTACAAGTGCCCTACAATGCCTAAAAACCAGTATAGGAAGCCCATGGTTTCTTAGAATTGCAATTGGAGTCAGTTAGAGGCTTGGACAGCCACCTGCCATTCATTTCTGCACAGAAGACCCCTCGCGCGACGCGAGGGTACCCCAGGGGGTCTTCGCGTGACGCGAAGCCCCTTATTACCTTTAATCCAATTTTCAAGTTTGTTGTTTTAGTCCCTGGTCCTTGAAAACATCGCTTTCACTTTATTTCTTGCATTTTAAGCCTTTCTAATTGCCTTATAGGGGCTTTAAGACTTATACCCACTTTGTGAAGCCCTCGGTTAACTTTATTGTTACCCGAAAAGTCCTAACTTTCAACGTTGACGCTTTAACCCCTTGTACACGAATTTGATCATAACTTTCTCATACTTTAACGAAACTTTATGAAATTTATATCGTGTATTCTAGTGAGCATAATTAACCGTTACAAAGCTTCGGGTTTGTCAAAAGGTCACTCAGAGGTATAACTTGAACATGTTGACACATTTAACCCCTGTAGTTTGTAATCTCTCACCTTTAGCTTCGTATGATCCATGATTTATTCGTTTGAAGGTACGAGCATCATGTAGGGTTAATGTACAATATATTTATTCCCTGTTGACATTTAGAACCTGTTTTTCACATACATTCCAGATTTGTCAACTTTAGTCCTTCAAGAACATTCTTACACACGTTCAAACTTATGACACGTGTCAACACATTATAGGACGTGAATTTTTTGAGGTGTTACACCTACCTTTGGTGGAGTTTTCGTATAACAATAGTTACCACACCAGTATCCAGGCTGCTCTGTTCGAGGCTTTGTATGGACGGAAATGCCGATCACCCCTATGTTGGGCAGAAGTTGGCGACAGCCAAATCACTGGCCCAGAACTCGTTGTCGACACAACGGAAAAGATTGCCCAGATACGACAACGAATGGCGGCAACTCGTGACCGTCAGAAAAGTTACGCTGATAAGCGTAGGAAACCGCTCGAGTTCCAGGTTGGGGATCGAGTGCTACTTAAAGTCTCACCTTGGAAAGGTGTGGTTCGCTTTGGCAAACGGGGCAAGCTTAATCCGTGTTATGTTGGACATTTCGAAATCACTGAGAAGATCGGCAAGGTGGCGTACAGATTGAATCTGCCCGAAGAGCTCAGTGGTGTTCCCAACGTATTCCATGTGTTGAATCTGAAGAAGTGTCTGTCAGATGAGACCCTCATAGTTCCTTTCAAGGAACTCACTATCGACGACCAGTTGCGATTCGTCGAGGAACCGGTGGAAATTATGGACCGGGAAGTTAAGACTCTCAAGCGTACCAGGATACCCGTTATTTGAGTTCGTTGGAACTCCCGTCGTGGCCCAGAATTCACCTAGGAACGAGAAAACCAAATGAAACGCAAGTATCCCCAGTTGTTTAAGGAAAGTGAGTCCACTACTGAATCTACTGCGGAATTTTGGGATGAAATTCCAAACCAACGGGGTGATGATGTGATACCCCAGGAAAACTAGGAAACCACACAACCTAACTAGCTTCCTCAGTGACTACGTGCTAAATTTCGGGACGGAATTTCTTTCAACTTGGGGATGATGTGACAACCCGTAACTTCAAGGTACAAACCGTTTGTTTCGCTTTTATAAATCGAATCCTATATTTATTTTATTTGATAAATTAATTATGTTCCTACAGAATTACATTCTATCCATATCGAGTTGAACCAACCCAAACCGTTTGAACCGTGGCTTAACTCGCGTAACTCGAACTTATGAGGCCCGAATCATAGCTTGATTAGTATTCATCGTATTAGCATTATCATAATACATTAGATTAGTTGATTTACTATACTTATTAGTGGATTTATTTTAATTGTTAAAAATAATAATAATAATAATAATATTAAAAGAACTAAACCTTAAATAATATCACAAACCCAAACCAAATTCCCACCCCCCATGTTCGTAAATAGTGGCAGCCAATATAATTGTTGCCTACTTTCACTTGTTTTCGGTCCACCCTAAACCAAGCAGCCCAAACACCCTTTAATCCATTGTTGATCACTTGTTTTCTCACATGGTTCGGCCCACTTCAAATCCCCACCGCCCACATGCCTTACCTCTTTTAAAACTTATACGTACCATGTATTGCATTAATAACACAACAATCCCAAACCCTACTTCTTCAGAACGTGCAGCCTACTACTCCCTTCCCCCTCCCTCTTGGTGATTTACAGCAACAACAGCAGCCCCTCTCCCCTCTCTCGCGATCTCCCTTTCAGCCAAACACACACACCCTCTCGCGTATCTTCTTCTCTCGGTTAGTATGTCGATGTATTTGGCTGTTAGATCTTCGTTACTTGACTGCATTTACATTATGAAACTGATACTTGATAGTAATATGATGCATGAAACTGTATTATAGTCCGCTACACATGATTTTTCTTGTAAATTCCGATATAGATAGTGTGATTTGCAGCATATGAGATCCTCAGGGTCTGATATATAAGTGGTTATACATGGCTGCGTTTTCTACGAGTGTTGATACGTATGAGGATATGATGTTATATGAGTTGCTTGCGATATTACTATAAGTTTATGCATGCTTTCTGATACAAAACAACTTATAACCTGCTGTGAATGATGGAATATGTTCGTGTAATTGCGGAAACATGATAACGAAACTCGGAAACTCGGAAACTCGGAAACTCGTTTTATTAAAAGACCCGTGAAAACAGCTTCTGTCCAAACATTTACAGCCAACTTCAGTTGGCTGTAAACAGGTCGTCACTTATCGAAAAATTGATTTTCTTGAGTCTATAATGTGTTATTTCGAAAAACACTTCAAATGGCACTGGAATCATATTTTTTTGAGGTCGTTTGCTGTTTTTAATGGTCCATTTTGTACAGCAGCAAAAGCTCTGTTTTTACTGTAGAAAATTTGTGTTATATTTTTCATCATAACTTAAAATCTGTGTAGAATTAGGTTATGAAATTTGTACTGTAGATGGCCACCGATGTTGTTGTAATTCTCCAATTGGAATTTCATCAATCGGACTTACGATGAATTTTAAATGAATTTTTCCGTGGACTACAGTCAGAAAGTGACGAATATGATTGCAGCCCGGTAAATGATTTTTATAAAATAGTTCGTAATGAATTGGATCCCGAGATTTTTACAAATTAATAGTTGGATTGTTTAGAACATTCTGTAAAAGTTTGGGAATTTTTGGAATATGTTAACTATTTTATTAAAATACTCGAAAACAGTCCAGTTTTGGATGTTTAAGCTGAAACAATATAAGTAGTGATTTGCATGTCTAAATGCCGCTTATGTTATCCGATAATGATCTAACGTGTTATATGTCAATGAAAGTGTTATGTGCAATGTCGTATGTTTGTTCTTGAGTAGTTGTAGGCTGAATGTTTATTTGGGCGTGAACTGTTAAAGTGAGTGCATGTTATGTAGTAGATACGTGTAGGAACTTTGTGCCATATTTGAAACCACTAAATGACTAACTGGTAATCATATTAGGACGTGATTGACCGACCTTGACTGTTAGCTATTTTTAAGAGTCAAACCGAGCAACCAAAGGTGAGTTCACACTTTCCACAAGGCATGGGATTCCCGGTGGTTGGGAATAGGTAATTAATTGAAAGGAAACCTTCGTATTCTTCTTGGGTAGAATACGTACCTCCACCCTCTTAATTGAAGGGTGACAACATTGGAACCTGTGTGATCTCCTTGTATGGGACACGTACCTCCACCCTCTTAATTGAAGGGTGACAACATTGATACTAGACCAAAAACTCTATCATAAGTCCCTCGTTTTTATATCGACTTAATCACCGGGCCAATGGCGAATGGGTCATTAGTTAAATAGCGCTATTAGGTTTGACAAGCCTCACACCGTGCCGCAGAGGACGGGAGTGGACTAATGGATCTGGGCACGTCAATGATGATAGACATTGACTTAGGGCACCCAACTTTCTCAGTCAGTAGTCGATATGGTAACGGGTCTAGTGGGATATTCATGGGGTAGCCCCCACGGCTGGGAGCCAGGGTAAAAGGAAAGGAATAACTATGTTTTAAACTATGGGGTAACCCCCACGGCAAGTAAGCCAGCTAAAAGAAACCTATGTTTTGAACAACTTAAAACGAACACCCAACTGTGAACTCGCTCAACTTTGTTGTTGATTTGTTACTATATGCCTTGCAGGTCGTTAGGTGCTTTGATGGAGCTTGCACAGGAGGAAGAGGTCGTTGTGGGAGATGGACTGCTGAGTTCCATGTTAAACTTATGAACCTTATAACATATGTTTTGGTTTTTAAACTTTATGCTTCCGCTGATAACTTAAACTTGGTTAATTTGTTTTGGACACCAATTATATTGTTGGCTGGTTTTATACTTTCTTTAATACATTGTTCAATATGATTGGTGGCTTGATCCTGGTCATGTCACACTCCCTGCGGTGATACTCCGCTTGTGGATTTTGGGGGTGTGACACTAAATCCTAACTCCTAAACTCTAAATCCTAAAGCTAAAAAATAAGGCTAAAACTTAAGCTAAACCGTCAAATCTAAACTATAAACCCTAAAAGCTAAACCCTAAAGGCTAAACCTAAAGCTAAACCCTAAAGCTAAACCCTAGAGCTAAACCCTAAACCCTAAAGCTAAACCCTAAACCCTAAAGTTAAACCCTAAAGCTAAACCCTAAAGCTAAACCCTAAAAGCCAAACCGTAATATATTTAGGGTTTAGGGGTTATGATTTAGGGTTTAGGGTTAAAAGATCCTAGTTAGGGTTCGACGAGCCGGTTCCAACGTCGCTGGAATGAGTCCAATCGGAGTTCGTTTGAGTCGGTTCCCCACGGTTTTAGTGTTCCCCAATGAACCTCACACTAGGGCATGTTTGGCTAAGCTTTTTGAAACAACTTATTGATTTATTGGCTTTTTGGAAAAGTCAATATGGAGTGACTTATTGACTTATTGTCTTTTTCCCCTCACATACACTCTCATTGCCAAACATCATTTTAGAGCTTATGACTTTTCAAAAAGCCAATAAGTCAATAAGTTGTTTCAAAAAGCTTAGCCAAACATGCCCTTAATGGTTTATACTATTTGTTTTTTAATAGTTCAGACATTTGTCTCTGAATGGTTAAGCATTATACTCAGTCTAAGGGTATGTTTGGTATGGAGCTTTTAGGAGCTTCTATCTTTAAGCTTTTAAGAAAAAGCTCCTACTCAATAAAAAATCTTGTTTGGTTGAAGGAGCTTGAAGCTTTTAGGTTCGAAGCTTGAAGTTTTTGGTTGAACGCTCCTACTAGTAGCGTTTAGAAGGAGCTACAAGCTTTTAGAGAAAAATGACTATTTTAACCTTTAAAGATAATGAAGTTTTTATGCACAACCTTTTTAAATTTTTAGTTATGTCCATTTTAGTCATTTTATACATTTTATTAAAAGTTCCATCTACTCTGCCAAACACCAAATATATATCTAAAAAGCTACAGCTACCAGCTTCCAGCCACCAGCTACTTTTGCCAAACATATCCTAAATGGTAAAGACCTCTAATCTGAATTGGTCAGACGTTTGTCGCTGAACGGTCAAGCATTATATTGGCTCTTAATGGTTCATACCTCTTACTGGTTCAACACTTAATGGTTCAGATCTCTTACTCGTTCTTCACTTAATTATTCAGAAGTTGCCAAACAGTCCCTTAATTTTTTTTAAATTTATTTTGAACAGCAAACTTTTATATAAATACGGTCTAGAAAAAGCTAGAAAACTCAATATTATATCAAAGATTTAATTACATTTTTCGTCATCGTGGTTTGTTGAAAATATTCATTACAGACCATTACAGTTATTGGTTTAATTAAAAGGAATAATGGATTTTAATAATATCAACATCCCAACTTCAAAAATAACCAGTGGTGGTCCCGCCTTTTTGACATATTGTAAATTAATGGACCTTTGCTAACATAAAAGGAAAAGGGGACAAAAAGAAATTAAGGTTTTTTTAGTAAAAGTCCATTGGTTTACAATATGTGAAAAGGTGGAACCACCACGGGTTATTTTTGAAGTTGGGACCGTTGTCGGCCAATGACTAATAGTTGGGATTATTAAAATCCATTATTCCTAATTATAATGACCATAGTGCCCCTGTTATTAAAACTATAATATAAATAAATAAAGAGTTAATTATGCTTTTCGTCCATGTGGTTTGTTGAAAATAACTATTACAATCCATTAGTTTAAAAATTGCAAAAACATAACCAGTACTTTCACAACTTCCACATTCAACTCATCAACAGTGGCGGTTAACAGCTTCATCTATATGTTATCCTTCACTCTACTATTCACTCTCTCTGTTTCTTCAGATCCCCCCATACCCTCTCTACTTCATACATAACATCTCCCACACCACACACACACCTGAACGATGCCACCTCCCCCACCCATTCTGCCCACCACCGTCATCAAATTGCCACCCACCTCCACCACCCATTCTGCCCACCACCATCATCAAATTGCCACCCACCTCTACCCCCACACCCCATGGTCATTCTCTTTAACAAATCATCGGCCAACTCCTTTTCTACCGATGAATTCTACCAATTCCGACTACTACACAGGGCACCGCCCAAACTCCATCTCCTCCCCTCAAGTTTTTCGGCTAGGCCTTAAGTTTTCCCACTGACATCGATTGTGATGTGGAAAATTAGGTTACTAAATACACCATGTCTATATTCTATGCATATTCATTCGTTATTTACATACAATCTCATCTAATAATCTCACTTATGCATTTCATCAAACACTTGGTGTGCGTACTACTATTTAAGCATAATGTACAAGTGATTTAAGCATGTTCTTCCCAATTTCATCTCATGAACCATTCCATTCAAACAAATCACATTGTCATTACTTCTACATCATGTCTAACTATCAAAACTACCATGTAACATCTTATGCATCAACAAAATCACAATTTAACATCTTCACCATTCTACAATCACAAGTGGGTTTTACCACAAATCACCAATATGATCAAAACTAAGAATAATACAATTTCTACAATTGGTATTATCTAACATCTATGTTCAATTTCATAAAACATTTACGGATTGCACATAAACCATTTCATCAACATTCATCAAAACATAAAATTTAACTTACTTGATGATAAGAACACTTAGATGATCATAGATCTTGATCCATGCATACAAACAAGCTTCAATTCCCTTTTAATCTTACTGATTTTGTTATGTTAGAGGGTTTCTCTTCTCCCTCTTGCTTCTGTCGACACCAACACACACACACCAGTGTGTGTGTTTGGGTTTTTGTTTTATTTTTATATAAACTCTTTCAATTTGTACAGCTTTGGTCCCTCTAGTATGGAAATTGTGTTGTAAGGTTAAAAATTCTATCCTTACTTGTTTACTTAAGTAAATAACTAGGTTAAATAGCCTAGTTATTTTTATTTCATGCTATAACATGGAAAACATGCTAGCGAATATAAAAATTCGGATTTTGGGGCGTTACAAGTCTACCCCCTTAAAGGAGGTTTCGTCCCCGAAACCTTGTTCATTTCCACTTAACATTAACTATCTTTTCTACCCGCCCCGTCAACTTGATCATGAGCCCGTCTCGGTGACGACTTTCTAACTCCAAGAACCCGTTCCAAAGTTCTTATTAGTGTCGCTTTCACTCCATAGCACTAGTTTCTAACACACTTCATCACTAGCGGTTCATTCATCACTCTATTGCTCATACAGATCTAAGTTTACGGCTTGTTTTCATCTCTTTAATTAAACATAATACATTTATGTTTTACTTATTCAAAATAAATCAGTTTGTTTCATTCTGTTCATATATCGTCTATGATATTTCATTTTGACCATCAAAGACAAATCCCAACATTCCATTATTAACATTCCTTCTTATTTATTTTCGTATTCATATGAAGGTCAACATATCATTATACGTATACCAATAGACATTCGATTATCTATTAATACTACAACAAAACTACCCTTTTCTTGCTTACTTATTCGTACTTGACACGAGAATTAGGTATCATTCTACGATTGTTATCATTACTTGTACCAAGCATACCATTAAGTTAACCTCGAATCATCTCATTCATATCTCTTTATTATCAGCTCTCTTCCAGCACTACTTATCCTACTTAGCAAGTATGTTGTGCGAGCGCATTACAGGGCGTTTAACCAATACCCCAAGTTTTTACTCAAGGATTTTGGAAATTTCCTCCTAATGACATAATCTTCCTTCGTATATTAACTATTAAAATCCAAACATTCAATATACCAATTCTTACTCATAATCACGAGCTAAATATTTTACTAACCTTTCTTTTATTACATAAATCATCGATATGCGACCTGGAGTGGCCCACTTCTTCATGAGTTCAAGCCAGAACTGAATTGGCTTCGTCCATCCATGTGATGAGCTTCCGCTCGTGCACACCCTTTCCCATCTCTACCAGCTTTACTCATCAAGCGTTCTACCATTCTTATCTATAAAATGAAAGATTAGCACATTTCATTCACATTCCTTCAAGTATGACATTTATCAAACCATCTTGTTTACAAACTAGCCATTTCTAGATTCTTTTTAAAACATTAGTTCATTGACCCATTCATGATAGGTCAATACATGACCTTACTTAACATACCATTTCCACTCAGTTCTTTATTGTATTTGGTGTTAATTCACCTATGTTCTTTCGCAATCCCTTACTACTGGTATCCTACTTAACACATTGCATTTCTTACGTAATACTTTCTAAATTTGTAAATAATTATTTTGTCACCCCCCTTTCTAAGGCGGAAGCACGAGGTGTGATCCTGAAAGGTTCTCATTGCATACGAACGGTAAACATACTACATGATTATAAAATAAACTCCATTTGCCATTCATAGTTTAATCATCTCAAAATAGAAGTTAAGTTTAAAGTTTACATCACATAAAAGATGATTGTTTGAAAGTCTACAACACCATTTCAAAAACAAATATCAAGGTTTTGTTCATTATATCTCCGCAGAAGGCGGGAGATAACGAACAAATCCTGCAAAAGTGGCAAGGAGCATCGACACAAAATGACTTGATACATAAACAACCATCCTGAACAAGTAGACCGCGCGCACATCCATCTAGTTACCTGAAATACATGTAAGTTTTGGAAAATCATCAACAAAAGTTGGTGTGAATTCATGCAGTTTTCGTATAGAATGTTTGTATACTTATATGAAAACATGGTATGTAATTTATAAAAACATATATGTAAACTGAGTTCTGTAAATGCAAGGAATACGAGATTGCTAATGTTTCGCGAGGACATTAACATATGTCACGACATAGGAAGCATCCAAACTGTAGGCATTTTTCTGTCGATTTACGACTCGAGACACAAAATCACTCTAGGTAGAACGTGGCCCGGAGTATGGCTGCCTGAAACCCATTAGATCTAACTTTTTGTTCTGCGGTCTAGATATATAGTTGATTAATGGTGCTTATGACACCTCATTCGTCACATGATCTATGTGTCATTCCTTAGTTTTGTGTTCTACATACCATAGTACATGTATTTTCCCCAAGTTTAGAAAACAAGTAAAAGTTTAAAAGTGGGGACATGAACTCACTGTTTTGCGTATCTTGCGTCGTAAACATCACCGGCTTTGTCGTATAGGCGTCGCAACCTATAAGTATTCTATGTGCGTTAATCACTAGACTTGTAACATTCCATGTACAAGTCACCATCTTAAGTTTATATATTTGTCTTGTGTATGTTCATCGTTCGTGAGGGTCGTGCCCTTGTTTGTCGGGTCTCGCCCGTTCGTCGTGTTCTTGTATGGTTAATATGTATTGCTTACTTGTAAATATTTATTTTACTTCCCAAAAATATATATTTGCTTATGTGATCGGAGAAGATCAATAAGGGTTAAAAATAAACTATATTTTTAACTTATTCTAAATATGTTACTTATATTATTTTTTGAAAATAAATATAAGTATTTTGTTAAATAATATTTCCAATATTATTTTTGTGCAAGTATACTTAGGAAAGTATACTTGTATTTTTATGTAAATACTTGTGTATTTTACATTATTTGCCAAAAATCAATACTTTGATTCTTAATACTTTTCGGAATTATATTTCTTAAAAATAATATATTTTTAAGACTTGTGTGAAATATATATATTTTGTTATGCTTGTAAAATATATATTTATTTTTGTCATTTTTCCAATTTTGTATAATTCTTACTACTTGGTAATAGTTATATATATTTGTCCAAATATATATTTAAGTCCAAAATTGTCCATAAATTGTCAAAGTCCAAGATGTGTTAAGGAATATATTTATACAAATATATTTTCTTGTATTTGTCCATATACCCTTTCATGGGTTATTTTGTATGAGTAATCTTGGGTATTTGTTATGTATTTTTATGTGTATTTTGTTGGTGATACTCCTTGAGAGTATTTAGTGTACTTTTATGCTCCTAATACACTACTACATATAATACACATAATATACACTTAGCACAAAATTTGGTGATCACTAAATATATATATTTTCCTAAAAATATACATACTTAATATTGATTTTAACTTGAAGAAGTCCTTATTTCTTAGTTTGTAATTTTGTACAAAAATTAGGAAACTTGATAAATATTTTTAGATGAATTTTTGGGGAATAAGTTTCATCAAAACTTATATTTTTCTAAGTGTCAAAATTTTATAAAAATTTTGACATAGTTTCCCCTAAAAATGGAGGTTTCCCATGTTTTCAAAACATGTGTTTATTTTCTTTTCATCATCAAAACAATTTCCAACAATTTTCACAAGTAACATACACTAATTTTTATCATGTAAAACCTTATGATGAACTTGATTTTTGTTAAAAATGTGTAGTCTTTTAGATCTACACTTTACATACAAGGATCTTACAAAAACAAGTGTTCTTGTTAATTTTAAACAAACTTTTTATGAAACTTTAACTTACTAACTAAACCATCCATGAGGTTTAGGGTTTTAAAGTCTTGAAAAACATGTTCTAAAACTATTCTTATGCTCATTTAAAAGATCTTTATGTTTAGAATCATGTTTCATCATGGATCTTCCAAGATCCATGCTTAACATACTTGAATCTTTCATAAATAAGCATCTTGATGGACCTCTTACAAACTTTTCATGGATTTTAGTTTCAAAAGTTAACTTTACATAAACTTAGTTACTTCAAGAACACAAAATCATGCTTCAAAAATCATTTTTCATGTTTACATAAAGGTTTCACAAGTTCATCTTCAAGTTTAACCATGGATCTTTTAAGATCCATGCTTAAACTTGTTTAATCTAAGTTTCTAACAAGCTTTAACATGATAGATCTAAACATAAACACAAGATTCAACAACAACAACTTCATCACAAACATCAAACATCACTGAAATCACTTGTTTTCCTTTAGGTTATGTTAGATCTTCATATCTTCATCACTTAAAGTTTAGTTTCTTAGATGGTGTGACTTGTACAAGACACTAACATGAAGTAAAATAGAGTTTAGCATGCTTACTACTAGCTCTAATGGCTAGGGAAGTGGCTCAACAAAGAAGATGATGAAGAATGATGAAAGTGAGGGGTTAAAAGCTCCACAAGGTGGTCCTTTCACTTCTTGTGCTCCAAACCTTCTTAGATCATCCTTGTGCACCCTTGTATACCCTTAGATTGCTTGGTTTAGAAGTGAAAATGAAGATGTATGTGTGTGTGTGTTAATGGCCGAGAGTTAGAGGGAGTGGGAGGAAGATGATGAAGTTTGAAAGTATGGAAATGGTCTTGTTTTACATCTAAAGGCTCTTTATAACAATCTTCCAACAAGTGTTTATCCAAGAGTCTATGTGTTCCATATCTAGAGCACATTGTGAATTTTTTTAATGGGAAAGGTGGTGGGGACTACCTTGGGCCGGTTACAACATGGGGGGGGGTGGGGGATAAAGTGCAAAATATTGGAAGTTGAGGGTTATAAGTGTAAGTTAGAAGGTTTATGTAATATTAAGTGTGTTTATGTGTTTTTATGATTTTTAAGGTGTTTTATCACCAATACTAGCTTTATAACATAAAAACAATGCTTCTAGTCTAGTTTTGATGTTTTGGGTAGTGTCCGGTTATTCGTTCGGTTAACGGTTCGTTAAAGTGCTAAATTGCGCAGTTTTACTAGGTATGAAGCACCTTTTGTGACAGTTTTAATTCCCAACACTTTACAAGTTATTCTGGACACTAAAACATCAATTCTACATAGTATTTTGGTGTTCAAATGTTGTTTTTATGCTGAATTCTATAGAATTCAACATTTAAAGTGAGTTTCGAGTGTCTTTTAGTGTTTGTTTTAGCTTCCGGAAAGTGTATATGTTAACCCTTGTATCCACCCTTGGGTTTTAATGTATTTTTGATGTTGGACCTACTCCTAGGCCCTAAATCTACTGTCTGACTGCTTTCTGTGGAAGTGCTGACACAGCGTGTCTTACCGTTGAGTTTACTAGTCTTTCTGACGAAACGCTTAATGTAATTGCACAATGCAATATTTGAAGTATAAAGCATGAATGAATTCAGATGTAAAGCAAGCAAACACATAATGTTGACATTTAAGCACATAATTGCAAATAATAAATAATAATTAAAATAGTACGGAAATTACCGGTTTTGTGCCAGTTGTCACAATCTCCCCCCGTTAATAGAATTTCGTCCCGAAATTCAAGCTGAGTTATCTCTCGCATGAGCTTTCTCGAATAGGTGGGGGTACTTAGCTTTAAACTGGTCCTCATGTTCCCAAGTGTACTCAGGTCCGTGCTTAGAGTTCCAACGTACTTTAACAAGTTTAATGCGACTCCTCCTTGTTTTCTGGATCTTCCAATCCATTACCTCAACAGGCTCTTCTGTAAATCGGAGTTTGTCATCGATGTGTACCTCATCCGCAGGGATAATAATTGTTTCCTGGGTTGGACTCTTTTTGAGTTTTGACACATGGAACATATCATGTACACCATTTAGTTCTTCCGGTAACTCCAGTTTGTACGCTACGGTACCAATCTTTTCCAAGATCTTGAATGGTCCAATGTACCATGGATTCAACTTTCCTCGTTTCCCGAACCTTGCTACACCTTTCCAATGTGAGACCTTTAATAAAACTTTGTCTCCCACCTCGAAGGCTAAAGGTTTCTGTCTACGATCGGCATAGTTCTTTTTTCGATCACGAGTCGCCTTGATACGGTCTCGGATCTGCATGATTTTGTCAGTCGTTTCTTGAAGAAGTTCAGGACTAATCAGTTGTCTATCTCCGGTTCAGCCCAACACAACGGTGAGCGACACGTGTGACCATATAGAGCTTCAAAAGGTGCGGCTTTTATGCTCGTATGGTAGCTGTTATTATAGGAAAACTCGACCAAGGGTAGGTGAGTATCCCAGCTACCTCCTAGATCCATTACACCTGCGCGAAGCATGTCTTCAAGAGTTTGTATAGTCTGTTCGCTCTGGCCATCTATTTGCATATGGAAGGTCGTGCTCAGATCCAATTGAGATCTAAAGGCCTCTTGAAAGGATTGCCAGATCCTTGATACAAAACGTCCATCTCTGTCTGAAATTATTGAAATAGGCACTCCATGACGTGCCACAATTTCCTTAAGACATAACTCAGCAAGCTTTCCAGTGCTATCTTTCTCCCGAATTGGTAGGAAGTGTGCAGACTTGGTTAATCAATGAACTATTACCCATATCATGTCATGCCCTCTATGGGTCCTGGGTAATTTCCTTATGAAATCCATCGATATTTGTTCCCACTTCCATACGGGAATTTCAGGTTGTTGCAGTAGACCTGATGGTTTCTGATACTTGGCCTTAACCTTAGCGAAGGTTAGGCATTTCCCAATGTAAGCAACAATGTCATTCTTGAGATTCGGCCACCAATAGTATTCTTTTAAGTCTTGATACATTTTGTCGGATCCTGGGTGGATCGAGTACCTTGACTTGTGAGCCTCATCAAAGATTACCTCTCGAACACCACCAAAGAGCGGAACCCAAATGCGTCCCATAAAGTATAAGGTTCCCTCTTCGTTTGGCACCAATTGTTTCTCCATACCTCGGAGATATTCAGCTTTAAGGTTCTCCTCCTTGAGGGCTTCTTGTTGTACATCATGAATCCGTGATGTGAGATTCGTTCGAATCGTCATCTCCAGGGCTCGAACTCTAAAGGTCTTAACCCTTTCCTTTCGGCTTAAGGCGTCTGCTACCACATTCGCCTTTCCAGGGTGGTACTTGATCTCACAGTCATAGTCGTTCAGCAACTCAACCCAACGTCACTGGCACATATTTAATTCCTTTTGATCAAATATGTGCTGCAAACTCTTGTGGTCTGTGAAGATCGTAGAACGAGTACCATACAAATAATGTCACCAAATCTTCAAGGCAAATACCACCACGCCTAGTTCCAGGTCGTGGGTGGTATAATTCATCTCGTGAACCTTCAATTGTCGTGATGCATAGTTGATGACCTTTTGGCTTTGCGTGAGCACGCACCACAAACCTTGACGCGAAGCGTCAAAGTATACCACGAAGTCTTCAGTGCCTTCGGGTAGAGATAATATTGGTGCATCACATAGCTTGTCTTTGAGAAGTTGGAAGGCTTCTTCCTGCTTTTCTTCCCAGTCAAATTTCTTATCTTTCTGTGTGAGGGAATTTAGCGGTTGAGCAATTTTGGAGAAATTCTCGATAAACCTTCGGTAATAGCCCGCTAATCCCAGAAACTGTCGAACTTCAGTCGGTGTCTTGGGGGCTTCCCAATTCTTTATCGCTTCAATCTTTGACGAGTCTACATGAATATCATTCTCGTTTACCACATGGCCAAGGAACTGTACCACGCGAATCCAAAATTCGCACTTTGAGAACTTTGCATAAAGCTTCTCTTTCTTCAGCAGTTCCAGAATGGTTCTGAGATGTTGCTCGTGCTCTTCCTTCATGCGTTAATAGATCAGAATATCATCGATAAATACAATCACGAATTTATCGAGATATGGTTTACATACACGATTCATCAGATCCATAAATACAGCCGGTGCGTTCGTCAATCCAAATGGCATCACTAGGAACTCATAGTGCCCATAACGAGTTCTGAACGCTGTCTTTGGTATGCTCTCCTCCTGAATCCTCAACCGGTGATAGCCCGATCGAAGGTCAATCTTGGAGTAATAGCTCGATCCTTGTAACTGGTTGAATAAGTCGTCAATCCTCGGTAACGGATACCGATTCTTAACAGTGAGCTTATTCAACTCTCTATAATCGATACACATCCGCAAGGTTCCATCCTTCTTCTTTACGAACAATACCGGAGCTCCCCAAGGCAAGAAGCTCGGCCATATAAGTCCTTTATCCAACAACTCCTGGAGTTGTGTAGATAATTCTTGCATCTCGGATGGTGCAAGTCGATATGGTGCCTTGGCCACAGGGGCGGCACCTGGAACCAAGTCAATATGGAACTCAACTTGTTTTGTGGAGGTAATCCTGGTAAGTCTTCAGGGAAGACTTCGGGGAATTCCTTCGCTACTGGGATGTCTTCAAGCTTTGGTTCCTCGACCTTCTTATCCACCACATGCGCCAAAAAGGCAACACATCCTTTTCATAAGCATTTCTGTGCTTTCATACAGTTGATGATCCGCAGGGGCGTGTCTTTTTTCTCTCTATGCACTATGAGCGTCTCATCATTCGTAAGAGGGATGCGAATGATTTTCTCATGACAAACAACTTCAGCTCTATTCTTGGATAGCCAGTGCATTCCGACTACAACATCAAAACTACCCAATTGGACAGGCAGAAGATCGATGCTAAATTCTCGTTCACCAAGTTCCAATGTTCACCCTCTAACAACTTCACTTGATTCGACAAGTTTACCATCGGCTAGTTCTATGGAGTAAGGAATATCTAATCTACTAGATTTAATCCCAAGCATACGTTTAAATTCCAAAGACATGAAACTATAATCGGCACCAGTGTCAAATAATATGGATGCAAAGTGATTGTTAACGAGAAACGTACCGGTGACCACATTAGGGTCTTCGCGAGCGTTCCTTGCTCCTATCACGAATGCTCAAGCTTGAGCGTTGTTTTCTTTCGGGCAGTTTTTCTTGAAGTTCTCTTTACTACCACAACCAAAACATCCTGTCATTACGATTACCATTTCCATTGCCAACACCATTTCCATTCCTATTTCCATTTCCATTTCTGTTCCTATTCCCATTTTTATTATTGCCTCCGTTTCCTCTTCCCCAACAATATTCTGTTCGGTGACCCAATCTACCACATTTGTCACACCTCGGAATGCGACAAGCTCCATCATGATGATACTTACACTTGTTGCATTTAGGCATAGTGCATTGGTATCCTCTAGCCACGGTGTCATTCGTAGCTGCAAGTGTTTTCGCCTCCTTGGGTGGATTAGTATCATGCTTCTTGTTATTGGAACCTTTGTTGTTGCTGCGGGTCGACTGATTCAGATTTGAATGTTTCTTTTTCTTTTCACCAGATGACTCAGCATGTGTCTCAGTTTTCTCGGTAGTTTTCAACGATAACTTTTTCATGCGAACAACATCCTCAGTATGTGACACCCGGCTCTCAGGCTGTACCGTACAATAGTAATCTGTGTAGTGAACATGTAAAATGGTTATTTGTGACTGATTGTGATGTTAATATATGATATTTTATGTGTTGGTAAATTTAGATGTATATAAAAAATATGTTGGCAACGATAAAACTAACGCTTATCGCGTAACGATTAAAATGTGAAACGAATGTCGGTGACCACCCGATCAGTGTTAAAATCCTAAAAATAGTCTGTTATGATTAGAATAATAATTTTAATCATATCCGTGAGGAAAAATAAATTAAAACGCTAAGAAACTTCATTTTTCGAGTTTGAGCGCGTATCGCTAGATACTGCGCGAATTAGACAAAATACCGTTAACGCAGGCAGTCAAGGCAACTGGTAATTATTTCAGTAATAATTAAGTGATTATTTTTATAGAATGATAAAAATAATTTAAAATGCACTAAAACGGGATTAAAACGCTAGATAAAATACCCGGTATCCAGTAAAATACTTGTTTTTGAGCTAATATACATATAATATATGTATGCATATATGGTGTGTGTGTGGAGAGTGAAAGGTGGCGGCCCTATGGCAGCCCACCTCTTTCAAATTGTGCCAATCTCTTGCCAAGTGTTGTCTTGGAAATGACAACCATCATTTAAAACATTCTCTCACACACAACAATCCATAATTCAAGATCAAAACAATCCCTCTCTCTCTCTTACAAACTCATGGCCGAAACACCCCTAATCACACCAACATTTCATTTTCAAGTTCAAATTATGAAGAATCAAGGCCTTTACATGGTGATTTCAAGCTCATAAGAAGGTTTGGAGGTGATTTCAAGTAGCTTCAAGCAAGAACAAACCTCATATCACCATCTTTTCTCAAAAACCCACTTAGAAACCTTGAAGGTATAAACTTATTTTTAAAAATCACATTCTTGATTTTTAGTGATGATGGAGATGTTAGATGGTTTCTCTTGAACTTGGAATGAATCACAAACTTGTATCAAACAAAGAATGAGATTTTAATCAAAGTAAAAATGAGTGTGTATATGTGTGTGTATGGCCGAAAGTTATGAGTGTGTGTGTATTTAGTTATGTTTTGATTTCTTGTTGAATGAATTTTGATTGATTTGAGTTGATTCTTGAAAGATGGGTTCATGCATGGTTTAAAAAGATGTCATAAAAGAAGGTTCTAAAAGGGGTCATGTGATTGATGATGAATATGATGAAAAGTGAACTTTTGGAAGTTTATATATGTGTATATGTGTGTCGTATATATATGTATATATATATACATGTATGTAAGTTTTGTCACATGTACTTAAATAAAGGAATGTTTGCATTTATATGAAAATGATTTGGTGATAACGAAATGGATATGTTTTGATTCATATGAACATGACATAAATATGGTCTTTTGATGCATATTAAGATCATGTTAGATGATAATGTTATGATATGGGTATACTAGATGCATATACTTAGACATGCATGATGATATGTGATCTTAAAAGGTGATTTGAGTATGATTTAGTAAAAATCAGTTATGAGCAGATTATAAGCACTAAAATAAATATATTTTAAAGTGTTTAGTGACTTATAACTTTGTCATAATGTTTGCTAGCTTTGCATGTTGTACTTGGTGCATTAAAAGTTGTAAAATACGTGAAATCGCATGATTTATGTGACTTACACAAAAACTGCAAGAATCTGATTATAACCACTATTTTAATCAGTAAATAACATGTATTTTTTTAAAACATCAAGTCGTTTCGAGTTGGGATGATTATAGTAACGTTTAACGCAAAACTATGCGTTAAAACGGTCAAAAATCGGCTTTTTCGAGTGATTTTTATAAAACTGATTTAGATCAGTAAGTAAACTGATATTTTTAGTTTAAAAATAAGTATTTTAACTAATTTTAAGTTTACTTGGTGTTTGGTTGGTCATACGTGACTTCCGACGCCCGAAAACGTTACCGAATCACTAAAATACGCATTTTTCAATGCACACTAGTATGGGTAAAATTTTGGGTAAACCTTATGTGTTAAAATGTGTTATATGATTCAAACATGAGAATGTGAAAGTATGTTAAGTTTTTAAAATGATTTTGGAAATTTAGATTATGCATGTATATTGTGCGTTTTGTGCAGTAGAAACGGTAAAAACCGCGTTAAATGTGTAACTTTTTTTGTCGAGCATGAAATCTGATACATATGAGGAATTTTATGTATATTTGCTTTAAAAATGACAAAATAGATAAGTTAACAAGATTTCGCGTGTTTCGATGATAAATTATGTGAACGTTTATGTATATATATTACGACGCGTAAATCGTAGATATATTGCGTATAAACGGGAGTGTTAACGGATTTACACAATAATGGTCACCAATAAAATCATTCAACTCGCAAAATCATAAAAATATATATATATATATGGACTCATATATATATTAACGTGCCAACATAATAAAAAATGATAACTTTTCGAGAAAATCTCAAAGTTATGTGACAATTCTAATAAAACAGAGAAACTTAGGATTTTTGTGATGAATATTGATTTAAAAATCGTTCCTATATATATATTAGGATGTGTAGAAATCAATCTCTGGGATTGCGCTATTTAAAATATGCACCCAAAGGTGAGTGTTACTAAACCCCTCTTTTTACTGCTTTGTATATATTTTGGGGGTAGAGCACGCCAATAAAAGGGTTTAATAATGTTTTTGTAATAAAACATACCTTTTTTATATAAATTATATATTTTCTTTGAAAATATATGGATTTGTGAAAATATATGTTTCGGGATGAAACGGTTTTGTTGAATATATTTGTTTCGGGATGAAACGGGGATTGGTACGGTGTTTCCGAGGCGAAACGGACCGTAAAGTTGGGACGGATGCCGGCCTGGTCTCAAGGGAAGGAGATTCAGGGGATTCATACAACTTCGTGTATTAAATTTGTCATATTAGTAGGATATATATATTGTACGTGAGGCAGACATCATATTGGTCTCGAGTGGACCCTGCACCCATGATGTCGTTTAATCAGTTAAGTATTGCACGCGAGGAATTATTGGTAGATCTATCGGGTTGACAACCCCGTCGTGACCGGTCGCCCCGTGTTAAGTCAAACGACGAATTGATATTCTGTTTATTGTCTAGCTTTGATTATCCCTGCATGGTAAATATATAGTTCGTATTGTCTAGCTAACATACGAGTCTGAAAATTGACGCTATGAATTTAATATACAAAACCTGGGTAAGAGCGTTATTGTCGGGTTGTTGAACCGCGATGGAGGACCCATGGATTTTATTAAGGAAGTAAAATGGAATTTCTAAAAATTATATGGATGTTTTAAAAATAAACACATAATTAGAAAGTTTTCCTTTGGGATGAATTGTTTGTATGTGAATATGTGAACTCACCTTCCTTTGTGTTGACACTTGATTTTAATGTGTTCTACAGGTACTTGAGTTCGGCTTCGGGAATCATGGCGTATCTTGTGTTTGATGATGCATGTTGTTTTGTTTGAATATGTTGGACAACTTTTAAACTTTCTGGGACGTTTGTAATAAGATCCGCGAGGATCAAGACAACTTAACTTATGTGGTTGTGTCATGGTTTTTAAAATGTAATGTTTAATAACTTTTGTTTTTTAAAATATGTCGAAATGTCCAACAAATAAGTGCATCGTTCAACAAGATATAAATGGGCACCAACTTCCGTCACCACTACGTTTAATATTCTGTTGCGACGTTTTTGGGGTGTGACACAGTAAGGCTGACAGCCAGAGTTACAGCCTGAGTGATTGTTGTGGGTTCTGCTGCAGTCACCAAACTACGAAACTCTGGAGCCAATCCCCAAATGTAGCCTCAATGCGCTTAAATTCAGGAGTCACCAGATAGGGGATCACTCTCGAGAGATCATGGAATCTTTGAGTATAACCAACAATGTCCACACCAACCATGGACAGATTCCAAAACTCAATCTCCAGCTTTTGGAGTTCAGCGCGTGGGCAATACTTTTCCCTTATTCGTTCCTTCAAATCGTCCCATGACATACCGTAAGCGGCATCATCACCTAGAGTTTGGACTTGTAAGTTCTACCAAGTCAAAGCTTCATCGACGAATAAGGAGTTACTTTTCCCTGCCATTACTGGGCTATTCGTTTGTCAGAGGGCTCTCCCTCATGAGTAAAGGATGTACGTGGAAAAGCTGAGGCATAACGAATACTATGTAACCAACTAGAATGGTCCACTAGGACGGGTGGCTGTGAAGAGTTGTCACTGGTAGCACGAACGGGGGTATGAGGAGGTGTACCAGTAGGTGTAGGAACATGAACGGGAGTAGCTGGTGCAACAGACACAACATCATCATCATCATCAGTAGGGTAAGCCTCTAATCCAGCGGCTCGAAGGGCAGAGGAAGTCACTGACTCAAAGGAGTCGGCGTCAGACTCAAGATCAGAATCAGAAGAGATATCGATAACAAAGAAAACAGGAGATGCTACGTGTAGGATAGCGATGTCGAACACTTCGCCATCGCCAAGATCATTGTCAGGGTGCTCCACCTCAATCATGGGGACATCAACATCATCATCCAAATCAACAACGAAAGGCCAATCCTCAGCAGGGATGGCAGCGAGGGGAATAGCATGAATCGGAATAGTCTCAACAAGATGCTCACCATCGGGATGTCCGATGATAAGCTGGTCATGGAGGGGTAAAGGTAAAGCTAGGGCATCATCAATGAAAGGGACGTTGTCACCCAAATATGGTAGGGCGAAAGGCTGAAAATCGTCGAGATCACCATCGTCAGTCATGAGATAAGGATCTTCGTTCGGATCAGAGTCGGCATTGGAGGTGAAAAACCTTCTCAGCTTGCTCTATCCCGTCATCGTCTAAGACGACGATCTCATATATCCAGCTACTTTTGGAGGAAGACATGATAGCTTGTAAAGAAATGTTACGCCATATATATTTTTATATACATATATATATATATATATATAAATATTAATAAATTCTACTTAATATACACATATATATATATAGTTACACACAAATAAGCAAGTAGTCCTTAGTTGACGATAAGTGCTACCCCTGTGCACCCTAAGTCTTGTAGTGTCCTTACTTGACTCTTGAAAAACAAGTTCAGGTAGTGGATGTCGCGGAACGTTTTATGCAATGAAAAACTTTTGAAAAATTGTTTTCGTGAGAGGATCCTAAGGATTGTAGACTAGACTCGAGAAGGAATCCTGGTTCACTACAATCGCAGCTCTAATACCAATGTGTCACACCCCTTTCTAAGGCGGAAGCACGAGGTGTGACCCTGAAAGGTTCTCATTGCATACGAACGGTAAACATACTACATGATTATAAAATAAACTCCATTTGCCATTCATAGTTTAATCATCCCAAAATAGAAGTTAAGTTTAAAGTTTACATCACATAAAAGATAATTGTTTGAAAGTCTACAACACCATTTCAAAAACAAATATCAAGGTTTTGTTCATTATATCTCCGCAGAAGGCGGGAGATAACGAACAAATCCTGCAAAAGTGGCAAGGAGCATCGACACAAAATGACTTGATACATAAACAACCATCCTGAACAAGTAGACTGCGCACATCCATCTAGTTACCTGAAATACATGTAAGTTTTGGAAAATCGTCAACAAAAGTTGGTGTGAATTCTTGCAGTTTTCGTATAGAATGTTTGTATACTTGTATGAAAACATGCTATGTAATTTGTAAAAACGTATCTATAAACTGAGTTCTATAAATGTAAGGAATACGAGATCGCTAATGTTTCACGAGGACATTAACATATGTCACGACATAGGAAGCATCCAAAGCATAGGCATTTTTCTGTCGATTTACGACTCGAGACACAAAAGCACTCTAGGTAGAACGTGGCCCGGAGTGTGGCTGCCTGAAACCCATTAGATCTAACATTTTGTTCCGCGGTCTAGGTATATAGTTGATTAATGGTGCTTATGACACCCTATTTGTCACATGATCTATGTGCCATTCCTTAGTTTTGTGTTCTACATACCATAGTACATGTATTTTCCCCAAGTTTAGAAAACAAGTTAAAGTTTAAAAGTGGGGACATGAACTCACTGTTTTGTGTATCTTGTGTCGTAAACTTCACCGGCTTTATCGTGTAGGCGTCGTAACCTATAAGTATTCTATGTGCGTTAATCACTAGACTTGTAACATTCCATGTACAAGTCACCATCTTAAGTTTATATATTTGTCTTATGTATGTTCATCGTTCATGAGGGTCGTGCCCTTGTTTGTCGGGTCTCGCCCGTTCGTCATGTTCTTGTATGTTGAATATGTATTGCTTACTAGTAAATATATATTTTACTTCCCAAAAATATATATTTGCATATATGATCGGTGAAGATCAATAAGGGTTAAAAATAAAATATATTTTTAACTTATTCAAAATATGTTACCTATATTATTTTTCAAAAATAAATATAAGTATTTTGTTAAATAATATTTCCAAAAATCAATACTTTAATTTCCAATATTATTTTTGTGCAAGTATACTTAGGAAAGTATACTTGTATTTTTATGTAAATACTTGTGTATTTTACATTATTTGCCAAAAATCAATACTTTAATTTTTAATACTTTCCGGAATTATATTTCTTAAAAATAATATATTTTTAAGACTTGTGTGAAATATATATATTTTGTTATGCTTGTAAAATATATATTTATTTTTGTCATTTTTCCAATTTTGTATAATTCTTACTACTTGGTAATAGTTATATATATTTGTCCAAATATATATTTAAGTCCAAAATTGTCCAAGTCCAAGATGTGTTAAGGAATATATTTATACAAATATATTTTCTTGTATGTGTCCATATACCCTTTCATGGGTTATTTTGTATGAGTAATCTTGGGTATTTGTTATGTGTATTTTGTTGGTGATACTCCTTGGGAGTATTTAGTGTACTTTTATGCTCCTAATACACTACTACATATAATACACATAATATACACTTAGAACAAAATTTGGTGATCACTAAATATATATATTTTCCTAAAAATATACATACTTAATATTGATTTTAACTTGAAGAAATCCTTATTTCTTAGTTTGTAATTTTGTACAAAAATTAGGAATCCTTGATAAATATTTTTAGATGAATTTTTAGGGAATAAGTTTCATCAAAACTTATATTTTTCTAAGTGTCAAAATTTTATAAAAATTTTGACATAGTTTCCTCTAAAAATGGAGGTTTCCCATGTTTTCAAAACATGTGTTTATTTTCTTTTCATCATCAAAACAATTTCCAACAATTTTCACAAGTAACATACACTAATTTTTATCATGTAAAACCTTATGATGAACTTGATTTTTGTTAAAAATGTGTAGTCTTTTAGATCTACACTTTACATACAAGGATCTTACAAAAACAAGTGTTCTTGTTAATTTTAAACAAACTTTTTATGAAACTTTAACTTACTAACTAAACCATCCATGAGTTTTAGGGTTTCAAAGTCTTGAAAAACATGTTCTAAAACTATTCTTATGCTCATTTAAAAGATCTTTATGTTTAAAATCATGTTTCATCATGGATCTTCCAAGATCCATGCTTAACATACTTGAATCTTTCATAAATAAGCATCTTGATGGAACTTTTACAAACTTTTCATGGATTTTAGTTTCAAAAGTTAACTTTACATAAACTTAGTTACTTCAAGAACACAAGATCATGCTTCAAAAATCATTTTTCATGTTTACATAAAGGTTTCACAAGTTCATCTTCAAGTGTAACCATGGATCTTTCAAGATCCATGCTTAAACTTGTTAGATCTGAGCTTCTAACAAGCTTTAACATGATAGATCTAAACATAAACACAAGATTTGTAAGACCCTATTAATATTTGATAATTTTCATGTAGTTTTTGATCATAAAAGTGTAGTTAGGATTACACTTCCATTTAAAATACGAGTTTCTTAAAACTTTTACAATTCAAAATCTTAACAACATAACATGTGAAATTTCGTCCTTTAATATAGCGTCAATACATAATGCGAAAGCTTGCAATTTGGTTGTGTTCGGTTCTTGTTGAGCTTGATCATCGTCCGACACTCTAAGGTATACCTACATTTCAATAGACATGAAATGAGTTAATCACACGTAGTCTATAAGTGTTTAATCAAATTCGAATACAAGAACGAACAAGATAAACAGTTTTATTTTGCCAGATAATAAGCCCCTCACTGGGCGTAATAGACATCTTCCTTGTCTTTTATAATCGACCACCATAAACATTAGTTATGATAGTTACATGTCACATATAAACAATTTCGCTACGCCAATATCAACAAAACCACCCAATAGCAAAAGGTGTATTAGGATCCTTAGAAATTGGCGGAATTAAAAACAATAAACGGAAACGGTTCGGAAAGGCTACAAATATGAAAAATGTGTCAAAACAACTGGGCACTACCGTAGCTTACGGTAGCCTCTGGGCATAAAAGGGCTGCCGTAAGGCAGTGAAGATCCACCGTAACAACTTCCTCAGCACCGTAAGCTACGGTAGTCACCGTAGCTTACGGTGACTCTGTCGCGCCCCGCGTAAGAAGACAGCCAAGCTGTCGCGGCCCACCAGAGAGCGTAATCTGCAGCAAAAATGTTGTTGTATTGCCGTTTTTGACCCGTTTGTTCCATTTCACATTTTCAGATCTCAAAACATGATACAAGACTTTCAAGAATCACTTGTGAAACTTGCACCTTATTTTCCTTAAACTTATTACGACATCGTAGTAAAATTTACAACGATATGTATCATTCATGATGGAAATTTATATATGATTCAACCTAAGACATTTTTACCAATTATGTCAAAAGCATCTAGTCAATTCACATTCCTATGCGTAGGACTCAATACTCAAAATAACAACCCGTTGATTTGTCTATTATAAATCCTTATTATAGACAAATCAAACACTATTACATCTCGAACTTTCGTATATCATCAATACGTAAAATTTACGTATTAACGATTAATAACAACAAGGTGTTTAGTCGCGTACCTGGCTCGAGTCGACGCATAGACCCGTTTAAAACTTATGACAACGCAATTATCCAAATCGCGATTCGCTCCTATGAACAAATGACTTGCCAACCATACATTAGTCGATTTTTGTCAAATGGTGTTATCATTACCATTTGACCCGTTTAGTCTAAACGACCAAACATCGATGTTTATAAAAACTTGATATCTTAATTTAAATTTCACGCATCCGTCCCATTTCGGATTTTACCACGTTATTTCCCTTGTTAGTTACGCTATAAGGTAGCGTTAACGAAACAAATTAAATCTCATTTATTTCATGACTAAATTACCAATTGCTCCTTTTTTCCATTAGCCATGAATTTTATCGTTTATAGTTATTCCGACACGTATCATATCGCGTCGGAAACCACATTTCGATTAATACTTTTATCGTATTTATAGTTCATAAAAATAATTACGTATCCTACCAAAGGTGTAAGCTTTACTTACAGTTTGCGTCCGTTCGAGCTTTCCTTGCGCACTTGACCCGTTTGATCCATTCCTTGCCAGCTCCCACTTAGCTTGACGAGATCAAACTTAACACAATACCCACAAGATTTGTTAGATTAGTCATTATATAAAATGACCACAACATCTCATGGATTCACACATACTCATTTATCAAGACATTAGTTTTTAGGTCAGTTTGACTTTCGTAAATGTCCTTGTGTATGTACCTGTGCACTAACTTAGAACATGTTTGGCATACAAGTACATATTACTTGCATAAATCATTTGTATGTATTTTAGATGCCTTTAATACACCCAATTTCATAAAATTTGTTTGAAGCAAATACATGGTACACACCACACCATTCAAGTATGGAATAAAAGCTACTACGACATACCTCTTACCAAGTCTTACAATCAAATTATATTTCCACGTTAGACACATTGCCTCAAGCTAATTTATTAGAATGCCATCATTATCACATTTCTCACAATTCATCCTTTTCTTACATACAATTTTCTTAGATTAAGTTTATCAATACAATGTGCAGCAACTTTACAATGTAGCTGTTGAATCGACTCTTTTGACCACTTTAGGGTTTTATTTTGCCCTTCGTGATCAAAGATGAAATGTAGAATACTAAAATATCTTTCCAGCCCAAAAAGAATCAGCTCAATCCGAGTTTCCTAGAATTAATTTTGATTTTCGCAAAATCAGCTCAGAAGTCAAAATGCTACCAATCAGCTTGCTGTCAAAACAGTTCAACCGACTTCGGACACTGTTTTGACCCATTTAACATCAGAATTTAACAAAAATGTTCAAACATAAAACGTAGTATGTTTTAATAGCTTTCTGAGCATATAAGGCTCAACCTCACAGGTCGTTCCAGTGATTTTATATAATTTTTTTAAAACTGCAGCCCAATAATTTTTAATTCCAATCAGCTTTGTTATATTTTCTTGTTCAAGCATTTTATCAAGCACCTTGTGTGCAATACGCAACATCAAATTTCTCCAGCCCATTTAAGTGTTCTAAACCCTTAAATTCTAGCAAAATTAACAAGTACTAACATCAACTTCAAATCTAATCATGCATTCACTATTTCAAGTAGCTAGACACCACAAGAACAACAAAACATGGCCAATTTCATCTACTTTAATGAATGCATCAATTTTTCCATAAAACCTTCTTAACACACATAAGGGTAGTCATCAAATCCCTAATCTTTAACATCAATTCAGCAAGTTTTCGACTAGGGTTTGTTTTCTAGACACTAATTCAACAGAATATCACTAATGCATGCAACATTCCTTCCGAATTTCGATTATGAGTGTTCATCCTAAAATTCAAGATATCGTCAACTTACAAAATTTGACATACCTTGTGATCTCCATGACTTGGTGATCGTTTATACGCGTTTATTCATGAATTTAAGCTCCGATTTCCCTTCCAATTTGGTGATTTAAGGAAGAACTAGGGTTTTCCCCTTGTTTGGTCGCCTGGAGATCGACACACACACACACACTGTGTGTGTGTGTTGTGTTTTTAATTTTATTAAATAAAACTTGGTTTCCCTTTTTAACAATTTTGACCCCTCAAGTTTAATTTTAACTATTATGGACAAGAACTCCATGTTTTATTACTCATTTACACATCACTAACTAGGTTAATTATTTCTAGTTAACTTAGCGGATTCAGGGAGTCATGACCCGTTTTATTTTAAGTCCCGTTAACTCGGGCTCCTTATAAACTTTATCTTCTCAATGTGTTTGTTCTCTTTTATTTATTATTAAGCTTACTTGTTTAAATTCTAAAATTTTCCGGGTTAAATCTTTACCGCCAACGGTATTTTACCCGCTCATTAATATTTACGTGGTTTGATTATCAAACTCGTGTTTGGGGTGTTACAAGATTCAACAACAACAACTTCATCACAAACATCAAACATCACTGAAATCACTTGTTTTCCTTTAGGTTATGTTAGATCTTCACATCTTCATCATTTAAAGTTTAGTTTCTTAGATGGTGTGACTTGTACAAGACACTAACACGAAGTAAAATAGAGTTTAGCATGCTTACTACTAGCTCTAATGGCTAGGGAAGTGGCTCAACAAAGAAGATGATGAAGAATGATGAAAGTGAGGGGTTAAAAGCTCCATAAGGTGGTCCTTTCACTTCTTGTGCTCCAGACCTTCTTAGATCATCCTTGTGCACCCTTGTATACCCTTAGATTGCTTGGTTTAGAAGTGAAAATGAAGATGTATGTGTGTGTGTGTTAATGGCCGAGAGTTAGAGGGAGTGGGAGGAAGATGATGAAGTTTGAAAGTATGGAAATGGTCTTGTTTTACATCTAAAGGTTCTTTATAACAATCTTCCAACAAGTGTTTATCCAAGAGTTTATGTGTTCCATAGCTAGAGCACATTGTGAATTTTTTAATGGGAAAGGTGGTGGGGACCACCTTGGGCCGGTTACAACATGGGGGGTAAAGTGTAAAATCTTGGAAGTTGAGGGTTATAAGTGTAAGTTAGAAGGTTTATGTAATATTAAGTGTGTTTATGTGTTTTTATGATTTTTAAGGTGTTTTATCACCAATACTAGCTTTATAACATAAAAACAATGCTTCTAGTCTAGTTTTGATGTTTTGGGTAGTGTCCGGTTATTCGTTCGGTTAACGGTTCGTTAAAGTGCTAAATTGCGCAGTTTTACTAGGTATGAAGCACCTTTTGTGACAGTTTTAATTTCCGACACTTTACAAGTTATTTTGGACACTAAAACATCAATTCTGCATAGTATTTTGGTGTTTAAATGCTGTTTTTTTGTTGTTTTTATGCTGAATTCTGCAGAATTCAGCATTTAAAGTGAGTTTCAGGTGTCTTTTAGTGCTTGTTTTAGCTTCTGGAAAGTGTATATGTTAACCCTTGTATCCACACTTGGGTTTTAATGTATTTTTGATGTTGGACCTACTCCTAGGCCCTAAATCTACTGTCTGACTACTTTCTGCGGAAGTGCTGACACAGCGTGTCTTACCGGTGAGTTTACTAGTCTTTCTGAGGCGACACTTAATGTAATTGCACAATGCAATATTTGAAGTATAAAGCATGCATGAATTCATAAGTAAAGCAAGCAAACACATAATGTTGACGTTTAAGCACATAATTGCAAATAATAATTAAAATAGTACGGAAATTACCGGTTTTGTGCCAGTTGTCACATATTTGAGGTAAACAATGACGTTTTTGGTTATTTTTATTTTGGCATTTTCTGAATATGGTGTCTATTATATTTTTAAACATTTTTTTTGCATGGAGTTTTTGTGTTTGTTGTTTGATAGTGTTTTATACAGACATTGTCTGCATGGTGTTTTATACATACATTGTTTTTGACGTTTTTCAGGTAATGTACCATAAGTTTGATTGCACCAGCACTTGCTCATGCAGGCGTTTTGAACAGTTTGGTTTGCTATGTAGACATATATTTTATGTTTTGAGAAGTTTGGATATTAGGGAATTTCCAAAACAGTACATTTTGAATAGATGGCGTAAAGAGGTTTCGCCAAATTGCTCTTCTGATTACTCAATGAGTCGTGAATTTATGACCGAGCTTGATCCCGATGTGCAAAGTATGATGCGAGAAATTATTTTTGCAACGGAGTATACTTTGAACCGTTTATCTGGTAATAAGGAGGAGTTATCCTTATACAAGGATCATGTTTAATCTTATATGAAGAAGGTTCAAGATATGCAAATTGTTGCTCCTCCTCCTAGTACTAGGGATAGATTTGCGGAGATAATAGGTCAATATCAAAACGACAAGAATCCGATAAGAATCCTTGTTGGGTATGAGTCGAAAGGTTCTGGATCTCGCAAGCGTTTGAAATCCCAACAGGATGAAGCAATCGAAAAAACAAAAACAAAAGGAAAGCCCGAGGCGAAAGAAAGACATTGTAAGAATTGTAAAGCTTACGGACACTACACATCGACATGCCAGAAGCCCGTAATTAGAAGAAAATCGACACGGTCTTCGAGAGCAAGTGAAGAGTAGTTTAGCATTCTTTTTGTTTTTTTTTTATTTTTTTCATATTTTTCTTTAAAAACAAAAGGTTTCTTTGGAATCGGCTATGTATCCAGATGCTAACTTTGGATGGTCCTTCATCTATTGGAGAGTGGGACAGGTGATGATAAACGTCGAATGTATTTTGATTACTCATACTGTGTACTCATAATTTTCAAAATAACATAAGAATCATAATATATATATATTAAGATGTATTTACACAGAATAACACATAAATTATTTTATATTGATTTCCTAACATTAATATTTAAGTTTAGGTATTAAAAGAACACCTAATGGCTTAAACCAGTGGCTTAGCTCTGATACCACCTTCTGTCACAACCCCCGACCCCATCCAGGCAGCGGGAGCCATGAACCAGTCAGATGGTATCGGTGTTTATTAATTACGCAGCGGAAAATTTTTCATCAGGATCGTAGTTAGGAAATAAATTTCAGAGTTTCAAAACACCAAACTTTTATAATAAACAAATGGGATAAAACCCATGTTTCATTCATAATGTCTTTATAGGGATAAACCCTAATTGCTGAAAACATAAACTTTTATTTAGGTAACTTTATAGCCACTTTCTTTAAGCCTTAGTGCTCCGTAGCTGGCTTCTTATAGCTTCGTATTAAGTTACCTTAGAAACCCGTTTTTAAAAATATTTTATCAGCAAGAAATACTGGCGAGTATATTCCAATTTATAAAAACATTAATTGTTATAACATTACAGTATTAAGGGCGATTACAATGTTTATATCTACCAATATACTCATTCAGTACTTGTCACTCGACCGGATCTGTGACTATGGTCATATCACACATTGGCTAACCCATTGTCCAATGGTGACGCTTGTCAAATAATGTATACAAAACCCCATAATACCGGCAGCAATTGTAGAATACAAAGACTTAATCACTCTAATTATAACTAATAAATATTTAGGGTTTTGGAAAACATTTGGAATAATGGCTCACAAACGGTGAGAAAAGAGAATGAACTCACATTGTAGACTTAGGTATTTCTACAGGCTTCCTGGTAATATTTCTTGATTATTTTCTTGAGTTTCTAGTAAAAACATACAATGCACACGTGTTAGTAAGATAACCCAAATCACATTGGCCATACAACACGAGACAGAACCCCAACGAACTGAGTCAGGCAGAGCCTTGACATGCGTTACGGGGCCCTAGATCAGTCAGGTAGGGTAACGGATTAGTGATCGGGGGTTAAAATACTTACAACGGTGCAGAGCTTCGTTGTTTAGGGGTATAATAACTGAAAATTTTCGAGCTAGAAGTATGAGAGAGAAAGAGATGTGAGCCAGTGTGAATTATGCCACCCCTGCCCTATTTATACGAATTCAGGAGGTCTGTCGTGCCCCGTGACAGCCCCCCTTCTCCTTTCGCGGCCCGCGAGGGCAACCCTAGCTATGGCTAGGGTGGCCAGGTGACCCCATAGCTTCAACAGGTGGTGGACGTGTGGCGTGTTTATGTGTCCGGCAAGGTAAGGTCTCTCGCACCCCGCGAGGCATACGGCCAAGCGGGTCGCAGCCCGCGAGCGAGTTAAAATGTTTATTTTATTTGATTTTCTATGAATTTAGGGTTATACGGGTCTAGTTTAGCGTATACGAGGTATATTAGGAGCGTTTTTCGAGGGTTGTTATAATATATATGCTTAGGAGCACTGAAAAGAGGGTTTAAGGCAGGTGTGAGGGATTTGCTAGGGCTAGATGGATGCTTCTTGAAAGGGCCATTTCCTGTAGGGGTGTTCATCGAATCGAATATCGAATTTTCGAATAATTTTTATTTTTCCTTGAATTCGAATTCGATTCAAATTCGATTAAAACCTACTCAATTCAATTCGAATTCGTATTCGAATAAAAAACCCAATTCGTATTCGATTAAAAATTCGAATCGAATTCGAATAAATTCGATTTGATTTAGATTCTTTTAAAACATGTAAAAAACTATCAAGATGAAATATAAATTTTAAAGCAGCCATAAAGCATGATATCACATTAAAAAGTTCCAAATAAAGTACCATAAGTCTAAAATTCAAAACCAGAAGTCGGGAATAACCACTCCATATTACAAATTAGTATTTATAGGGTTAAAATCTATTGATAGATTTGTTGTTTTTGTTATGGCCATGCAGTGGGTTTGGTAATGGGTAATTTTAACACTTGGAATAAATTTTGAAAATAATTTATAGTATAGCCCAATAAAAGTTATATATGTATTATATATAGAAATAATAAATAAAAATGTATAATTTTTATTCGAATTTCAAATCGAATTTGAAAATATAAATTCGTATTCGATTCGTATTCGCTTTACTTGACTCGAATTGAATCGAATTCGAATTCTTATAATCGAAACGAATTCTTGATAATCGAATTTCGAAGTTTTCGAATTCGAAACGAATTCTGAACACCCCTAATTTCCTGGGCAGATTTTGACAGCAGTTGGGGCAGATGCTAATAATGGCATCTACCCTATTGCATATGCATTGGTTGAGGCTGAGACTACTGCTACATGGACTTGGTTTCTAGAGTTGTTGGGTGATGATTTGGATCTGGCTCAAAATAGTAATATCACATTCATAAGTGACAGGAAAAGGTATGAATTTATACTCTTAAATGTGTTGATTAATTGTTTTGTTTAAATGTAGTGATTATTTGTTTTGTCTTGTCTTGAACTTATGGTATAATACTTGCTATAGCCAAGGTTTATCCATGTTCTGAGCATAGATATTGTTTAAGGCATATTCATGATAATATGAAATCCAAATGGAGAGGTGATGTATTAAAAAACTTATTATGGAGTTGTGCTACTGCAACAACAATACCAACTTTTGATAAGGCCTTGAAGACAGTTTTGGATGAAAACAGAGAGTTGCATGAGTGGTTGAAACATATCCCACCCAAACATTGGTCAAGAGCCTACTTTACAGGTATTTAATTACATATTTGTTTGTCCTTGCTTGCCGCATATTTCTATAAGGATATATGTTAATTACATGAGAAAACTATTGCAGGTAGGCCTAAGTGTGATATGTTGTTAAACAACCATTGTGAGGTTTTCAACAAGCAACTTCTACAAGGTAGGGACAAACCTATCATAACTTGCCTTGAATTCATTAGGGAGTACCTAATGAAAAGGATAGTTATGGTACACAGAATGATTGCTAACTGTAATCGGCTATTAACACCACATGCAACTAAAAAAATTAAAGAAATCAAGCATGATGCATTATCATGTACTGTGATTTGGTGTGGACCATCAAAGCATCAAGTGATTGGCCCTAATATCATTGAACAAAGAGTTGTTAATGTTGACCAAAGGACTTGTTCATGTAGAAGATGGGATTTGATTGGCATGCCATGTAGGCACGCAGTGGCATGTATATGGGATATGAGATTGCATGGCATAGGTGATGGTATTCCAGAAAAATATGTGGATAAAGCCTAGTGGTTAGAGACATGGAAGAATGTGTATATAAACACCATAGAACCCATTAATGGCATGGACATGTGGCCAACTTCTGCATGCCAACTACCTTAACTGCTCCAAAATATCACAAGCAAATTGGGAGACCAAAGAAAAAGAGAAAGAAATCTGCTGTGGAGATTGATGAGCTGAGATAAGAGGTTTCTACAAGTGCAAAAATGCCAAGGCATAACAATTCTTTGGACTGTAGTATCTGCAAGACTACGGGACATAACAAGAGAACCTGTAAGGAAGCTACAAAACAAGGGGGTGCTGGAACCTCAGGTGCTGCATATGCAACTTAGTAGAATGTTATTTGAGTTGTTTTTCTTTTTTTGTCAGTTGGCATGTATGTTTGTGTCAAACTGTGATGGTCTTTTGTTAAACTATGTAGTCTTTTAAGTGTTTTATTTTTTTGGTATGCATTAAGTGTTATGACACTTGTTCACTTATAATAATGGTTTGGTTTGAATGACTTATGTATGTGTTGGTCTGTCATTTTCCACTATTGGTATAATGTATGACTGTTTGTATGGTTTATGAAAACTTACTAACTTAATTTTCTAATCACTTTGAGCATGATACAATTGCGAGAGCCATCCAAAAAGGGGAAAAAACCAGGTAAAAAAATTAGAAAAATTAAAGAGTAAATTGCCAAAAATTGTCCATGAGGTTTGGATAGAATTGTCAGATTCATTCAAAAAGTTTTTTTTTTAATATTAGTATTTAACATGGTTACAAAAGTGGATGGATTTGGCAAGATTTTAAAAACCTCAATGGTCCAGTTGGGAGAAAAAAAAATTTGGATAGATTGGCAATTTTATCGAAACCACAAGGACAATTTTGAGAGTTTATTATTATTATTATACCTTACCCAAAGCTTGTCCGGTGTGTAGAATATAATATAGTTTGGGCGTAACAGACAGTTACACACACCAACCATACAAAATTGGAATAATAGATTCTTCTATTTTACAGATCACATCATCATCATCATCAATCATAGTTAACAATCGTGTTCTCAAGATGAACGATAGCTTCATCTTCAAGATGAGATTTCTACTCCGATCTCGTTCAGGTACACAATTTCTCCTCCTTCCTTCCTTTGATCCTTTACTCCACGAAGAATAACTATAGATAGATAGATCTGTAACCGTTGAAATTGGAAATTAAGGGAATTGGAATGGAATGGGTATTCAAGATTTACTACTTACTTTAATCAATTGCTTGCTAATCAGGATGGATATATCTATATGGGGTTTTAATTAAGAGGAGTTGTTCATTTTGTTTGGTTGGTTGTATTCCAAAAATAACAATCATTGTTGTTCTCCTTCCTTCCTTATACGCTTGCTTGGGATTTTACACTGACATGATGCAGATTTTGATATCTTCTTAAATTACAACATATAACTACTGACTGAAATGAAACTCTTGGTGTTTTGTTTTGCTTCTTCAAGTCCCGGTAACTTTCTTGAGGCGCTTCTCTTATAAGGACATAAAGCATGCAACAGATGGTTTCAGCAGAGTTATAGGGACGTCTTCTCATGGGGCTTCCTATAAAGCCAGGTTTCAAAATGGTCGCGTTGCTGTTGTCAAAGAGATACATCTTATTGATCATCAAGATGATGATTCCTTTTACAGGGAGGTACAACTTTTGGGCCGTTTGCATCATCGTCACATTGTTGCACTTGATGGATTTTCTGTTGGACGAAAAAGGCAACCCAAATTCTTTTTTTCTTTCTATTTCTGTAGCCAATGTTATTTATTATTAGCTTTGTGTTTTCAGGTTTCTTGTGTTTGAAAATGTGGAAAATGGAAGCCTAAAGGAACATTTAAATGGTAATTTCTAATGCATGTTTCATGTTACTCATCTTGAAGTTTTTCTTGAAGTTTGGTTTGGTTGATTGTAGATCCTTTAAAGACCCCATTGGATTGGAGAATCAGGCTAAAGATAGCTGTTGGTGTGGCTGCTGCTTTAGTACGTTTTCAGTCTTTTTAGTTATTATCCTACAAAAGTCGTTAAACTTACGCTGCTGCTGCTGCTACGCAGGAATATCTACATTTCTTCTGTGACCCACCCGTGTATCACGTCTCCATCAGTTCAAGCACCATCATGCTTGATGAGAATTACAATGCAAAGGTAAAAATAATTACCCAATCAGTTTTACTTTTAGGAATTAATTATTATGGTTTTGGTCCTAAAAGTAAGGTTACTTTGGTCAATTCATATAATATAATATTTATCCATTCCAAGGACCAAAACTGAGTTAAAAGTGAGGATTAGAGGTGTCATTTCCGAAAGCTAGGAAGGAACAAACACCACATATCACATGCACTATCCAAGTCTTATTTTTAAACCTACTTTGGTAAGCTACAATTCCTAGGACCAATTTTTATATACATATTTGTTTTGGAAGCTCTCTGATGTTGGACTTCTTGGTTCGGGTAGCAGCGATCACGTGATGGCAAGACGGACTTCAAATTGTAATGGTAAAAGCTTTATCCATTTTTTATATTTAGTTATGGGGTCAAGTTATTCTACAAAGACTTCTAATTGTAAGAAGTGTAAGAAGGATTTATAGAGTGACAAGTGTCCAATAACATAAAACTAAACCCACTACATCACCACCAAAAACCTAAACACCCACCCCCACCCCACCCCACCACCACCCAAAAACCTAAACCCCCCCCCCCCCCCCCCCACCCAAAAACCTAAACCCCCCCACCCCCACCCCCCCCCCCCCCCTCCCCCGCAAAAAAAACAAAAAAAAAAACAAAAAAAAAACTATACCTCACCAAAAAAACCCCCAAAAAACCTAACCCCCCCCCCCCCCCCCCCCAAAAAAAACCTAAAAAAACCTAACCCCCCCCCCCCACCCCCAAAAAACCTAAAAAAAAAATATAAAAAAAACTAAACACCCACCCCCACCACCACCCAAAAACCTAAACCCCCACCCCCTCGGCAAAAAAAAAAAAAAAAAAAAAAAATTTTTTTTTTTTTTTTTTTTTTTTGTGGGTGAGGTGGTGGGGGGGGGGGGGTGGGCGGGGTGGGTGGGGGGGGGGTTGGTGGTGGTGGATGTTTAAGGTTTTTTTTTTTTTTTTTTTTTAGTGGGTTTTTTTGTGTAGTGGGTTTTTTAGGTTATTGGACACTTGTCACTCTATAAATCCTTCTTACACTTCTTACAATTAGGATCCTTTGTATTTGATCCTAATCCTTTAGTTATGTATAAATAAAGTGTAATATGTAATAAGATAAACTGTATTATTAGGATAGTTGTGACTCTTGGCATGTTTTTAGTTTTGACCCGTTTCAGAAAGAAAATTATTAAATAAATACAACTTGACCACTTGCAAGTTGGTCAAGTTGTATTTAAAGTTTTTAATGTCTATGATTTATTTTTATTTAAAAAAAAATAGACGAAAGAATGATGGCGGGTCACTCGACTCGACCCAATATTTATTTATTGTGACCATTTGTGTGGACAGGGCAGGTGTATGGGAACATAATGTATGAGCTTGGGTTGTTGATTCTTGAGCTGATAACGGGTCAATCATCTGACAAAACGGGCACGGATTTGAGCCAATGGATTGAAGAGTCTTGTTTCCCGACATCAATCTATAACATGATCGACCCTGATCTTGGAAACAATTATGATTCTCGAGAGCTTAAAGGACTGTTAGCTGTAGCAAGATTTTGCATAAAATCTGCTGATGAACCAAATTCCTTCACTCCTCAAATATATAGGTATCTTCAGAAGAAGGTGAGCATCCACATGACTTGATTTAGTTGGTTAGTCTTCTCATTGTTATTTTTCCTTTTTTGTCAAGATGGGATACATAAAAATAAAATAGAAAATATATCATTTGTGAATACTTGCATATTATTTTTTACATATGGTTACGTTGGGGTGAGCTCAAATAATAATAGTTAGGAACAACCGCTGATCATGACGCGGATAAAAGATGGGAACAATTGCGATTAATGAAGTGAAAGGGACATAATAGATAGATGTCATTCTTGCATTGAAATATGACAGTGACTAAAAAAAACTAATTAGTTTGCTTCCTAGTTATCCACTGATTCCTTAAATATGTTGGAATCCGACCCGCTATTAATGTGGGTCTCTCTCTTTCAGAGTGGGTTCAAATTAAAGCTATGAAACAAGAAGCCGGTAAACTAAAATTGGAGCCGACACAATTCGCAGAATTAGAAATTGTTGTGTTTTAATAATATCAATAGTGCATTTTTAGGAATGTTCGAATCAAAAGTTACATATTTGTCACAATTCATTACGTGATATTTTCACCTTTTTATCAATATTATTCAAACTACGTGTGAAGTTGCATCAATCAATATATACAAGGCAAAATTAATACAAATTACTTACATCGTACCTTCAAAACTAACTTTTTTATGCATCTGCTAAAACATGTAAGTTGGTTATGTTAGTATGCCCGCTGGTGTGTCACATGGGATATTCAGTTGAAATCGAATTCTAATTAGTTTATTTTTAACTAATATAATAATTATTAACTAACAATCTTTATGTTGCGGGTTCAATCCCAAGTTAATTTTATCATGAGGGTATATTCGTCATTTTGTTTCATGTGGTGTTTTGTTTTAGCTTTCCATTTTAATACAATGAACTCATCGATTATTGTCTTGATATCTTCGATTTTTTGGGGTCACGGATCATTGTTGAATTTAAATTTCGGTAAAGTAATTAACTGATTCGTTCATATTATACTCCATCTCTGTTAAATCAAGTTATGTGTGTATGCAAGTTGCAGATTAAATAACAATTTTGAAGACATTAATTTTGGTTTCAATTCAGAATCTAAAATCGTCCATGTTTGAAGTTTCATGCCATGTCTAAAGAAAAGAGGACAATAGGATGGATGGCCACGGAATATAAAATCAATTAACCTGATTTGTAATCGATGAACCAAACTTGACTGGGTGACCTGGAAATTCAACACAGGGGAGGACAATGGGCTAGAAGCATTCCTGAGTCAAAACATCATTCTTGTTAACAAGTGTTCCACCTGTTTTTTTATGGTTTCATAAACAAAATGACGGATATACCCTCACATGTTAAGCATGTGAGGAAGTTAAGCTGATAAAATTAACTTGCTTAGTCGTAAAGGATTGAACCCGTAACAAAAATAAACATAAAGGTTTTTTAGCAAGTTTTAAACATAAAGGCTGAAACCTGCAAGTTTGAGGAAACATAAACGACGTTTCTTTCAATCAAAATTTTATCCTTTTAAATCTTAGCAACTTCTTAATCTTATCATTTTTAATCATTCCAACAACAACTTATTTCAATCAAAATTCTTATATCCATTTGAGCCGCTCACCACGAGTACACACTTTAAACGTTCTTTCATTCTATCATTCTTATTTTGTTTACGAGTAAACACTTTAAACACTCCTTCCTTCTACCATTCTTATTTTGTTTGACCCGTTCGTGACGAGTAAACACTTTAAACATTCTTTCGTTCTATCATTCTTATTTTGTTTGACCCGTTCATGACGAGTAAACACTTTACCAACTTCCAACTATCGCATTAGGACAATATACAAGAATCTAACCCGTATAAATTAAACTTGTAGACAAAATGACATACTTCGATCTTGCGAGCCTTAAGACTTCTTGTTACTCGAACCTTCTGTGACAACCGGTAGTTTACGCCCTTAATTACGTGATTAACAGGCGATTTACACGACATTAAATAGTGTTTACGACACAAACTAACTTAATTAGGGCCTCAGTAAGCTTAGGAACGCTTATGCGGTCCTACAGTGCGCGTGTGATGATCTGCGGAGATACTATTGGAAATTAAACAGTGATAAACTGAAAACGTACGAAATACTGACGACGCCGACAAATATGGATGTTACACGAATATTTTATGCTTATGGAGTTTGGGTCGCGACATTGAGTCTCGTAGGAATTACGGGCCACATACACATGAGATGGGCTTGTGGGCCCAGGGCCCAAGCCCAAAACCCGTCAGCCTAAACCTGCAAATAATATATTAAATCTGTCTCAAAATCTCTTCAAGATCTACAGAAAATCTTTACAAGATTTAAAAATCTTTGCATCTTTGCAAATCTATAGTAAATCTATATAAAATCTACTCAAGAGATTTGTCTCAAAGATTTGAAACACATAAAATCCCTACAAATCTTCGTGAGATCTCTTTAGATCTTTACTCACTAAACAAAAGTAAATAACAATAGTCATTACCTACACAAATGGGGATAAAACCCCTCCCTCTCTCGGTCATGTATGCAGGCAACAAACAATCAAATACACAAAAAGAATAAAGAGCAGCCCTTCATCTTCTCTCACTCTCTTGATCACACGCATCCTGCTTCCCCTTCCCCCCTCTCTTCTTCTCATCCTCTCAAGTTCTACCTACAACACACAAAGCCAGCCCCCCCTCTTTTTCGATTAACAGAACAGATCACCACCACCACCGTCCGGTGGTGGTGCGGCGGCGACAGAACAGAAGAGGAGAGAGAGGATGGAGAGAGAGAGAGACGAGACGAGAGAGAGAGGGAGAGACGAGGCAGAGGTGAACGGCGGAACCAGAACTGCCGCTGATCGGCGGCGGCGGCAACACGGTGCTGGCAGCGGTAGGTTCGTTTGTCCGACAGCCCTTGCCAGTGTCCGACGAAGGTGATGACTATAATAACCTGTTGAAGACGATGACGTTGATGATGATGGTCCGACGACAGCAAGTGGTCGTCGGAATTAGCAACGATGGTGGCGAAACCGAGTCAAACTGTTCTCCGGTAAGTGATTTGGCTTGAATCCATGTATTACGACTTAAATCTAGTTCATTCCGGTTCTGTTTGGCATTTAGGAGCTCGGGTTCAGATTTCATATTCGGTTCAGGCGCAGTTCAGATTTGATTACGGGTCAGATTTAACACGGGTCAGGGAGTCATCTCAGTCGCAGTTCGATGTTCGGGTCAACATCAGGTCAAACCCGGTTGACTCGGTCAACACCCGAGTCAACTCGGGTCAACAGAAGGTCAACCGTCGGGTTGAAACTCAGCCAACTCCAGACCCGGTAAAGTTTATTGGCGCGGATTTTCCGTCATATCATTTAGATAGTTATATTTCTACGCGAACCGAGCTCGAACCTTTAGCGATTACATAATGTTTATACATTAGTGATTCTTAACATTTTGATATGTTTTGACTAAAACTATATATATCGTTATTACGTTGCGTTGAAATATTATTTGATTGTTGAGTTTTTGACAAAATAACGACAACTTGTGTTGTCGGGGTTATTCCAAAAACAGAGGAAACTCTGCCCGTTTTTCGAGAAAATCCGTAAAACGAAACACGTTTTAGTATAAAGACACTTTATATACAAGTGTATAATATTTTCAACGACACTTTACAAACATACGAAAACAACGATACGGAAATTATTTCGACAACAAATAAATATAGTTATTATTATATTTATTTCAAACGAACTCGAATCCTTTTATAAATAAATATAGTATCTATATTTATTTCAAATATCAAGCGACACGAATTCGTAAAAATAAATATAGTTTTTATATTTCAAAAATCGTACAACACGAATTCTTTTACAAAATAGATACAGTTTATCTATTCAACGACTCGATGATACTTTCGCAAAATAAATATAACTTTTTATATTTATTACAAGCGCTGAAACGGCATATACATATGTTATGGCAAATATATACAAGACGCAATATATATAATACAAGTTTATTATATATTACTTTCATACGAATATTCTTTTTATACACGTACGACTTCTCGGAATGACAAACACTATCCTATCGATATATTTATATTTTGTATAAATATTTATATATTCGAATTTCTCGAAAACTAAGTACTTTCTAAACTTAGTAAATGAAACTTAACAAGTATAACTTAATTGTTTTTATTAAGTTAACAACATATCAACGGATCGTTTGGTTAACGATTCGGTAAAGCTCGGTGACACGTAGTGTACCACAATTAATTAGAAACTTATAAGATATTCCTTGGTTAGGGATACTGTAGAATAAACGCTAGCAAGTCTCGTCTTGGAAACGATATCACGAAGTCGTATTTAGCTAGCCTTGCACAGGAATATTCAGGTGAGTTCATAACCCCACCTTTTACGGTTTTACATTTTTCTAAATGTTTTCGGGGTGGAAAGACATGCACTTTTTGCAAAGCATACAAGAATTACATATTTCTAAACCATTTTACAAGCAAGTTTTAACTGACACAAATGGTTTACGAAAAACTTATGTTTTATACCGGTTTTTCAAACAAGCGTATTTTTCGAAATATGCATACACACGAGTTCTAGTTTTCTAAACTATGAGAAAATACAAATACAAGAGTATACAAACACATGAGAATTGATACTTGATATAATGAATACAAGAACTGAAAATTGATACTTGATATGATGAATACATAAACAAGAAGCACTCTTGGTGATCACTAGTACCAAGTATGATGCGTTTTGAGGAATGATACGAGAAATCGTGTCACGAATAGGGTACCATAAGCACCATTAATCGTGTACATACTTAGACCGCAGAACAAAAGGTTAGATCTAACGGGTGTCAGGGCAGCCCCACTCTTGGTGACAACTAGTACCGAGTAGTGTTTTTGTGTCTCAGTCGTGAATCGACTACTAGAAAAATGCCTATGGTTTGGTGACTTCCTATGTCGTGTCACATGTTAATGGCCTTGCAACCCATTAACAACCCTGATACATACAAGAATACTTTATTTACACAAGATTCATACCATAATAAAACTTGATTTATACAAGAATACTTGATTTATACTTGAGTACGTGGTGTACACAAGAAAACTTGAATTATACAAGAATATTTAATTTATACATGAGTATGTGGTGTACATAAGAAAACTCGATTTATACAAGAATACTTGAATTATACATGAGTACGTGGTGTACACAAGAATACTTGATTATACAAGATACAAACTATGTTTTCATACAAAGTTTCCCTATAACTTGACAAGAAAATGATTTTAAATTCGTTTTCTCAACAAAACTTCAAAAACCGGTTATTCAAAAAGATTTATTTCAAATCTTTTACAAACAAACTATGAACTCGCTCAACTTTATGTTGATTTTTCGCATGTTTCTTTCTCATATTACCTTTCAGAAACTATGGCACTGTTGGAATAGGAGAACCATGTGAAGTCGAGTACTTAGTGGCGTTCATTTTCTAAAAGACTTAGCTTATTTGCTTCCGCTGTGCAATGAAGATACCAGTCCAGTCACCCCAGCTCTGATAATTTCGGGGTGTGACACCTTCTTCCTTCAAACCTACACTTAACACATTCATTCTTAGTTTCCACGAATCCATTTCATTAAATGCCACAATTCCTTACATTCTAAACGCAACCGTTGTTAACGAGTATCATAATTTCTCAAAATTAACATCGAATGCGTTTCATTGAACACTTAGTGTGCGACTTTTATTAAGACCTAAAAGTTATTATTTTTCCTTGTTATACCCATTTTTCAACATACATGAACTTCCAATTACTCAAATTATCACAACAAATAAACATTAACATAATCATTCATCCTATCTTCTAATCAACTAGTTAAAATCACAATTTTAACTAAAATCTTCCCTTTATGTTCAAGTCCCAAAAACCCACTTCATGGTTCATGGAGAATTTCTATGTATACATATAAATTTCATTCAAATTAGCATTCACAATGGCTTCTAATCATGTTTTCTTCATCAATTAATACTATGTCACTAACACACTTAAGGAATTTGCCAATTCTATATCCTTACATTTTTAAAGATGTACAGTAACCTAATACATTGGTTAGTTTGAATGATGGAGCCAATATTTGGGTGCCACATGTAATCCATTAACTTTTTTATATTATTATTATTATTTTTTTATTTTTCACATTTTACTTTGTATAAATGTGAAATAAAAAACAGAATATTAAGAAAACATAAAATAGTTCAAATGGTTCTAGCATTTAACCTTAACATATGTACAAATTAAGAAGTTCAATACTAGCGTTTACTTTTTGTCGTCTTTTTTTAATTTTGGTGTAACCAAATTGTAAGGGGTTTTCCATAATATTATTTTTTTAGATTGTTATTTTACTATAATCTTAAATTATTTTTTAAAATTATTATTTTACTATGATACTAAATTTATGATAATTTGCTATTCCTATTTTACTTATATTTATTATTATTTATATTTTAACGATTGTTATAATTATTATCTCATAATTTATTTTTTATTCAATACAATTTTAACATTTTAATTCCTTTAATTTTTTTATCACTTTATACTCTCTAAATAGTATACATTTTTAACTTATTTAATTTGATTTTATTTCAATAGTTTGCTTTCGTTAACTTAAAAAAATGAATCACGACTATGTTTAGATCGGTATAAAATTTGCTGACAATAGAGTTGTAATAAAAATAAAGTGTTTTTCTCGAGTGCCGGTACCGTGTCATTACCCTAACAAACAACACAAATTCCGACCGAACAACATTGACACTGGTATCAGTATAATCTGAACCAGTAGGCGTTTTTAAGAATTTCAATCGATGTAAAACTTTGCGTCGATATTATTATGGGCACACTACTGAGTTTATGTTTTTGGGTTTCTTTCGGTTAATATAGCGAATATCTGTATTGTAATTAGCCGAAACAACACATACCAAATTTCCGCCAACCCGCTGCGGAGCGCGGGTATTCCCCTAGTTTCATACATTCTCATCACACCAGAATCAACCAAATCATGAATTGGGACTTACATCTTGTTAGACAAGCTTAGATGATCATGTATTAGGGTTCATGTATAAGATTTGGCTTTGATCTCCTTTCCAATTTACTGATTTTTGGGTTGTGAGGGTTTTCTCCATCCCTTTCTCTGGTTCAGGTCCACACACACACACTGATGTGTGTGTTTGTGTTTTAAATTTTGTTTTAATAATTCATCTTTCCAATTGTCCCATTTTGATCCCTTATGTTTGAGTGTTTATTTTTAAATTGCTATTGTTTATCTTAAGTTAAGATTTCACTTGCGTTCTAACTAGGTTCGTATTTCTAGTTACCATTTTCATAAAATAAACAATCAATTATACCTACATTCTTATTTTTAACGCACACACACACACACATATATAGGGTCAGGATTTAGAGAAAACGATGAAAAGTGTGAGAACGGTGAGAACGCTTATCGATCGTCCGATCAAAACAATCTATGGACTAGATTGGCGCGGTGGCGTTTTCGTAAACAACACGAATTCTATTGAGTCAACGCGCTTCATTAAGGGTAAAAAGGTCTTTACACTTCTATACCAAAACGCCAACTAATGAATAAAACGTCATTACTGGCCAAAACGCATCCCTATATAAACAAAACATTCTCATACATAAGAACACACCTCCCCCAACCTGAAAACGCCATATTTCTACTATATAACATTCATCTTACAACGCCAAAAAAATCCAAAACATCAAACACACCTACTCAAAAAACGTCATATTTTACTATATACCAATCATCTTAGAAAACGCCAAATGTCTCAAATATCAAAAATTTCCAAAAAAAATAGACTTTTCTTTCGGATACACTATTTCCTCAGAAAAACGCCAAAAATGACAAAAATCGTTTCTTGTATATTCAATATTGTTTATGCGAAGTTTTGGAAAATGCATTCTTTCCTGAGGTGCTGCGACTCAAATAACATTTTGCTGAATGAGATGGACAAAACTTCAAGAAAAAGATACTGGGGTCAGACTTATGTCAGTTTTTGTGTTTTGTTATTGATGAATATTATAATGGCATGAATTAGACGAATGACACTGATGAGTGGTTTTAAGATACATATTCAAACAAAAAACTCATGTCATATTGTCTTTCCAAACGGCCAAAAAAACACAAGCATGACAAAGCCAAACCGCCAGTGAACATGTTTCAAAGAAGAAAGAGACTGACGACAGTGAAGATTTGAAAGATGAATTGTTTCTATTTTTATTTTTTTAATTTTCTTTTTTTGTTGTTTGTGATGTATTTTTCAACTTAGAATAAAAAAATAACATTATATTAATAAAACGCCAAAAGTCATAATTATTGTGAAACGCCATAATGAAGTCAAACGCCAAAAACTCTCAACCTATAATAAAAGTAATTTAGAGAAGAATTATTAAAAGCTAAAAATGGAAACAAACGCCAAAAACTACTTAAAGCCATTAAAAACGCCAAACTTGGAAGATGGAATGTCTAAAACCATAAAAACTCATAAAAACCTGAACAAAATCAGTAAAAACTACACACAGTAACTGAAAAGACGGCTAATTTATTAATATCATTTATTATAAATAAAAATCCCGCCTAAACTACGCGCCAAAAACATCCTATAAGAGTGACGTCTCTGCACAATCAACTGATCACACCACCAAAAAAATAAACGTAATCTTTCCAACAAACCATTCACTTTAAAACGCCAAAAAAGATACTTAAAAAAGCCACAGATGCGGAACGTCATTTCTTCTTTATTGAGTATTGTTCTGAATGAAGTTTCACTGAATGGATTCTACTCTGAGGTGGGTATATCTATAAGCTTTTGTTGAATGAGATGGACAAATTTTCATAAAAAACGAAGAAGAAAAAAACTTTTACCCCTTAATGAAGACGGGCATTATGTAGGAAAAAAAGGATCTACATAAGGTATTCAAAACAGGTTCAAAACGCCAAAAAGGTTAAAAGTCGAAGAGGCTGATGACAGTGAAGATTTGGAAGAGAAATTAGATTATAATTTTTATTTTTCTTTCAGTTTCTATTGTTTGTTATCTAATTCTCTGATTTTATTATCTAATTCTCTACTAAAAAAATTAATATAAAACTCCAAAAACACCAAAACGACTAATAGTGTGAAAACTGAGAGAACAAATGCTAGCAAAGCACGATGTTGCTATAAAACGCCAAAAACGCCAAACAAGGTATCACTGAAAAATCAACACTAATTCACCGATAAAATTGAACGAAACAGTAATTGCTAAACAGTAAAATGAAGAGACGGTAACATTATTGCCAAACATTTATTATATTAAAAGCCACTAAATGGAAAACTGAATTTATTTATCTTTTCAAAACGCCATAATTGTCTGTCAAATTATAGACTTGTATCTTACTTGATATAATAAACATCAAGAAAATTACTGATGTTTTTTTACATCATAGACATGCATCCTGATTTAAAAAACAATAAAAAGCCAAAACATAATTAAAACGCCAAAATATTAACTATGATCCTTATCTACAAACAATGAAAACGGGATGTGACACGTGATCGGAGTGTCGCGCTCCGGTCAAAGATAATATTTATATGCCCAAATTACCCTTAACAAATAGTTAGTGGTAGCAAGGGGTCGAACCACGAAGAGTATGTGGTTTGCGAATGGATTTGGATGAATTCTCAAAAGGTGTCACAATTATGAAGCTTGCTATCTTGTTTTTGTGTATTTTTGTTTGATTGAAAAGATGTGAATTAAAATTACTAAAGTAATTGGGTTGATAACTACTAATGATTAACAATTGCAAGAATGTAATTAAAGGTTTAAATAAGATAGAGAAAACAAGGCTCACACCCGGTTCGGTAATTGCAATCCTAGGGTTCTTACACGTTTTAAATTTGATTCACTTGAATATGTTATTAACGGATTTCTATCATCAAAGCTTAGGTGCCAATTGCTATCAACGCATATCACGGACCACAATGCACTTCGTTACTTCGGACAAGTAAAACCTTTTGAATGACAAGGCATAATTGCACAAACTTGTTTCGCAAAGTCAAATTTCATAACTCACTCGACAATTCACAAATATAGTTAAAATGCAAGACAATTGTCAATCAATTCAAATACAATTCAAGTTGTCACAAAATCAAACTAAAACATTGTTCAAACCCTAGACTTACAATAACCTACACCGGGGTGAAACCTCCAAGAAATTAGCCACTCATGGTGAACAAGAGTTGATCACCGGATGAAGAGAGCTTGAACATCATCATCTTGAAGCCTTGAAGTGGTGGAAATAGTGATTAGGGTTTGGAATGATTGATGGTGATGAATGGATTGGAAAGGTGAATGATGATTAGGGTTGTGGAAGTGATGATGATGATCGAATCGAATGATTGTCAATCGAATGGATGGATTAGAGGATGAATTGGTGGTGTATCTTGGCTCCAAGAGGTGTTTCTCACTTCAAAATAGAGTGTAACTCCCGTTTATGGGTTAAACAATGTGTTATAACTCGTCCCACATCAAGGAAACTCAAAATTCATGATTTGCAGTAGTAAGGGGCGTCGCCGACGGCCCCCTGGGCGTCGCCGACGGTGTGCCAAACTTCCGACGGCTTATCTTGCTGTCTACGGACCTTTTTGCGCGACGGACATATCTGTGGGGCGTCGCCACGGTGCCTCTAAATCCTGTTTTTTGTTTTCTTCATAACTTCTTCGTTATAGCTCCGTTTTACTCACCGTTTTCGCCCACGTACTCGTAATTCAGCCCTCTATCATGCCATCTTCCAATATATTCATTTTAAATCCATTAAAATTCCACAAAACACATCCAATCTTCGTGATTAACCCGGTTTTGTTCATTTCACGTCCCCGGTTGATCCGATTCGCGTCCCGGTGCTCTGTTTAGCTCCCGATTAGCTCCTTAAACTCTTTTAGACCTGTAAAACACAAATCCCATTAAAAGTAGGCTATTCAAGATTAAAAGCTACGTAAAAACATCAACTTAAGCACAAACGATCACCGGTTTTCGACCACGTATCAACACACGTTTAAAAAAAGAAATATGAAAGGACAAAAAAGCCCATCCGCCCTTCTATATGCCGCGTGACACGTGTTAGGCCAGGAAGCGTTCTCACCGTTCTCACACTTTTGAGCGTTTTCTCCTGATCTCGTTTCTCTCTATATATATATATATATATATATATATATATATATATATATATATATAACTATTGGGGTGTTACAAGAATATGAGTTTGGATTCTGTACAAGACCACATTCACGTACGAAGTATACGCGGAGGGAGATGAGGACAAGTGTTATTGGCAGTAAGGAAAATTTAGTCATTTCTCACTTGAAACAACTTCCCCTTTGATTTTTAGAACGGCTATAACTTTTTCATACGTTAATATTTTTTTTAAATAAATCTATTAACAAGCATTTCCTTCTCTTTAATTCGAGCAGCCTATTGCTATAGTTTTCTTAAAAAATTACAGGATTTTGAATACACATTAGTCCATTACGTGATTACGTGATTTTGAATACACAACACATAATTACGTGATTTTGAATATCCATAACGTGATTACACATTCAATTTGATTTTTATAATTGATGTTATTACAATTATGCTTATTATGTGATTACACATTCTATAATAAGAACTTGATTGTTTATGCTTTATTACGTGATTAAATCACTAATATACGACATTATGTGGTTATTATAGGTTGATTTGGCTAATCTTTTGTATATAATTTATCCTTAATACATTATTAGACTTGAAATATTAGATATTCCATATGAAATATTATGTATTACATGTTTTTATTCATATGTAATCACTCAGTGTGGTATCACATAAAATAGTATAATGAAATCACATAATCATGAAATGAGTATTCAAAATTACGTAGTCACGTAATAATACACAGTCAACTATTGTTACGTAATCACTTAGTCTGGTTTCACAGACTATAATGAAATCAAGTAATCACGTAATAGGTATTCAAAATCACGTAGTCATGTGTTTGGTATTCAAAATCACGTAATCACGTAATCGGTATTCAAAATCATGTAAAAAATATAAGAAAACAATAGCAATAGACTGACGGAATTACAAAAAATGAAATACTTGTTAATACAGTGTAATTTGTTTTTTAAAATAATAACATATGAAAAAATTATAGCCGTTTGAAAATCAGGGGGAGGAGTTTAAGTGGGAAAGGAACAGAATACCCTTTCTCTATTTGTTTCTTCAATTGTTTGAACCTAAGATTTACGAAAATATCATTGCCTAGTTTTGAGCAATTGATCTTGGGAGATCAATGGCTAAACTTGTCACGTATACTTCATACGATCTTGTTGTCTTGAACAAGATCCAAATTCTTTAGAATACACCTTTATTTGTTTAACTTAATGGTTAATTAGCTATTTGTCTAATTTGATATTGTATAATCAATTATGTATATGTGTGCATACACACACACATATCTATATATATATATTACGAGTCGGAGGTCTCACTGGAAACATGGTAGGATTTACTGAGTATGATATATATATATATATATATATATTTATTCATACGGGGTAGAGGTAATGTTGTCTATATCTTACCCTCCTCAGACCCTACCTTTGCTTTGCTATTGGTAGGATTTACTGAGTATGATATATATATATAGGGAGGATTCATGCGAGAACCACCCTTATTGCGAGAACCGCGAGAACCAATGTGAACACAACCTAAAATAGCTAAAAAACTAAAAAAAACCTAACCCCCCCCCCCCCCAAGCTAAATGCTAAAAACTAAAACCCCCAAAAAACCTAAAAAAAACCTACCCCCCCCCCCCCCCCAAAACCTAAACCCCCCACCCCCCCCCCCCCCCAAGCTAAAATGCTAAAAACTAAACCCCCAAAAAACCTAAAAAAAAAATTTAATATTTTTTATGCTCAAATCGCTACTTTTAGTGGCAAAAAAAAAATTAAAAAAAAAACAAATTTTTTTAATTTTTTTTTGCTTCGAAAAGTAGCGATTTTTATATAAAAAAATATTAAAAAAAAATTGTGTGATTTTTAGCTATTTTTAGGCATTTTTTGTTGTGTTCACATTGGTTCTCGCGGTTCTCGCAATAAGAGGTGGTTCTCGCATGATCTTCTCCCTATATATATATATAGGGGAAGGTTCATTGGGGAACACTAAAAATGTGGGGAACAGCGGGGAACCGACTCAAACGAACTCCGATTGGACTCATTCCAGCGGCGTTGGAACCGGCTCGTCGAACCCTAACTAAGATCTCTTAACCCTGAACCCTAAATCCTAACTCCTAAACTCTAAACCCTAAAGCTAAAAAAATAAGGCTAAAACCTATGCTAAACCGTAAAATCTAAACTATAAACCCTAAAAGCTAAACCCAAAGCTAAACCCTAAACCCTAAAGCTAAACCCTAAAAGCCAAACCCAAATATATTTAGGGTTTAGAGGTTATGATTTAGGGTTTAGGGTTAAGAGATCCTAGTTAGGGTTCGATGAGCCGGTTCCAACGCCGCTGAAATGAGTCCAATCCGAGTTCGTTTGAGTCGGTTCCCCACTGTTCCCAACTTTTTTAGTGTTTCCCAATGAACCTCACACTATATATATATATATATTTAAATAATATTTTATTTGTGATTTAAATATTATTTTGAATTTTTAATCAAATAAGCTTAATTATCCTATATATTAAAAATACAAGCTTGTGAATAGTACCCTTGGCCACGTCACAACCCTAATGAATAGATCTCTCCTCCCCAACCTCCTCTCATCACTTTTTTCTCTTTCAAATTCATCAGAGAGACAGAAACTACGGGAGAATCAGAGAAGGAGATCCGGAACCGGCGACCAGACCACCCCCTCCGGTTTACTTTCCCCTCCGCCACCACAACCGCCGTACGTTCACCGGCGAATCGATTAGAAGCCGTTTTAAGAGATCGGTTGAAGATTTCATCGTCATTTTCATTCGTAAAAGGTTTAAGCGATAGTTCTAGATCTGATTCCGAATCGGTATATTTTTAACTGCTTTGTCATCAATTTGATATGTAGCGATATTAATGAATTATGTGTTCAGGTGTATGTGATCGTGCTTTTTTAGGTTTTCTGTTATTGAATGAGTTGTTTTCGTGGAGATTTATATGTGTTTTGTGCATTTAGGGGTTGGCCGTTGATGACGAAGTTGATGGTGGATTCGAGGTAACAGTGAGGGCTTACAACTGATTTGAGGTTATTTGATTTTCATCTTTTTTATCCATTCGGGATAAAAGCACAACCCAAATCGACAAGTAAATGGGTCGATTAAACAAAAATAAACCAACACTATAAATCGCTGACGGATTATCTTTCTGATATATAACCGGTGCTGGTTAGTTCAGTTCTGTTTTTCTTTTGATAATAAAGGCACGTTCGTTGCTGATTTAGTGATTTTATAGAAGTTTTTAGGCCGTGTTAAATCTGGATTTGGAATGTGGCACAGAAACAACAAATAACTATTCACTTCAGTTATGTATTTTGTAGACAACAATGGTGCATTGATTACTGATTTTAGTAAATTTATTGGACAGTTTAGGCTATGTTATGTCCGCATTTGGAAGGTCGCCCAACACCAACTGAAAACTATTCACTTCAGTTCTTTTTTTAAAGATAACAAGGGCGTGTTGATCGGTGATTTTAGTAATTATGTTGAACAATTTAGGCAGTGTCAAATTTGGATTTGGTCAACCCATTTATAACTGTTGGTGGTTCGTTTTGTAGATTGCTTGCCTTCTCATTTGGTTTAAAAAAGCGAGCTTTAAGCGCGCTTAAAGCGTGAAGCGATGAAGCGTTTGGAATAACGCTTTTTTTGGTCTGAAGCGTCACAACACGTGAAGCGTTTTGAGGTGAGCTTTAAGCGCGAAGCGACCTTGGTTTGAAGCGACGCTTCAGCCCAATTAGGTGCAAAAAACGACGCTTCGGCATAGGTTTAAATGTTTATGTTTTTAGAAAACAAAAGGTAACATTAAAAACGACGAATCGTGCGTGCAAAAAATTGCCTCACGCTGGCCCGGGTTTTCGGAGCTGCATTCGTTTGGAATAAAAACTCATTTATGTTTATGTTTTAAGTGTGTTTCGACTTTAATTTATGTTTTAACTATGTTTTTTATGTGTTAAGTGTGTTTTTTAATCATGTTATTGTGTTTATTATTGATTAACAATTAGAATAGGTCATATTGATGTGTACAATATATTTTTTTATTTTGAGCGCTTCGAATACGTGAAGCTCTCGCTTCGCGCTTGAATCTTCGCTTAAAGGTTTTGGAACCAAAACGCTTCGGAGCGCCTCGCGCTTTTTAAAACCAACTTCCAGTTCTGTACGCAGGTAGATATCTGTATATACATTTTTATATTGCTAATTTAGTATGGGTTTTCCAATTGTATGTGCATCTTCTTTTTGTTAAACAATGTGGTTGATGTTTATCTCGTTCGTTTTGTGAGTTTTGTGCTCCTTTTTGTTTCAGAGAAGCATCGTACGGAGTTAATAAGTGAATGAAAATGAACAGTGTAATTACGTGCGTGGATGTATCTAATCGGTGGACGCAGACGGTTGTGGGAAGTGATTCGCTAACGAGGAAAGCTGAGAGTATTGTTACACGTTTTCTATCAGCTCACCACACGTCTCCATATTCTTCTTCTAGATCTCCCCCACCTCCTTACACAGTTACACGTGCCTATTGCCTTAATGCCTTATGTGTTACCTCTAAAATGGTTCGTGCCATCGTATTCATACATCAGAAAGAAAGAGAAAAAAGAGAGATAGAAAGAAAGAGATAGAAAGAAAGAGATAGAAGAAGATTGGTGCCGGAGATTGGTGTATTGTACGATATTGCCGGAGAGTGGCCGGACAGTGGCAGGAGGCGTCGACGTCATAGCCTACCGCGGCGGGTCGGGTGATATACCCCATTATCTAGAAGATGACGACGCCGGTTATGGAGAAGATCGTCTCTTAATTTATAAACATTGGTCGATGCCCGAAGTAGCATAAGGGGATAAGACGTAAAAATCTTCAGAATCCCGCAATCAATCTATTGTCATCTACCTGTAAGTCTCTGACCTCTTGATTCTTGATTCAGTCTTATATGGCCGTGCTTACACTTGTCTTCAATACTGTGCTAAGGCTTTTGCTATCGCAAGCTATTTATAATGAAAGACTAGATCTGGAAATTTGTTGGTTAGAAATTTGTGTTCTTATCTTATTTTTTTCGTTGACTAAGCTCATCAAGTATATATGTATCAAATTGATGTATTTACATTTTTTTGAATGTTGCGTGGTTTATTTCTAAGCATTCAAGGGAAATGGTAAATGTTGCCTTCAATGGGTTTATCGTTAATGGGCCCGACCTACGAAAGCCCTGTCCCTTTATTAGTTGAGCCCGGAATCTGCATATCGCTCTTGATATTACCATTGAAAGTTGAAACTAACTGTTTGGCTCAGTCCTTGGCAAAGCCTGGTTAGATCTGAATGTCCAGTTTTATAGGTCCATCACCTAAACATCTGCCCCTGCAATAAAATAGAACAAAATATGATTATATGAATACTAATATTATCTTTTACTTATAAATATTAATGAATTTTGGGTATAGGATTAAACTTGAATCCTGATAATAAGTAGGTGTAGTTGTTGAATGAGTTGATGGAACATGTATCAAAGTTCGATGATGATACTTATGTTTATCTGGCAATACATTTCTATGCAAATTGGTTCTTGAATTTTTAGATATTTATTAGGCTATGTTTATGTAGTCAGAGTGTTGCAATGTTGCATGTGAGCTCCTAGATGCTTAGGCGAGGTGCGGTGAGTTGAGACGAAGCTAAGGTGGCTCAAACACATTGCTTATGATACTTCAATTTAAGCCGCCATGTTAGTAGCCGCAACGCGGCGACGGTAAAATACCTAGTTAACTAAATAAACCATTAAGCCTAACTAATGGATTAAATTGCTTAGTCAAATGGGCTAAGCAGTTAATCTAGTAAAAAATCGGATATCGGTCAATTTTAATATGATGTTGAATTTATGTATATAGCAATTTAACAATAACAATTCAGTAGACTCTTATATCATTAACAAATTAACCTTTTGCAACTTGCAAAACACTAACAATTGTAGCAAGTAGGAAGTAAGACTTATCACACTATCATTTAACACTAACAATTAAGACTTAAAACACTAATAATTGAAAGAAAACGCTAGAACTAAGAAGAAAGGTACTGATATCGGAAAAATCAGTACCGACATTCCGACCGATATTTTGCACAGAGATCTCACTAGGGGACCAATAACCGATATATCGCGATAATAACTACATAGCAAATGGGTTTAAGTTAAAGTAGTTAACTTTTGGGCCCAAATTCTGGCTCATTATAGTTTTTAGCAGAAAAGAATATATAATAAGTAGGGAGTTTCTTGATCACTTATACATGCAATTCATTGATAACAAGAATGATATTGTTTGAGAATGTGAAGTGATGCTCAACAATATGAATCGATTATTTAACTAATTATATTAACTGGAATTCGCTCCTTGGATCAATTTTCTTGCTTCATCTGCAATCTTCATAACATGTTCGTCCTTGCATCCTACACACGGGAGATGTAAAAATGAGTGAATTTGAGTTGTATGTTATTCTTAACAAGTCAAACATGTAAAACTAAAGTAGTTGACTAAAACAGGAAATGGGTCAAAAATGCTTTGACCAATCAAAAAATCTGTGTTTTATAAAAAGAAGTAGCCACTTTGACCCGTTTAAAAGTCGGTGTTTTGAGACGCACTCATAGAATGAAGTTAACAGGAGGGATCTTTTTACCCATTTGTAGCAGTGTCTTTTCAAGGTTGAAAAGGTAGTCTCGGTTGGGTCCAGAGGGCCCTTCTGCGTGAACAATTTGCCTGAAAATAATTGATCAATCAAAGCCTAAAAGAGTTGATGTATTCTATTCTATTTTAGGGATGGGATTTTTTATTTGTATGCAACGACAGTCGCATATCATTTCACTACATATCATCAGTTGAATGTAGAGCAAGTTAAGAGAATGAATACATACTTGGCAATCTCTTCAACTGAAGCGGGTCCCAAGTAGTTGATATTGGCCTTATCCGGAGATGCTATATATCTGGACATACACCCACCACCCTACCAGTTATGTTATGTTATGTTATCATCTCAACCACCTACTGCTATTTAATGGCTGGGATTCACTTACACCATCACCCCCGTAACAGCCGCTGATGAACCATCAATCTCTTTCTGCAATCGCATTCATCAATGTTTATATTATGAGGAGAAACATATCTCTCTCTATCTATAACCATCAATAAATGTTTGCTTTAAATTAAAAACATACAGTGAAGAAATCAACATACTCCTTCTTGTCATACTGCTTCTCCCTCACTTCTAGATACTGAAAGAAGAACTTGTCACGTATTAATACAAGGCTAACATATTGCATGTGCGTAAGTAAGTAAATAAACTATTAACAAGGTACAGGTTCAAGTGCAAGTAAGAGCTAAAGCACAAAAATTGCCGTTGAATATTTAAATCAATAACACATAATATTATTTACATAAAATGTTTAGTATGCAATGAATTCCAAAAAACATATTTATTTCACTATATATAAAGTTGTCGAACATCATTTATTTCAATCGAAACATACCAAAGTATAAAGCAACCGAAAATGATTATGAGGTTACTTTGAGATTTATATAAGATTATGAAAGATGACTTAGTGACTTAGCAATGTAAACTTCACATTCTCAGCTGTTTCAGAATTAAATAACAGAAAAAAAAAAACTGTTTTCATGAATGGGAAACTTAATCGCATTAGCAGGCAAGACAACCTCCATCTGACATCAGTGAAAAATCAAATTATAATTTATATACAAAGAAGATGAATATGAATGGCAGTGTGTGTAGAACCTTCAAGCTATTTTTGTCTTGAGTTGTCCATACATGTTTTCCAGTGTCTTGATAAGATTTGATTTTAGTATGACTTTATTAAACTGTATGTGTATGTCAGGTATAAATAATAGAGAGTTTGCATTCACGTGTATGCCCTGATATTAAGATTTAATAGCAGTAGGAACATATAAATTTCAGAATTAGATAGCAATACCGTTAATGCAACTTCTTGATCTTCCTTCCTCGACACCTTGTAGGCAACGCCCCACTATAATAATAATAAGTCAATACAAAGTTATAATGCAACTGTATAATTTAGAAAATATTACATCATGTAGATTACCAATTGTGTTACCTACCAAATAATTTTAAGGGTTATTGGATTTTATCACCTTTAACTATCGGCCTTTGGCCGTTGCCACCCGCAACTAACACTTTGACACCCGACACCCTCAACTTGACTTTTTGTTTGTGCTGGCACCACCCAGTTAATTCTTCACTAACTGGGTTTGTTTTTTATCCGATGTGGCACATACTTGATTACGTGGACAGATTATGTGGCGAATACTTGGCATATTATGTCCATATAAAGTTATACATATCAGGTATTTGTTTTTTATCCTCCCACCGCACACCTCCCCTTTCTCCATTGCCACCACCTTGCTACCACCGCCACCACCATCAGTCGACCCACCCCTTTCTCTCTTTAGCATCGCCAGTCTCAACCTCCATTGCCACCTTGCTACCACCGCCACCATCAGATTTGTCGAAATTTTGTTGAAATCGACTCAGATCTACTGGTTGTTGTTGAAAATTTGTTGAAATCGACGGCATCCCGTCGTCGGAAAGTCGTGTGGCGGCGGATCTAGGGGTGGTTGTTGAAATCGACTCACATCACCACCGTCTACGGCCGATGAAGACAACGTTGATGTCATCAATGACGAAGAAGAGGACGATGTAGAGGATGTTGATGTCATCGATGACGAAGAAGAGGACGATTCTACATCCTCCGACGCCGGTGAAGTCGCCGTTGCAGGTATTGCCGGAGATTCCGGACTCACCGGCGGTGTCTCCGCCATTACCGCTACACCTACGACAAAAGTTACTGGTACGATTACCGTTTCTATACACGCACTGATAGAACACAGGAGGGGTTGCTGAAACTTCAAATTAGGTGATAATACAGTTTGCAGCAATTGCAGTTACTGGTACGATTACGTTGTTCAAAACTTCATATTAAGTGATAATCGGAGAGATTTTTGTTATGCCATTGACAATGAATACAACCGGTCGATTGTTCATCGCCTGAGTGTTTCGAGTCAGTGAATACGGTGCAGAAGTCTCGGTTGAGACGTTTGAGAGTTTGTATATATAAGGCGTTGAATTGGATATGATTTTCCCTACGTGGATATTGTTTGCTGACGTGGATATAATTTTGCCTACATCGTCGCCACGTAATCAGCTCCAACTCATCAAGTCTGTGCCACGTCGGATAAAAAGCAAACCTAGTTAGTGAAGATTTAACTGGGTGGTGCCAGCACAAACAAAAAGTCAAGTTGGGGGTGCCGGGTGTCAAAGTGTTAGTTGCGGGTGACAACAGCCAAAGGCCGATAGTTGGGGGTGTCGGTGATAAAATCCAATAACCCTAATTTTAACCAACTTTATTTCCCATGATATTTGTTGTACTTTTGGAGTGGATTATATGAAGCAAAGGGCTGGCTTCATCACCAAATAAGTTGGTGTTCTAACAAATACATATGTTTGGAAAAGAGGTATCTTCCACTGTAAGCAAGCAAGCGTTGTTTGGAATGAAGGCTGCTACTTTCAAAAGTACCCTAGCTAGCTAGCTTGAATGCTTGATGATTTGTTGGTTTATTTATAGTGAACCTAACCTAAGTCCAAACAAAGGAAAAATAAGAGGGAAGGGGACTTACACAAAGCTCCCCGGGTGCAGGTTCCAAAGTTACAGTTCTTCCTGGATACTCTGGAGTGCCTCTGTGGTCGGTGCTTCCTACCATATCATAGGCATAACTAACTTATAACCGAACGCTGCAAGAAGTAGTAGTAATGTCAAGTACCTTGATAGAAGACACGACGATAGTCTTTGATGAAACCAACAAGGCGGTCATCATGGTGAAATCCTGCTTTCCAGATGAGAGAACCGTACCCGAACACCCACATCGTCGCCATTAGATGCCTGGCTGACACGTGATAAAACTAATTTAAAGCAATATACACTGGTTGGTTGGTTGGTTGGTTTTGAATAACTCCCCTGTTATTACTACATTCAAAACTATGTGCTATAATTAATTTCCTATTATATTATCAAAACAAAATACTACTTTTTGAGTTAGAACAATCAAATTTAGCATCAAAGAAGAGCAATGCGTAAATGATAAGCATGGGCTACAGCAATTGACTTATGTTGATAAAAGATGATTTGGATTCAGGTAGAACCAAAAGGAACATGAAATGAAATCATATTGATCGAAATATGATTTAACTGAAATCAAGGGTTTACCTGTGCTCGACGAGGGTTTGCCGAGGTACAACAAATGTGAGATCCAAAACCACCTTCTACTCAAATCAAACTCATTTACTAACGCCCATCCTCAACGAGGGTTTATCTTTCATTTACTTCAGGGTAATTACATTTTTCGTCCTTTCGAACGGATACCCTTTAACTACAGTAGTTACAGTAACAGTCCTTTCTTCAGTAAAAACATTACACTTTAGGTCCTTTAGCACTAACCTAGTTAAAATTTTTAGAGTAAACTTCTGTTTTGCTCCCTGTGGTTTGGTCGTTTTAACGGTTTTGCCCCAATCCTTTAAAAATAGCCATTTTACTCCCTGGTGTTTCGATTTTGTTGCCAGTTTGCTCCATGGCCTTAACTCCATCCATATTGTATGTTAACTAGAAGGATATTTTCGTAATTTCAAATATAAAATAAGAGTATTTTCATAATTTAAAATAAGGGTATTTAAATGGGGTCCACCACTCTATCTTCTCTCTCCGTTAAAATATATGCAGACAACCCACTATGTCTCTCTCCATTAAAAAACCACCACCACAACCACGGTCACCTCCACCGCCGCCATCACCACTCCGCCACCACCACCATCATCACTGCTATCACCGCCCTCGCCACAACCACGACCGCCGCCATCATCACCACCGCCATCACCAATCCCCCACCACAGCCACCACCGCTGCAATCATCACCACCGCCATCACCACTTCACCACTACTTACATCCTTCAACCCTCTCTTCTTCAATACATTTAACAACGTGAAATCATGGGCTTTTAAACACACCCAGCTCCGAGTCTTGAACTGTGAACTAAACCCACAAGTATGGAGTGAAAAAAATTGTGGATTTTTGTGGGTTTGGATGAATGTAAAGGATGAAGTTGAACTAGGATTGAAAAGGGTATCCATTGGTGTTAAAAAGGTGAGAACTTTAGGGTTTGGGGAGACGTAATGAGGTGGGTACAATGGTTCAAGAAAAGATATATAATTGATGCTTTTGTGCTGCAGATTTTAGGGTTATTTGGTACCAAATTGATTGATAAATCAAGATGAGAAGTGACTAGGTGAGGCCGTGAAGGTAATTTAGTTGGCGTCGGAAACAAGCTCAAATGGCTGCAAGTGAAATTGATTTAGGGTGAGAAAACCATAAGTCATAGAACAGAGAGGTGGTGGCGGCGATTGGTGGCGATGGCGGTGGTTGTTGGGGATGAAGAGAGAGGGTATAGAGAGAGAAGATAGGTGGTTGTTCTGATTTCAAGGTGGTGGGCGGTCGACGGCGGTGATGGTGGCTGGGTAGGGTTGAGAGAGAAGAGAGAGTGCAGAGAGGGTATAGAGAGAGAGAGAGAGGGGGTAGAGAGAGAGAAGAGTGATGGTTTTGTTATTTTTTTATTATATATAATATAATTTTTTATTTGTAGTTTTACTAAAATACCCTTAGTTTTATATTTAAAGTTATCAAAATACTCTTTCAGTTAATAAACAATTTGAATGGAGTTAGAGGCGGGGAGTGAAATCATGAAAGATTTCATAGATCAGGGAGTAAACTGTCTATTTTTAAAGGTTTGGGGCAAAACCATTAAAGTGACCAAACCACATGGAGCAAAACAGAAGTTTACTCAAATTTTTAAGTTTAGTTATGTGTTTTACACACAAGGATAGATTGGCAATTGTACTTTTTATTAATTTCAAGAAATTAAAAAATATATATAAATACACAAAACCCTATCTCTTTCTCACAGCTATCTATTTCTTCCTCCTCTCTCTCTCTTCAACCAAACTCCACCACCACTAAATCCAGCCATCACCACCGATCCAAGCAACCTCCACCACCACCAAATCCGTCCACAAACCCAAAGGAAACCACCTCAGCATTCGATGAGAAGATGGTGTCGGATGAGGCTCAGATCTCGCTGTTGTTGATGAGTGCGGATGCGAATCGGAAACCATTGCCGTTGAAGAATGTTTTAGGCGCATATACCAAAATTGTGTAATTTGATTTATTTAGGGATGTTATATTTTAGTCACACTTTTTGTACTTCTTATGTGACGAGAAGGTTGATTTTGGTTGGAAAAGGCTACTGCACAAGAAGGTTTGTTGCGAAAAAATATATTTCTCCATTTTAGTTTCCATTTTTTTTCAATCTAATGGGTTGGGTTTGACCTTTAGGAAATTTTTGTCTTCTACTATCATCAAATTTTAACCACTATGTGTTTTTCCCTTCTAACCGTGGGTGATTTTTAGTGAAAGTGTGTATTCTCGTCGAAAAGTTACCTGAGATTTGACGGATTAATAAGCTGACGGCTGTTGAAGACGAGATTTGGTATAATGGTGGGGATTTGAGAGGTGTAACTCGACCGAGTTGACCAGGGCGCGTGACTGTTTAGTCCATTCATACGAATGAATTGTTTACGAGAAATGTGTTTGCTCGGAATTGGGACTTTATACAGTAGTGTTAATGTAGAGAGAGAGAGAGAGTTGAGATATTCTTTGTTCGAGAGAGGGAGTTTCATAGGGGGATGAAACAAGGTGTGAAAAGACATAAATGCCCTCAAATGAAGTGTATGTGATATGACTTAACATTTAAAATTAACTGGGTTAGTGTTAAATGATGTAAGGTGTAATATTTTTACCAAAGAAAGGACTGTCACTGTAATTATTGAAGCTAAAGGGTATCTGTTGCAATTTGATACAAACACAAAGGACAAAAAGTGTAATTTACCATTTACTTTATTATACTAAACTTTAAAGCTATAAGTTACTGAGATTACATATAAATTTATATAAACCAAATCCATAAAATTTGTTAGAATTAAGGCAACTTAAATGTATTAAGAAACTATACAAAAAATTCATAAATTTGTAAATATTATTTTATTGGTAAATGGTGTTACCGTTGTTCTATTTTGTAGATCATACGTAACAGATTTTAAAAGATTTGATGATGACATCTTGTTAGAATTTGTTGTTTTAGGTATCATATTGAATCTATGATAATCCAACAACAACTTTTAAAATCTAGGCCCTCGACAACGTTTGTATAAGCATTGTCGAGGGTACAAACTGCAAGAAATAATCACTATTTTTTTTGAAAAACTAAAGTTAGAAAACACATTAATAATGTATACACGTATAACGTACTATATATATCATACCATCCGAAATGTTAGATAAAAAAGTTTTTTCCTCATCACCTATAAAAGAGTTAGTCATATGTTGTATTTTTTGTTATTTTACTTGTGTTACATTATATTTTAAAAAGAGAAAAGTGCCCGGATAGTCCTTATGGTTTGCCTTTTTTCACCTTTAGTCCCTAACTTTCTAAAATTACAGCTATAGTCCCCAACTTTTGCAATTTCGTTCCCGGATAGTCCCTGGCGTGGATGGGGATTAGTTTTTGTTGTTAAGTGGATGTGAAATTACTAACATGCCCTTACTGTTAAATTAATAACTAAAAAATTAAAATAAATATAATTAATATTTAAAGATTTTTGTGGGGCCACCACCCACCCCACCACTTCATCTTCCTCACCTTTCACCACCACCACCATCTCCACCTTTCACTACCACCACCATCCACCACCACCACCACCACCTCCACCTTTCACTACCACCACCATAAATCCTCACAAAAAGAACCACACAAACTATATCTAAATGAAGCTAATTGAGCATCATTTTAAGACCAATTTTCATACTTCTTAAACTCTATTTCAGTTTATGTGTCACACCCCGAAATTATCAGAGCATTGGTGTGACTGGACTGGTATCTTCATTGCACAGCGGAAGCAAATAATCTAAGTCTTTTAGAATGTGAACGCCCATTAAGTACTCGACTCTTCATGGATCTCCTATTCCAACCGTGCCTTGTCTTATAACTGTAACCTGAGAAAGAAACATGCGAAAAATCAACATAAAGTTGAGCGAGTTCATAGTTTGTTTGTAAAAGATTTGAAATAAATCTTTTTGAATAACCGGTTTTTGAAGTATTGTTGAGAAAACGAATTTAAAATCACTTTCTTGTCAAGTTATACAGAAACTTTGTACGAAAACATGGTATGTATCTTGTATAATTCAAGTATTTCTGTATGTATCATGTATTCTTGTATAAATCACGTATTCTTGTATGTATCATGTTTTCTTATATAAATCAAGTATTCTGTATGTATCTTGTTGTTAATGGGTTGCAAGGCCATTAACATGTGGCACGACATAGGAAGTCACCAAACCATAGGCATTTTTCTGTAGTCGATTCACGACTGAGACACAAAAACACTGCTTGGTAAAAGAGTGGCCAACAGTGGGGCTGCCCGGAACCCGTTAGATCTAACCTTTTGTTCTGCGGTCTAAGTATGTACACGATTAATGGTGCTTATGGTACCCTATTCGTGACACGATTTCTCGTTTCATTCTTGTATCCATTCTTGTATCATTTCTCGTATCATTTCTCAATTCTTGTATTCATCATACCATTTGTAAACATTGTAACATTTGTAAACTCTTGTATTTGTATTTTCCCGTAGTTTAGAAAACTAGAATTCGTGTGTAAACGCTTGTTTGAAAAACCGGTATAAAACATAAGCTTTTCGTAAACCATTTGTGTCAGATAAATCTTGCTTGTAAAATGGTTTATAAATATGTAATTCTTGTATGCTTTGCAAAAAGTGCATGTCTTTCCACCCCGAAAACATTTAGAAAAATGTAAAATCGTAAAAAGGTGGGGTTATGAACTCACCTGAATATTCCTGTGCGAAGCTAGCTAATTACGACTTCGCGATGTCGTTTCCAAGACGTGACTCGCTATCGTGCATTCTACAATATTCCTAACACGGAATATCTAATAAGTTTCTAAATCATGCGGTAACTAATCTACGTGTTACCGAGCTCTACCGAATCGTTAGTCGAACGATTTGACGGTAAATAGTTAACTTAATGAAAATGACTAAGTTAAACTGCCGCGAGAAGTCGTTTGAGTATGTAGGAATATTCGTATGAAAGTATTATATAATAAACTCGTATTATATATATTGCGTCTTGTATATTTTTGCCAAAATATATGTATATGCCGTTTCGGCGTTCGTAATAAATATAAAATATTATATTTATTTTGCGATAGTATCATCGAGTAGTTCGAAGTTTGAAATAAATATAAAACTATATTTATTTTTAAAAACAAATCCACGTTGTACGATGTTTGAAATAAATAGATAAGTTATATCTATTTTATAAAAGAATCGTTGTTTTTGTTTGACGTTTGAAATAAATATATAAAACATATTTATTTTATAAAGAATTGTCGTTTTCGTTTACGGATTTTCTCGAAAAACGGGCAGAGTTTCCTCTATTTTTGGACGCCCCCGACAACACAAGTTGTCGTTTTATTTTCAAAAATTCAACACAATTTAATCAAGATTCATCTATATGTAAACTTTGTCAAATATATAACGAATGTAATTTATAATCAGTCGGTTCGAGCTCGTTATTCACGTATTTAATTAAACTAAAAATATAACGAGATAAGCGCATCGCTAATCTTTACCAAGTCTTCACGCCGAACCGTCGAGTGAGATGACTGAGTTGTCCGAGTCAATCGGGTTGACTCCTGTTGACTGAGTTGACCGAGTTGACTGAGTTGACCAGGTTTGACCGAGTTGACTCGGTTTGACCGAGTCAACTGAACCTAGTTGTCTGACTGAACCGAGCCGTCTGACCGAAGATGTTGACCGCAGTTGACCTGCTTTGACTTGCTGAGTTGACCGAGTCAACCCGAACCGTTTCAGAAGTTGACTAAACCGCTTCATAAACTGACCCAAACCAAGCTGACCCGAACATGCTTGAACCACTGTTGAGCCGAACCCATCTGTTGACTGAGCTGACTCGGTTGACCGAGTCAACTCAGACCCGAAATCTGACCCGAAACCCGCTGACTTGTTGGCTGAACCGCACCGAGACACCCGAAACCGAGCCGCAATACACCTCGAAGCCGAACCGTTGAACCACCCACCGTGAAACCCATCGGGTAATGTCGAGAACCGCCGGTCAACCAAACTGACCGGTGGTCCGAGTCTCCAACTCGTTCTCTGCTGCTTGAATCCCCAAAACGGAACCAGGTTGAGCCCGAAATCGAACCTGAAACCGGTGAATTCGCCGGGTAAAGGCAGTGTCCGGCGGTCAAAGGTACCGACCGCCGGTTTCTTTCATTCTTCACGGCTCTCTCTCTCGTCTCGTCTCTCTCTCTCTCTCTTCCGCGCATCTCTTTCTTTCTCGACTCCTCGATCTCGTCGCCGGAGATCCACTGCACAGAGATGGTGGTGCGGTTGTCGGTGAACACACAGGAGGCCGGTTAAGAGACGAGGGGGTGGGGTAGTGCAGAGATGATGGAGTGTGGATGCGTGTTTGACCGGTCGGAATCGGGGCCGGAGTCACCGATCCGTGGCCGGATGTCAGCGAGAGGGAGAGCAAGGGGTGTTTGGCTGTTATGTCTGAGGTTTTGAGTGTGAAGGGTGCTTTATGTGTGTATGAGTATTAATAGAATGAGGGTAGATGGATGTTTTTAATTGTCTCTAATGTACACAAATTACATGCAGGTCGGAACTTTTATCCTTTGAGTCAAGATTTTATGAAGAGATTTGTGGGGATCTTATGTCCCAAACTTTAGAGACAATAATCTCTTCTATGGATTTTATAAAGATTTTCAGAGATTTTGGAAATCTTTTGTAGGGATTTGACAAATCTTTTGTACAGATCATATAAGGTCTAATGCATCAGGTGTAGGTTTAGGCTTGTGGGTTTTGGGCTTGGGCCCAGGGCCCACAAGCCCATCTCGTGTGTAAGTAGTTCGTAATTCCTACGAGACCCGTTGTCAAAATCCTGAACTCCATAAGCATAAAAATATTCGTGTGACATCCATTTTTGTCGGTGTCGTCAGTATTTCGTACGGTTTCAGTTCGTTGTCATTTGATGTTTGCAGATTCCACGCGAATTCTCATACGCGTACTGTATAGCTGAACGAACGTTTCTGGGCGCTCCAAGGGCCTGGTTAAGTTAATTAGCGTCGTAAACACTATTTATTATTGCGTTAATCGCCTGTTAATCGCGTAATTATGAGCCGTAAATTACCGGTTGTCACAGTCTCCCCCTGTTAATAAAATTTCGTCCTCGAAATTTAGACTACGTTAACTCCTCAGAGTTACGTTATGTATAAAATACGAATAGTACCAAAGTGAACGATCATGAAATCGAATCAAGACTTATTCGAATGATGTGAATTCAAGGGCGTATCACAAGATGCAAATGAATTCTAGAAATGATTGCACCCAATCAATGAATTTAGATTTCAACAAGCTCAATTGTAATAGTTTGCATGAAACGCTCGATCATGATCAGCGCAAGCTGCAAGTTCTACCGACGCCACAAGGTGTCGTAGTGAATGAAACAATTTCAAATATAGCGGTGATCGAACAAGTATCACCTGTGTTTTGCATAAAACGCTCAATCATGATTAGCCCAAGCTACAAGTTGGTACTGACATCACAAGGTGTCGGAATCAACAAATGACTTAATGGAGTCGTAGACCAAACAAATCTACTACGACTTAGAACAATGAAACGCTTGTTAAAACGAATTCGAATATGATGTTTCCAATACATCATATGGTGTCTTGAATTGAATATGTGTAATGAACAAGTTCAAACAATTGAATTTGATTTTCGGCGCAAGCCGACAATAATTATATGTATTGACAAGAAAACTTTCGGCATGGCCACAAAGAAATGCCATGTATCTCGAAAAAGAAAAGAATTCTTAAGAAAACGTGTTGACTTGAGAACAAAGAAGCCAACAATTTCAATAATGCGGGTCATTTGAGTCACAAGCGAAATAATATTTGAACTTTAATGAAACGCTTTATTCGAAACAAAGCCACATGCGTAACAACGATGCATGCGCAGCATATGAATTTTCAAGAAATGAAGCAAATGAGTATTCGCTATACTGACGGAAATGATTGTGATACAATGACCATTAAGAGGAGTAGAGATACGAAAATCTACTCAGTAAGTGTGAAAGTCGAAATTTCAATAAAAGAAATTTAAGGACTTTACCTGGGGTTGCATGTGACGACCAGTTGTTAGGTGACATTACCATAGAATGTCAAACATATCGTATTCGCCATTAATGGGTTAGGGGGACTGCGGAGACATACGTCTTCTTCTTAGCATGACTTGTGTCGTTTGCAGGACCGCGTGCCCACTGCCGCTTCCTGATCGATAGTTGCATGTGACGTACTTCAACCTCCGTTGATGTATAGCTTAAGTCTCACGTATACCTGTGCGCTAGCGTTTCGTTTTGCGTAGAATGTGATGCACTCCGACATCTGTTGACGTAAAATTCGAGTTCTATGTATTCTCATGCACTAGCGTTTCGTTATGCGTAGGCTGCCTGCTCGGGAAGTTAAAACATCATAGACAATATGTATAGTTGTGTGTGCCCGAATTAATCTTTGCAGTACCTACGTGATGACCTTTAATGAACTTCTAAATAAGTTTCCGAAGGTCTTATATGCATGTTTCCTAAGCTCTCAGGGTTTTGTGTACTGTATGCGACTGTTTTGTGTACCGTGTATAAAACACCACTATAGCATATGTTTGAAAACAAAACTTTGACTGTTTGTTTTTCGGCAACAGTTGGAGACCATATTCGAGTACTATGCGTTCTGTATGTATTCAGGTTTTAATAGTCTAAGTCCCCAGAGAAATATGAGGTTAGAGCCTAGGTATCTTTACAGAGAACCCTATTCGCTGTAACCTATAGCTCTGATACCAATCTGTCACACCCCGAAATTATCAGAGCATTGGTGTGACTGGACTGGTATCTTCATTGCACAGCGGAAGCAAATAATCTAAGTCTTTTAGAATGTGAACGCCCATTAAGTACTCGACTCTTCATGGATCTCCTATTCCAACCGTGCCTTGTCTTATAACTGTAACCTGAGAAAGAAACATGCGAAAAATCAACATAAAGTTGAGCGAGTTCATAGTTTGTTTGTAAAAGATTTGAAATAAATCTTTTTGAATAACCGGTTTTTGAAGTATTGTTGAGAAAACGAATTTAAAATCACTTTCTTGTCAAGTTATACAGAAACTTTGTACGAAAACATGGTATGTATCTTGTATAATTCAAGTATTTCTGTATGTATCATGTATTCTTGTATAAATCACGTATTCTTGTATGTATCATGTTTTCTTATATAAATCAAGTATTCTGTATGTATCTTGTTGTTAATGGGTTGCAAGGCCATTAACATGTGGCACGACATAGGAAGTCACCAAACCATAGGCATTTTTCTGTAGTCGATTCACGACTGAGACACAAAAACACTGCTTGGTAAAAGAGTGGCCAACAGTGGGGCTGCCCGGAACCCGTTAGATCTAACCTTTTGTTCTGCGGTCTAAGTATATACACGATTAATGGTGCTTATGGTACCCTATTCGTGACACGATTTCTCGTTTCATTCTTGTATCCATTCTTGTATCATTTCTCGTATCATTTCTCAATTCTTGTATTCATCATACCATTTGTAAACATTGTAACATTTGTAAACTCTTGTATTTGTATTTTCCCGTAGTTTAGAAAACTAGAATTCGTGTGTAAACGCTTGTTTGAAAAACCGGTATAAAACATAAGCTTTTCGTAAACCATTTGTGTCAGATAAATCTTGCTTGTAAAATGGTTTATAAATATGTAATTCTTGTATGCTTTGCAAAAAGTGCATGTCTTTCCACCCCGAAAACATTTAGAAAAATGTAAAATCGTAAAAAGGTGGGGTTATGAACTCACCTGAATATTCCTGTGCGAAGCTAGCTAATTACGACTTCGCGATGTCGTTTCCAAGACGTGACTCGCTATCGTGCATTCTACAATATTCCTAACACGGAATATCTAATAAGTTTCTAAATCATGCGGTAACTAATCTACGTGTAACCGAGCTCTACCGAATCGTTAGTCGAACGATTTGACGGTAAATAGTTAACTTAATGAAAATGACTAAGTTAAACTGCCGCGAGAAGTCGTTTGAGTATGTAGGAATATTCGTATGAAAGTATTATATAATAAACTCGTATTATATATATTGCGTCTTGTATATTTTTGCCAAAATATATGTATATGCCGTTTCGGCGTTCGTAATAAATATAAAATATTATATTTATTTTGCGATAGTATCATCGAGTAGTTCGAAGTTTGAAATAAATATAAAACTATATTTATTTTTAAAAACAAATCCACGTTGTACGATGTTTGAAATAAATAGATAAGTTATATCTATTTTATAAAAGAATCGTTGTTTTTGTTTGACGTTTGAAATAAATATATAAAACATATTTATTTTATAAAGAATTGTCGTTTTCGTTTACGGATTTTCTCGAAAAGCGGGCAGAGTTTCCTCTATTTTTGGACGCCCCCGACAACACAAGTTGTCGTTTTATTTTCAAAAATTCAACACAATTTAATCAAGATTCATCTATATGTAAACTTTGTCAAATATATAACGAATGTAATTTATAATCAGTCGGTTCGAGCTCGTTATTCACGTATTTAATTAAACTAAAAATATAACGAGATAAGCGCATCGCTAATCTTTACCAAGTCTTCACGCCGAACCGTCGAGTGAGATGACTGAGTTGTCCGAGTCAATCGGGTTGACTCCTGTTGACTGAGTTGACTCGGTTTGACCGAGTCAACTGAACCTAGTTGTCTGACTGAACCGAGCCGTCTGACCGAAGATGTTGACCGCAGTTGACCTGCTTTGACTTGCTGAGTTGACCGAGTCAACCCGAACCGTTTCAGAAGTTGACTAAACCGCTTCATAAACTGACCCAAACCAAGCTGACCCGAACATACTTGAACCACTGTTGAGCCGAACCCATCTGTTGACTGAGCTGACTCGGTTGACCGAGTCAACTCAGACCCGAAATCTGACCCGAAACCCGCTGACTTGTTGGCTGAACCGCACCGAGACACCCGAAACCGAGCCGCAATACACCTCGAAGCCGAACCGTTGAACCACCCACCGTGAAACCCATCGGGTAATGTCGAGAACCGCCGGTCAACCAAACTGACCGGTGGTCCGAGTCTCCAACTCGTTCTCTGCTGCTTGAATCCCCAAAACGGAACCAGGTTGAGCCCGAAATCGAACCTGAAACCGGTGAATTCGCCGGGTAAAGGCAGTGTCCGGCGGTCAAAGGTACCGACCGCCGGTTTCTTTCATTCTTCACGGCTCTCTCTCTCGTCTCGTCTCTCTCTCTCTCTCTTCCGCGCATCTCTTTCTTTCTCGACTCCTCGATCTCGTCGCCGGAGATCCACTGCACAGAGATGGTGGTGCGGTTGTCGGTGAACACACAGGAGGCCGGTTAAGAGACGAGGGGGGTGGGGTAGTGCAGAGATGATGGAGTGTGGATGCGTGTTTGACCGGTCGGAATCGGGGCCGGAGTCACCGATCCGTGGCCGGATGTCAGCGAGAGGGAGAGCAAGGGGTGTTTGGCTGTTATGTCTGAGGTTTTGAGTGTGAAGGGTGCTTTATGTGTGTATGAGTATTAATAGAATGAGGGTAGATGGATGTTTTTAATTGTCTCTAATGTACACAAATTACATGCAGGTCGGAACTTTTATCCTTTGAGTCAAGATTTTATGAAGAGATTCGTGGGGATCTTATGTCCCAAACTTTAGAGACAATAATCTCTTCTATGGATTTTATAAAGATTTTCAGAGATTTTGGAAATCTTTTGTAGGGATTTGACAAATCTTTTGTACAGATCATATAAGGTCTAATGCATCAGGTGTAGGTTTAGGCTTGTGGGTTTTGGGCTTGGGCCCAGGGCCCACAAGCCCATCTCGTGTGTAAGTAGTTCGTAAATCCTACGAGACCCGTTGTCAAAATCCTGAACTCCATAAGCATAAAAATATTCGTGTGACATCCATTTTTGTCGGTGTCGTCAGTATTTCGTACGGTTTCAGTTCGTTGTCATTTGATGTTTGCAGATTCCACGCGAATTCTCATACGCGTACTGTATAGCTGAACGAACGTTTCTGGGCGCTCCAAGGGCCTGGTTAAGTTAATTAGCGTCGTAAACACTATTTATTATTGCGTTAATCGCCTGTTAATCGCGTAATTATGAGCCGTAAATTACCGGTTGTCACAGTTTATGAAATCTGAATTCTAATATACATAATAATATGGCACCCATAGCTTTGATAGTAGTATTGATAAAGATCAATATGCACAGTGGCCTTTGATTCCTTGGGTTTTCTTTCTTTGCCTCCACTGGACACACACTTACCAGCTCTGTCAATTACAGACTCACCGGAGCTGACGGAATTCCGATCTCCGACGTAACGCATAAAGTTTCACTCAGACCCTTACCGTCGAACTGAGCTCCGGTGTACCTTGAAACGAGACTAACATCAGATTCGCCGGAATCATTCCATAATAATAAACAAAAAACAGGCTGATGAAATCTCTGATCCAAATATATTATTTATTTGCTATGAATTTCATCAATCATTTACTGATAAACTGAAAATGGTCATAATTTCATATTCAAAATCAAATCAGTGAAAGGCAAATCAAATTTCACACACCACCGTACCCCTTCGTCCACACTCCTCCGCCATTATCAAGAATTGACTGTGTATTTGGTACCAAAGAAAAAAATAGAGTGAATTTCAAGTATAAAGTGGGTTTATATAACCAGATTAATGCAGATTTCGCTATGATTATGACTGGAGGGAACATAATACTCCTTTGATTTGTCGTAATTGTTGTCGAAACAAAAAAATTTAAACCGGATTTCACACACCGGTGAAACGGGGGTCATCGTTTATGCCGGAATATAATCCACCTGTGACAATCAAATATCCTTACCCGATGAAGCAATGGTGGTTATTGATTGTAAGAAATAGATTTGAGCAAAGAAACAGAGAGATAGAAGAGATATTGGTAGGGGTAAGGATGGGTTAATTTATTTTATAGGAAGTGGGCCCCACATGTCACACCCCTTTCTTAGGCGGAAGCACGAGGTGTGATCATGAAAGGTTCTCATTGCATACGAAAGGTAAACATACTACATGCTCGTTAAAATAACTTCAAATACCGATAACATTACATGACTGAAAACATAATTTAAGTGTTTTCATCACGAGACAGCATATTGTCTGAAAGTTTACAACTTTATTTAAGGATAAACATAAACAACATCCAGGAGCATGAGTAAGACCGCGCGCACATCCACTTTAGTTACCTGAAACACATGTGAGTTTTGGAAAAACGTCAACATAATGTTGGTGTGAATTCATGCAGTTTTTGTATTGAACGTTTGTATACTTTGTATGAAAAACATGGATGTATCTTGTATAAATCAAGTATTTCTGTATGTATCTAGGTTGTTAATGGGTTGCAAGGCCATTAACATGTGACACGACATAGGAAGCATCCAAACCATAGGCATTTTTCTAGTTGTCGATTCACGACTGAGACACAAAAGCACTGCTTGGTACTAGTTTTCACCAAGAGTGTGGCTGCCCGAAAACCCATTAGATCTAACCTTTTATTTTGCGGTCTTAGTATGTACACGATTAATGGTGCTTATGGTACCCTATTCGTGACACGATTTCTCGTATCATTCCTCAATTCTTGTATCCATCATACCATTTGTAAACATTGTAACATTTGTAACATGTATTTCACCCCCGAAGTTATAAAACTGAAAACAGTTAAAAGAAAAGGGGGAGCATGAACTCACAACTTTGCGTTTCTTGCACCGTAAACTTCACCGGATTTGCTTATATAGCGTCGTGACCTAAACGTGTTTTATTAATGTTAGTCACTAGACTTGTATCGCACAAGTACAAGTCACCATCTTTTATGTATGTGTTCTTGTGTTAAAAATAATTTGTATTTTTAACTATATATCTCACTTATATTATTTTCTCAAAAATAAATATAAGTATCTTGTATTTTTCACCCGAGTTATGTATTTTGTCCAAAACTTCACTTTAAGTTCATAACTTGTTAAAGTTACATAATCTTTCAAGTAATATATTTTCATAAATATATTCTCTTGTATTTGTCTAAGCATGTTGTATGTGTATTTTTGTATTTTCACTCCTTAGGAGTATTTGGTGTATTTTCAAGTCCTAATACACTATTACATGTAATACATACTACATACACTTAGCACAAAATTTGGTGATCAATAAATATATATATTTTTCTCAAAAATATACATACTTAATATCAATTTTAATCTTGAAGAAATCATCATTTCTTAACACAAAAATTAGGGAAACCTTGGTAACTCTTTTTAGATACATTTTTAGGGAATAAGTTTCTCAAAAACTTATATTTTTCTAAGTGTCAAAATTTATAAAAAAATTGACATAGTTTCCCCTAAAAATGGAGGTTTCCCATGTTTTCAAAACATGTGTTTATTTTCTTTTAAATCATCATCAAACATCGACAACTCATTCAACACTTATCGAGTGTCAAAATCAAGTATATTACACTACATCATGAACTTGAAGTTTTTGTAAAAACTTGTAGTGACTTACCATGTTATTTAGTAGGTTTAGTTACCCTTAAAAACATGGTTATTTGTTTGTAAATCACTTTATTAAAAGATTTAGTCATTTACAACTTGTAATCACATTTCACAAAAATATTTATTTATAACATCTTCTTGTTTCTCTAGTGTTTTTACACTTATTTCATCACCAAAAATAGTGTAAGTTTAGTAAAAACCATGATCTTTCAAGAATCATATTTTGAACTTGGTTTTCTTGGAAAATCATTCATAAATCTTGGATCTATAAGTTCACTAGTTTACTTTGTTTATCATCTTACAAGAAATCATTTTTATTCATCAAGTTCATGTCTATGTATGAGGATGATCTTCTTGTGTTAACACATAATCATCCTCTAACTTGCTAGATTAAGTGTTCAATCACAACCTAGCAAGCTCCATGTAGTGATCAACATCAATATTTCTAGTAATCAACAAGCAAACATCATTTATGTACTAAACAACATTATTTCAACAAGATTTCATCACATTTCATCTTATGTTTCAAGATTCAAGTCTTTATGATTTCAACATAATACATCCTTTAACCACTAAAAATATGAAGTAAACAAGATCAAGAGAGCCTTACCACTAGCTTCAAGCTAGGGAAGAACAAGTGTGAAGATGGAGTGGATAAAAGCAAACGGGTGAGGTCCTTCAAGATTCACAAGCTTCCAACTTCGTTAATCACCTTCTAGCACCTTATGTAAACCTTGGAATAGATTGAAATTGGATGAAAATGGTGGATGTATGGTGAAGGTGGGTGAGTCGTGAACAATGGGGAAAGGAGGAGGAGAGTTTATTAGTGAAGATGAAGTGAGGGTCTTGTACTTATAACCATCCAATTATTTAACCATTGTATATTATGTTCAACAAGTACAAAGCATATCCTAGATTGTGATCTTTAAGAGATCTTATGGGATCTTAAGAGATCATGGGGAATCAAGATGGATTTGGGTGGTGGGGTCACCTATTGTGACCGTCCACTATATGGGGGGGGGGGGGGGGGCAAAGTGTAATTTCCAATCTTTAGTTACATAATTAAGTTAGTTTTCAAGTGTAAAGTTTAGGGACTTGATGTGTTATTATGTTTTAAGGGGTGTTATGGTGTTCGGGGACCATAACTAGCCAAGAAATAATTAAACAATGCTTCTAGCAATATTTTGGTGTTCCGGGTAATGTCTGGTTGTTTGGTTAGATACCGTTTCATTAAAGTGCTAAATTGCACCGTTTAGTGTCCTTTATGTCCCCTTTTGTGATACTTTCAATTCCCGACACTTAGGAAAGTATTCTGGATCAATTTGTCATATTTTTACATGGTACAATCTTGCTATAATGCTGAATTTTGCTGAAATATATAAAATTCAGCATTTAAAGTGTAATTCGGGTGCTTTTCAGTGCGTATTTTAGCTTCCGGAAAGTCTATATGTTAACCCTTGTATGTACTCTTGGGTTTTAATGTATTCTTGTCGTTGGACCTACACCTAGGACCCAATTCTATTGTCTAACTGCTCTCTGCAGAATTGTTGACACAATGTGTCTTACCGGTGAGTTTACTAGTATTTCTGACGCAACGCTGTTGTTAATGCAATAATCAATATTTGTAGTATAAAACGTGCATGAATTAAATTGTATAGTATGTAATCAGACAATGTTGACATTTAAGCACATAATTGCAGTCATTAAATAATAATTAAAGTGTACGGAAATTACCGGTTTTGTGCCAGTTGTCACAGTCTCCCCCCGTTAAAAGAATTTCGTCCCGAAATTCAGGTCGATCTATCTCTCGCAGGAGTTTTCTTGAACAAGTGGGGGTACTTTTCTTTAAACTGGTCTTCACGTTCCCACATGTACTCGGGTCCGTGCTTAGAGTTCCAACGTACTTTGACAAGCTTGACACTACTCCTCCTGGTCTTGTTTGTGACAACTCGTGTTTTAGAACCTCGCTTTGTACTTTGATGTAGCGTATGTGGAACGTTATGTGATTATATGAAGTTGGTTGATTAATTGAATGTTATGTTATGTGTTTATGTGTAACGAATTGTATTGTATATTAACGAACCGATCGCACAACACAACCCGATCGCACAAGCCCATTCGGGCTACACTCTTTGTATCCGAACCAAGGGCAGCCCAAAGCTGGGTTCGGCCCACTCCTTCTTACGCATACACATATCCTTAGGGAGTTTTGTTTCTCATTTGTTGCAAAACAAGAACACACACAAAACCCTACTCGCTCTCTTTCCATCTCTCGAAGCCGACAGCAACACATCTCCATCTCTCGAAGCTTTCTTGCTAGGATTGATTCTATTCCTCTCTCAATCAGTTAGTGTTTATAATTATCGGTTGTATGTTTGATGGTGTTATGATCTAGGTGTATTACATGATGATTTGGTGATATCTTGTGATTGAACATGATATAAACTGTTAAATCTTAGTACTCATGAAATCGGCTCACATATGTGTATTTGATAATGTTCATATTAATCGGATTTGCATATTATTGTTCTAGAACCGAATGCTTGTTAATCGGTTGTATGTTCGTGTAATCGGACCCATTATATGATCGAACATGAGGTGTTGTATGATGAATTGAAACCGATGATTTGATAAGTTATTGTTTATACTTTGAATATGACTAGGGTTTATACGAATTAGATGATAAAACCCTTGTTTGATCGATGATTTGCATAATCTAAAACTGTTAGTTGTTGATTGATTGCATACAAACATGGAAACTGTTAAATTGGTCAAACGAATTGATTGGAACTAGTAACTGACTTGCATGATTTTAGGGAATCACATAACAAATCGCACAAGATCAGGTCACACAAGACCAGATCTGATCGCACAAGACCAGTCGCACAACACAATCACACAAGCTAGGTACAACCATCTATGCTCAGGGTACTGTTTAGTTATGCATGATCGCACAAGACCTTGTGGATCGCACAAGACAGTGTTGATCGCACAAAGCTTGGGCCACACACGAATCACTTGGACTTTTATACGGTTGGGCCTCAAAGCCCAATCCCAATCGCACAAGGACTGGTCAGTCGCACAAGACCATCCGGACCGCACAAGACTCGTGTTATTTGTTGGGCCGTATACATGTTGGACTGTTTATGTTTAATTGGGCCGGGTATGTTTGGGCTTCAATGGGTGAATCGCACAAGACTGTTAGACTTGTGCGAGCCCAATCTTTTGAATCGTACAAGTATGAATATGTTGTGTACTTGACTGTTTATATGATGCCATGATCAGTACGTGCTCGTAACTTGTTAGCTATGTGTAACATACGTGCATTACTTAAAACTGAAACCTAAGTTGTATGGTAACCCTTTAGGACGTGGTTAACCACATATAGCTCAAGTAACCTTTTCATGTGTCTGCCGAGCAAACCAAGGTGAGTTCACACTCTATCCAAGGCATGGGATTCCCAAGGGTTGGGAATGGGTTAAAGAATTGAACGGTAACTACAAACTTGCGTATTCCCCATACAACAGGATACGTACGACCATAAGACCATCACTCTATCATTTAAAGTCCCTCATTTATCGACTTAATCGCCGAGGCCTATGGCGAGCGGGTCATTAGTAGATAGCGCTATTAGGTCTAACAAACCTCACACCGTGTCGTCCGAACGGACGTGTACTAATGGACTATGGGCAAAGGGTCAATGCTGATAGACATTGACTTAGGGCACCTCTTACATTTTCGTAGCAGTCGATATGCGTGGTCTAGTAACACATGGGAAGCCCCAAACTAATCTTCGCAAACATGTCTGGGAGACCGCGATACCAATTAATACGATACCTGGTTTACAAAACGAATATATGATTTACGAAACGAACTCAGTAACTAAACAACCAACTGTGAACTCGCTCAACTTTGTTGTTGACTCGTTGTTACATGCCTTGCAGGTCGTTAGGTACTCATGGAGCTTGCACAAGGAGGCGCAGTCGTTGTGGGATATGGCAGTGGGTGCCATGCTAAAAACATTACTTGACTTCGTACTTAATACTTACATTGGGTTTTACAATTATGCTTCCGCTAAACACTTAACTACGTTTTTTATTTGAAACACCTTTCATATTGTGTGGTTGAATTTTACTTATTACTTGTTATGTTCAATATGATTGGTGGCTTGATCCTGGTCAGTCACGCCTCCAAGCGGTGATACTCCGCGGGTGGATTTTGGGGGTGTGACATTGTTGACTTTCTAGTCGGTAACCTCAACGGGTTGTTCTGTAAATCGGAGGGTGTCGTCAATATGCACTTCATCCGCAGGGATGATCACTGTTTCTTGTGTTGGACTCTTCTTGAGGTTGGATACATGGAACGTATCATGTACTCCATTAAGTTCTTCTGGTAATTCCAACTTGTATGCCACGGTACCAATTATTTCCAAGATCTTGAATGGTCCGATGTATCGGGGATTCAGTTTTCCATGCTTTCCGAATCTTACTACGCCCTTCCAAGGTGAGACTTTTAACAAAACTTTGTCTCCCACCTCGAATTCTAATGGTTTTTGTCTTTGATCAGCGTAGCTCTTTTGTCGATCTCGAGCCGCCTTAATGCGCTCTCGGATCTGCATAATCTTGTCGGTTGTCTCTTGCACAAGTTCAGGACCAACCATGTGTTTGTCTCCAGCGTCTGCCCAACATAATGGCGAGCGGCACTTGCGGCCATATAGAGCTTCGAACGGTTCGGATTTTATGCTTGTATGATAACTGTTATTGTAGGAAAACTCAACTAAAGGTAGGTGAGTATCCCAGCTGCCGCCTAGGTCCATAACACATGCACAAAGCATATCTTCTAGCGTTTGTATGGTCCGTTCACTCTGGCCGTCTGTTTGGGGGTGGAAGGTCGTGCTTAGATCTAATTGAGATCCAAAGGCTTCCTGAAAGGATTGCCAGATCCTTAAGACAAAACGTCCATCTCTGTCTGAAATAATTGAGATTGGCACTCCATGACGTGCCACAATTTCCTTCAGGTATAACTCAGCGAGCTTTTCAGTGCTATCTTTTTCTCGGATCGGTAGGAAATGCGTAGATTTCGTCAATCGATCAACTATCACCCATATCATATCGTGCCCACTAGGGGTCTTGGGTAATTTTGTTATGAAGTCCATTGAGATTTGCTCCCACTTCCACATGGGAATCTCTGGTTGTTGTAGTAGGCCAGATGGTTTCTGATATTCAGCCTTAACCTTAGCACAGGTTAGGCACTTTCCAACATATGTAGCAACATCGCTCTTGAGTCTTGGCCACCAATAGTAATCCTTCAAGTCTTGATACATTTTGTCCGATCCTGGATGGATCGAGTATTTTGATTTGTGAGCTTCATTAAGGATGACTTCTCGAATACCACCATAGAGCGGAACCCAAATACGCCCCATAAAGTATAAGGTTCCCTTTTTTTTTGGCTCCAACTTCTTCTCCATACCTCGAAGATATTCAGCTCTAAGATTCTCCTTCTTAAGGGCTTCTTGTTGTGCGTCACGAATGTGTGCAGTGAGGTTCGTTTGAATAGTCATTTCCAATGCTCGAACCCTTATGGTCTTAACCCTTTCTTTTCGGCTTAACGCGTCTGCTACGACGTTTGCCTTTCCTGGATGGTACTTAATCTCACAGTCATAATCGTTCAGCAGCTCCACCCATCGTCGCTGACGCATGTTTAATTCTTTCTGATCAAATATGTGTTGTAGGCTTTTGTGATCTGTGAAGATTGTACATCGAGTACCATATAAATAATGTCGCCAGATCTTTAAGGCGAATACCACCGCACCTAGTTCCAAGTCGTGCGTGGTGTAATTCCTCTCATGCACCTTTAACTGTCTTGAAGTGTAAGCGATGACTTTTTGGCGTTGCATGAGCACGCATCCCAAACCTTGACGCGAAGCGTCGCAGTATACCACGAAGTCTTCAGTGCCTTCGGGTAAGGATAGTATCGGTGCATCGCATAGCTTATTTTTGAGCAGTTGGAAGGCTTCTTCATGTTTATCACCCCAGTCATACTTCTTGTCTTTCTGCGTAAGGGTAGTTAGCGGTTGAGCTATCTTGGAGAAATTCTCAATGAATCGCCGGTAATAGCCCGCTAAGCCCAAAAATTGTCGAACTTCAATTGGGGTTTTGGGGGCTTCCCAATTCTTTATGGCTTCTATCTTGGATGGGTCTACATGAATGCCCTTCTCATTCACAACGTGCCCAAGAAACTGTACTTCGTGAATCCAAAATTCGCACTTGGAGAATTTCGCATAAAGTTTCTCTTTCTTCAGTAGTTCCAAAATGGTTCTGAGGTGTTGCTCATGCTCTTCTTTTGTTCGGGAATAAATCAGGATATCATCGATAAATACAATCACGAATTTATCGAGATATGGTTTGCATCCGTCGTTCATCAGATCCATAAATACCACTGGTGCGTTCGTCAGTCCGAATGGCATCACAAGAAACTCGTAATGCCCATAGCGTGTTCTGAATGCAGTCTTTGGTACGCTTTCCTCTTGAATCCTTAACTGATGGTATCCAGATCGAAGATCGATCTTGGAATAGTAGCTTGATCCTTGCAACTGATCAAATAAGTCATCAATCCTCGGTAGCGGGTACCGATTCTTGATTGTGAGCTTGTTCAGTTCTCTGTAATCGATACACATCCGCAGAGTTCCATCCTTCTTCTTCACGAACAATACTGGAGCTCCCCAAGGCGAGAAGCTTGGCCTTATGAATCCTTTATCCAACAACTCCTGGAGTGTGTAGATAATTCTTGCATTTCGGATGGTGCAAGCCGATAGGGTGCCTTGGCTACAGGAGCGGCTCCTGGAACCAAGTCTATACGGAATTCGACTTGTCGTTGCGGAGGTAGTCCTGGCAGATCTTCGGGAAAAACATCAGGGAATTCCTTCACCACAGGAATGTCTTCGAGTTTCAGCTCCTTTGCCTTCTTATCTACAACGTGCGCTAGGAAAGCAACACATCCTTTCCTTAAGCACTTCTGTGCCTTCATGCAACTGATGATTCGCAGAGGTGCGTCTCGTTTTTCTCCATGTACGATGAGAGTTTCATCGTTCGCCAAAGGGGTGCGAATGATTTTCTCATGACAAATAACTTCAGCCTTGTTCTTGGATAACCAGTCCATTCCGACCACTACATCGAAGCTACCTAATTGAATATGCAAGAGGTCGATGCTAAATCTTCGTTCACCAAGTTCTAGTGTGCAGCCTTTAACAACTTTTCCCGATTCAACAAGTTTACCATTGGCTAGTTATATGGAATAAGGAATATCCAATCTGCTAGACTCTATCCCAAGCATACTTTTAAATTCCACAGACATGAAACTATAATCGGCATCGGTGTCAAATAATATGGATGCAAAGTGATTGTTAACGAGAAACATACCGGTGACCACATTAGGGTCCTCGTGTGCGTTCCTTGCTCCGATCACGAATGCTCGTGCCTGAGCATTGTTCCCTTTTGGGCAGTCTTTTATGAAATGATCCTTGCTTCCACAACCGAAGCATCCTTGGTTCTGCCCATTTCCGTTTCCATTCCTGTTACCATTGCCATTTCCATTTCCCCCATTGTTTCTATCACCAGCACCGTTGTGGTTTCCATTCCCGTTCCTTCCTTTTCCCCAACAGTCCTCAGTATGGTGACCCAGTTTTCCACACTTGTCGCATTTTGGGATGCGACAAACTCCTTCGTGATGACGCTTGCACTGGTTGCAAATGGGCAGAGTGCCCAGGTATCTTTTGGCAGGAGCGTCATTCATGGTTGCAAGAGTTTTCGCCTCCTGAGGCGGGTTGGGGTCTCGTTTCTTGTTGTTGGAACCCTTGGTGTTGCGTGTTGCTTGATTCAGGTTCACATGCTTCCTTTTCTTGTCACCAGACGACTCAGCATGCGTCTCGGTCTTTTCTGTTGGGTTCAACGATAACTTCTTCATTCTAACAACATCTTCAGTAAGGCTGACAGCCAGAGTTACAGCCTCAGTGATTGTTGCGGGTTTGGCCGAAGTTACCAAACTACGAAATTCCGGGGCCAATCCCCAGATGTAGCGTTCAACGCGCTTAAATTCAGGAGTCACCATGTAGGGGATCACTCTAGACAAATCATGGAACCTTCGGGTATAACCAGTAATGTCAGCACCTTCCATGGTTAAGTGACAGAACTCAGTCTCCAACCTTTGGAGTTCAGCACGAGAGCAATACTTCTCTCTCATTCGTTCCTTTAGCTCATCCCACGTCATGCCATACGCGGCATCATCACCCAGAGTTTGGACTTGCAAATTCCACCAAGTCAATGCTTCATCAACAAACAACCCCGTAACAAAAGTGACTTGCTGATCCGCGGTACACTTGCTCATGCGGATAGTGGCATCAGTCTTCTCCGTCCAGCGTACTTACGCCACTGCACCTCCAGTGCCGTCGTAGTTCAGCGGTTTGCAGTCGAGAATCTGCTTAAAAGTGCAACCCTGAACTGCGTTTCCTCCAGATGAATCTCCATTCCCATTACGTCTTGCGTTGCTTGGTCCTCCACTGTGTTCAGTACGGTTCGCCTCGTACTGGGCAATAGTTGCGGAGATCCTTTCTTCCAGTAGGGCGTCCAGCTCTTCAGCAGTCCTTGGCAGTGGGGGAGGAGGAGGTTGATCACGAGCGTTCACAGCTCTTCTGGGTGCCATGTTCTGACAGAACACAACACAATAGGGTTAGACATTTGTTTGATATCGTCATGCGAGACAGTAGTAGTATATATATATACAGGCATATACCACATAAGTGACACCAAACAATCTGCCAAACGTATCAACTTATACAACAACAAGCATGCATAAATAGATAAATACTGTTGTGTCATAAGATATATTCACATTGGTGGTTCTTGTCTTTAAACCCTAAGTTATTACTCCAAAAGAATATTCAATAGGCTTGGGGAAAAGGTGTTCACGTTTGACCCTTTTCTTGTACTGAAGGGATCTATACGTGACAAGACTTACTGTGGTTTCTATGCACTGAATTCCATAATTATGTATGCATCCATAATTACGTAACTCCTTGCACAGTCCGCACAGTTCGTTTCATCCTCGTATCACTTCCTTCAGATAGGTCACTGCTTTCAGGTAAAGCCACAAGTACCTGAGATATTCTATTTCTAGTATACGTAAATATCAATTATCACACATATTCGCAAGTAATTCTTAATCACAGACAAGTGCTACTCCAGTGCACCCTAAGTCTCGTAGTGTCTTTTCTTGACTCTTTGTATACAGTTTCAGGTAGTGGATGTCACAGAAAGTTTTATGCAATGAAAACTTTTTGAAAAATCGTTTTCGTGAAAGGATACTAGAGATTGTAGACTAGACTCGAGAAGGAATCCTGGTCCACTACAATCGTAGCTCTGATACCAATCTGTCACACCCCTTTCTTAGGCGGAAGCACGAGGTGTGATCATGAAAGGTTCTCATTACATACGAAAGGTAAACATACTACATGCTCGTAAAAATAACTTCAAATACCGATAACATTACATGACTGGAAACATAATTTAAGTGTTTACATCACGAGACAGCATATTGTCTGAAAGTTTACAACTTTATTTAAGGATAAACATAAACAACATCCAGGAGCATGAGTAAGACCGCGCGCACATCCACTTTAGTTACCTGAAACACATGTGAGTTTTGGAAAAACGTCAACATAATGTTGGTGTGAATTCATGCAGTTTTTGTATTGAACTTTTGTATACTTTGTATGAAAAACATGGTATGTATCTTGTATAAATCAAGTATTTCTGTATGTATCTAGGTTGTTAATGGGTTGCAAGGACATTAACATGTGACACGACATAGGAAGCATCCAAACCATAAGCATTTTTCTAGTTGTCGATTCACGACTGAGACACAAAAGCACTGCTTGGTACTAGTTTTCACCAAGAGTGTGGCTGCCCGAAAACCCATTAGATATAACCTTTTGTTTTCCGGTCTTAGTATGTACACGATTAATGGTGCTTATGGTACCCTATTCGTGACACGATTTCTCGTATCATTCCTCAATTCTTGTATCCATCATACCATTTGTAAACATTGTAACATTTGTAACATGTATTTCACCCCCGAAGTTATAAAACTGAAAACAGTTAAAAGGAAAGGGGGAGCATGAACTCACAACTTTGCGTTTCTTGCGCCGTAAACTTCACCGGATTTGCTTATATAGCGTCGTGACCTAAACGTGTTTTATTAACGTTAGTCACTAGACTTGTATCGCACAAGTACAAGTCACCATCTTTTATGTATGTGTTCTTGTGTTAAAAATAATTTGCATTTTTAACTATGTATCTCCCTTATATTATTTTCTCAAAAATAAATATAAGTATCTTGTATTTTTCACCCGAGTTATGTATTTTGTCCAAAACTTCACTTTAAGTTCATAACTTGTTCAAGTTACATAATCTTTCAAGTAATATATTTTCATAAATATATTCTCTTGTATTTGTCTAAGCATGTTGTATGTGTATTTTTGTATTTTCACTCCTTAGGAGTATTTGGTTTATTTTCAAGTCCTAAACACTATTACATGTAATACATACTACATACACTTAGCACAAAATTTGGTGATCAATAAATATATATATTTTTCTCAAAAATATACATACTTAATATCAATTTTAATCTTGAAGAAATCATCATTTCTTAACACAAAAATTAGGGAAACCTTGGTAACTATTTTTAGATACATTTTTAGGGAATAAGTTTCTCAAAAACTTATATTTTTCTAAGTGTCAAAATTTATAAAAATTTTGACATAGTTTCCCCTAAAAATGGAGGTTTCCCATGTTTTCAAAACATGTGTTTATTTTCTTTCAAATCATCATCAAACATCGACAACTCATTCAACACTTATCGAGTGTCAAAATCAAGTATATTACACTACATCATGAACTTGAAGTTTTTGTAAAAACTTGTAGTGACTTACCATGTTATTTAGTAGGTTTAGTTACCCTTAAAAACATGGTTATTTGTTTGTAAATCACTTTATTAAAAGATTTAGTCATTTACAACTTGTAATCACATTTCACAAAAATATTTATTTATAACATCTTCTTGTTTCTCTAGTGTTTTTACACTTATTTCATCACCAAAAATAGTGTAAGTTTAGTAAAAACCATGATCTTTCAAGAATCATATTTTGAACTTGGTTTTCTTGGAAAATCATTCATAAATCTTGGATCTATAAGTTCACTAGTTTACTTTATTTATCATCTTACAAGAAATCATTTTTATTCATCAAGTTCATGTCTATGTATGAGGATGATCTTCTTGTGTTAACACATAATCATCCTCTAACTTGCTAGATTAAGTGTTCAATCACAACCTAGCAAGCTCCATGTAGTGATCAACATCAATATTTCTAGTAATCAACAAGCAAACATCATTTATGTACTAAACAACATTATTTCAACAAGATTTCATCACATTTCATCTTATGTTTCAAGATTCAAGTCTTTATGATTTCAACATAATACATCCTTTAACCACTAAAAATATGAAGTAAACAAGATCAAGAGAGCCTTACCACTAGCTTCAAGCTAGGGAAGAACAAGTGTGAAGATGGAGTGGATAAAAGCAAACGGGTGAGGTCCTTCAAGATTCACAAGCTTCCAACTTCGTTAATCACCTTCTAGCACCTTATGTAAACCTTGGAATAGATTGAAATTGGATGAAAATGGTGGATGTATGGTGAAGGTGGGTGAGCCGTGAACAATGGGGAAGGGGGGAGGAGAGTTTGTTGGTGAAGATGAAGTGAGGGTCTTGTACTTATAACCATCCAATTCTTTAACCATTGTATATTATGTTCAACAAGTACAAAGCATATCCTAGATTGTGATCTTTAAGAGATCTTATGGGATCTTAAGAGATCATGGGGAATCAAGATGGATTTGGGTGGTGGGGTCACCTATTGTGACCGTCCACTATATGTGGGGGGGGGGGGGGGGGAGGGGGGCAAAGTGTATTTACCAATCTTTAGTTACATAATTAAGTTAGTTTTCAAGTGTAAAGTCTAGGGACTTGATGTGTTATTATGTTTTAAGGGGTGTTAGGTTGTTCGGGGACCATAACTATCCAAGAAATAATTAAACAATGCTTCTAGCAATATTTTGGTGTTCTGGGTAATGTCCGGTTGTTCGGTTAGATACCGTTTCGTTAAAGTGCTAAATTGCATCGTTTAGTGTCCTTTATGTCCCCTTTTGTGATACTTTCAATTCCCGACACTTAGGAAAGTATTCTGGATCAATTTGTCATATTTTTACATGGTACAATCTTGCTATAATGCTGAATTTTGCCGAAATATATAAAATTCAGCATTTAAAGTGTAATTCGGGTGCTTTTCAGTGCGTATTTTAGCTTCCGGAAAGTCTATATGTTAACCCTTGTATGTACTTTTGGGTTTTAATGTATTCTTGTCGTTGGACCTACACCTAGGCCCCAATTCGATTGTCTAACTGCTCTCTACAGAATTGTTGACACAATGTGTCTTACCGGTGAGTTTACTAGTATTTCTGACGCAACGATGTTGTTAATGCAATAAGCAATATTTGTAGTATAAAACCTGCATGAATTCACTTGTATAGTATGTAATCAGACAATGTTGACATTTAAGCACATAATTGCAGTCATTAAATAATAATTAAAGTGTATGGAAATTACTGGTTTTGTGCCAGTTGTCACACCACAAGTATAATATATATAATACTTAATTAATTTATTTTGTTTTACATTAAGGGCATTCTAGTCATTTCACACTTAGTTAACACCAAAAACTAAACTTCATCCGTTTCAGGGACTATCCGGGAACGAAAATTGAAAAGTTGGGGACTATAGCTGTAATTTTAAAAAGTTAGGGAATAAAGGTGAAAAAAAGACAAACCACAGGGACTATCCGGGCATTTAACTCTTTTAAAAATAAAACTCGTGGATGATTAAAAAACTTACAATACCTGCGGTGGTATGTTTTTTTTAGAAGAACAACGACTTTGAGTGTTTGATCTTTTTTACATTTCCCAGTATACCGAGAATGAAGAATTGTATCATAATCCATACAATCACCTAGCTCATTACGTTTTAAAGATAATTTTTTTGATAAATTTATTTATGTAATAAAATAGAACATTGGTAAATGTTTTATGACGAAGATTGATGTATGCAAAATAAGAGCATTCACATCCCTTTCACCATTTTTATTCTATATTACATTAAAAATCACAACATTTTCACTATTTTTTTCAATTAAATAATACTTTTTATACTTTTATCATTACTTTTTTTCTTTCCTCCACTCACAACTAGGGGTGTGCACGGTTCGGTATGGTTTTTGGGCAAAATCAAAACCGAAACCGAAATGTCAGTTTTCGGTTTTTCAAAACCGTTCGGTTTCGGTTTTTTCGGTTTTTACACGGTTCGGTTTGGTTTTTTGGTTATTTCGGTGTTTGAAAAACAAAAGTAAGTAAGATTCAAAAATAAAAAAGTATAATTCAAAATTTAAGAATGTTTCTTATATGGTTACATTTAAGTTATTATACTTAATCTTTTTAACTAAAATGTTTACATAAACCTAACATTCTAATCTATTTTTATATTTCTTTAAAGTTTTTATTAGGACTTTTTATTTTATAATACTTTGAACATTGTTTAATTTTTATATTACATTTTGTTATTTGTTATACGCAATAAATAAATAATCTCAATTATAAATAAACATCTTAATGTTTTTATTATAAGTACTTAATATTCAAGAATAAAATTAATAATTTCTAATAGCATGGATTAAAACTTAAACGTAAACATAAAAATACATGTTTTTTTCATTTCGGTTCGGTTCGGTTTTTTTCGGTTATTGAAAATGGTTATCCGAAAACCGAACCGAAATTTTCGGTTATTAAAAATCCGAAAACCGAACCGTCGGTTTTTGTTTCGGTTCGGTTTTTTCAGTTCGATTTTGTCGGTTATTTCGGTTACGGTTCGGCTATTTCGGTTTTCTGCTGACCCCTACCGGTACCGGTTCGGTACCGGGTCTAATTTGCTCATCCCAAGTTAGAACGATCCGTTCAATCTAGTGTTTCATTGGTAGCGCATGTCTTGTTATTAATTTATATTAAAATAAGCATAGGTATAAAATAACTTTTAGAATAGGTGTTCCATCAGTTTTCAATTTATTCCGTCTGGTTTAGTATTAAAGTGAATTTATGTAGTTCAAAACTAAACCGAAAACCAAATTCGAACCTTTATCGGTTCCGATCAAACAAACCGATAACCATTATTTTTTTAAATTAGGTTTTGCTAACAATGTGCTAAAGTTGTAGTTTGTTTTGGCTAAATTACAAAACTAAAAAAACATAATTTGGTATTGGTTTTTTTTTTTGTTCAAACAGGTCTAAAATTTATTAAACCAACAACCAAACATGTTTCGATTAGTTTTTGTTTCTTTAGTTTGAAATCCTCGTCTCACATCTCCACCACTACCCTGCCGACATCACACATATGTATTAAGGTAGTGTTTGGTATGAAGGAATTGGTGGTGGAATGGAATGAACTATTGCGAGGGAATGAAAAAAAATGTGTTTGGTTGGTCAACGTAATAGAATCACCCATTACATAAGTCATTCCATTCCCTTAAATTCATTCCATCCACTCCCCCTGTTTTTTTTACATTCCATTCCCTCTCTCAGCTTACGTCACAAACACCGCCCATCACCTCCACCATCTCCACCTACCGTCATCACCACCCGCCACCAACCTCCGCCGACCACCACTACCGTCCTCCGCCGCCACCGGTGCCCGCCGCCACCGCCACCGGCTACCATCGCTGCCACCCGCCATCGCAAACCACCGCCACCCCGACCACTACCGCCACCCTCCGCCAACCACAACCACCATCCTCCGCTGCCACCACCCGCTACTGTCGCAACCCCCGATCCCTTATCTGTCCCGGGAACGGGCGGACGCGAACTCAGAGTTTCGGTGGTATCAGTTGGTTAATTTGGCAGCGGAAGTTACATCAGGACCGTAGTTAGGAAATATTTATCAGAGTAAAACCACCATATTTGATATTAATAATCACATGGGAAAACCCCAAGTTTCTTATTACAATACATTTATAGGGATAAACCCTATTTTATTGAATTTAAAACATCGTCTTTTAGGTAACTTTTATAGCCACATTTTTCCCAAGCCTTCAGTGCTCTCCAGCTGGCTTTTTACTAATTGGCTGTCACATTGTGTTACCTGAAACGCGTTTTAAAAACATTCGTCAGTGGGAAATACTGGTGAGTGAATCCCAGTTTAATCAAGAAACATTTTATCAATTAAAACAGTATTGAGAGCGATCACATTGTTTATTTCTACACAATTACTCATTCAGTACTGTCAATCCTGACTGGTGGGTCATATTACACATTGGCTAACTCGTTGTCCAATGGTAACGTATTGTCGCCCCGACTTACTACTCACAGTGTAGTAAATTTTGTATACAAAACCCCAACATACCGGCAGTAATTGAAGAACTACAAAGACTCAATCACCGCTTAATCACATTGTAAAACATTTAAGGTTTTGTAAAACATTACAAAAAGGTTAACAAAAATTGGATAAATTCACATTGCTATCTTAGACTTCGCGTAAGGGTTTCCTGGGATTAATCTATAATTTACACAAATGTACATAGGTTAGTATCATAACCCTTTCAAAAAATTAATGATACCCTCCCCGAGACGGTATTCCAACAACTACGTCGGGCAGAACCACGACAGTTGTTATGGAACCCTAAATCAATCGGGCAGCGTATCTAGTACGAAACTGGGGTTATAATACTTACAACGGAGCAGAACCTCGCTAATTAGGAGATATAATACCCGCGTATTACTTCTACTACTCAGAAATTCGCTTAAGAAAGAAAAGAAATGAACGAGGAATACTGAAACCCGATGCCTCCTTATATAGTTGCTGAACTTGACTCTCACGCGGCCCGCGTAAGCGTAGACGAAGGTCTACGCGGCCCGCGTCAAAGCTAGTCAACGGACTAGCTTGTCCGGCTCATCAGGTAGGTCCGCCACGATGTCGACACGTGTCGGCCTAGGGTGTCTCTGCGTTATTGATCTCACGCGGCCCGCGTAAGCTTAGGGGAAATCTTACGCGGCCCGCCTAAACTAAAGAAATCAGCGAAATCATGTTTTAACCTTGATACCGCCCGCGTAAGTGGTTGAGGTGGGTCTACACGGCCCGCCTCAACTTATATTTTCAGTTTTTTAATTATTTTAAATACTATACTATATTTCGGGCTCGGTTTTCACATCCGGGGTGTATTTAAAGACATATTGGGACATTTTAAAATATACTAGAGTGTCGGAATTATTATGAGGGTGTCAGTTTATTTGAGGGTTGTTACATCCTCCCAGCTTGTTTTAGAGCTCGTCCTCGAGATCTACTGGAACAAGTACATATATTTCCTTTGCATTTCAGATTCAAGTTCCCATGTGTACTCAGGTCCTCTTTTGGAGTCCCACTTTACTTTGACCAGAACTAGTCTCTTATGCTTGAGGTTCTTGACTTTCCTGTCTTCAATTTGTAGAGGCCTTGCTACAAACTTAAGTTGTTCATTTACCTCTATATCCTTAAGAGGTACTATTAGTGATTCATCAGCTAAACATTTCTTGAGATTAGATACATGAAACACATCATGTATTCCTGCCATTTCCTCTTGCAGTTGTAGCTGATAGGCTACAGGTCCTATTCTTCTAATAATCTCAAAAGGTCCAATATACCTGGGACTTAGCTTTCCCTTTTTTATGAATCTTACCACTCCTTTCCAAGGAGAGACCTTTAATAATACTTTATCTCCTACTTAATATTCCAATGGCTTGCGTCGGTTATCAGCATAACTCTTATGCCGATCACGTGCTGTTTTCAGTCGTTCCTTGACTTGAATAATCTTGTCGGTTGTTTCTTGTACTATCTCAGGGCCAGATAATTGCTTTTCCTCAATTTCTGCCCAACAGACTGGGGTTCGGCACTTTCGTCCATAAAGTGCTTCGAATGGTGCAACATTGATACTTGTGTGATAACTTTTATTATATGAAAATTCTATTAAAGGTAAGTGATCGTCCCAATTACCTTCGAAATCAATTACACAAGCTCTAAGCATATCTTCCATTGTCTGAATTATCCTTTCGCTTTGCCATCCATTTGAGGGTGATAAGCCGTGCTTATATTTAACTTGGTTCCCATTGCCTTTTGGAAACTTGACCAAAAATGAGATGTAAATCGACTATCCATATCAGAAACAATTGATAAAGGAATTCCATGTAAAGAAACAATTTCATTTACATATAACTTAGCTAACAAACTTGAGGGTTTCTGGTGTTCAGCTTTGACTTGTGAACAAGTTAAACATTTAGAAACATAGGCTGCTATGTCCTTTTTCATTCCTATCCACCAGAAATTCTTTCTTAAATCTTGATACATCTTATCATTTCATGGATGCATCGTAATTTAGATTTATGGGCTTCTTCTAATATACGATGACGCAGGTTTCCTAATTTAGGTATCCACATTCTCTTTTCATGGAATCTCCAAATTCCATCTGTTCCTTGTTCTAATTCTTTTAGCATACCTTTTAATTTTTCAGTATCTTCCTTGATTACTGATTCTTGTGCTAATCTAGTTTGCTCATTTAAATCTACTTGTAGATTTATTTAAGAGAACGTACCCTTTTTGGCTTTTCATGATACTTTTGGCTTAAAGCATCTGCCACTACATTTGTTTTTCCTTCATGATACTGGATATCACAATCATAATCACTAAGCATTTCCTTCCAACGTCTTTGTCTCATATTCAACTCCTTTTGCTTGAAAACATACCTTAAACTCTTATGATCAGTGAATATGGTAAACTTACTACCATAAAGGTAATGTCTCCAAATCTTAAGAGCAAAAATTATAGCTCCTAACTCTAAATCATGGGTTGAATAATTCTCTTCATGATTCTTAAGTTGTCTAGATGCGTAAGCTATAACCTTTTGACGTTGCATTAATACACATCCATAACCTAATTTGGAAGTGTCACAATAGACTACAAAATCTTCAGTTCCTTCTGGTAACGCTAATATGGGTGTATGGGTTAATCTTTGCTTAAGAATTCTAAATGCTTCTTCTTGTTTTAATCCCCATTCAAACTTAACAGATTTACAGGTTAGCTTAGTTAAATGAATGGCTATTCTAGAAAAATCTTGAATAAATCTTCTATAATAACCGGCTAATCCTAAGAAACTTCTAACCTCGGTTGGTGACTCAGGGGTTTTCCATTTGGTAATCGCCTCGATCTTTGTGGGATCCACATGAATTCCTTCATGGTTGACTAGGTGTCCGAGAAACTGTACCTGTTCTAACCAAAATTCGCACTTTGAAAATTTAGCGTAAAGCTTTTCCTTTCTTAATAAACTTAAAAGTGTGTGCAAATGCTTTGCATGATCCTCTTTATTCTTAGAGTAAATGAGAATATCATCTATGAAGACGATTATGAATTTATCCAAATATGGCTTACATATTCGGTTCATCATGTCCATAAATGCAGCAGGGGCATTGGTTAAACCAAATGGCATGACAGTAAATTCATAATGGCCATACCTTGTTCTGAATGCGGTTTTAGGAATGTCCTCTTCCTGTACCTTTAATTGATGATATCCTGACCTTAAATCGATTTTAGAGAAAAATCGAGCTCCTTGCAGTTGATCAAACAGATCATCGATTCTTGGTAATGGGTACCGATTCTTAATCGTGACCTTGTTTAATTCACGGTAGTCAATGCACATACGCATCAATCCGTCCTTCTTTTTAACGAATAAGATTGGTGCTCCCCACGGCGATGAACTTGGTTGTATAAATCCTTTCTCCAACAATTCGTCTAATTGTTTCTTTAATTCTTGCATTTCTGCGGGTGCCAAACGGTAAGGTGCTTTGGCAATCGGTGTTGTTCCTGGTATTAAATGGATTCTGAATTCAACTTCTCTATCTGGAGGTTGCCCTGGCAATTCTTCTGGAAATACATCTGAAAACTGAGATACTACTGGAATATATTTTAAATCCTTTCCTTTGGTGTTAGTGATTATGGAAATCAAATACACTATAGAACCTTTTCTTATATAACTTGCAGTTTTCATTACTGAGATGAATTTTGTGGATCTAGAGGGCTTATCTCCTTTAATTGTGATCATTTTACCTTTTGGTGAATTTACTTGGATTGACTTTTGATCACATAAAATACTGGCTTTATTGGCTATTAACCAATCCATTCCTAATACAACATCAAATCCTGCCAGATTCATGGGATAAAGGTTTGCTATAAACTTTTGGTTTAAAATTTCTATGCTTGCTCCCTACAAGATTTCAGAAATCCTAACAGTTTCTCCATTAGCTGTCTCTACTAAGCATTCTTGTGGTAGTTTAGTTAATGACTGATTTAGAAATTTGCAAAATGATGTATTAATAAAACTTTGGTTTGCCCTAGAGTTAAATAATACTTTAGCAAAGACATCATTAACTAAAAACGTACCAGCTATGACATCCGGAATCATCTTAGCTTCATCTGCAGTCAGAACAAATGCTCTAGCATTTTTAGTATTCTTGTTGTCTGTAGCTGGAGCTAATTTCGGGCAATTAGGCTTGATATGACCTTGTTCTCCGCAATTGTAACATATCCTGTTGTTAGCTTTCTTCCTGCAGTTTTCTTCCTTGTGTCCCGATATTTTGCAAAAGTTACAGTATATGGAGCATCTTCCTGAATGCTTTCTTTTGCAATTCTTACAGTAAGGTGTAGAGGTAGAACCTATATTTTTTCCACGATTAAAATTTCCAGAACGAAATTCTTGTGTGAGCTTCTGGGTCAGGTTCCTTATTTGATCTTCTTCTCGGGTACGGACTAATTCATCTGTCAAGGTATTTGCTAGTTCTACAGCTTCTTCTATGGTTTGAGGTCTAGCTGCCTTGACTACGTGCCTTATCTCCCCAATCAATCCTCAGATATAACGGGAGATTAACACTGGTTTAGGTGAAGCAAGAGTTGGCACTATTCTAGCATATTCGAAGAATAATTTAGTGTATCCCTTACTATCCACACCAGTCATCCTAAGGTTTAGGAATTTGTTTGCTATCTGTTCCTTCTCATTAGGTGGCCAGAATTTCCTTTCTACCTTGTCCTTAAATTCTTCCCATTCCATATTGTAAGTTCTATCACTTCCTCTTGATTGGAGGATAGTGTTCCACCATTCTAGTACTGAATTCTTAAACAGATTAGAAGCAAACAATATCGTATCTTCTTCAGCACACTTGCTTATTCTTAAGACTGCCTCAGTGTTCTCTATCCAGCGTAGGGTTGCAATGGCCCATTCGTTGCCCGAGAATTCCATTGGTTTACAAGACCATAATTCTTTATAAGAACAACCGTAAGGCACAGTTCTTCTTCTTTTGGGAATGGGCACTTGAAGTACCGGTCCATTGTTTACGCTGTTTTCTGGTTCGATTGGTCGCTTACTGCTATGCTTACTTTTATTATTCGCTTCTTGAATCGTTTGAATAATAAATGGCATTGAATCTATGATTCCTTGTGCCACTATGTGTTGAACGACACTATTATCCATTTGGTTTCCATTGTTATTGATGCTTGGATTCTCATTAACCACGTTAATGTTACTCTGGTTATCATTATTCAGATTTCTTTGATTTCCTTCATCGGCCATCTGAATTTTAAACATTTACCCCATATTAATATCACAAGATAATATTTAATATAGTTAATCACATGACACGCAATCTAGCAAAAAACGTCGATCATTGCGACTTTTACTCTAATTCCATATACTATGCGTCTATTACACACTAGTACTGAAATAAAGATTACAATACCAACAGAAATAGAATCACACTAATAGTAATAGGCATCCGTACACACATACACTACTAGAAAATACACATTTCTTGACGCGCATTGCACGTCATAAAATGGTAATTATGACACGCAAAAGCGTGTCGTTGATTGAGGAGTCATAAAATTAACATGACATACATTTGTGTGTCATGTTTTTATGACACACATTCATGACACACATTTATAACACTCATTTTATGACACACATTCATGACACTCATTTAATGACACGCATTCATGACGCACATTGATGACACGCATTTATGACATGCAATGCATGTCAAGGAAGACGTCATAAATATGATGACACGCTTAGATGCGCGTCATGGTTTTAGGTATTTTTTAAAAAAAATATATTTTTTTTAAATTACCAGATTTCTTATTAAATGATAATTGTCTCATACTAGAGAATAATATATATCCAATCACTCCGGTTCATGCAATATTTCAAAAATAATAACAAACATTTAAAAATTAACAATAAATTTCATAAATGTTGATACTAACAAACCAATATCTCATGCAATATTTCAAAAAAAAAAAAAACACTAACAGAAATACAATACTCCATTAAACTACGTGAGTGAACACTATCCTTCACCATTTGCTTATGTAGCATGCCCAGATTTCCTACTCACTTCCATCATCTTCACCTACAAAATGAAAAAAAAAACTCAATTCCATCCACACTTTCATCGGTCAAAAGGGTATGAAGAAAAAACTACATAAAATGAGGCCCATTTATCATTTAAGGTCTATGTGTCCGTCATAATATTTTGTTTAAAAAACACGTACTCTACGTGTTCTGTGAACTGTTCTTCCTTCTCTTCGTAGCTAGAAAGAGCAACACCTTCAATCTGGTCAATTCATCAATAAGGAAAAAAAACTAATAAACCGAAACATGACAATTTGTTTTATCCCACTTACTCTTGTTTTATCGCGTATAACAAGAGTAATGTTGTTTTGCCCAATCTCATCATGACCTGAAAAAAGGAAATGATCAAAGTAGATTGTTGAAAGCTTCCATTAATTAGAAGAACAAAACAAAGATCTAAAAATATGTACCTGGAAAACGGTTTTTACTTAGTCGAGGCTTATTTGCAGCATGTTCACGACCAATATCATGGCACCACCTAAGCAATACATTTTCTTATAAATTGAAGCAATATTTCGTAATGTGACATGGTGTATCTCATATCTCAGCACACTAACATAATTTTATGAATTGAAGCAATATTTATTATATTTTTTAATAAACTAGTACCTTATTGACGATGACACGGTGTCTTTCTTCGTATCTGTGAAAGAAATGTATAAAGTATAAATTAAATTGTAAAATTGCATAAAAAAATTTAGCATCTGGTACTCTTCTTGTCTTGTATCACTTCACAGTAAAAATATGCCTAAACTTACATTATCATTGTCAAGTATTTCAACTCCTTGGTAAGCTATCTCCTTCATTAACTTCATCACATAGTAGCCGCATTCAGTACCTTTAGCTGACATGAACACTACACAATTAAAAATATCAATAAATGTGAAACTATTTAAGTTTAAACTAAAGGGTTTCAATATTTACAATATCATTACAATCACAATTTAAATAAGAGATTAAGTGCTTACCCTAGCGTTAATCCAGATGAGTTTAACCCTTATGTTGGCACCACTTCGTGAAGCATACACGGCCATTGCCCTATAAAAATCAAAATTATATCAAAGTATATTCCAACTCTTTTATCATCCATTATGATAATCCAGATGAGTTTAACCCTTATGTTGGCACCCAATGGTTTTTTCAAAATCCAAAATCCAAAATTCAATCAAAATAAATTAAGAAAATAGGTCTTTACGAATACTTATTTAAAAAGAAAATCAAACCCAGGATTGTAGGGCAATAGGATGATGTCATTGCCCTTTCTTTCAATCGATCTGCAACCGCTCTACTTGCATCCTCGATGTGTTTGGGTTTGGGTTTGTGTTAAGCCCATAAATATTTAGTCTTGAACTACACAAACACATCATAATAATCCTCAAAAGTTAAAGTAGACTTTACTAACGCATCCAAAATTCAACTACTGAATAAGTTTACCTTTTCTTTTAAGACCATTCAAAACTATCCGTGTAGACTTTGCGATCATCGAAGTCATAATCCCGAACTCCTTCGAGCTAAACTTCTTCCATTACGATGCCAATTTTCCGCCTTCGTAAAATCAAAATATCAAATTCATCAGTACATGAATTAAATATTCAAAACAACACAATTAGCAAAACTAGTAAATTTATTATTTTTTAAAATTTTTACTATTTTTATTTTTTTTATCATTCTTTATTAATTTTTAATTTTTTTATTATTTTTATTTTTTTATATTTTGTTTTTTTTTTTAATTTTTTAATTATTTTTTCATCTCATCTTTACCCAAACCTATCCTAACCTAAACTCATCCTAACCCAAACCCATCTTGACCTATTACCCATCCGACCTTTTCTTTAATACACCCATCCTGACCTATACTCATCCTAACTCAATCCCATCTTGACCCGTTACCCAAACCCACCCAACTTGCCCACTTTGCCACGACTAATAGTTTCCATTGGAATTTAGTGTTTTAAATTGGCTAGTTCCATGTTTTTCCTACAAATGTTGAACTAGGTTCCTTTTGGTTACTAGGATGAGAATATGAGATATATATAGTTGAGTCTCTATTTCAATAAACATGTATTCTATAGGGAAACTATCAATAATGTTGATCAATAGGCATGCTAACCAGCATGCGAAGTTCACATGAACAACAAACAACATAAATATCTAGGACATATAATATGAATATGACTGAAATAAATCAAATGAATGGATAGAATTCATGCAGTTGGTATTTTGTTTTGAAGCGCTGTGATTCTGTTCATAGAACCTTGCAAGTAGATAGGATTAATGCAAAAAATAAACCATGTCAATAGAACTATACCATGTTTGGATCTTCTTTCACCAACTTGTAAGATCCATCATCACTATGTGCTTCCTCTTTTGACTCCATCGAATTAAACCTGTAGTTTCAAAATAATAGAGTTACAAACTTACAACAAACTAATCAAAAACTAATATGACAACAGGCTATTAATTATACATCCATACATTCACAATCAATCCCAAAAGCCAAAAGGTTAAAAAAAATAAAGTAAACACAAAAGTAAAGATTCAGAGTAATAAATAAATTCAAAAGTTAAAAAATCAAAAATGAATTCTAATCAAAAGTTGTAGATCACGTAGACATCCTAAATGAGTATAATATTAATTAGACAACAGTATGTGGTAACTTTGTTTACATGATTTAGCCATTACTCACATCACTTGTACACTACAAAGGAAAAAACACAGCAACGATGACAGGCCAATAGGGAATAAGCAACGAAAGCCATGAAAATTTCTCCAACCCACATCAAAGCAATTATTATACCAATTCATAGAACATATATTGAAAACACAAATCTCTCTAAATCAGTTGAGTATCCAAACACCTCGTAAAGCCAACTATCCATAACACAAATCTGTCTAAATTAAGCCTGCAAATATTCTGATCACAATAAGACAATCAAGCAATACACCAATTAACATCCCTACATCACATAATCACTTTATTCGTGTCTCATACTAATTTAATCCAACAATACATTAGTTAACATCCTTACATCACATAATCTTCTAACTTATCACATCAAAACCAAAACCAGCTCCTCGTAACTCAACTCCAAATCTATAAACACATTAATTAAACTGCATACCTAATCATCCACTCGAAAACGGACGATTTGAACCACTAGATCTAGGCCGATTCATCACCTCATATCCACCGCCCGATTTTGGCCTCCGTTCTCCCACCTGATACCGGACCTTGCCAGAAACTCGATCGCGTAACGAATCCGGTCTGCTTCTGAATCTCCGGTTCAGGATTTTCCTCACTCCCTTGAAAACCTAGCCTCAGATCTGGTGGCTGTACGGCGAAAGGCGGTGGAGGAGACGGCTGCGACGGAGGAGCGATAGATTTAGGTGACGGACAATCAATTCTTGCCTTCAATCGTCTCTGCGGCGACATTCACATGTGGTGGATCTTGATGATAACCTAATAAACCATATAACTCGAAGACCGATGAATTTCTTAGCGAAGATTTCCCTGTGGTCGGTTCAACAAACATACCCATCACCCCTTGAAGAAGGTAAGAAAGATGAGGCCATCACCGTTTTACATGAAAAGCGAGTCGATTTTGGAAAGGGTGAACTCAATTTGGTGTTGTTGAGGTTTGTATTTTATGCCGTGAATACAAAATTCTGAATTTAGGGTTAACAAATTTGGTGAGCTCCATATAGGAGAGCGGATCGTGGCTGAAGGAGAAGATTTGGGTGAGCAGGAAAGTGAATTCTGAATTACTTATGGGAGGGAAATAGTTTTGAGATGGAATGTGAAATTCTAATTGAGAATGAATTTATAATTTTGGTTTTTAATATAACTTTAAGGGCATGTTTGGCTAAGCTTTTTGAAACAACTTATTGACTTATTGGCTTTTTGAAAAGTCATAAGCTTCAAAATGATGTTTGGCAATGAGGGTGTATGTGAGGGGGAAAAGCCAATAAGTCAATAAGTCACTCCATACTGACTTTTCCAAAAAGCCAATAAGTCAATAAGTTGTTTTGAAAAGCTTAGCCAAACATGCCCTAAAAATAATATTAAAATCGAACTATCTCTTTTTAAGAAAATTATAGAAATTGAATACTATATTCTATACTATACAACATATTATAGTACAGTCCAGTATAATACATAACATAGTATAGTATAATACATAATATAGTATAGTCTGTTGTAGGGATGAGCTCGGTACCGAACTGGTCCACTGAAAATCTCCAAAAGTAGGTACCGACACCGAATATACCCGGTGCAATACTGTTCGGTACCGGTATTTGAGGTTAAAAACCGGTAAATACCGGTACCGTACAGGACCGGTATCGAAAATGTCAAAAGTTGGTACCGAATCGGTACCGAAAATGTACCCAGTTCAGTAAATTCGGTATCGGTACCAGTACCATTTGTTCATCCCTAGTCTGTTGTGATCAATTAAGGTTAAATATGGTCCATTAACACATGTATAATCTACTATTTTACGTATTGATTCACTGAAGCCTGATGTGACACATTAAGGCATTATGATCTATTATTTTACATTGTTATATATTAAGACCCAATATGGTCCTTTAAGACATGTACGATCTAGTATTATCCATTGTGATCTATTAAGGTCAGTATGGTTCATTTAGACATGTATGATTTACTATTGTCCATTGTGATCCATTAAGGCGCAATATGATCCATTAAGACATGTATGGCCTACTATTGTCCATCGTGATCCACCAAGGCCAAGTATAGTCCATTAAGACATGTGTATTCTACTATTGTCCATTGTGATCTATTAAGGCTCAATATGGTCCATTAAGACGTACGCAATTAACTATTGTCCATTGTGATCCATTAAGGCCCAATATGGTCGATTGAGACATGTCTGATAAATTACTGTCCCTTGTGATCCATTAAGGCTCAACATGGTCCATTAAGACGTGTCTGATCTACTAGTGTTGATTGTGATCCATTAAGGCCGAATATGGTCTATTAAGACATGTATGATCTAGTATTGTCCGTTTTGATCCATTAAGTCCCAATATAGTCTATTAAACTACAAATATCAGTTTTGAAGGAAATTACTAAAATAAAAAAATAAAATATATTACTTTATATACTTTAATATTTTTAAAAAATGTTGTCTATAAAATTAAAAAAATGTATGTAAACGTAACTAATATACATACGTTCACGTATTATATAGAAGGAAACGTCTAACAGAAAATGTGGTTTACAAAAAATAATAATTAATAATAGTTTGAATTTTTAAATATGCAGTGATTTTTTATTTTAAATAAAATATAATTTTTTACAGAGAAAAATGCTCGGATAGTCCCTGTGGTTTGCTCATTTTTCACCTTTAGTCCATAACTTTCTAAAATTACAGCTATAGTCCCCAACTTTTGCAATTTCGTTCCCGGATAGTCCCTGGTGCGGATGAGGGTTAGTTTTTAGTGTTAAATGGATGTGAAATGATCAAAATACCCATACTGTTAAATCAATACATAAAAAGTTAAAAAGAAATATAATTAATATTAAATAATTTATGTATGACCCACCACCAACCCCACCCACCTTATCTTCCCCAATCTTCACCACCACCATCTCAACCTTTCATCACCAACATCGGTTTCTTTTTCTTGTGGAACATGAATTTCAAATAAATGAAAGATTCTGCCTTTTTTTGGATTATCGATTAATGAATTTCAATTATTAGCACTTGAGTTATTATTCTGGCCATCATCAAACCTGCAATAACTTGTCATCATCAAACTTGCAACCTTCAATAATAATCCGGGTGTCATCCGCCGTCACATCGTTTTTCCGCTCATGAACAATCGCTGCAATGTCTCCGGCAATCAGTATCAGAAGTGGCGGTAATAGTGATGATGGAAGGGTGGAACGGGGCTAGTGATGCCGGAATGATGACGATGAACTATGCTGCTACCACTAGGTAAGACGGATGAAACAATACAAGATAAGTAAATATGAAAAGGAAAGATTCTGCCTTTTTTGGTCAAAACTATGATGCTATATCATTTAATTAAAGAGGAATATGTTACCTTTATTTTTCAGGAGTGAAAACCATGTTTGACAAGAAAAAGAAACTGATCTTGGTGGTGGTGAAAGGTGGAGATGGTGGTGGTGGTGAAGAGTGGGGAAGATAAGGTGGGTGGGATTGGTGGTGGGTCCCACATAAATCATATAATATTAATTATATTTCTTTTTACTTTTTAGGTATTAATTTAACAGTATGGGTAATTTTGTAATTTCACATCCACGTAATACCAAAAACTAATCCCCATCCATGTCAGGGACTATCCGGGAACGAAATTGCAAAAGTTGGGGACTATAGCTGTAATTTTAGAAAGTTAGTGACTAAAGGTGAAAAATGAGCAAACCACAAGGACTATCCGAGCATTTTTCTCCTTTTTAAATGAGAATTCTTTTAGAGGGGGAAGTTGTAGGATAAAATATATTGGGGGTAAGTTTAAACTTTAGGATAAAATATTTTAGGGGGAAGTTGTAGGATAAAATATTTTGGGAGGAACATTTAAAGATGTATTATGTGTGGCTAAATGTGTTTTAAAATAATAATTTAACTAAATATAATTTAGATAAGGATAATAACTTTTTTTATCAACTTTTGAATTAATAATCTCCTTATCTTATTTTTTCAATTTTTTTCCTATTAAACAATAGTTTAACTAAATATAAGTTAGATAAGGATAATAACCTTTTAGAAAATTTGAATTAATAATAATAATAATAATAATATATTTTTTTTATTTTCTCTTTAACAATTTTCAAGTTTTTCCCATAATTTGCTATTGGAAATTAACCATGATGTTCATATTACATAAACAATAACAACTATAGGAAATTAACCCTTATGTTTATATAATGTTTTTTTTTATAACGCTAAAAAGATGACATACAAAAACAGTTTCATAAATTTATTAAATTTTGTACAACCATGACATTTTTTTCTTGACACGCATTTAAATGTCATAAAATAAGCGGGTGTCATTAATCGCGTGTCAAGATAGATCTTGTTTTTTAATGACGCTAAAAAGATGACACATAAAAAGTGTGTCATAAATTTTGTAAAATCATGACATTTTTTTCTTGACAGACACTTTCGAATGTCATAAAATGAGTGTGTGTCATTGTTTGTGTGTCAAGATAAATCTAGTTTTATTTATGACGCTAAAAACATGACACACAAAAAAGAATGTCATAGATTTATTAAATTTTGTAAACAATGACATTTTTTTCTTGACATACGCTTTTGAATGCCATAAAATATGCGTGTGTCATTGTTCGCGTGTCAAGAGGAGTGTATTTTCTAGTAGTGATATTTTATTTTATTATATTATTATTATTACTATTATCGTCTCCTCCATCACATCACGGATATGGATTTATCCAAAAATCCATATTGCGCTCATCGTATTTCCATACGAGACGCTCTCCCACCTGTCGCATTCTCTCACTGCTTTCTAAAATTTCCTCACCAAATGTCCTAAGTTCTTGCACGTTTTCTGCACTCATTGGGGGTGCATGTTCTAGGACTGGGTTCAGAACTCTTTGCTGTTGCAATTTTCGCATTCTTTTCCTACGTGCAAATGCTTCCTTACTGAACCATCCTCTTTTCTTATGAGGGAATGGCTCTTCTGACTGAGCTTTAAAGGCAAACATCCCTTCTTCCTGATCAGCAGAATACCCAGAAAGGGCAGACTGTGAAAAGGTACCTTCATTCCTAGGTGAATCAGACAACTGACGACACATGTCTGAGGGTCCTTGATCACTCATACTGTAAACTAACAAATAGTCAAATAACACAAAACACATAATCACATAAATTATTTCCTAACACAAAATTTAGAATTTAAGTGTCAGCAGAACACTTCTTTGGCTTAGACCAGTGGCTAGGCTCTGATACCACCTTCTGTCGCAACCCCCGATCCCTTATCTGTCCCGGGAACGGGCGGATACGAACTCAGAGTTTCGGTGGTATCAGTTGGTTAATTTGGCAGCGGAAATTACATCAGGACCGTAGTTAGGAAATATTTATCAGTGTAAAACCACCATATTTGATATTAATAATCACATGAGAAAAACCCAAGTTTCTTATTACAATACATTTATAGGGATAAACCCTATTTTATTGAATTTAAAACATCGTCTTTTAGGTAACTTTTATAGTCACATTTTTCCCAAGCCTTCAGTGCTCTCCAGCTGGCTTTTTACTAATTGGCTGTCACATTGTGTTACCTGAAACGCGTTTTAAAAACATTTGTCAGTGGAAAATACTGGTGAGTGAATCCCAGTTTAATCAAGAACATTTTATCAATTAAAACAGTATTGAGAGCGATCACATTGTTTATTTCTACACAATTACTCATTCAGTACTGTCAATCCTGACTGGTGGGTCATATTACACATTGGCTAACTCGTTGTCCAATGGTAACGTATTGTCGTCCCGACTTACTACTCACAGTGTAGTAAATTTTGTATACAAAACCCCAACATACCGACAGTAACTGAAGAACTACAAAGACTCAATCACCGCTTAATCACATTGTAAAACATTTAAGGTTTTGTAAAACATTACAAAAAGGTTAACAAAAATTGGATAAACTCACATTGCTATCTTAGACTTCGCGTAAAGGTTTCCTGGGATTAATCTATAATTTACACAAATGTACATATCATAACCCTTTGAAAATATTAATGATACCCTCCCCGAGACAGTATTCCAACAACTACGTCGGGCAGAACCACGACAGTTGTTACGGAACCCTAAATCAATCGGGCAGCGTATCTAGTACGAAACTGAGGTTATAATACTTACAACGGAGCAAAACCTCGCTAATTAGGGGATACAATACCCGCGTATTACTTCTACTACTCATAAATTCGCTTAAGAAAGAAAAGAAATGAACGAGGAATACTGAAACCCAATGCCTCCTTATACAGTTGCTAAACTTGACTCTCACGCGGCCCGCGTAAGCGTAGACGAACGTCAAAGCTAGTCAACGGACTAGCTTGTCCGGCTCATCAGGTAGGTCCGCCACGATGTCGACACGTGTCGGCCTAGGGTGTCTCTGCGTTATTGATCTCACGCGGCCCGCGTAAGCTTAGGGGGAATCTTACGCGGCCCGCCTAAACTAAAGAAATCAGCGAAATCAGGTTTTAACCCTGATACCGCCCGCGTAAGTGGTTGGGGTGGCCCACCTCAACTTATATTTTCAGTTTTTTAATTATTTTAAATACTATACTGTATTTCGGGCTCGGTTTTCACATCCGGGGTGTATTTAAAGACATATTGGAACATTTTAAAATATACTAGAGTGTCGGAATTATTATGAGGGTGTCGGGTTATTTGAGGGTTGTTACAGCTACCGTCGACCACCACCACCCATTGTCGTCGCCGCCACTACCACCCGTTGCCACCACCATCGACCACCATCGCCACCACCCGCCACCATTGACCACCGTCACCCCAACCACTACCTCTACCCTTTGCCGGCCACCACCACCATCCTCCGCGGCCACCTCCCGCTACCGTCGACCACCACCACCCACCGTCGTCGCCACCACCATCGACCACCATCGCCGCCCCCGCATCCACCGACAACCGCCACCCCGACCACGACCGCCACCCTCCGCCGACCACCACCACCATCCTTCGTGGCCACCACCCGCTACCGTCAACCACCACCACCCACCGTCATCGCCACCACCATCGCCGCCACCTGCCACCGCAGACCACCGCCAACCCATACCATCATCGCCGCCATCGCTAATAACCGTCACCCACCGACCACCGCCACCGACCACTGCTACCACCGACCACTGCCACCCATCGCTGCCACCGCCACTAGCCGCCACCGATCACCGCCACCACCCATCACCAATTTAATTCATTCCTCTTTTCTTACCAACCAAACAACACAATGTAATGATTTATTCCTTTCATGGTAACCAAACAGGACTATGGAATATAATGATCCATTTCATTACCTCGTGCATTCCATTCCCTCATCTATTCCATTATGCCATACCAAACAGACCCTAAGTATTTTTTTTGAGTTTATATTTCTTTGGGTCTTTCATCTGTTCTTTTTATGAAAGGTTAATTGCATTAAAGTATAAAAAATATTTTTTCTTTTCTTTTTCTTTTATTTTAAAGTATAAAAAAGTATTTTTTTCTTCTTTTCTTTTATTGTAATTTGTATGTAATTTATAATGCCGATTATGAGAATTCCAGTGTCTTTGTCCGAGCCCAGAAAACACGTCCCTTAGGCCTTAAAGATACAGATGATGTAAACTTTTTTTTTTGCAGCTCATTGTTGTAGTTTATTATTATTATTATTATTATTATTATTAGTAGTAGTAGTAGTAGTAGTAGCAGTAGTAGTAGCAGTAGCAGTAGCAGCAGCAGCAGCAGCAGTAGCAGTAGCAGTAGTCGTAGTCGTAGTAGTCGTAGTAGTAGTAGTATTTTAAACTAAAATAGGTATTGGGCTAATATATAATAGGCTTAAGTTATTAATTTTGAGATTGGTAGTTTGAAATGCGCATAAGATCTAAGTTTATGTTTTACACGTGTTTTCTATTTATATGTGTGTGTGTGTATATATATATATAGGTACGGAATCAGGAGAAAACGCCCTAAAGTGTGAGAACGGTGAGAAAGGATGCTGGTCTAACACGTGGCACGCGACATAGTAAAGGGTGGAGGGGATTTTTCGTCCTTTTATATTCTTTTTTTAAACGCGTCTCACAACACCTCTCCATTTTTTTGCGTTTAACAAATACATGGCGTTCTTATTGTTTTTTAGATCAGGAGCATAGTAAATATTTTGGCGTTATATGTGCGCCCCAAATTGAATAAAATCATTTAGTAATTATAAGTTATTTTCCTCCATGGCGTTTCCCAAATTCATTAGGCGTTTTTGTAGATTTCAACAGTTTATATAGGTTATCAAGGTAAATTCGTTCATGGCATTTTTAAATTCATCAGAAATTTAAAAGAGTACAACTAAGACGAAATCAAACAAAAACTAATAGTCTTCTGTGGATGGTATTACATCTGAGATGTAACCATCGCTTTGTTTATCACTCTTCTCAGACTCATCATCATCATCTTGTTCATTGGCGTATAAAGCCATAATCTCGTCTCTTCTTTGTTCCATCCTATACTTGAATATATTCACAAAGCTGGATCTAACATTGTTCAAAGGTGCTAAATCACAGAGTTGTTCGATAAGATGTAGTCTATCTGTGTTCAGCTCTTCGTCCATTGTAAATGAATAATCCCTCCCGTGTTGAAAGCTCACCCTCACCGTTCTTGCTTGTTCATTTAGAATCCAACTGGTAACTTTTGGTAGATCATTATCTTCAACATCATCATCATCATCATCATTTCCTGGAAATTTTCTCTCTAATCTTTTTATTACCCTTCGATATCTCTCACAATCGTAGGCCACTGGGACTCCAAGGGCTAGAATATCCTTCTGAACGGATTCATCCATACTAAGTATGGCTTTGATTGTTTTGACTTTCACCCTTCTCCTGTCAGCGAACTTAATGACGAAACGTCCCTCTGACCTCTCAAACCTCCATGCAATAACATGTGCCATTTTTTTAATTATATGATGTTTTAGACAAGATGTGGCGTTTTTAGTGAATGTGTGGAGTGTGAAGCTTTTGTTTAGCTGTTGTACTTATATAATGAGCTTTTTTTTTGCGCCAGATAGATATTTGTTTTTGGCGGTAAAAAACATCAGTAATTTTCTTGATGTGTATTTTTTTATCAATTGTTGTGCCATGTAGGATGCAGGCCTATAATGTGATAGACAATTATGGCGTTTTGAAAAGATAAATAAATTCAATTTCCCATGTAGTGGCTTTTAATATAATAAATATTTAGCAATATGTTCCCGTCTCTTCATTTTACTGTTTGCAGTCACTGTTTTGTTCAGTTTCATCTGTTAAGGCTGTAACACTTTCCACTTTTTCAGGATTTGGTGTTTTGTTTTTTATTGCGTTTAGATAAAGATGGCACGTTGTTTTATACATTGTTTTAATGGCGTTTAGTCAATTAGTATTGTTTCTAATAATACATTGTTTGGCATTTTATATAGCAACAACGTGCTTTGCTAGCATCCGTTCTCAAAGTTTTCATATTATTAAGCGTTTTGGTGTTTGTAGTTTTTGGCATTTTATACTCAATTTTTTTTATTAGTAGAGAATTAGATAATAAACAATAGAGAATTAGATAACAAACAATAGAAAATGAAAAATAAAAATAAAAAATGCTAATCTAATTTCTCATCCAAATCTTCACTGTCATCAGCATCTTCTTCTTGAATTTCTTTTGGCGTTTTGAACCTTTTTGAATACCTTAGCTAGATGCCGATTTTCCTACATAATGCCCGTCTTTAGAAGAAGCTTGTTTTAGTGGCAATCTGTATTTTGGTTTGATATATTCTTGTTTGGTGACATGTTGAAGATCAACGCCTGCTCGAATGCTATTATAATAGTGGAGTCCAAAATAGCATTTTTTACACTGGTATTGATCCTTTCATGCCATCAATATATACATCAAGAACAAAGCTTACATGATGACATATCAGTGTCATCAGTCTCTTTTTCTTGAATATTTGTCCATCTCACTCAGCAAAAGCTTATAGAGATACCCACCTCAGAGAAGAATCCATTCAGTGAAATTTCATTCAGAACAATACTCAATATAGAAGAAACGAGGTTTCCCATTTGTGGTTTTTTTAACTATTTTTTGGCGTTTTAAAGTGAGTGGTTTCTAGGAAACATGGTTGTTTTTTGGTGTGATCAATTGATTGTGCAGAGACGTCTCTCTTATAGGATGTTTTTGGCACATAGTTTAGGCGGGATTTTATTATAATAAATGTAAAACCTCGTAAATTCGTGTCCAATAATGTGTTGACACGTGTCCTGAATCTTAAACATGCTTAAAAGTTGGCTAAGAGGGACTAATTTTGTCAAAATTGAAAACTATGAATGTGAAGGGACTAAAAGTGTCAACATGCTGAAACTAATCCTCTGAGTGACCTTATACGGTGTCCGTATTCTCATATGAGCCACTTGTTGGACGAGAGGAGTCGTTTGCATAATTGTTTGATAGTTGCGTAATTGTTTGAAAGTTTGTGCGACGAAGGGTTAAAAGCGTCAACATGTTAATTCTTAGCTCTGAGTGACCTTTTAACAAACCCGGAGCTTTATGATGTTCAATCATACTCCCGGGAATGCCTAATATTAGCTAATTAGGGCTTTGATGTCGTTAAACGATAAAACGCGCAAGTTTGCGAATTAAAGGGGTTAAAAGCGTCAACATGTTAATTCTTACCTCTGTATGACCTTTTAACGAACCGAGAGCTTCATGATGTTTGATCATACTCTCGGGAATGCATAATGTTGGCCAATTAGGGTTTTGTGCCATAAAATGATAAAATATGCAAGTTTGCAAGTTAAGGGGTTAAAAGCATACAAAAGTTAATTTATACCTCTGAGTGACCTTTTAACGAACCGAGAGTCTTATGATGCTTGGTCATACTCTTGGGTGTGCCTAATATTGGCCAAGGATGGTTTTTTTTATCATAAAAACAACAATACATGAGCGTTTGGAAGTACAGGGGCCAAAAGTGACAACAAATGAAACTTTTCTATACTGACCAAAGGCTTACGGACCGCAGGGATAGACTCATACAGTCCGTATGGGGTACTTATAGGTCAACTTTGGCCTTGTTCCCCACTCCAAGCTTCCAAAAACCTTCAAAATGATTCTATGGGCTTGTTCCTTGTTTTGTACATATACTAGGGCACTTGTAATCATCTTAGAAGGCCCCTAAACACCTGGAAATCATCCAAGAACCCTCCAACAACTATAAATAGGTGTGGTTTTTCATTTCAAAACTTGCACCATTTCTTGTTTCTTCTATATCTCTCAAAATTGGAAGTTCCTGAGCAATTGGGAGCATCCTCTGAGTTTTATTAAGCCCCTAGGACCACTTGTTAATGTTCCTTTCATGGCTTATTCAATTTATAGGCGTTTAAAGCCAAAAAGTCAAGCGTTTACAATAAACGCGTTGACTTTTAGTTAGACCTTAAATGGTCAAGCCATTGTTCGCAACGAACATGGCTACGTCATCGTAATTAGGTAGGTGTTAATCCCTCAAAAGGGCACCTCCTAAGAATCACGTTTGCTTGGTCAATTGACGAGTCAACGTATTGACATTTTAAAAAGTCAATGGGTCAGATTTCAAAATAATTGCGATCTTAGTTTAAGAGTGTTCTAAAATATGTTTTATCACTTAAACAACTTAATATCGTTTAAGAGTGTTCTAAAATATCGTTTTGTGGTTTTGGTTGGATGTTTATTTGGATTTATGAAATGTATCATATCACTTTATTTCAATATTCGATAATAATTGGTATTAATATTATAGATTATATGTATTTTTAATATTATTTAATATACTAATTTATACAAATATCCAATAACAATTTATTCCATGTTAAAAAAAAATTAAGCTATTTTTAGCTAAGCTAAATACACGGTTAACCACCCATAACCGACCCGCTATAACCATCAAAACCGAATAACCATAACCACCATAACTGATCGGTTATGGTTATGGTTATCCATTAACCGACATCGCGGTTATGGTTATGGTATTAGGTCAAAACCGACCCAAACCGACCCATGCACACCCCTAGGTACCGGTACTGAATTTACCGGACCGGGTACTTTTTCGGTACCGATTCGGTACTGACTTTTGACATTTTCGGTACCGGTTCGATACAGGTATTTACCGGTTTTAACCCTCAAATACTGGTACCGAACCGGTACCGGTACCGAACCGTACCGGACCGGGTATATTCGGTACCGGTACCCACTTTTGGGGATTTTTGGTACCGGACGGTACTGAGCTCATCCTTAGTTCTAACTAGGTTTAACAGGTTGGAAACTTCTAATCGTCGTGAGTTCTTTATAATGGTTCAATCTGTAAAACTAAACAACACCATTAGGCTCGTCACGAGAATGAGAGGTTGAGATTCTTCTTGTAACCACCCTCTAACGTTAGAATAAGAAATCTCTTTAGTGAGTAAACGTGGGAGTGTAAGCAAGAAGAATGAAGTAGTTTCATCTAAATGAAATGAGAGTCTGATATTTACAGCCGGGATGATGAGAAGGTATTGGGAAGACGTTGCTTTTGGAATATCCTTTTTGTCCCCTTCCTGTTGACCATTAGTGGAGGCAGAGGAGGGTGTGTATTCACGGAATGTCACTGGACGTCGCTATCGGGATGTCGTTATGGTCTCCTTTATGATAACCGCTAGGGGAAATTAGGGAGACTAGAAAGCCGTGGAACCTGATTGGCGACGTCGCCATCAACTGTCCTTTTGGTCCCTCACGCGATAACCCCTAGTGGAGATCAAAGAAATAGTGATTCCTAGAACGTCATTGGCTACGCACCGTTTTCAGGATGCAATTTTTGTCTCCCCTATCCTAGCGTGTCTGACGTTTATCTTTACTAACTGCTTGGGTTACGGGTTGAATTTGGGGACGTGTGAGAGGTCCGGCCCATATCTCTTGGGTTACCAAATATAATTGTTTAGGGTGGGCGGTATCGTCTCGGGGAGTTTGATCAGGGAGGGGGGTTGCCAAGCGGGGAGGAGGAGAGAAGTGGTGTGGGCGGTGAGTATTCACCGAAGGTGAAGAAGAGGTGATGGAGGAGAGAGAGGGGACTTGACCATTATTCAACCAATCATTTTTTTAAATTGAGTGGGTGTTTGAACCCTTGCCAGTGATTGAGTGCAAAATGAGGAGTGAAATGGAGACTTGACATGGCATGATATTATTGGCTAGAGAATAACTCAAACACCCTAAGTGATAGAACGATACCCTCCACCCTTAACATTGTAGATATGGTTTCTAAGACCATGCGTAGTCGTTGGGGTGAATAATGTCTCACCCTTGGGCGTTTTGCGCCATGTGGCAGCCCAGTCAGCAATGAGGCGTTTTTTCTAAAATGGGTGTAGTGGGGATATGGACATTATGTTAAAAGGGGTGTAAAGAATTAAAAAAATAAAATAAAACCATGAAAAAAATTGATTGGTTAAAGAAGAAAAGAGTTAGATGTGATTGGCCCATCAAATAGGGCTTGGGCGTGCTTTTAAAAACGCCTGGAACCAAAAACCACAAAACACGCCCATGGGGATGGCCTTGCCGGCGTTTTGGGGCGTGGAAGAAAGCAAAAATGCCCACAAAACCGCCCACTACGTATGTTCTAAGATATTATTAAGATCTGTCGGCTTGTTCTTAAATGTTTTGGCATGTAGAAACGCCAAAAAATGGGGAGATAAAAGAGACTCCACCACCCGGCCAGATCTAATGACTAGTTAAACAAACAGACCAACCACCACACACAGTAGACAGACACACTCCTCTTCCTCCATCCAGAGCCTTAATTACACCATTTTATTTATTATCGCTGATTCGATTCTCTTTCTTTCTTTCTTTTTTATTTACAAAATCTGCTGCTGCAGTCGGTGCACGTTAGGTGTGCCATTTACCCCACCTCCCCTGTTTTTCTTCTTTCTTTCTCAATTCATTCACTCCCTCGGATTTTGAAAGGAGATCTGGGTTTGGGAGAAACCTGAAGATCCGACCAAAAGAAAAGAAAAGAAAACCCTAATCTGGTTAAGTCGATGATGGGTAGCAATAGTTTGGTTTGCCCAATACTTGGATTTGCATCCATCTTTGTATTTGTTTACTTGTCTTTTGGGGATTTGTTGAGTGTAAGTTACAAAAATTGTCACACCCCTTTCTGCGGCGGAAGCACGAGGTGTGATCATGAAAGGTTCTCATTGCATACGAAGAGTAAACATGCTACATGCTCGTAAAATAACATTCAAATACCATAATTTGAAAACATACGTTAGCGTTTACATCGCTAACTCGCATAAAACATTGTCTTAAAAAGTTTACAACTTTATTTAAAGATGAACATAAGCGACATCCACAAGCATAAGCAAGACCACGCGCACATCCATCCTAGTTACCTGAAATACATGTGAGTTTTGGAAAAACGTCAACATAAAGTTGGTGTGAATTCATGCAGTTTTGTATTTCACGTTTGTATACTTTGTATAAAAACATAGTTGTGAATAAATCAAGTTTTTCTTGAGTACTCCACGTACTTCAAGTTATATATCAATCTTCTTGAGTACCCCACGTACTTCAAGTTATATATCAATTTTCTTGAGTACCCCACGTACTTCAAGTTATATATCAATTCTAGTATGGTATGAATTTTATATAAATACAGTATTTCTGTAAATATCAGGATTGTTAATGGGTTGCAAAGCCATTAACATGTGACACGACATAGGAAGTCACCAAACCTAAGGCATTTAATTGGTATATTCTGAGACACAAAAGCACTACTCGATTCTCGCCCTCACCGAGAGTGTGGCTGCCAGGCACCCATTAGATCTAACCTTTTGTTCTGCGGTCTAGGTATATTGTTGATTAATGGTGCTTCTGTACCCTATTCGTGACACTATTTCTCATAACGCATCCTACTTGGTTCTCGTCCTCACCAAGCGCGTTTCTTGTTATCAATTCTCATAACGCATCCTACTTGGTTCTCGTCCTCACCAAGCGCGTTTCTTATTATCATTTCTCATAACGCATCCTACTTGGTTCTCGTCCTCACCAAGTGCGTTTCTTATTATCTTATATTTCGTCACACTTGGTTCTCGTTCTCACCAAGTGTACTTCTTGTATTCTTATATTTCATCACACTTGATTCTCGTTCTCACCAAGTGTGCTTCTTATATTTATATCATACCAATTATAAATATTGTACATTTGTACATGTATTTCACCCCCGAAGTTATAAAAACTGAAAACAGTTAAAGAAAAGGGGGAGCATGAACTCACAACTTTGCGTTCCTTGCGTCGTAAACTTCACCGGATTTGCTTAATTAACGTCGTAACCTATACGCGTTTTCTTAACGTTAGTCACTAGACTTGCGTCGCACAAGTACAATCACTCTCTTTTGTGTATATTCTTGTGTTAAAAATATTCTATATTTTTAACTACGTATCTTACTTATATTATTTTCTCTAAAATTAATATAAGTATCTTGTGTTTTGCACTTTGCACCCGAATTATGTATCTTGTATGTTGTATGTGTATTTTTATGTTTATACTCCTCATGAGTATTTAGTGTATTTTTAGGTCTTAATACACTATCACGTATAACACATACTTTATACACTTAGCACAAAAGTTGGTGATAAAATAATATATATTTTTCTCTCAAAAATATACATACTTATATCCATTTTTATTCTTGAAGAAATCCTCATTTCTTATCACCAAAAATTAGGGAAACCTTGGTAGTAACCTTAAATACATTTTTAGGGAATAAGTTTCTCAAAAACTTATATTTTTCTAAGTGTCAAAATTTATAAAAATTTTGACAGAGTTTCCCCTAAAAATGGAGGTTTCCCATGTTTTCAAAACATGTGTTTATTTTCTTTTAAATTGTCAACAATCATCAACAACAATTATCAACAATAATCATCAACAATAATCACTAATTCCTCCATTTCATGAACTTGAATATTTACAAAAATGTGTAGTAACTTACTAGCACATTTAGTAAGTCTTGTTATCTTTAAAAATAATTTTAGTTTCTTAAAAACTTTATTCTTAAAGAATATGAAGTTTCACAACTTCTAGTCGAGATTCACAAAAATATTTCTTTGTTAAATTTTCTTGTGACACATGTGTCTACACACTTTTTGGTTCTCAAAAATGTCTCTATTTCGAGAAAGATCCGGCTTTTTAAACATGATTTCGTCATACACTTGGTTATTCAAAAATACCACTTGTAGATCCGTAGATCTACTAATTTTGAACAATATTTCATAAGTAAAATCGTTTTTACACAAGTTCATGATTAGTGTGTCGTAGAGTTTCATCATTTAACCCTTTTACACTTGAACATACTCTATGTCATGTTTCATGAACATGACCAATCTGGGTTAGATGATGATCCGAGCTACCACAACATAGATCGGCACTAAATAGTTACACAAAACAAGTCTTACAAGTTTTACACAACATCATAGCTTTTAACCATCATTTTTAACATTTTAGTAGACTTTTAACACTTCATCTTGTAAGTTCATGAGTTTTAACCGTCATATCTTATTTTAACCACTTTAAAATAGATCGAGAGGGCGTTTAAAGCAACTTACTACTAGCTCGAGGCTAGGGAAGAAACTAGTCAAAAATCGAGTGGATAAAAGCAAATGGTGGAGGTTCTTCGCAATCCGAGTGCACCGAGCCTCCTTATACGTGATCCTTAACCCTTGTATATACTTGGAATTGGAAGATGGAAATCGAAAGATGGTGGTGGTGCCTTGGTGGTTCTCGGCCGAGGGTGTTAGAGGGAGAGAGCAAGAGGGTGTGTTGTGGTGATGAGATGATTAAATGTTGGATGTTTACTTATAACTACAATTTCATTGTCCAAGGGTTCTTGTGTTCCCTTAAGTACACACACGCAATCATATTATATCCTCATCAAATCTAAGTAATATTTAGATGATCTTAAGAAGATTACACAATTCTTGTATTTGGGCATGTGGGCCGATTTTTAAGCTAGTGGGGAGGGGGTCTAGTTGTAACTTTTAACCATTTCTCATCTTTAATGATCTTGCAAAATCATGTAGGATCCAAGGAAGATCATGGAATATCTTGGCAAGATTTAGTGGGATTTAGCAAGATCAAGAAGGACACTAGTGGGGCCACTACATGGGGCCGTCCACTTTATAGGGGGGGGGGGGGGGGGTTACGTGTAAATTGCAAGATCTAAATTAGATTTACCAAATCTAAGTGTATCAAAGTGAATCTATGAAAGATCTTGTGAATCTATGAAAGATCTTGTAAGATTATTATGGATTTGGAAAGATCTAGTAAATATTTGGATGTTCCGGGTAATGTCCGGTTGTTCGGTTAAATACCGGTTCTTTAAAGTGCTAAATTACACTTTTTAGTACCCCTTTAAGTACCTTTTTGTATCCCTTTTAATTCCCAACACTTAGGGAAATATTCCGGATAATAAAATGACATTTCTGCATAATATTTATATGTCTAAATGCTGATTTATTGCTGAATTATATAAATTCTGCACTTAAAGTGCGTTTCGGGTGCTTTTTAGTGCTTATTTTTGCTTTCGTATTGCATATATATTAACCCTTGTATGTACTCTTGGGTTTTAATGCATTCTTGTTGTCGGACCTACACCTAGGCTCCAATTCTAATGTCTGACTGCTTTCTGCAGTTCCGTTGACACATAGTGTCTTACCGGTGAGTTTACTTAGTATTTTTGACGCAACGCTCTCGTTTATGCATAAAGCAATATTTTGTAGTATACAACGTGCATGAATTCACTTGTTTAATCATGTGTTCAGACATTGCTGACAATTAAGCACATAATTGCAATCATTAAACAATAATTAATGTGTACGGTAATTACCGGTTTGGGCCAGTTGTCACAGTCTCCCCCCGTTAAAAGAATTTCGTCCCGAAATTCAGGCTGAACTCACTCTCGCATGAGTCTTCTTGAATAGGTGGGGATACTTTTTCTTGAACTGGTCTTCACGTTCCCATGTGTACTCGGGTCCGTGCTTAGAGCTGCAACGTACTTTGACAAGCTTCACACTGCTCCTCCTGGTCTTGTTGACTTTCCAGTCAGTAACCTCAACGGGTTGCTCTGTAAATCGGAGGGCTTCATCAATATGCACTTCATCCATCGGGATGATCACGTTTTCTTTTGTTGGACTCTTCTTCAGGTTGGATACATGAAACGTATCATGTACTCCCTTAAGTTCTTCCGGTAACTCCAACTTGTATGCCACGGTACCAATTCTCTTCAAAATTCTGAATGGTCCGGTGTATCGTGGATTCAGCTTTCCACGCTTCCCAAATCTGACTACGCCCTTCCAAGGTGAGACTTTTAACAACACTTTGTCTCCCACCTTGAATTCTACTGATTTCCTTTTCGGATCGGCGTAGATCTTTTGTCGTTCTCGAGCCGCCTTAATGCGCTCTCGGATCTGCGCAATCTTGTCGGTTGTCTCTTGTACAAGTTCAGGACCAACCATACGCTTATCTCCGGCATTTGCCCAACATAAGGGCGATCGGCATTTGCGGCCATACAGAGCTTCAAACGGCGCGGCTTTTATGCTCGTATGATAACTGTTATTGTAGGAAAACTCAACTAAAGGTAGATGAGTATCCCAGCTGCCGCCTAGATCCATGACACATGCGCGAAGCATATCTTCTAACGTTTGTATAGTCCGTTCGCTCTGGCCATCTGTTTACGGATGGAATGCCGTGCTTAGATCTAACTGAGATCCAAAGGCTTTGTGACAACTCGAGTTTTCGACTTTCACTTTCGCATTAAATGCACGTTGACTTTGACTGTTTAGTTGTTGACCTGTTTGACTTCGTAACTGTACACTTTGTGTTATGATAAAGTGTAGTGTACTTGCATGGTTATGTGTAATATGATAGCTTGCATACTGTTTGAAAACTTAGACTTGTAAACCATAAAACAACTCGACGAAACAAGTGAGATTCGCCAAGATCGATCTCGACGAAACAGATCAGTTTCGTCAACACCGTCTCGACGAAACAGGCTGTTTCGCCAAGCCCAGTTTCGCCAAGCCCATTAAGGGCCCAGAACGGTAATTCGTCCATATTAACGTGAACCGACTTCTGTTTCCACAATTTCGGCGAACAAGAAACCCTAGAACTCTCTTCTGCGCGATACGGCCACAACCATCGTTCACCATCATCCCTAGCTCTCAAATCCTTGTTCCTTCATCTCAAATCGGTTAGTGTGGGTTTGTTAATCGATTCTATGTTTCAGTATTATATAGATTCTTGCTGGTGCATATGATTGATGTGTGTTACTACTGTGATGAGAGTATGATGGTGATGATATAGATTTCGATTATGTATGATGTAGTAGGATATATATAAATGTTATGCGAAACTTGACACAATCGAATGCTCGGTTCTGAATGTTGTTTATATGGCTTAATTCTGATTACATTAGTATCTTGATAGGGATTGATGTGATGATGTTGTATGTTATTTGATATGCTATACACATAAACTAGGGTTTATGCTAGACAATGATTCTTGGATGGTTGATTTATGATGATTCGATATGCACATTGATCTTCATATGATTTCTGCTATTGATGACGGCTGCTAGAATGATTAGGGTTTATGTGTTATTCGCATTCTGCTGTAACTGATGTCTGCTAAGCTGATCTGTCCGACGAAACAGGACTCTCGGCGAAACAGAATGTGTTTCGCCAAGAGTCATCGACGAATTAGAATCCTGTTTCGCCAATTAAGACCACGACGAAACAGAACGTGTTTCGTCAACTGTGTGTTTCGCCAACTTATGTGTTTCGTCAATATCTGTGTTTCGCCAACATGTGTGTTTCGCCGAATAGCTGATCTGTGCAGGAACTTGAGTTAATTCTGTTAAGTGTTAACTGGAATATGTAACTGCTGTTAAATGTTAAACATGACTGGTGTGATTGTGATTACGTGTTACCTGCTTACACATGAACAACTTAAACACAAACTGATTATGTATACGTGCGTACTTTAGGACGTGATTGATTAACTATGAGCACACTTAGCATACCGAGCAAACCAAGGTGAGTTCACACACTTTCTAAGGCATGGGATTCCCGGTGGTTGGGAATGGGTTAAAGAAATTAAAAGGAACCTACATATCCTCCTTGGGTAGGATATGTACCGCCATCCTCCATGGGTAGGATGCCAATATTAATCCTGCGTATTCTCCTTGGGTAGAATACGTACGTTCGTCCTCCTTGGGTAGGACAACAACCTTAACTATACTAGAACGATCTTCGCAAACATGCCTGGAATGGCCGCGAACTATACTAGAACGATCTTCGCAAACATGCCTGGAATGGCCGCGAACTATACTAGAACGATCTTCGCAAACATGCCTGGAATGGCCGCGAACTATACTTTAATCTTCGCAAACATGCCTGGAGGGCCGCGATACAAATATAACTAGTCTATAAAACATGGGAAACCCCCACTAAACTTCGCAAACATGCCTTGAGGGCCGCGATGCTATTACATACGATACATGATTACTAATCGAACATACGATTTACGAAATGAACATTATCACTAAATAGCCAACTGTGAACTCGCTCAACTAGTTGTTGACTCTCTGTTACATGCCTTGCAGGACCATAGGTACTTACGGAGCTTGCACGGGAGGCACGGTCGTTGTGGACATGGATCGTGAATGTGTTGTTAAACATTATAACATTTTGTACTTAAACTGATGTTGGGTTTTTACATTAATGCTTCCGCTACACACTTGTTTATATTTGGTTTTGTAAACACCTATCGTATTGATGAATGACTTTTGATATTTATGTACTTATGTTCAATATGATTGGTGGCTTGATCCTGGTCGTGTCACGCCTCCAAGCGGTGGTACTCCGCGTGTGGATTTTGGGGGTGTGACAGATTGGTATCAGAGCCATTGGTTATAGAGAACTTGGTTTTAATAAAGGGAAAACGATTTTTGTTAAAACCAGACTATAACCAGAACAGTGCTCTCAACGATCCACAACGACGCTTCGCTCCACGTGCAAGGCTCAACATCATAGGTACTACTATTCATGTTACTTTACCTACATGCTAGAATTACATAGAACTTTGCTCGTGGTATGCTCAGATTACAGAACCTACTATACGTTATTGCTTGAGAATACTTGTGTGCTTACTTTCTTCGCACTATTCGCGAACCTCTTACCCACATGTTCTCCTTGATGGCAAGATCATGAGTGGACGCGTTAACCTAACTTAAGCCCAGTTGGCGGCTTCGATCACTGAACAAGTTACTGCAGCACTCGCAGCTGCCCAGGCAGGAGGTGTAACCTGCCATCACCACTTACTCTAGGATCTTTAGATCCTACTCTTGTAACTCAACACTAGTGCTTAATTTTGATTACTCTTACGTACACGACAAGTCAACACGCTCAGCCACCTGTATGCACATACAAGACTTTTATGGACTGTCGTCCTACTACTTTCAGCGACACTGAAGGAGCTGTTGGACCCCTCCATTAGTTCGAGGAACTCGAATCGGCCTTCGAATGTGCGAATGACCTGAGGCTCGTAAGGTGATATATGCCACTGATATTCTCGAAGGCACTGCGCAAACTTGGTGGAGCGCGCAAGTTACGATACTGGGGCTGGCGGCTGCTAATGCCACCCCATGGAATGATTTTAAGGAACCTATCAAACGTGAATACAATAGTTATGATGCCATCCACAAGTTGGAAGTGGAGTTCTTTAACATGACGATGACGGGATCAGAGATAGAAGCGTGCACGAAACGATCCAACAAACTGGCAATTTTGTGCCCAACTATGGTGGATCCTCCCATAAAGAGCTTTGAGCTGTACCTCAAAGGCTTAGTACCAGGAATTCAAAGCCATGTGATGACTGCTAATCTTGCTACTATTCAAGATGTTACTCATCTTGCTCATCGTCTCACAGACAAGGCAGTGGGACAGAACAAGCTGCCTCAACGTATCAGCGATACTACTACCACTACTACTTCAACTACTTCTGCTACCCTCCGTAACAATGGATGAAAGTGGGATGGAACCTCTAGCAAGGGTTCGACTACAATTCCGTCCCAGGCACAGCAGTGAAAGGTCGATGACAACTAAAGTCCTGATCAGCAACATTTAGTATTCAAGGGCAGGGTGGATACAAGGGAAACCACCCTAAGCGCAAACGATGTAACTTGCACCACAGCGGGCGACGCAACCGAATTCATTGTCATTGATGCGACAAGCTTGGCCATGGAGCCAAAGATGGTAGAAACTCACGTCCTGCAAACCAGAACCAACAACAACAGCCACAAGATCTATAGAATCGGCGACAACAGCATGGTAACAAGGGATGTTATCAGATGGTGCTGAAGGTCACTTCAAAAGACACTGCCCACGGTTGAACCAGAACCAGAATCAGAACCACAACCAAGGAAACGGGAACTAGGGAAGACAACGGGGGTAATAACGACGGCAATGGTGCCAGGGGTCGAGTGTTCGTGATTGGTCAGGGTGATACTAGTAATGACCTCAACGTTGCGATAGTTACGACATCGTCATTGGTATGGATTGGTTATCCCAACAACAAGCAGAGATCCTATGCAAGGAGAAGATCATTCGCATTTCCCGTACTGGCAAAGAACCTCTCGAAGTTCAAGGCGACAAGAGTGGTGTCGTGAGTGGCATCATCTCTTTCTAGAAGGCTCAGAAGTGTCTGCGAAAAGGCCACGTAGCTATTTTAGCACTCGTTACTGTTACATCGACGACAGAGAAAAAGATTTGGGATATTCCTGTAGTACGCGACTTTCCTCAGGTGTTTCCTGAAGAGTTACCTGGGTTACCGCCTCATCGCCAGGTCGAATTCTAGATCGAGCTAGTTCCAGGAGCAGCACCTATAGCTCGAGCACCTTATCGCTTAGCTCCAACTGAACTGGAAGAACTGTCTAAGCAATTGCAAGAACTTTTGGAAAAGGGTTTCATACGTCCTAGCTCTTCGCCTTGGGGAGCTCCAGTGTTATTCGTAAAGAAGAAAGACGGTACGTTCAGGATGTGTATAGACTACCGTGAACTCAACAAGGTGACGATCAAGAATCGTTATCCTCTTCCGCGCATAGATGATTTATTCGATCAGCTGCAAGGGTCGAGCTACTACTCCAAAATAGACTTAAGGTCAGGATATCATCAGCTGAGAGTCCGGGATGAGGACGTCTCTAAAACAGCATTCAGAACTCGCTACGGTCATTATGAGTTTTTGGTCATGCCATTCGGGCTAACGAACGCGCCTGCGGTTTTCATGGATCTTATGAATAGGGTGTGCAAACCTTATCTTGACAAGTTTGTTATTGTTTTTATTGATGACATCCTAATTTATTCGAAGAATCGGGAGGAACACGAACAGCATTTACGACTTATTTTGGAACTCCTTCGAACGGAACAACTGTACGCTAAGTTTTCAAAATGCGACTTCTGGCTTCGTGAAGTCCACTTTCTAGGCCACGTGGTAAACAAGGATGGGATACATGTTGATCCATCCAAGGTAGATTCGATCAAGAACTGGCCTGCACCTCGCACACCGACAGAAATACGCCAATTCTTGGGATTGGCGGGTTATTACAGACGGTTCATCAAAGACTTCTCAAAGATCGCACAGCCGCTTACACTACTGACACAGAAAGGTGTTGTTTACCGTTGGGGTAATGCACAGGATACAACGTTTCAGCACTTAAAGGATAGACTTTGTAGCGCACCTATCCTCTCATTGCCGGAAGGCACGGACGATTTTGTAGTCTACTGCGATGCATCTATCCAGGGTCTTGGATGTGTGTTGATGCAGCGGGATAAAGTCATTGCTTATGCTTCGCGCCAACTTAAGATTCACGAACGGAATTACACTACGCACGATTTAGAGCTGGGAGCTGTTGTTTTTGCGCTCAAGACATGGCGACATTACCTGTATGGCACCAAGTGCACCATCTACACCGATCACAGGAGTCTTGAGCATATTTTTCAAGCAGAAAGAATTGAACATGCGACAACGTCGGTGGGTCGAGTTACTGAACGATTACGAATGTGCTATAAAGTACCATCCAGGCAAGGCCAATGTGGTGGCCGACGCCCTCAGTCGAAAGGATACTATACCTAGGCGTGTACGAGCGTTGCAACTCACTATTCAATCTAGTCTTCCTTCACAGATACGAGATGCTCAGGTAGAAGCATTGAAACCAGAAAACGTCAGGGCTGAAGCTCTACGCGGTTCAAGGCAACGGTTAGAACCAAGGACAGACGGCGCCTACTATGTAACCGGACGCATCTGGGTCCCACTCTATGGTAGTTTACGCGAACTCGTAATGGATGAAGCTCATAAGTCTCGCTACTCAGTACATCCTGGTTCGGATAAAATGTACCACGACCTCAGAACTACATATTGGTGGCCTAGCATGAAGGCCCACATAGCAACTTACGTTAGCAAGTGTTTGACTTGTGTGAGAGTCAAAGCAGAATATCAGAAACCATCAGGCCCACTCCAACAACCTGAGATACCACAATGGAAATGGGAGCAAATTTCCATGGATTTTGTTACTGGCCTACCTAGGTCTCAACGTGGGAATGATACTATTTGGGTGATCGTGGATCGACTCACAAAGTCTGCTCACTTCTTGGCTATCAAAGAAACAGACAAGTTCTCTACCTTAGCAGACATTTACCTTAAGGAAGTTGTCTCGAGGCACGGGGTGCCCACATCTATTATCTCTGATCGTGATGCACGTTTTACTTCAGAACTGTGGCAAGCAATGCACAAATCTTTTGGCTCTCGATTAGACATGAGCACAGCTTATCATCCTCAGACAGATGGGCAGTCTGAGCGCACTATTCAAACTCTAGAAGACATGCTTCGGGCGTGCGTAATTGACTTTGGCAAAGGCTGGGAAAAACATCTGCCACTTGTGGAATTTTCGTACAATAACAGCTACCACATCAGCATTAAAGCTGCTCCGTTTGAGGCATTGTACGGGCGTAAATGCCGGTCACCTCTTTGTTGGACAGAGGTGGGTGATAGTCAAATCACAGGTCCAGAACTCGTAGTTGATACTACAGAAAAGATTTCTCAGATACGACAACGCATGGCGGCAGTTCGTGACCGTCAGAAAGTATACACCGATAAAGACAGGAAACCACTCGAGTTCCAGGTTGGGGGATCGAGTGCTACTTAAAGTGTCACCCTGGAAGGGTGTTGTTCGTTTTGGTAAACGAGGCAAGCTCAACCCCCGATACGTTGGACCATTCGAAATCATTGAGATAATAGGCAAGGTGGCCTACAGATTGAACTTACCAGCTGAACTCAGCGCAGTTCACAACGTCTTTCACGTGTCGAATCTGAAGAAGTGTCTGTCAGATGAGACCCTCATAATTCCTTTGAAGGAGCTCACTATCGACGAACAGTTGCGATTCGTCGAGGAACCAGTTGAAATCACGGACCGGGATGTTAAGGTCCTCAAGAACACGAGAATCCCTCTTGTACGAGTTCGTTGGAACTCCCGCCACGGCCCAGAGTTCACCTGGGAGCGCGAAGATCAAATGGAACTCAAAATATCCCCAGTTGTTCGAAAACAATGCAACTACTACTGAGGCTGAAGCTACTAAGGAATTTCGGAATGAAATTCCAACTCAACGGGGGAATGATGTGACACCCCAGGAAAACCAGTAAACGATAACTTACCTAGCTTCCTCAGTAACCGCATGCTAAATTTCGGGACGAAATTTCTTTCAAGTTGGGGATAATGTGACAACTCGAGTTTTCGACTTTCACTTTCGCATTAAATGCACGTTGACTTTGACTGTTTAGTTGTTGACCTGTTTGACTTCGTAACTGTACACTTTGTGTTATGATAAAGTGTAGTGTACTTGCATGGTTATGTGTAATATGATAGCTTGCATACTGTTTGAAAACTTAGACTTGTAAACCATAAAACAACTCGACGAAACAAGTGAGATTCGCCAAGATCGATCTCGACGAAACAGATCAGTTTCGTCAACACCGTCTCGACGAAACAGGCTGTTTCGCCAAGCCCATTAAGGGCCCAGAACGGTAATTCGTCCATATTAACGTGAACCGACTTCTGTTTCCACAATTTCGGCGAACAAGAAACCCTAGAACTCTCTTCTGCGCGATACGGCCACAACCATCGTTCACCATCATCCCTAGCTCTCAAATCCTTGTTCCTTCATCTCAAATCGGTTAGTGTGGGTTTGTTAATCGATTCTATGTTTCAGTATTATATAGATTCTTGCTGGTGCATATGATTGATGTGTGTTACTACTGTGATGAGAGTATGATGGTGATGATATAGATTTCGATTATGTATGATGTAGTAGGATATATATAAATGTTATGCGAAACTTGACACAATCGAATGCTCGGTTCTGAATGTTGTTTATATGGCTTAATTCTGATTACATTAGTATCTTGATAGGGATTGATGTGATGATGTTGTATGTTATTTGATATGCTATACACATAAACTAGGGTTTATGCTAGATAATGATTCTTGGATGGTTGATTTATGATGATTCGATATGCACATTGATCTTCATATGATTTCTGCTATTGATGACGGCTGCTAGAATGATTAGGGTTTATGTGTTATTCGCATTCTGCTGTAACTGATGTCTGCTAAGCTGATCTGTCCGACGAAACAGGACTCTCGGCGAAACAGAATGTGTTTCGCCAAGAGTCATCGACGAATTAGAATCCTGTTTCGCCAATTAAGACCACGACGAAACAGAACGTGTTTCGTCAACTGTGTGTTTCGCCAACTTATGTGTTTCGTCAATATCTGTGTTTCGCCAACATGTGTGTTTCGCCGAATAGCTGATCTGTGCAGGAACTTGAGTTAATTCTGTTAAGTGTTAACTGGAATATGTAACTGCTGTTAAATGTTAAACATGACTGGTGTGATTGTGATTACGTGTTACCTGCTTACACATGAACAACTTAAACACAAACTGATTATGTATACGTGCGTACTTTAGGACGTGATTGATTAACTATGAGCACACTTAGCATACCGAGCAAACCAAGGTGAGTTCACACACTTTCTAAGGCATGGGATTCCCGGTGGTTGGGAATGGGTTAAAGAAATTAAAAGGAACCTACATATCCTCCTTGGGTAGGATATGTACCGCCATCCTCCATGGGTAGGATGCCAATATTAATCCTGCGTATTCTCCTTGGGTAGAATACGTACGTTCGTCCTCCTTGGGTAGGACAACAACCTTAACTATACTAGAACGATCTTCGCAAACATGCCTGGAATGGCCGCGAACTATACTAGAACGATCTTCGCAAACATGCCTGGAATGGCCGCGAACTATACTAGAACGATCTTCGCAAACATGCCTGGAATGGCCGCGAACTATACTTTAATCTTCGCAAACATGCCTGGAGGGCCGCGATACAAATATAACTAGTCTATAAAACATGGGAAACCCCCACTAAACTTCGCAAACATGCCTTGAGGGCCGCGATGCTATTACATACGATACATGATTACTAATCGAACATACGATTTACGAAATGAACATTATCACTAAATAGCCAACTGTGAACTCGCTCAACTAGTTGTTGACTCTCTGTTACATGCCTTGCAGGACCATAGGTACTTACGGAGCTTGCACGGGAGGCACGGTCGTTGTGGACATGGATCGTGAATGTGTTGTTAAACATTATAACATTTTGTACTTAAACTGATGTTGGGTTTTTACATTAATGCTTCCGCTACACACTTGTTTATATTTGGTTTTGTAAACACCTATCGTATTGATGAATGACTTTTGATATTTATGTACTTATGTTCAATATGATTGGTGGCTTGATCCTGGTCGTGTCACGCCTCCAAGCGGTGGTACTCCGCGTGTGGATTTTGGGGGTGTGACAGGCTTCCTGAAATGATTGCCAGATTCTTGAGACAAAGCGTCCATCTCTGTCTGAAATGATTGAGATTGGCACTCCATGACGTGCCACAATTTCTCTTAAGTATATTTCAGCAAGCTTTCCAGTGCTGTCCTTTTCTCGGATCGGTAGGAAATGCGTAGACTTTGTCAATCGATCAACTATTACCCATATCATATCGTGCCCTCTCGGGGTCCTGGGTAATTTCGTTATGAAGTCCATCGAGATTTGTTCCCACTTCCACACGGGAATCTCTGGTTGTTGTAGTAGGCCGGACGGTTTCTGATATTCGGCCTTAACCTTAGCACAGGTTAGGCATTTTCCAACATAGACAGCAACGTCGCTTTTAAGTCTCGGCCACCAGTAATATTCCTTCAAGTCTTGATACATCTTGTCCGATCCTGGATGGATCGAATATCTCGATTTGTGGGCTTCATTAAGGATGACTTCACGTATGCCACCATAGAGTGGAACCCAAATACGCTTCTTGAAGTATAAGGCTCCCTCTTCGTTTGGCACCATGTATTTCAGCATACCCCGTAGGTATTCAGCTTTACGGTTCTCTTCTTTAAGAGCTTCTTGTTGTGCATCACGAATGCGTGCAGTGAGGTTCGTTCGAATCGTCATTTCCAATGCTCGAACCCTTAGGGTCTTAACCCTTTCTTTACGGCTCAACGCGTCCGCTACAACGTTTGCCTTTCCAGGATGGTACCTAATCTCACAGTCATAATCGTTCAGCAGCTCGACCCAACGTTGCTGGCGCATATTCAATTCCTTCTGATCAAATATGTGTTGTAAGCTTCTGTGATCTGTGAAGATTGTACATCGAGTACCATATAAATAATGTCGCCAAATCTTCAAGGCGAATACCACTGCACCCAGCTCCAGGTCGTGAGTGGTATAATTTCTCTCGTGAACCTTCAGTTGTCTTGAAGCATAAGCGATGACTTTTTGGCGTTGCATGAGCACGCAATCCAAACCTTGTCGTGAAGCGTCACAGTATACCACGAAGTCTTCAGTGCCTTCGGGTAATGATAGTATTGGTGCATCGCAGAGCTTGTTCTTAAGTAGCTGAAAGGCTTCTTCCTGTTTGTGACCCCAGTCGTATTTCTTGTCTTTCTGTGTAAGGGTCGTTAGCGGTTGAGCTATCTTCGAGAAATTCTCAATGAATCGCCGATAGTAGCCCGCTAAGCCCAAAAATTGACGAACTTCGGTTGGGGTCTTGGGAGCTTCCCAATTCTTTATTGCTTCTATCTTGGACGGGTCTACATGAATGCCCTTCTCATTCACCACGTGACCAAGAAATTGTACTTCGCGAATCCAGAATTCGCACTTCGAGAATTTTGCATAAAGCTTCTCTTTCTTCAGTAGTTCCAAGATGGTTCTAAGATGTTGCTCGTGTTCTTCTTTCGTTCGCGAATAAATCAGGATATCATCGATAAATACAATCACGAATTTATCGAGATATGGTTTGCATACGCGGTTCATTAGATCCATAAAGACCGCTGGTGCATTCGTCAGCCCAAACGGCATCACAAGAAATTCGTAGTGCCCATATCGCGTTCTGAATGCAGTCTTTGGTACGCTTTCCTCTTGGATTCTCAGCTGATGGTATCCAGATCGAAGGTCGATCTTGGAATAGTAGCTTGATCCTTGCAATTGATCAAATAAGTCATCAATCCTTGGTAGCGGATACCGATTCTTGATCGTGAGTTTGTTCAGTTCCCTGTAATCGATACACATCCGCAGTGTTCCATCCTTCTTCTTCACGAATAATACCGGAGCTCCCCAGGGTGAGAAGCTTGGCCTTATGAATCCTTTATCCAACAACTCCTGAAGTTGTGTAGATAATTCTTGCATTTCGGATGGAGCAAGTCGATAGGGTGCCTTGGCTACAGGAGCGGCTCCTGGAACCAAGTCTATGTGGAATTAGACTTGTCGTTGCGGAGGTAGTCCTGGCAGATCTTCAGGGAACACATCAGGAAATTCCTTCACCACAGGAATGTCTTCAAGTTTTGGCTCCACAGCCTTCTTGTCTATAACGTGTGCTAGGAAAGCGACACATCCTTTCCTTAAGCACTTCTGTGCCTTCACACAACTGATGATTCGAAGAGGCGCGTTTCGTCTTTCTCCATGTACGATGAGAGTTTCATCATTCGCCAGAGGGATGCGAATGATTTTCTCATGACAAATGACTTCAGCTTTGTTCTTGTACAACCAGTCCATTCCGACCACTACATCGAAGCTACCTAATTGAATAGGTAAGAGGTCGATGCTAAATCTTCGTTCACCAAGTTCTAGCGTGCAGCTTCTAACAACTTCGCCCGATTCAACAAGTTTACCATTGGCTAGTTCTATGGAATAAGGAATTTCTAATCTACTAGATTCTATTCCGAGTATGCGTTTAAATTCCACAGACATGAAGCTATAATCGGCGCCAGTGTCAAACAGTATGGATGCAAAGTGATTGTTAATGAGAAACGTACCGGTGACCACGTTAGGGTCCTCGCGTGCGTCTCTTGCTCCAATCACAAATGCTCGAGCCGGAGCGTTGTTTCTCTCTGGGCAGTTCTTCATGAAATGATCATTGCTTCCACACTTGAAGCATCCTTGGTTCTGCCCTTTCCCGTTACCATTCTTGTTACCAGCACCGTTCCCATTTCGGTTCTTTCCTTTTCCCCAACAGTCTTCTGTTTGATGACCCAATGTACCACATTTGTCGCACCTTGGAATGCGACAAGCTCCATCATGATGATACTTACATTTTTGGCATCTAGGCATGGAGCCTTGGTATGCTTTGGTTGCATGGGTTTTCGTCTCCTGAGGCGGATTAGTGTCGCGCTTCTTGCTGAAACCCTTGTTGTTGCGAGTTGCTTGGTTCAAACTTGTATGCTTTCTCTTTTTGTCACCGGACGACTCAGCATGTGTCTCGGTCTTTTCTGTTGGGTTCAGTGATAACTTCTTCATACGAACACAATCTTCAGTCAGGCTGACAGCCAGAGTTACAGCCTCGGTGATTGTTTGTGGTTTGGCCGACGTTACCATGCCACGAAACTCTGAGGCCAGTCCCCAAATGTAGCGTTCCACACGCTTAAATTCAGGAGTCACCATGTAGGGAAGCACTCTTGACAGATCGTGGAACCTTCGAGTGTAACCATTGATGTCAGCACCTTCCATAGTCAAGTGCCAGAACTCTGTTTCCAGCCTTTGGAGTTCCGCACGAGAGCAGTACTTCTCTCTCATTCTTTCCTTCAGTTCCTCCCAAGTTAGGCCATAAGCGGCATCATCACCCAAAGTTTGGGCTTGCATGTTCCACCAAGTCAGAGCTTCATCGACGAATAACCCAGTAGCAAAAGTGACTTGCTGATCCGCGGTACACTTGCTCATGCGGATAGTAGCTTCAGTCTTCTCCGTCCAGCGCACAAATGCTACTGCACCTTCTGTGCCATCATAGTTCATCGGCTTGCAGTCGAGGAACTGCTTGAAAGTGCAGCCTGGAATTGATTCGACCAATTCACACGTGAGCAATCGAAGAAATAATGAAACAAGGACCGTTCATAAATTTCTCCATGCTTAGCAAATTGTCTTAAGATTACCTTGAGCTGCATTGCCTCCAGATGAATCTCCGTTCCCATTACGTCTAGCGTTGCTTGGGCCACCACTGTCTTGAGTACGGTTCGCCTCGTACTGGGCAATAGCAGCAGAGATCCTTTCTTCCAGTAGAGCGTTCAGCTCTTCGGCAGTGGGGGAGGAGGAGGTTGATCATCATTGCGAGCATTCACAGCTTTCCTGGGTGCCATGTTCTGACAGAACATAACACAGCAGGGTTAGGCATTCGTTTGATATCGTCATACTAGGCAGTAGTATCATATATATTCACAGATATATATACCACATAAGTGACATCAAACAATTATTACTCTAGCCGAGTACTTAGTAGGCTTGCACTGAGGGAATCTACACGTGACAAGACTTGCTGTGGTTTCTGTGCACTGAATTCCATAATTATGTATGCATCCATAATTACGTAACTCCTTGCACAGTCCGCACAGTTCGTTTCATCCTCGTATTTCTTCCTTCAGATAGGCCATCGCTTTCAGGTAAGGTCGCGTATACTTGTGACATTCTACTTCTAGTACATGCTAATTAACACACATAATTGCAAGTAATTTCTAGTCACTACAGGTGCTACTTCTGTGCACCCTAAGTCTCGTAGTGTCTTTTCTAGACTCATGTAGACAGTTTCAGGCAGTGGATGTCGCGGGACGTTTTATGCAATGAAAACTCTTTGAAAATTGTTTTCGTGAATGGATCCTAGAGATTGTAGACTAGACTCGAGAAGGAATCCTGGTTCACTACAATCGCAGCTCTGATACCAATCTGTCACACCCCTTTCTGCGGCGGAAGCACGAGGTGTGATCATGAAAGGTTCTCATTGCATACGAAGAGTAAACATGCTACATGCTCGTAAAATAACATTCAAATACCATAATTTGAAAACATACGTTAGCGTTTACATCGCTAAGTCGCATAAAACATTGTCTTAAAAAGTTTACAACTTTATTTAAAGATGAACATAAGCGACATCCACAAGCATAAGCAAGACCACGCGCACATCCATCCTAGTTACCTGAAATACATGTGAGTTTTGGAAAAACGTCAACATAAAGTTGGTGTGAATTCATGCAGTTTTGTATTTCACGTTTGTATACTTTGTATAAAAACATAGTTGTGAATAAATCAAGTTTTTCTTGAGTACTCCACGTACTTCAAGTTATATATCAATCTTCTTGAGTACCCCACGTACTTCAAGTTATATATCAATTTTCTTGAGTACCCCACGTACTTCAAGTTATATATCAATTCTAGTATGGTATGAATTTTATATAAATACAGTATTTCTGTAAATATCAGGATTGTTAATGGGTTGCAAAGCCATTAACATGTGACACGACATAGGAAGTCACCAAACCTAAGGCATTTAATTGGTATATTCTGAGACACAAAAGCACTACTCGATTCTCGCCCTCACCGAGAGTGTGGCTGCCAGGCACCCGTTAGATCTAACCTTTTGTTCTGCGGTCTAGGTATATTGTTGATTAATGGTGCTTCTGTACCCTATTCGTGACACTATTTCTCATAACGCATCCTACTTGGTTCTCGTCTTCACCAAGCGCGTTTCTTGTTATCAATTCTCATAACGCATCCTACTTGGTTCTCGTCCTCACCAAGCGCGTTTCTTATTATCATTTCTCATAACGCATCCTACTTGGTTCTCGTCCTCACCAAGTGCGTTTCTTATTATCTTATATTTCGTCACACTTGGTTCTCGTTCTCACCAAGTGTACTTCTTGTATTCTTATATTTCATCACACTTGATTCTCGTTCTCACCAAGTGTGCTTCTTATATTTATATCATACCAATTATAAATATTGTACATTTGTACATGTATTTCACCCCCGAAGTTATAAAAACTGAAAACAGTTAAAGAAAAGGGGGAGCATGAACTCACAACTTTGCGTTCCTTGCGTCGTAAACTTCACCGGATTTGCTTAATTAACGTCGTAACCTATACGCGTTTTCTTAACGTTAGTCACTAGACTTGCGTCGCACAAGTACAGTCACTCTCTTTTGTGTATATTCTTGTGTTAAAAATATTCTACATTTTTAACTACGTATCTTACTTATATTATTTTCTCTAAAATTAATATAAGTATCTTGTGTTTTGCACTTTGCACCCGAATTATGTATCTTGTATGTGTATTTTTATGTTTATACTCCTCATGAGTATTTAGTGTATTTTTAGGTCTTAATACACTATCACGTATAACACATACTTTATACACTTAGCACAAAAGTTGGTGATAAAATAATATATATTTTTCTCTCAAAAATATACATACTTATATCCATTTTTATTCTTGAAGAAATCCTCATTTCTTATCACCAAAAATTAGGGAAACCTTGGTAGTAACCTTAAATACATTTTTAGGGAATAAGTTTCTCAAAAACTTATATTTTTCTAAGTGTCAAAATTTATAAAAAATTTGACAGAGTTTCCCCTAAAAATGGAGGTTTCCCATGTTTTCAAAACATGTGTTTATTTTCTTTTAAATTGTCAACAATCATCAACAACAATTATCAACAATAATCATCAACAATAATCACTAATTCCTCCATTTCATGAACTTGAATATTTACAAAAATGTGTAGTAACTTACTAGCACATTTAGTAAGTCTTGTTATCTTTAAACATAATTTTAGTTTCTTAAAAACTTTATTCTTAAAGAATATGAAGTTTCACAACTTCTAGTCGAGATTCACAAAAATATTTCTTTGTTAAATTGGAAGTTCCTGAGCAATTGGGAGCATCCTCTGAGTTTTATTAAGCCCCTAGGACCACTTGTTAATGTTCCTTTCATGGCTTATTCAATTTATAGGCGTTTAAAGCCAAAAAGTCAAGCGTTTACAATAAACGCGTTGACTTTTAGTTAGACCTTAAATGGTCAAGCCATTGTTCGCAACGAACATGGCTACGTCATCGTAATTAGGTAGGTGTTAATCCCTCAAAAGGGCACCTCCTAAGAATCACGTTTGCTTGGTCAATTGACGAGTCAACGTATTGACATTTTAAAAAGTCAATGGGTCAGATTTCAAAATAATTGCGATCTTAGTTTAAGAGTGTTCTAAAATATGTTTTATCACTTAAACAACTTAATATCGTTTAAGAGTGTTCTAAAATATCGTTTTGTGGTTTTGGTTGGATGTTTATTTGGATTTATGAAATGTATCATATCACTTTATTTCAATATTCGATAATAATTGGTATTAATATTATAGATTATATGTATTTTTAATATTATTTAATATACTAATTTATACAAATATCCAATAACAATTTATTCCATGTTAAAAAAAAATTAAGCTATTTTTAGCTAAGCTAAATACACGGTTAACCACCCATAACCGACCCGCTATAACCATCAAAACCGAATAACCATAACCACCATAACTGATCGGTTATGGTTATGGTTATCCATTAACCGACATCGCGGTTATGGTTATGGTATTAGGTCAAAACCGACCCATGCACACCCCTAGGTACCGGTACTGAATTTACCGGACCGGGTACTTTTTCGGTACCGATTCGGTACTGACTTTTGACATTTTCGGTACCGGTTCGATACAGGTATTTACCGGTTTTAACCCTCAAATACTGGTACCGAACCGGTACCGGTACCGAACCGTACCGGACCGGGTATATTCGGTACCGGTACCCACTTTTGGGGATTTTTGGTACCGGACGGTACTGAGCTCATCCTTAGTTCTAACTAGGTTTAACAGGTTGGAAACTTCTAATCGTCGTGAGTTCTTTATAATGGTTCAATCTGTAAAACTAAACAACACCATTAGGCTCGTCACGAGAATGAGAGGTTGAGATTCTTCTTGTAACCACCCTCTAACGTTAGAATAAGAAATCTCTTTAGTGAGTAAACGTGGGAGTGTAAGCAAGAAGAATGAAGTAGTTTCATCTAAATGAAACGAGAGTCTGATATTTACAGTCGGGATGATGAGAAGGTATTGGGAAGACGTTGCTTTTGGAATATCCTTTTTGTCCCCTTCCTGTTGACCATTAGTGGAGGCAGAGGAGGGTGTGTATTCACGGAATGTCACTGGACGTCGCTATCGGGATGTCGTTATGGTCTCCTTTATGATAACCGCTAGGGGAAATTAGGGAGACTAGAAAGCCGTGGAACCTGATTGGCGACGTCGCCATCAACTGTCCTTTTGGTCCCTCACGCGATAACCCCTAGTGGAGATCAAAGAAATAGTGATTCCTAGAACGTCATTGGCTACGCACCGTTTTCAGGATGCAATTTTTGTCTCCCCTATCCTAGCGTGTCTGACGTTTATCTTTACTAACTGCTTGGGTTACGGGTTGAATTTGGGGACGTGTGAGAGGTCCGGCCCATATCTCTTGGGTTACCAAATATAATTGTTTAGGGTGGGCGGTATCGTCTCGGGGAGTTTGATCAGGGAGGGGGGTTGCCAAGCGGGGAGGAGGAGAGAAGTGGTGTGGGCGGTGAGTATTCACCGAAGGTGAAGAAGAGGTGATGGAGGAGAGAGAGGGGACTTGACCATTATTCAACCAATCATTTTTTTAAATTGAGTGGGTGTTTGAACCCTTGCCAGTGATTGAGTGCAAAATGAGGAGTGAAATGGAGACTTGACATGGCATGATATTATTGGCTAGAGAATAACTCAAACACCCTAAGTGATAGAACGATACCCTCCACCCTTAACATTGTAGATATGGTTTCTAAGACCATGCGTAGTCGTTGGGGTGAATAATGTCTCACCCTTGGGCGTTTTGCGCCATGTGGCAGCCCAGTCAGCAATGAGGCGTTTTTTCTAAAATGGGTGTAGTGGGGATATGGACATTATGTTAAAAGGGGTGTAAAGAATTAAAAAAATAAAATAAAACCATGAAAAAAATTGATTGGTTAAAGAAGAAAAGAGTTAGATGTGATTGGCCCATCAAATAGGGCTTGGGCGTGCTTTTAAAAACGCCTGGAACCAAAAACCACAAAACACGCCCATGGGGATGGCCTTGCCGGCGTTTTGGGGCGTGGAAGAAAGCAAAAATGCCCACAAAACCGCCCACTACGTATGTTCTAAGATATTATTAAGATCTGTCGGCTTGTTCTTAAATGTTTTGGCATGTAGAAACGCCAAAAATGGGGAGATAAAAGAGACTCCACCACCCGGCCAGATCTAATGACTAGTTAAACAAACAGACCAACCACCACACACAGTAGACAGACACTCTCCTCTTCCTCCATCCAGAGCCTTAATTACACCATTTTATTTATTATCGCTGATTCGATTCTCTTTCTTTCTTTCTTTCTTTTTTATTTACAAAATCTGCTGCTGCAGTCGGTGCACGTTAGGTGTGCCATTTACCCCACCTCCCCTGTTTTTCTTCTTTCTTTCTCAATTCATTCACTCCCTCGGATTTTGAAAGGAGATATGGGTTTGGGAGAAACCTGAAGATCCGACCAAAAGAAAAGAAAAGAAAACCCTAATCTGGTTAAGTCGATGATGGGTAGCAATAGTTTGGTTTGCCCAATACTTGGATTTGCATCCATCCTTGTATTTGTTTACTTGTCTTTTGGGGATTTGTTGAGTGTAAGTTACAAAAATTGTCACACCCCTTTCTGCGGCGGAAGCACGAGGTGTGATCATGAAAGGTTCTCATTGCATACGAAGAGTAAACATGCTACATGCTCGTAAAATAACATTCAAATACCATAATTTGAAAACATACGTTAGCGTTTACATCGCTAAGTCGCATAAAACATTGTCTTAAAAAGTTTACAACTTTATTTAAAGATGAACATAAGCGACATCCACAAGCATAAGCAAGACCACGCGCACATCCATCCTAGTTACCTGAAATACATGTGAGTTTTGGAAAAACGTCAACATAAAGTTGGTGTGAATTCATGCAGTTTTGTATTTCACGTTTGTATACTTTGTATAAAAACATAGTTGTGAATAAATCAAGTTTTTCTTGAGTACTCCACGTACTTCAAGTTATATATCAATCTTCTTGAGTACCCCACGTACTTCAAGTTATATATCAATTTTCTTGAGTACCCCACGTACTTCAAGTTATATATCAATTCTAGTATGGTATGAATTTTATATAAATACAGTATTTCTGTAAATATCAGGATTGTTAATGGGTTGCAAAGCCATTAACATGTGACACGACATAGGAAGTCACCAAACCTAAGGCATTTAATTGGTATATTCTGAGACACAAAAGCACTACTCGATTCTCGCCCTCACCGAGAGTGTGGCTGCCAGGCACCCGTTAGATCTAACCTTTTGTTCTGCGGTCTAGGTATATTGTTGATTAATGGTGCTTCTGTACCCTATTCGTGACACTATTTCTCATAACGCATCCTACTTGGTTCTCGTCCTCACCAAGCGCGTTTCTTGTTATCAATTCTCATAACGCATCCTACTTGGTTCTCGTCCTCACCAAGCGCGTTTCTTATTATCATTTCTCATAACGCATCCTACTTGGTTCTCGTCCTCACCAAGTGCGTTTCTTATTATCTTATATTTCGTCACACTTGGTTCTCGTTCTCACCAAGTGTACTTCTTGTATTCTTATATTTCATCACACTTGATTCTCGTTCTCACCAAGTGTGCTTCTTATATTTATATCATACCAATTATAAATATTGTACATTTGTACATGTATTTCACCCCCGAAGTTATAAAAACTGAAAACAGTTAAAGAAAAGGGGGAGCATGAACTCACAACTTTGCGTTCCTTGCGTCGTAAACTTCACCGGATTTGCTTAATTAACGTCGTAACCTATACGCGTTTTCTTAACGTTAGTCACTAGACTTGCGTCGCACAAGTACAGTCACTCTCTTTTGTGTATATTCTTGTGTTAAAAATATTCTATATTTTTAACTACGTATCTTACTTATATTATTTTCTCTAAAATTAATATAAGTATCTTGTGTTTTGCACTTTGCACCCGAATTATGTATCTTGTATGTTGTATGTGTATTTTTATGTTTATACTCCTCATGAGTATTTAGTGTATTTTTAGGTCTTAATACACTATCACGTATAACACATACTTTATACACTTAGCACAAAAGTTGGTGATAAAATAATATATATTTTTCTCTCAAAAATATACATACTTATATCCATTTTTATTCTTGAAGAAATCCTCATTTCTTATCACCAAAAATTAGGGAAACCTTGGTAGTAACCTTAAATACATTTTTAGGGAATAAGTTTCTCAAAAACTTATATTTTTCTAAGTGTCAAAATTTATAAAAATTTTGACAGAGTTTCCCCTAAAAATGGAGGTTTCCCATGTTTTCAAAACATGTGTTTATTTTCTTTTAAATTGTCAACAATCATCAACAACAATTATCAACAATAATCATCAACAATAATCACTAATTCCTCCATTTCATGAACTTGAATATTTACAAAAATGTGTAGTAACTTACTAGCACATTTAGTAAGTCTTGTTATCTTTAAAAATAATTTTAGTTTCTTAAAAACTTTATTCTTAAAGAATATGAAGTTTCACAACTTCTAGTCGAGATTCACAAAAATATTTCTTTGTTAAATTTTCTTGTGACACATGTGTCTACACACTTTTTGGTTCTCAAAAATGTCTCTATTTCGAGAAAGATCCGGCTTTTTAAACATGATTTCGTCATACACTTGGTTATTCAAAAATACCACTTGTAGATCCGTAGATCTACTAATTTTGAACAATATTTCATAAGTAAAATCGTTTTTACACAAGTTCATGATTAGTGTGTCGTAGAGTTTCATCATTTAACCCTTTTACACTTGAACATACTCTATGTCATGTTTCATGAACATGACCAATCTGGGTTAGATGATGATCCGAGCTACCACAACATAGATCGGCACTAAATAGTTACACAAAACAAGTCTTACAAGTTTTACACAACATCATAGCTTTTAACCATCATTTTTAACATTTTAGTAGACTTTTAACACTTCATCTTGTAAGTTCATGAGTTTTAACCGTCATATCTTATTTTAACCACTTTAAAATAGATCGAGAGGGCGTTTAAAGCAACTTACTACTAGCTCGAGGCTAGGGAAGAAACTAGTCGAAAATCGAGTGGATAAAAGCAAATGGCGGAGGTTCTTCGCAATCCGAGTGCACCGAGCCTCCTTATACGTGATCCTTAACCCTTGTATATACTTGGAATTGGAAGATGGAAATCGAAAGATGGTGGTGGTGCCTTGGTGGTTCTCGGCCGAGGGTGTTAGAGGGAGAGAGCAAGAGGGTGTGTTGTGGTGATGAGATGATTAAATGTTGGATGTTTACTTATAACTACAATTTCATTGTCCAAGGGTTCTTGTGTTCCCTTAAGTACACACACGCAATCATATTATATCCTCATCAAATCTAAGTAATATTTAGGTGATCTTAAGAAGATTACACAATTCTTGTATTTGGGCATGTGGGCCGATTTTTAAGCTAGTGGGGAGGGGGTCTAGTTGTAACTTTTAACCATTTCTCATCTTTAATGATCTTGCAAAATCATGTAGGATCCAAGGAAGATCATGGAATATCTTGGCAAGATTTAGTGGGATTTAGCAAGATCAAGAAGGACACTAGTGGGGCCACTACATGGGGCCGTCCACTTTATAGGGGGGGGGGGGGGGTTACGTGTAAATTGCAAGATCTAAATTAGATTTACCAAATCTAAGTGTATCAAAGTGAATCTATGAAAGATCTTGTGAATCTATGAAAGATCTTGTAAGATTATTATGGATTTGGAAAGATCTAGTAAATATTTGGATGTTCCGGGTAATGTCCGGTTGTTCGGTTAAATACCGGTTCTTTAAAGTGCTAAATTACACTTTTTAGTACCCCTTTAAGTACCTTTTGTATCCCTTTTAATTCCCAACACTTAGGGAAATATTCCGGATAATAAAATGACATTTCTGCATAATATTTATATGTCTAAATGCTGATTTATTGCTGAATTATATAAATTCTGCACTTAAAGTGCGTTTCGGGTGCTTTTTAGTGCTTATTTTTGCTTTCGTATTGCATATATATTAACCCTTGTATGTACTCTTGGGTTTTAATGCATTCTTGTTGTCGGACCTACACCTAGGCTCCAATTCTAATGTCTGACTGCTTTCTGCAGTTCCGTTGACACATAGTGTCTTACCGGTGAGTTTACTTAGTATTTTTGACGCAACGCTCTCGTTTATGCATAAAACAATATTTTGTAGTATACAACGTGCATGAATTCACTTGTTTAATCATGTGTTCAGACATTGCTAACAATTAAGCACATAATTGCAATCATTAAACAATAATTAATGTGTATGGTAATTACCGGTTTGGGCCAGTTGTCACAAAAATGACCCCAAGTTGAGTTTTGTGGAGAGGAATGGGACTAATTTTGTTGTGGATAGGAAAGTGTTCTATGTGAATGGATGGAATTCATATTGGTTTATGGAGCATGCTGTTGTTGATCATTGCCGCCCAAGGATCAGGGAGATGCTTCAAGCTGCCGCCAAAATGGGCCTCACTGTATGCATAGCTTGGGCTTTTAATGATGGTGATTATAATGCCCTTCAGGTTGCTCCTGGACAATTTGATGAGAGAGTTTTCAAGGTAAACAAACAAACAAACACATTCATCATTCTTCTTCTTCTTCTTGTTTTGTTGGGAAAAGTTGATAAAATTTAGAGTTTGCTGCTGCTGCTGCAGGCCTTAGATTATGTGATTGCTGAAGCAAGACAAGTTGGAATCAGGCTTTTGTTTAGTTTGGTTAATAATCTCCAAGCATATGGCGGCAAGACTAAGTATGTGAAATGGGCATGGGATGAAGGTGTCGGCTTGAGTGCCTCCAATGACTCCTTCTTCTTTGATCCATCAATTCGCCTTTATTTTAAGAATTATGTCAAGGTTACTTACTTTCCCCTTAACTATCGTCCTTTCTTTACATTTTTAAATATGCTCATCTGCATTGCTTTGCTTTGCTTTGTAGGTCATCTTGACTAGAAAGAACACCATCACTGGAGTCGTGTACCGCGATGATCCCACCATTTTTGGGTGGGAGTTGATCAACGAGCCCCGTTGCATTACTGATGCATCCGGTGATACTCTACAAGTAACTCGTCTCTTTTACGCCTTTGTTCTTCAATTTTATAATTACTTCATATAAATAATTACAACATAAAATCGGCTCATTTATTAGCCCATGTGTAGTGGTCACCCCCCTCTACCCCAACATAACCCCTCATATCATATGTGTGTAGTGGATGTAGACCCATTCAGTTATATATATATATATATATATATATATAGGGAGAAGATCATGCGAGAACCACCTCTTATTGCGAGAACCAATGTGAACACAACTAAAAATGCCTAAAAATAGCTAAAAATCACACAATTTTTTTATATAAAAATCGCTACTTTTCGAAGCCAAAAAAAATTTAACTTTAAAAAAAAAAAAAAATTTGCCATTAAAAGTAGCGATTTGAGCATAAAAATATTAAAAAAAAAAATTTTAGATTTTTTTAGGTTTTTTGGGGTTTAGTTTTTAGCATTTTAGCTTGGGGGGGGGGGGGGTTAGTTTTTTTTTTTTTTTGGGGGGGGGGGGGGGTTGGGGGTTAGGTTTTTTTAGCTATTTTAGGTTGTGTTCACATTGGTTCTCGCGGTTCTCGCAATAAGGGTGGTTCTCGCATGAACTCCTCCCTATATATATATATATATATATATATATATATATATATATATATAGGGTTGAGTTCGATACAGAACTCATATTTTATACAGAACTTTAAGAACTCTTTAGAACCATTGATCTATTAATCAATGGTTGAAATTAAATCAGGGTATAAGTGTAATTAAAGGGAAATTATAGAGGCATTTGTAAATGGTCTATGGGTATTATTGTAAAAAAAAATCACTTGAATTCGGTAAAAAAAAAGTATATCCTGATTTTTCCTCTCAATCCTATATCCACGTACCACTTCTTTTCCTCCTCAATATGATATCCAGAAACTTTGTATAGTAAATAATTTATTTATTTTCTTTATGCATGTTTAACCCAATAATATATTAGTATTTGTTTTCTGTATGCATTTGTTTTTGTATGAATATTATACATAAAATTTTAATATGTAGTGTACATTAATTTCACATTTATGTAATTACATGCATTAACTGTACATATTATAAGCTACCTATGTGTACATGTTAGATGTATTCAAAATTTTGAATTAACATACATGTAAATATAAAATATGACAAATACATGTATGTATGTAAATAAACTAATTGCATGTGTAAATGTTGTATACATTGAAGTAACATATATGTAAATAAGACAAATACTATATGTAAATAAACTAATTACATATGTGTAAATGTTATATTTTTTAATGGGGTGTAAATGTTATAATTAAATAGGACACGTATACATAGGATACCCCTTATACATATGTAACTTGTTTAATTATTTATGCATGTTAAAAAAAGAGTTACATATAAGTAACTCGATATATTATAAGTTACACATATGGAACATAAGAATTACATACATGTAAAATGATCTACTACATATATGTAAATAAGTTAATCACATGTACGTATATAAGTTAGAAAAAAGAAAGTCCACATGTAAATGATAAACAAATCTATGTAAATACAAACTGCATATTATAACTCTAATCAAGTATATAGAATCATGTCAGTAGTCTTCAAACATATACAAAGTATATGAAACGAAAATTATGGCCAATATGGATTGCGATTGGTGTAATTTCTAACAATTACATGCTTTCACTTTTATTCATAAGATTACGATCTAATACTGACTTTCTAAAATTAATAAATAAGAAAGTAATACAATAATAACGAGTTAAAAGTCAAAACCCAACAAGAAAGAGATAAACAAGGAAAAATAAAAACATGTGATCATTTCGGGTAGCCAAAGTTACTTTTATATCCTTCATTAACATAATAAAGAAAAGATAAAATAAACTTAAATTAGTGGCTACCGTTCTCGTTTTCCAGTTAATTTATCTGTCGTCTCGTGATATATTGTATAGTACGTAAGTTAGTTTTCTTAACCGCCAGCAAGTTTAACTGAACCGATTACTAAAAATGACCCATTTGTACACCTCTCCTATAGGATCTGTCATCACCACTGTTATTGGGTCTGTTGGAATCAGATAGATCAGAGACATGCAACCCTATGAGCAGTAATTTGAACAAGCTTGAAAAAGGGTCAAATGGAAAGGACCCGCGTGTTTTGTTGGAGTAAGGGTATAATGGGAAAGTGAAATCCAGTTTTTATTTCATGTGCTTTAAACACTTGTACATCATGCTTTAAAGGTGTTTTAAGTAAAGTGGCAAATTACCTTAAGCTATCCTTCGGATATGCTTTATAATAGAGTATAGATATAGATATAGATATAGATATAGATATAGATATAGATATAGATATTATATAACTTCTAAAAATAATAATAAATATTATAACAACGATGTTAGAAACTTAAAATAGTTAAGATGATAGACGTATAAGTGCATGTAGTTAAATATTTTATGTTTCAAGTCGTTTTTAGGTGACTTTTTTGGGGTAACGACCACCCAAATGAATACTTTTATAAACATGTAAGAACATAACGTGAATACCTGATACAAATAATAACTATAACTATGATTATATAAAATCAAAAGCAAATTTTAATACCATCTAAGTTGTTTAATCAATTATATGCGATACATAATCCAACAGATAAGTTTCTTCTGTTCCCATTTTCTCTTGATTAAAACACAAAACCAATCGACATCAAAACGCTTTTCTTTGGTCTATGTCTTGGCCTTTCCACCTTGCGCAAAGGCCTGGTTTTGCTTCAAAGATAGATGCTGATGTGTTTAGTAATCCAGTCTTTTCGCCTTCCCTTTTTCATGGCTGACCCACTGGGGTTTAATTGGTTTGCTACATGGATTTGAATTGGGACCGCGTCCCGCAGGTTACTCTTATATTCCAAGCTCCGACATATCTCCAACCTGTAACCATACATAATTAAACATTACTACTTTATAACTTAAGGGATGTGTACAATGGATAGAGGTCAATAGTCAATTTTAACTATAAAGCGTGCACAAAAGTTGCAGTTTATTGTATGGGATTCTATTATAAAACTTAATTCATATAAGACAGTTTATATCACTTATAGTGCCGGTAATCACATCAATTCCTGCATTGCTATCCTCTTTGTGGTGCTCAACACGAAGTTGAGCTACTAACTCAGCGCTGTCTAAACCGGCATTGTCAGCAATAGTTGTTGGAATTGCAATGAGGGCACGCGAGAAAGCTGTAAACGAGCCGAATGTTTAGCGAACAGTTCGTGAACCGTTAGGCGTGAAGTTCGTTTATGTTCGTTCGTTTAATAAATGAACAAACACGAACAAGAAATTGTGTTCGGTAAGTTAAATAAACGAACATGAACAAAAGCTGCATTCGTTCGTTTATGTTCGTGAACGTTTAGTAATGTGTTCATTATTGTTCGCTCGTTTAAGTTCATTTTCATTAGGGAATGGACATGTTCATAACGGTTCAGGAACGCTTACCGAACGAACGGGATTACTTGTTCATGTCGTGTTCGTTCTTTAAGGAAATGAACATGTTCATGAACACTTACCAAACGTAAATGAACACAAACAAATGTTCATTAACATAAATAAACACAAACGAACATTACATATTCATTTTAAAATAAAATCTGCATTTTTCATCAGAAAGATTAGATTACGAAGAATCCACCAACTGAAATTGAAATGGTCAAATGAGAGATGTTGGCGGAGGCATATAGTAACTATGGTTTCAATTTTTTTAAAACAAAAACCAATAAAATAAGGATATAACATAAAAAAAATCTTTAAATGAATGGACAGACACAACCCTAGTCGTTAAGTTCAATACAACCTACATCATCTTTATTATACTTGACCCTTTCCAGCAATCTATAAATGCACAATCACGATAAGAAATGGTTAATTGGTATAATCGAGGTCATCAGTAGTTCAATACAACCTGCATCATCTTTATTATACTTGACCCTATCCAGCAATGCTTTGCGAGCACAGGCAGCAGCCATACGAAAACCTGAAAAAAATGATCAGGCATTTTACCATAAATGCACATGATTAGGTGTTAAAACTAATGAGAAAACTGAACACAGCACACAAAGAGAAGAACAAAAAATAAAACCTGAAATTACAGTCATTGGATGAATTTTTTCCCGTCACCCACTTCATCGTCTTGCACTTTTGAGATGCCTAATTTACAAATTAAGAAACTTGACAAACTTGGTGACGTATTTTTTTCTTACCACATATATATATATAGTTGAAAATGATTCTAAAAGTGGTGGCTATGATAAATATGAAACACTAAAAGCTACTACAATCCAAAGGATACCAATAAGAACTTTAGCAGTAGGGTTGTCGATATGAAGGGACTTTAGGATTGTCGCACCATCATTGGTGACTGTGACACTGTGTCCTCTACCTGTAGACTGTAATATTTTATCCTGCAAATAAGATATAATTGAAGATGATTAATGAGACAAATATGCTGATCGAAATCTATAGACTGAATCTGAAAAATATAAGTGTCTTTCATTGGAAGCTTATAGAAGCAAAATGAAGTTACATTGCCCAGTTGTGTTAAGTTCCCACGCTCATGCACTTTCGAATACCATCTTGATCCACCTGCTGAGGAAAATTAACAGAGAACTATGAATTTATCAACAAACTAAAACCATCATAAAATGTTAAAGTAAAAAAAGACTAATTATAAACTCAATACCAAGATATTTGACTAAAGCATTATTTTAAACGAAGATGATTACAAATAAGTTATGTATTAAACATGGTTACAAATAATGATTTAAATTTTTTAATAGCGCTATTTAGAACGTTGTAACCATTAAAACATAGTTTGGGCTTTTCACCCTTTCGACCCACTTCATTTATAGTCAACTTTTTTACCCGTTTGGGAAAGAAGATGACCCAAATCGACCCCTTTCATAGAAATGGGCAATACTTGCCATCTTTACATTTCACTAAAAAAATTGCGTGCTTGTTCTTAATTAGAAAATTAGGAATAGCAAACGATCAAAAATCCGAAAAAAAAAACTAAATTGAGAACCTAAGTAACAAAGTCTAATATTTAACCAAGCACATTAAATGCATTATATCAACATATGCATCCACACTACCTCAAATTCTTCATTGATAATAAGACCAGCATTATACCATGGCTACCCTCATGCATCCGACTTTTTTCTATAGGGTTTTTTTCCTATGCTTTATCTTTCTGCCAGGTGATGAAATAAATCTCCTGTAATCGAGCATCAAAGATTCCTTCAGTGTAGAATTGAAACAATTAAAGAAATATTAATCGTGTTATTTACAATTCCAGCGATAATTCCACTGACAGAGCACAAATTAAGAACCCTAGTTCTTTCTAGTTCTCATCTAAAAACTATGTTCTTCCAATCCAAAATTTTTTACAAATTTTCCAAAACAAACGTTTAACAACTACAAAATACAAGTTAAAACCTAAAAATCATGAAACCGAAACAAATTTGCCCTAATTTGTGCATACCTGGTGAGACCTAACGGCGAAGCGAGCAACAGCACCGGTCGCCGGAGTATCAGCGGCGGAAATTTCAAGCAGGTCAACAGATATGGGTGGAAGTGTGCGGATTACTCAAGATGGATCTGGATTTTGTCTCTGAGAAGTATAAATGCTTTCTTGAGAGAGCGGATTACTCTAGATAGATCTGGATTTTGTCACTGAGAAGTATAAATGGTTTCTTGAGAGAAAAATGGGTGGCCAGATTTGATTCCTGAATTCAAAATTTGAAATTGCAGATAGAAAGGAATATTTAGGGATAGGTTTTTGGAAGCTTTTGGTGTCATGGAGTAAAGAGAATTCAAAAATCGAATGCACAAGATCTGTGTGACAACCGTCACTTTTCCGTACATTCCGTACACTAATTGAACAGTAATCTGTGCTTAAATAATTGTGCATGATCTAGTTTACAAGACAAATGAATTATTGATTAATGTTATGTACATACAATGGCATTTCATGATACAAGACTTTATCCGTTGCTACATGCAACACGAGATAGTTCTAATGATACACAGAACAGAATTGGCACCGTTACCAGAAAAATAAATTTCTGAATTACATGCAAGTGAATTCATGCATGCTTTATATTACAAAAATTACTTTATGATAGCGTTGCGTCAAAAATATTAGTAAACTCACCGATAAGACACATGGTGTCGACAATTCTGCAGAAAGCAGTTAGACAATAGAATTGGAGCCTAGGTGTAGGTCCGATGACAAGAATACATTAAAACCCAAGAGTACATACAAGGGTTTATATATATATACATTACGGAAGCTAAAATACGCACTAAAAAGCAACCGAAACGCACTTTAAGTGCAGAATTTCACCAAATTCAGCTATAATCAGCTCTCTGACACTTAAATATCATGCAGAATTTACGTTTTATTATCCAGAATATTTCCCCAAGTGTCAGGAATTAAAAGTGTTACAAAAGGATACTTGAAAGACACTAAACGGTGCAATTTAGCACTTAAACGAACCGGTATTTAACCGAATAACCGGACTTTACCCGGAACACAAAAATATTGTCAAACACTTTGTTTTTATTTTTCTGAGCTAGTTAGGGTCCCCGAACACCCTAACACACTATATAATTAATAACACACAAAAGACACTAACTACATCATTTGAAATCTAACTAAATTAGTAATCATCCATTGAAAACCAACCCCCCCCCCCCAAACCGGTTGTGAAAGTGGGACACACCCACTTGATTTTTGTGATTTGTTTATTGTAATGGTTGGGTACTTAGGGAGCATATTAACCCCAAGATAATGCATGTTGGAGGATTTCTATTTAAACTCCTAGTCCATTACCACATTCATCACTTATCTTCATCAACAACAAACACTCCTCTCTCTCCCTTCTCTTGTTCGGCCGAGAACACAAGCACAACCACCATCCCCACCTTCAAGTTTCTTTCATGCAATCCATATACATCCAAAGGTGCTAGAGATCATACAAACAAGCTTGGTGTGTTCGGAAGCTCAAGGACCTCTTTCATTCTCTTTTATCCACCACATTTACACTCTTGAACTCCCCTAGCCTAGTGCTAGTGGTAAGCACTTAGATCCTTGCATTTTTCATGTTATTTAAGTGGTTAATGATGTTTAAAGATCAAAAAGATAAGAACTATAAAGAACCATAAACACAGTCTTGGAACATAAACTAACTAGTGATGAAGTATGGTTAAAATGGTGATGAAATCATGTTATTCTTGTGTTATGATGTTTGTTGAAGTATATGGTTAAAATGGTGATGAAATCATGTTATTATTGTGTTATGATGTTTGTTAGTAAAAATGATATGGATTATCATATGGACTTGCTAGATCATGACTAAGAACATGAACTAGCAAGATGGAAAAAGTAAGAATGTTGTGGATGATGGAATCATCCACACATAAACTATGAACTTGAAAAATAAAGATCAAAGTAAGTTCTAATATTGTAGATCTAAAGATCCATGAGTGGTTTTTCGAAAGAACCAAGTGAAAAGTATGAGTTTTGTTAAAACTTGGATCTTACATAAACTTAACACATTTATAGTGGATAAACAAGTGTAGAAACACTTGTGTAATAAGAAATTTTCACAAAGAAATATTTTTAGAAAACATGACTAGAAGTTGTGAAAATACAAACTCTTTAAAAATGAAGTTTTTGAAGAAATAATCACATTTTTAAAGGTATATAACTTTGAAATAATTTAAGTTAAAATATTTATTATTTTAAAAAATAATTATATAACTTGGAATAATGTTACGGACACAAAGAAACGTAACTCAAAGACACTAATTAATACTAAGTCAAGGCACGACCCGCTCGTCTAATAGACCGTAGTATGTTGTAGGTAGTTGTGCACACTAGTAGCAGCTTGAGTTACGTCGGATTGAAGAGCGCAAAACCGTGAGTTCATGTCCCCCTTTTCTCTTAACCGTTTTCGGATTTATAACTCTCGGGGGTGGAATACATGTTGCATACGTTTAAATGGAATTGGCTATGCATTGAATTATAGATCATGTGAGCATAGATTGAAATTGAAATGCCATTAACTCTTAATTATGGACGAAGGTTAGATCTAACGGGTACGGCCGAGCCCCACTCATGGTCCTTATGTGACCACTTGAGTGCTTCGGTGTCCCAGTCGAGGTAAATCGACAACGGTCAAGGGTAAATTGACACCGTCAAGGTAAATTGACATAGTCAAGGTAAATTGACTCAGTCGGAGGGGAAAATTCGACACAGTCGAGGAAATCGACGAGGGTATAAGCCTACTCATTTTGAGTGCTCCCTATGTCTTCACATGCTTTAATGTCCTTGCAAAACATTAATTTGATCTGTTCATAAATGATTTTCATACCTGTTTTCAAAGGAGTTTCTCAAAAGTTTACAAGTTTTTCAGTACTTATACAAAATGCATGAACTCGCTCAATTTTTGTTGATGTTTTTTTCCAAAATTACATGTATTTCAGGTAACAAGTTGGATCTTGAGCGCTGGTGTAGTTTCTAGAAGTAAATTCCAAGTTTAGATGTCATCCACTTTTGTTGATCTATAACTTAGTCGAAGGTTGTGTTGTTTGAAACTTAAATAAATGGTGTTTGTAATACTTTAAACTTAATGAAAGGATGAACATCGTTTTGATCATGTAGTTGTTTATTATGATTGAATGCAATGGTATTAAACAAGTCGCACATCATACGCTTCCGTAAAAGTCAGGGTGTGATAGTTTGGTATCAGAGCTTCGATTGTAGTGAACTAGGATTCCTTCTCGAGTCTAGACTACAATCACTGGGACTCTCTCACAAAAACATTTTACAAAAAGGTTTTTCATTGCATTCACGTAAGCGTCAAGATCCATGGGTCAAACCTTTTTCAAAGAAAAGACAAGGCAAGGACATTAGTGGGGAGGAGAATACCCTAAATTAAAGTGCCAATTAAGGCATAGTCTACGTGAGATAGACTTGCCAAAGACAAAATGACCCCCCCCCCCCCCCCGAAAGGACAAACGAGAGTTATATGTGACATGATGCATCTATTTGCATGTTTATGCTAAGTAACATATTTATTTATTGATATATATATATTTATATAATATTAAAGACAAAGGTCGGTGGACCTTTGTCTTTATATATATGATTGAGTCGGTCAAAGGAATTAGAGTTTGAGTCAAAATAGGTAGGCTTGATTTGCAAGAAAGGAGTCTCTATATATAGATCGTGATTTACGTTTGTAATTACTAATTTATTATTTATATTTCTTTTTTAACCCTCAAGTTTTTGACTTTTTTATTATTTTTTTTCAAAGTTTTGAACCAACAAAAAAGGCCCTTACACTTTCAAGTTTTTCCACTTTACACCCTTAATTTTTTGACATGAAACACTATTAACCCTTATCTTTAAGTAAGTTGCGCATTCACTTCTAACTTTCAGTAATTGACAACTTTGACCTTCTTACATTTTCTACTTAATAACTTGACACCCCCTTTGGTTTAAATGACTTTTACGACTTTACACCGCAACGTGGACAAATTATTATACTTTTTTTTTATCTATGTTCTACTTATTTTGTGTACGTTCGTAAACTGTATTTGAGAGCAAGTCGGGTCAAATATACTACGTTTTCATTCGATGGCGATGTAATTTTTTTAAGTAAAGAGTTGGGTCAAATATACAGTATAAATACGAGTTACTTTAACTTACGCCGCCGCAACGCGCGGCGGATAAAAATCCTAGTATATATATATATATATATATGCGTATAAGTGTACGGAATAATTATTGACGTGAACGAGATATCTATGACTCCGAATCCTATTATTGTTCTTGACTCGCACGATGAAGCTATCGACCTCGCGTTTACTGCAAAGCTCATGGCTGGAGTGATTACCAAACGAGATCCTGAGCTGGTTTTCGTGGAAGATGGCTGTTCTTCCCTCTCGAATGTGAAGATGCCCGACTACGGTAAGGACGATGAGGCGGAGGAGGCAACCTTGGACAACACCCTTATCAGCAGGACGAGGTCCCGGTGGCTTTGGTGAAACCAGATTGACGACACACTTGACCAGACAAGGAAGATGAAGTACTCATCTTGAAGGTGCCCCTCCAACTACTAGGAATTCTCCTTATTCCTATTACGTTTAATCATCGTGCCTATTCACGCATAACGATAACGGATGTTAGCGCGTGGACCACCGCAATGGTCCTTTCCATATCAGAGGTATAAGGACAGTAGTGTCCCCTCTTTGGTTGATCATCTGCTTGAATGAGGGAAAGTTGGGGTGACCGTGCAAGACAATTTATTATTATTGGGGCCCACGTAATAACGACTTGTTGTGCATGAAAATCCTGGTGGACTCTGCGGGTCAGGATAATGATCACCATCCATCCAAAAATAATCTCTAGGTGTTCACATCTTCATCTAGTAGAACAATACCTAGACAGTTGCCTTAGCACTTTACAAAGTAGGAAACCTGTATTTACCTACTTCGTGTCAGTCACTTCTACCCGTCTACGAGCCGTTTGGGAACCGGTTTCTAAGCAAGTGAAGATGGCTAACACGCGGGAAAGATTAGTGACGTTACACTCTCTATCACCCCTATATGTACAACCCCCATCTCTTGGGAAGTATACCCGCCTTGTGAAGCTAAAGACCTAAGAAAACCAATGTAGAAGGAAAATAACTACTACTTTCATATTATAAAACTTGTAAGACCGAAGTGATGTAACCTCGAGTTCATTTTGTTTTCCCCGTTACAAACAATAAGTCAAGTTGTCAAGCATATATGAAAGCTCAGTAGTTGTTTCCTTACTTATACATTGTTGATTATATATGCATGTGATATTGGGTGATTACATGTTTGCTTGTGGTAATATGCACCTCATAGACAATCATGGAATGTTTTCTAACCTACCCCATACCTTTTGACAGACGGAAATGCCGCCCAGACGTGACACGGACACCATTACGTTAACTATGGCCGAATACAATGAGCGCATTTCTTAAGTTATAGCGCAGTATGAAGCCCTCCGCTCTGAACGCAGCGATGGCACTCCCGGAAGTAACCCTCCAACTGGCTGCACCTATAAACAGTTCCTGGACTACAAGCCATTGAATTTTGACGGCAGAGGAGGTGCCGTTGCATTTGTTCGCTGGGCAGAAAAGACTGACTCCGTTCTGAGAATGAGTAACTGTTCGCCCAAGCGGAGTGTTACCTTTATCTCAGGGTTGTTTTTGGATGGTGCACTCTCCTGGTGGAACCTTCAGGTTCAGACCCTTGGTGAAGATACTGCTTATGCACTGAGCTGGGACGAGCTCAAGGAATTGATGCGGAAGAAGTACTGTTCTAGGGCCGAAATCCAGAAGCTTGAGGTTGAGTTTTGGAATTTGAAAATGGACGGGCCAAAGATTTCTAAGTACGTCCAACGCTTTCACGACTTGTCTAGGGTTGTTCCCTACTCAGTCAAGCCGGAATTCAAGAGGATTGAGCGATTCATTTGGGGACTTGCACCTCAAATTCTGAGCATGGTTACTGCCTCAAAGCCTCCAACCATCACAGAGGCTATCGATTTGAGCGTCACACTTACTGAAGAAGCTCTACATATGGGAAAGTTTTCAGGATCTGAGGCAAATAAGAAAGAGACTCATGTGGAGTCTTCAGGCAATAAGAAAGGGAAGTCTTCGAACCTAAAGATAGGCACCCAAGCCAGTTATGAGAGCTCTAAAGCAAACAAAAGAAGGGAAGTGAACCCGCCTCGCGACAGGAAAGCTTATGGAGCTACTAATAAGGCCGGGGGTAAGGTTTACTTGGGGAATAAGCCGAGATGCGAGGAATGCAATTTTTACCATGAAGATCGATGTCTGAGGCCTAAGTGTGGAAGGTGTGGAAAAGAAGGGCACAGCAAGGATGCCCGTTGGGCGAAGGATCCAGACGGAAGAGATAATGGTAAAGTTCCAGGTTGCTACAGATGTGGTGAAGTAGGGCACTTTAGGAAAGATTGCCCTAGGAAGAACCAAACAAGGAAGGGTCTTCACGATCGGAGCTCGTGAAGCATGCATGGATCCAGATGCGGTTACGGGTACGTTCCCTACTAACCAATTCTATGCATCCATTTCTGATTAATACTGGCACCAACTTTAACCTTGTATCCTTAAGAACTTAAGAAACTGTTTGGCCTAGCTTCGAGTAGAATAGATGTCTTGTATTCTTTAGAATTGGCGGATGGAAGGTTAGTTAAGCGAAAGAGATGATTAAGGGCTGTATTTTGGGAACTTAGAAGGCCGGAATTTTCTGTTACCATCGACTTGGGAAGTCATGATATGGTAGTCAGCATGGATTGGATATCCAAGCATAGAGCTGAAGTTGTTCATTATACGGAAAATCATTCGCATCCCTCTTGCGAATGATGAAACACTTATAGTACACAACCTTCTTGCAATAGGTGCGAGGGCACTAGGCCCCGTAAGGTGGTGGATCTACGACACCTCACATTGGTCATAGAGACACAAAAGCGCCTCTGAATAGGCTACATAACCTTCCTTGCTCATGTTGTCAGTGAAGAGACCAAGAAGCCAAAGCCAGAAGACATCCCCGATATGAAGGAAATACTAGAAGCCTTTCCCAAAGACTTGCCTGGGTTACAGCGACAAGAGGAGCTTGGGATGAACCTATTGCCAGGAGCGACACCAGTGTCGAATGACGCTTTACCGACTAGCTCCGTCCAAGATACAGGAGCCTCCGATGCAACTGCAGGATCTGCTAGGCAGAGGAAATCTACCAGGCCGAGCCACTCACCGTGGGAAGCCCCCAATGATATTCATTAGGGAGTAGGAAACCAGTTTTTACACGTGTACACAGCCTAATCTGAGAGAAACTCAGAAGAATTAATGTGGAAAAGTATTACACATAGGTTACAGGGAGATAGACAACTAACCCTCAAGAATCGGTACCCCTTACCGAGAATCGATGACTTGTCGACCAACTGCAAGGTCCCAGTTACTATTCCAAGATGGAATTAAGGACATGATGTCCTTAGTTAAGGACACGAGAAGAAAGTTGGCAGTTTCCATTTTGCATCAACTTCAGAGAATTGGATGTCGAGGACCGCTATCCTTGTCAAGGATTGATGACATGATTGAACCAATCGTAAGGTTCTAATTACTACTCGAAGATCGACTTGAGGTCAGGATATCCTCAACTACAAATACAAGAAGAAAGTATCCCTAAAAACGACCTTTAGGACTCGCTTTGTACATTACGAGTTCCTTGTCGTGCCGTTTGGCTTAACACGTGCACCGGCAGTATTCGTGGACCTCATGAATCGGGTGTGTAAGCCATACCTGGATAAGATCATGATTATATTTATTGACTACATTCTCATAAGCTTAAAGACCAAGGAAGGTCATGAGCAACATCTGTAATTTATCTTGTGACTCTTAGAGAAGGAACAGTTGTGTGTTAGGATGCCTAAGTGCAAACCTGGGATTCGCGAGGCAAGACTTTTAGGATACGTGGTGGATAAGAATGAGATTCATGTCGACCCTGCAATCAAGAACCAAGGAGTCCCAAAGACGCAACTAAGAATTTTTAGGAATTATAGGCTGTATTAAGACGACCCCTAGAAAACCTTTCAAGGACTGCTCAACCGCTAACAACCTTAACCGAGTCGACACCTATCTTGTCTTCACCTAACAGTACCAATAGAGTTGCGGTTCTTATGACGCTTCTCGACAAAGTCTCAATTGCGCGTTGATGCAACGAGACCAAGTCATCGCATACGCGTCACGTTGATTAAAGGATCATGAGAAGAGACTTTGAACTAGGTGCAGTAGTTATGCGTGGAAGATTTTCTGTCATTACTTGTATGGGAAAACGCCGCACGATCTTTACTGATCACAAAGGTTCGCAGCACACCTTTGGTCATAAGGACTTAAACATGAGATAACGAGATTGTGACACCTGTGCCTCCACGGCCATCAAACAAATACCAAACCAATGAAACATTGTATTTCATACTTGGTATTTGTATAAATATGTGTATCATTTGCTCATATCAATTCTTGTTCGATTTCGGGCTCTAAATCGCTTTCTGGAAGGTTATACGCGCACTGATGCGTAAATATAACTAGTTTAATGCAACAAACACTCCGGAATAGTGACATAGGCTTAACATACCTTAAATAACCTTTACATAACTTAGAAATAAGTTTTGGAAGGTTTGGTGTGCCGAAATCAAGTTTATTCACTTACAGGGACTAAATTCGACAAACTGTGAAAGTATGCCGATTTGTACTGTAACGAACATTTCGGAACATGAACATAAGTTAAACATACCCTAAATATCCTTTAAATAGCTTAGAAATAGGCTTTGAGGGGTTCGGTGTGCTAAAATAAACTTTTTGGTCATTCAGGGACTAAAACGTCAAAAAGTGCATAAGTTTGCATTTTCGCGCATATCTTACGTTCTGAATACATCCGGACATTCAAAACTTTATGCCATCGTTAATATATTCTATTTTAGTGATTGGCATGATAAAATTCCATTCGTCGCGTAATTTGGATCGTTTTTCGCATTCGTTCGTGTTTCGTCGTAATTAACCGAACAACGCAACCGTACGACCAAACGAACCGACATCTAAGATATTTTTGAGCATTTTTCATGTTCCCTATACTTTAACTTCATTTTAGAGCCTTTAAATGGGATTAACGGGTCTTAAACGTGTCAAAAATGCATCAAAAACCATGTTTTGCACATTTAGGGACCAAAATTGACATTCTGCCATAGTTATCTTAGGAAGGGACCAAAATGAAAAATCTAAATTCCAGCTTGTTCCAGCTGTTCCCCTCATTGTCACATGGTTTTAATGAAACTAGGGGCTCCCATGGTTTCACAAAACCATGGGCACATGTGTACGGATGAGATCAAAGCTCGTTTTACGAGGAACGATCTTAACGGTCCTCAGAAATCTATAAATACCCCCACCCTTCATTTGTTGCAACCCACATTGATCTGATTTCATCTCTCTAAGTTGAAGTATTTACTTCATACCTGAGGGTAATCGGATCAAAACTTCCGTTCTTGGACCCGTTGTAAGTATTCTTTCGTTCTTTTTCGTTTTAGTGTTAAAGTCAAACTTTGTTTGACTTTCTACATTGACCAGTTTATGGTCAACGTGAAGTTTGTTTGAACTTCATAACGTGAGCGTAATCACGATGGTTATAGTCTCTAGTGACTATACCTACTGATTACCACGTTATCCAGGTTTAGTGACGAGTCGTAGTTTCGACCAAAATGCGTATTCTTGCGTATTTTGTAACCAAACTACTTTTGGGTATCAAGACCCTTTGTCTTGATATCAAACATGTTTTCAAACCTCTTTAAAAAACATGTTTAACTCGTCACTTTTAGATTTGTGCTTATGTAGGATCGTAAGGTAAACGATCTAAACAATCGCTTATACTTTCAAACCCGACCCGTTTGGTCGATCATTAGGGTCCGACCAAACACATTAGTTGACCATAGTTGTATAGGGAATAACCTTCCGAGGTTATACCTTATGGTCACTTCGTTTAAGTAGTTGTATGATAGGTAGTTTATATGCCTTGGGTAAATGACCAAAATGCCATTTTTATGCATAAATTCATTTTAAGCATATGTAACATAAATTTTGAAATCTAAACTGATTAGGCAACTATATCAGACATGTTAAGGCATATTTTACTTGTCATAGGACTAGTTAGGCGGTCCGAACGCGTTTTACGCGAACAACGCGTTAAAGTAGCGTAAGCTATCTTAACGAGTCGTAATGGGTCGTAAGCACTTAGGATAGGTTTCATTTTAGAATGTAGGCTTTGTTAAACCATATTACTTGAGTTCCTATACTCATTTGGTTTACGAAACCCCGTTCTATCCGATCTCCCAATTTAGGTCCGGTTATTTATGTAGTTATCTATATTAGGTGTCGTTTGATTTCCGTGATCCCTCTAGCTTCGCTTGGTTGTTGTTCAAGACCTCTAAGCACCCCCAAGTGAGTACATAGTCCCCTCTTTTACTGTTTTTCAAATGTTTTGGGGTGAAACACATGTGCCTACTTGTTACTTTCGTGCTTTCCATGTTTTTACATCATATGCTTGTTATGTTCATTAGTACATTTATAGTACATGATTTCATTATGTTTTGCTATGTATGTTTACTTGGCATACTAGCACATTGTTTTACATTACATCTTCTTTTGCTATGTATGTTCACTTAACATGCTAGAACATTGTTTTACATTCATTTCTTTTGCTATGTATGTTTACTTAGCATGCTAGCACATTGTTTTACATTACATTTTCTTTTGCTATGTATGTTTACTTGGCATGATAGCACATTGTTTTACATTGCATCTCTGTTGCATATGTTCTCGTAACATATGGACACATTATTTTACATCTCTACCTTGTATGTTCACTTAGCATACTAGGTACATTATTTTCATAAAACATGCTTACATTTGGTATAACATTTGGTTTGTTTAACGAGAATAATACATTCATTAACACCGATCATGCCGCTCGGTAGTAGGTAGTGGTACCATAGGACTTGACAACTCCCATTCCTGAAATCCTAGGTTTGTTTGGGTGGAAGGAATGACCGAATCCAAATACATTTCTAGGTAGACCTTAGACTTTGTGCTAGGGTTTATTCTATAGTCGCAAGGCTTGGATATAGACGTTTAACATTACCGCATAGATGTTTGTATCAGTAAAGCATGCATTATTTTACAAAACATAATTTTTTATTATAATTTATCAAATGCATTGTTTTGTACATTTCTTTCTTATAGAGTTGAGTAAATGCTTTTAATCAATAAATGCTTTTATTCACTCTACGTTACATTTGTTTGCACAATAACATTACAACATTTGCTTGAGCATTACATTTGGTTATACATGAACATTTTTACATTGATGGTTTGTTTTGGTAAGTGATTTAAATAACGAGGCGTGTGTAATAAGATAAAAACATGGTGGATACGCCGTTGGTACTTCCTATATATAAGTGCTTTTATAGTATTACATATCGTAGCGTTATTTAAACCATTTCAATATTTGCATATTACATTTTACACAAATAACATATTTTCACTAAACATTTGTTTTACAAAACAACTTATTTCATACAAACTCATTTTACTTGGTTATTCATTTAACCTTACATTATTCTTTACATATCATCTATTTTAATCATCGCTTTTCAAATGACTTTTAAAAGAAAACATTTTACAAGGATCATGACTAACTTTTCTTAAACATTTTTCTTTAAACTTATAAGTCATGAATCCTAAATCAATAAAATCTATGTATCTCACAGGCATTTTTATGCTGACGTACCTATTTTCACATGTGTTTCAGGAATTGATGCATAGGATTGATCAAGATACACTTAGGTGGACTTGGACCTTAGTGACATTAAAAGATGCAAGACTAGTTAATTATGTTATGTTTCTTTGTTGTCAAGACATTGTAACTCTTTTAATCAATAAAACAAAATTTCAAATTTCCATGTGTTATGAAACAATGGTTCTGTTACAACACTCCCCGACGTTTCCGCCACGATTTGTTGTTTTACGTGGTCGGGGTGTGACAGAGATGGAGTGAGCTACTGAATGATTGCGACTGTGAGATTAAGTATTCCCTGAACAAGGCGAGCGTTGTAGCAGGCGCCTTGAGCCGCCAGGAACGCACAAAGCCTCTAAGGATGCGAGCCTTAGAGATGATCATACAGACAATCTCGTCACTTGGATTCGTGAAGCTGAGCAAGAGGCGCTCAAATCAGAGAACCTTCAAGCTGAAGTATTACATGGATGGAAATGCAATTATTGCCTAAGGAAGACGGAACCTTGTACTTCATGGAACGACCTTGGGTTCCGTTTCATGATAATTTACGAACGCTTATTTTGGGGCAAGGCTCATAGGTCAAGGTACTCGATCCATCCTAGGATCCGACAAGGTGTACCAAGACTTGAAGGATTAGTATGAGTGGCCCACGATGGAAACTGATATAGCTACCCATGTGGGTAACTGTCTTACTTGTGTCAAAGTTAAGACAGAATACCATAAACCATCAGGACTGCTGCAACAGCCCGAGATTCCCATGTGGAAGTGGGAATGAACCTTAATGGATTTCATTACAAGATACCAAGAACCCAAAAAGGTCACGATATGAACTGGGTGATTATTGACCGACACACCAAGACTGCACATTTCCTACCAAACAGTGAGGAAGACAGCGCAAGGGAAACTAGCAGAGATTTAGCCTAGAAGGGTTGTGGCACATCGCGGAGTGTCTGATTCTATCATGACCAACCGAGGTGGTCGTTTTATGCCAAGGATATGGCAGACGCTTTAAAAGGCGTTTAGGTCATGATTGGACCTTAGTACTACATTTCGCCCTCAGATAGACGACCAGAGAAAACGAGCGATACAGGCTTTGGTAGACTCGCTATGTGCTTGTGTGATAAACTTTGATGAAAGATGGATTACTCACTAGCCTTAGTGGAGTTTTCCTACAATAACATTTATCACACCGCTGTTTAGGCCGCTTCGTGTGAAGCTTTATAGGGACGTAAGTATCGATCCCCCTTCGTGTTAGTCGAAGACCAGGGATAACCGACTTACTGGCCCAAGATGGTTCAGGAAACTACAGACAAGATCGATCGGATACGTGACCGTATCAAGTCAAGCATGTGGTATATAAAGAATCTACGCCGGCGAGCGGCGAAAATTGTTGGAATTTGAGTTGGAAAGATGACATTATTGAAAGTCTCGCTTTGGGAAGGCGTGTTATGACTTGAAAAGCGTGGGAGGTTGGACCCGCGGTATATTAGACCTTTCGAGATCCTGGAAAGGATTGGGACCATTGCTCACAAGCTGAAACTTCCAGAGAAACTCAACAGTGATCACGACACGTTTCACGTGTCTAGTCTTTAGAGGAGTCTGACTCTAGGAACAGTCGTTATTACCACAAACAAGATTCACGTCAACGACAAACTCCAATTTATTAAAGAACCTGTTAAGGTTGCAGACTGGAAGTCCGCAAAACACGGAGAAGTCATAATTGGGTTGTCAGAGTTCGTTGGAATTCTTATCATGGCCCAGATTTTACTTGGGAACATGAAGACCAAACTAAGCCTAAGTGACCACATTTGATTCACAACTCCCCTGCGACAGATGGCATCGCCTGAATTTTGGGACGAAATTCTTTTAACGGGGGGAGAATGTGACAACTGGCACTTTTCCATGCATTTCGTACAATAATTAAACAGTAATCTGTGCTTTAGTGATTGTGCATGATCTAGTTTACAAGGCGAATGAATTTCTGATTTCTGTTATATACATACAATGGCATTTCATGTTGCAAGACTTTTATCATTACTACACGTAACACAATATAGTTCTATTAATGCACAGAGCGGGGTTAGCACAGTTATCAGACAAACTAGAAATACTGACGGGAGTTCAGTACTTAGACAGACATGATGTTAAGACACAAAATAAGCCCCAGGACCAAGTGTTACACTAGTATAGTGTATAGGAAAGTAGGGATTACAAAACTGCCTTCCTAGTGATGACATAGGTGCCGGAAAGTACCAAAAACACACTAAAACTGCAGAATTCTGTAGAAAATAAATAAATCTAGCAAAAATTCAGCTTTTAACATCTAAATATAATGCAGAAATGTGATTTAATGGTCCAGAATACTTTCCTAAGTGCCGGGAGTCGAAACTGTCATAAAACACAACGTAAAGCACACTAAACTGCGCAATTTAGCACTTTACTGAACAGTAACGAACCGAACAACCGGACACTACCCGAAACATCAAATTTTTACTAGAAGCACTGTTTTTATGTTACGAAGCTAGTTATGGTCACCGAACATCATATTACATCTCATAAACATTAAATACATAAAATACCAAACTAACACCACTGAATCCTAACTAAATCAAGTAACTTACCATTAAAAGTTACACTTTACCCCCCCCCCCCTTGATGGCCGGTTAGGGGACATGGGTCCCACACAATATTTATTTACTATATTTTATTAGATTTGTTTGGAATATGCTAAGCATAATATACTATATGCCATATATTGTTGGAAGAAATTTTTATATAACCATAAGACCATAACACAATTCATTTCATCATCTTTCAACACCAAAGCTTCCCCTCCTCTTCTCCATGGCTACGGCCCAAACACCCCTCTTTCATTCTTCACTTTTGAACTCCTTTCCATACATTCTAAGGTGATTCTAAGGTGTCTCGGGCCTATCTAAGAAGGTTGCAAGCAACGGAACTTGAAGGACCTCTCTCTGGTGCTTTTATCCACCTCATTTGTCATCTTCATCTTCTTGAACATCATCCCTAGCCTTGTGCTAGTAGTAAGACCTTCCTAATCTCATTTTACTTCATATTATGTTGGTTAAAAGATGATATAAGTTGTTAAACATGAAGATCATGAAGAAACATAATCATGAACATAAACATAAAGCTTAAATACATGAAGAACAAGTTGTTTCAAGTGTATGTAGTATACTTGATTGTTGATTTCCTGTGTTTATGATGTTGATCATCACAAGAACCTTGCTAGATGATGATTAAACACATGATCTAGCAAGTATAAGGATAGATCTTGAGAAAATCATAATGATCATCCTTATGTAAAGCATGAACTTGAAAGATTTAATGTTTTCTTGAAGTATGATGATCAAAGTACGACGTGAATCTTATAAACATATGAATATAAAAGATATTTTTCAAGAAACCAAGTTAAAAATACAAGATTTGCATAAACTTGGTTCTTAAAGAAATTAACCACATTTTTAGTGGTTAATCAAGTGTAAAAATATATATTTAACAAGAAAACTCAAGAAGAAATATTTTTAGAAAATCACTTCACAAATTGTGAAGATCTAAATTCTTCAAGAATGATATTTTTAAATAAATAACCACACTTTAAAGGGTAACTAAGCTTACTAAGTACACTAGTAAGTTACTACAAATTTTTACAAAGTTTTATTTTTGGCACATGGTAAGTGTTGAATGATTTGTTGATGATTGATGATGATTTTAAAAGATAATGATATGCTTTGAAAGCATGGAAACCTCCATTTTTAAGGGGAAACTATGGCAAATTTTTTCTAGAAATTAAACACTTAGAAAAATATTTTTAAACAAATATTCACAAGTATATTTTTAACCATGAAATTTTATATAAAGTTTGCCATAATTTTTGTCACAAGATTATAAATATTGGAGGTTGGTTTTTGTAAATAAAAGTGACTAAATATGTATTTAGGAAATATATATTTAGATGTCATCATGTGTGTGATTATTTGTATATTATGTGTATTAGTTATATTATTTTAGAACTTGAAATAATATAACTCACCAAAATACCAAGAAATTACAATCCAAAATATTACCAAAATTTCAAGAGAATGAATACACAAAATATTGGTGAAACCGAACAAAAGAATATAACTCACAAAAATATTCCGGAAAACTTATTCCCAAGTATATTTTTGGTAAAAAAAAATATTTTGAACACCAAGAGAACAAAAATATGATTTTTACAATTATTATAAACACCAAGAGAACAAAAATATGATTTTTACAATTATTATAATATATATCATATTTTTGACAAAGAGAAAATATATTATTTTTGGGCAAATAAAAATAAATATATTTTCTTGGAATTATTAGAAGATATATTATTTTTGAAAGAAATATATATTTTCTCAAATAAACATGAAATATATTGTTTTTGGAAGAAAAATGAATTTATATATATTTTCTAAATTAGATTTGGAAATATATTATTTTTGAGACTTATAAATATTTTTGCCAAGGGAAAAATTATGAATATTTTTTTTCTAAGTGATATTTCTTAAAATATATATTTTTTGGAAATATATATTGATGTGATTTTTATTAGAAATATTTTTTTTTTACAATAATAATAATTAACTATTTTTATATATATTGTTAGAGCAAATTACAAATCATGGGTTGGTAGACGGGCAACAAGCTGCGCCGCCACCCCCTTTTGAATTGCAAATCCTACTCGGCTAAACACATAACTATGGCCTACAGACACTGTCGCATAAATACACTCCGGAATACGACACCAATACATGGCAAAAATATACAAGTATAAGAATACAAATACAAATACAAATACACCCATCCTTGGGAAGGAAATACATGTATAAATACTTGAAAGGTATCAAGTTAAATTATATTGTTTTAACAATTATTCCAAAATTTAATAAATATAATTTAAGTTAAAATATTTATTATTTTAACAAATAATTATATAACTTGGAATAATGTTACGGACACAAAGAAACGAAACTCAAAGACACTAATTAATACTAAGTCAAGGCACGACCCGCTCGTCTAATAGACCGTAGTATGTTGTAGGTAGAGTTGTGCACACTAGTAGCAGCTTGAGTTATGTCGGATTGAAGAACGCAAAACCGTGAGTTCATGTCCCCCTTTTCTCTTAACTGTTTTCGGATTTATAACTCTCGGGGGTGGAATACATGTTGCATACGTTTAAATGGTATGAGTTGAATTATAGATCATGTGAACATAGATTGAAATTGAAATGCCATTAACTCTTAATTATGGACGAAGGTTAGATCTAACGGGTACGGCCGAGCCCCACTCATGGTCCTTATGTGACCACTTGAGTGCTTCGGTGTCCCAGTCGAGGTAAATCGACAACGGTCAAGGGTAAATTGACACTGTCAAGGTAAATTGACATAGTCAAGGTAAATTGACCCCAGTCGAAGGGGAAAATTCGACACAGTCGAGGAAATCGACGAGGGTATAAGTCTACTCATTTTGAGTGCTCCCTATGTCTTCACATGCTTTAATGTCCTTGCAAAACATTAATTTGACCTGTTCATAAATGCTTTTCATACCTGTTTTCAAAGGAGTTTCTCAAAAGTTTACAAGTTTTTCGGTACTTATACAAAACGCATGAACTCGCTCAACTTTTGTTGATATTTTTCCAAAATTACATGTATTTCTGGCAACAAGTTGGATCCACCCTGCATGCAAAGAAATCATCAAGTTGCTATTACATGGACTAGTATATTACTTTCACGCAAAAAAAATGATCATATCTGAAGAAAAAAATGAAACCATGGTAACAAGAATAGGAGATATAGTAGCAATGTATTGTTTACTTACCGAAGACAAACTCCACCTTCTGCCAGAATTTCTGACCAGAGTTGTTTTGTATATCAAGCTGTCAAAGAAAGAGATGAAATTTATGAGACAGATTAAAGTAATAAAATAATATTGCCATGTTGGCAAACACTATGGTACAGTTAGCATTGAAGACTCATTTTCCAAAGCATTTGTTTCTCATTTACTGTACCTTAGGCATACAGTCGAGGAAATTGACAACGGTCAAGGGTAAATTGACACTGTCAAGGTAAATTGACATAGTCAAGGTAAATTGACCCCAGCCGAAGGGGAAAATTCGACACAGTCGAGGAAATCGACGAGGGTATAAGCCTAGTCATTTTGAGTGCTCCCTATGTCTTCACATGCTTTAATGTCCTTGCAAAACATTAATTTGATCTGTTCATAAATGCTTTTCATACCTGTTTTCAAAGGAGTTTCTCAAAAGTTTACAAGTTTTTCAGTACTTATACAAAACGCATGAACTCGCTCAACTTTTGTTGATGTTTTTCCAAAATTACATGTATTTCTGGCAACAAGTTGGATCTTGAGCGCTTGTGTAGTTTCTAGAAGTAAATTCCAAGTTTAGATGTCATCCACTTTTGTTGATCTGTAACTTAGTCGAAGGTTGTGCTGTTTGAAACTTAAATAAATGGTGTTTGTAATACTTTAAACTTAATGAATGGATGAACATCGTTTTGATCATGTAATTGTTTATTATGATTGAATGCAATGGTATTAAACAAGTCACACATCATACGCTTTCGCAAAAGTCAGGGTGTGACAGAAACAAACCGATTTCTACATGTTTTGAAATGGCCATTAATCGGTTCTAATGACATTATAGCCGTTGGAATCGATTCCTACAGGTTTTGCAGCTTTTTCATTTGAATTCTCCGAAGGAACCGGTTCTTCCGAGGAACCGGTTACAACCCTACCCGGAATCGGTTACTATCGGTTCTAGTATTAATGGTCTAAAAACGGGCAGGAACTGGAACCGGTTCCATTCACACTTATTCAAGAACCGGGTATGGTTAGGAACCGGTTCCAGGTATAAAAAAAAACCGATATGCCCATCTCTACCTGTAGAGGTCGTGTATCCTATTTTGATTACTACCCTTATTACTTTCCTCTTGAGCCATTTATTTTCTTTTCTTTTTATTTTTATTTATTCTTTTTTAAAACTAACTTTTGGACTTAACTAGACATTATAGACGACTCGGTACTAAACTCGTGTATCCTTGGACGACATCGGTATCTTACCATCACTATATTACGTTGACGATGGGTACACTTGCCCAACGTGAGTTTAGTGTGATCGTATTATATCGGGTTTTTGTAAATATTAAAACTTGAACTAGTGCATAAAACAACCTAAAATTGACCATCTTTTATGTATGTGCGTACACCTCTAAGGACCGAGGCAGTAGAATCTGAACGGGGCGACAAAATTTGATAGATGCGAGAGAATTAGGTGACAAAAAACAAACTGATAGTGACGGTAGATTAGGCTCTTATTTGTTAGGGATATTGGATTTAAATAACCCCAACTTGCACTAATTGGCCAATAACACTTCCAACTTTTGATTTGTACCAGACCACTTCCAACTTTCAACTTATTTTCCTCTAGTACTTCCAAACTAATTGAACCCTAACCTAATTAGTTTTTTGGCTGATGTGGCACTTTGGTGCGACGTGGCATATGATGTGGCACTTATTTAGTGACGTGGTGTCTGGCGTGGCATATGACATGTTTTTTTTTATGGTGTGGCACTTGTTTGATGATGTGGCATCTGAGTCCGCTTACCGGGTTAGGATCCAGTTAGTTTCGGAGTGACAAAGGAAAATAAGTTGAAAGTTGGGAGTGGTGTGGTACAAATCGAAAGTTATGAGTGTTATCAGCCAATTCGTGAAAGTTGGGCTTATTTAAATCATATATCTCATTTTTGTATTCTTTTTTAGTAGATATAACGTCAGGGTTTTTGGGTTTTTTATTCACGTACGTCTTCCATTCTTCCTTTGATTCGTAAGTTTCTTTTTTTTCTAATCTCCACTCATTCTCTGGTTCATTACTTCATTCTTCTCCGGTCTCTACTCTTATAAACTTTGTGTGCCAGTTTCAAACATTCCGTGTCTTTTCTATGACTATTGAATCTGACGAAGAAATTAGTTATGAAAGTTCTTATCAACTCATAATTCATTCATTAATTCAATATCGAATACAAATGGGTTTATATATATATTCTACTAGTTACAATAATAACCCTTTAACTTATGATAATTAAATATTTGGCTTAACATTCCCCCGCAAGTTGAGGGCGGGTAACGACCTGCAACATGGATCTTAAAAATTCAAATCGTTGAGTTGATAACGGCTTCGTGAAGATGTCGGCAATTTGATCATCTGTTTTAATAAATTGAACCTTCAGATTTCCTTGACTGACTTGCTCACGAACAAAATGAAAATCTACCTCCACATGTTTAGTTCTAGCATGAAACACCGGGTTTGCTGAAAGATATGTGGCTCCAAGATTATCACACCAAAGAGTGGGTTTATTCAACTTAACTCCCAGTTCTTGTAGAAGAGACTTTAGCCAGATTAGTTCAGCAACCGTATCAGCAATAGCCTTGTATTCGGATTCAGTAGACGACCTAGAGACAGTTTTCTGCTTACGAGCTGACCATGATACTAAGTTTGAACCCAAGAAGATAGCATAGCCCCCCGTGGATCGACGGTCGACCGGGCAACCAGCCCAATCGGAATCCGAATATGCTATAATAGGAACCAACCGCTCACCCCAATGTGAATCAGCAAAGGCATGTAATGTAGACGTTGTGTTCGATGTAAAACGAAGGCCCAGTTGAGACGTTCCCTTGAGATAGCGAATTATACGTTTGACAGCCGTCCAATGGGATTCGTGAGGTTCATGCATGAACTGACAGACCCTGTTGACAGCGTAGGCAATGTCGGGCCGAGATAAAGTAGCATACTGGAGTGCTCCAACACAATGACGATATCTTGTAGGATCGGGCATAAGTGGGCCATCCTTGGTTATCGTATCTGCTTTGGCATTTGTAGGTGTTGCAAGCGGTTTCGAATCTTTTAACCCGGCTCGATCAATAAGTTCCTGAATATACTTCCTTTGAGATAGGATAAGACCCGAAGGGGTGTGAAGAACTTCAATACCAAGAAAGTAAGTAAGACGACCCATGTCAGTGAGAGACACCTGCTGACCAAGTGAGGCAATAATGCGATTAACTGTGTTGGGATCGTTGCCCGTAATGATGATGTCGTCCACATAAACGAGTAGATAAACCTGTGTACCCAAGTGGTTAAGGATAAATAATGATGGATCAGTTTTGGAACCATGAAAACCAAGATGCTGTAAGACGTTTGAGAGTTTGGTGAACCATGCCCTGGGTGACTGTTTTAAGCCATAAAGGGATTTGTGCAACTTGCAAACATGATGAGGATGTTTAGGATCCTCGAAGCCCGGTGGTTGACGCATGTAGACCGTTTCATGTAGATCACCGTGTAAAAACACATTTTGCACATCCAGTTGTTTGAGAGACCAATTGTTAGAGACGGCAAGAGAAAGAACCGTGCGGATGGTAGCTGGTTTGACCACGGGGCTGAATGTCTCATGATAATCAATGCCAGACTGTTGTAAAAAACCCTTTGCTACCAATCGAGCCTTGTGTCTAGTCAGGTTCCCATGCTGATCAGTTTTCAACCTGTAAACCCACTTGCAATCAATAACATTAGAATTTGGAACCGGAGGAACTAACGACCACGTTCCGTTTCTGTGTAGTGCGTGCAACTCGGCTGCCATGGCTTGACGCCACTCCGCGGATTCGTTGGCAACAGTAAAGGAAGTCGGTTCAGAAGGAACAGTAGCGGTGGTGGCGATATTGACTGAAGGGTCAAAAAATTTTCGGGGTTTAGGATGTGGCCGAAGGTGAGGAGGTCGGTAACGGGGCATGGATGGTTGCGAAGGAGAGGAAGTAGGTTGGGTGGTGGTGGTCTGTGGAATAGGGGCGGTTTGGACAGGTTCGGAAATAGGAGGGGTGGGTAGTGATGGTTCGGTTGTAGTAGTGGATGGGTTATCAAAAATGGTTAATGGCGGATCAGGAATTGTAGAAAAAGAAGTGGCGGCTGTGGAGGGTGAAGGAGGGTCGATGGAGGGTTCAGTAAGGGAGGGAAAAACATGCTCGTTAAATCGGACATGGCGAGCAATGTAGATTCGGTGAGTAGTTTGATCAAGGCATTGATATCCATGATGAGACGGGCTATAACCGAGGAATATACAAGGAGTAGAACGAAAATCAATTTTGTGTTGGTTATATGGACGTAAATAAGGAAAACAGAGACATCCGAAGACTCGAAGAAATGAGTAATCGGGAGGACGTTAGAAAACTAGTTGATATGGGGATTTGTTTGAGGAAAGACGAGAAGGTAGACGGTTGATGAGGTAGACGGCGGTTTGAAAAGCGAATGACCAAAAAGTTTGAGGTAATTTGGATTGAGCTAGTAAGGTGAGACCGGTTTCCACGACGTGACGGTGGCGACGCTCGACAATACCATTCTGTTCACTCGTATGAGGACACGAGCGACGATGTAAAATACCATGGGATGTAAAAAACTGAGTAAGGTTCTGAAACTCGCCACCCCAATCAGTTTGAACACTTTTTAGTTTGGTGTTAAATTGGCGTTCAACTAGGCGAACGAAATTTGTAAAGGTGGTAAAAACGTCGGATTTTTGCATGAGCGGGAAATACCACATATAGCGTGTATGATGATCAACACATAACAAAAAATAACGATAACCGTCAAAGGACGTGGTAGTATGGCCCCAAACATCACAATAAACCAAATCAAGTATGTTTTTACTAAGAAAAGATGAAATAGGCAAAGTAAGTTTAGACATTTTTCCCAATTGACAAGAAGTACACAAAGATGAACAAAGTTTGTCAGAAACAGGTAAAGAAAAAGTTTTAACAATATGTTGAAAAACTCGAAAGTGAGGATGCCCAAGTCGTTGATGCCACATAGTAGATGGAGCTCGAAAAGCAGTGAACGCCATCTTGGAAACCGGTTGAAAGGAAGGTAGGTGAATGGTGTAGAGACCCTGGTCACTAGGGCCTGTGAGGAGGATAGCCCTGGTAGCCTCGTCCTTCACAACAAAAAAAGAAGTGTGAAATTCAAAGAAAACGTTATTATCTTTGCAAAATTTGTGAACGGAAAGTAGGTTACGTTGTAGGCCCGGGACATGAAGTATGTGATTAAGTTGTAAGTTTTTGTTTGAGGTAAAAAAGGATTTTGAACCGACATGAAGGATTGGAAGAGAGTTACCGTTACCAACATAGAGGGAGTCATTACCGTAATAGACGTCCGAGTTGTCCATACTAGCAAGATCAGGAGTACCATGGGAATTAGCGCCTGTATCCGATGTCCAAGTAGTATATGAGTCCGCTTCAGAGTTAGCATAATTCGCTTGAGGTGATCCACGAGAAGAACTGGTGTGATTCGGGCACTGTGAGGGAATATGGCCAATACCGCACCTATTGCAATGACCATAAACCATATTTTGAGTGGACGCCCAAGCAAATTGGCGAGAGCCTTGTGAACCACCACGGCCACGGCCCCCGCGAGAAAACGCACGGCCCCGACCGTATCCACGGGTCGATCTTGAAGAAGCAGACCGATTAGCATAGTTTGCCTGAGGAACCGATGGTGATACCGACGGTTGAGTTGTGGAAGCAAGTTGGTTTGCCAAAAGTTGAAGGTTGGTAATCTGCTGCTGAATCGAAGCCAAATCGGGGGCTTGGGAAGTAGTTGCTGCGGCAGTGGTAACATTGAAGACTTGTGGAGAGGCCGATGCTGAAGAAACAACGGACCGGGTGATATATTCATGATCACCAATCAAGCCATGAAGCTCGTTAAATTGAACCGGTGGGGAGCGGGCAAGAAGATTGCTTTTCAAACCATGGTATTCCTCACGTAAACCGGCTATAGTAAGCATGACGAGATCTTTGTCTTTGACGGGTTCACCAATATTTGCAAGAGCCGTTGCATATTCTTGAGCACGGCTGAGATAATCGATACCTTTTTCACCATCTCTCATTGAAATCTTTAAAAGATGTGTTTTTAGGGTGAACTCATGAGATGAATTCGAAGGAGCATATGCACGTGCTAGACTTAACCACACTTCCCGAGCCGTGTCTCCTTGGATGTGTTGAAACGAAGACTCGGAAACAGTGGAGATAATAATCATACGGACGTGTGCATCATTAGCAATCCAGTTTGTAAAATTAGGGTTTGTAGTAGTAGCATCACCGGTTGTAATTTTCTCTTCCGGGCAAGATAACGTGTTGTCAACATAACAATATAATCCATTGGCCTTTAAAAACGGTTCCATCATGGCTTTCCAGTAGCCATAATTGTTTGGTGTAAGATTGAATGCAAACTTGTGGGAATTATGGGATGTATGTTCTTGAATACTGAAGACAGTAATCGTTGTCATGATGAGAAAGACAGTGATTTTGATACCTGATGAGAGAAACAGTGATTTCGAAGGTTGGCTAATTGTTCGTTGAGAAGGCTGGTTGATTTTCTCCAACAAAAAATCAATTAATTATTGTTGAATTCAAGAAACAAAATCATTAAAGTCAACAACAGTTTGACGGCAGCAACAAAATCAAGGCAATTGATTGATTTTCTCTAACAAAAATCAATTAATTATTGTTGAATTCGAGAAACAAAATCATTAAAGTCAACAACAGTTTGACGGCAGCAACAAAAGTTTGACGATTTGTTGGTTGATCGCGGCTTCGTTGATTTGCTGGAGCGGTTGGCCGGCAAGTCGGGTTGTTTAGGGTTTACAAGTTGATTGGCTCTGATACCATATCAACTCATAATTCATTCATTAATTCAATATCGAATACAAATGGGTTTATATATATATTCTACTAGTTACAATAATAACCCTTTAACTTATGATAATTAAATATTTGGCTTAACAGTTCTTGGTTTGATGTTTAGTATTTTATTTTTTATAATATATATAATTTTTATATCTATTTTTTAATTCCTCCTCGGGCTTGCCTAGAGGTGAAGGGAAAAGGTCATGAGGCTCTATTCTTTTATTTTAAACCTTAATGCTAATAGCACAAAATCAAGTTCAACTTAGCAAAAGGACAAAATATATTAGGTAGAATATCGGCAAATGTTTGCAAAGTTGCTAAGTTCTGCTCAACAAATTTACTAGAATTTAAACACACATATTTTCAGCAGAACGAGTCTTCTGCTTCTGCTATTCACAGCATCACTAACTGAATGTTTATATAAACATTAAATCTGTCTAGGTACAGAAAAAAGGGAATCATAACTGCATTGTTTTGATTTACAACTGTTTGTGATCTCGACCTGTTAGAAAGAAAATTGGCATATATTATCATCACTGCCAAATGCAATAAACAAACTTGTGTTTTTCTTCATGGGTTAGATTGTAGCACTTTTGGTGTGGGTCAAAACGGGTTGGGTTTATTGACATGTAAGTACATTTTTATGATTATTATTAGATAACCAATGCATTAAATATGAATAGAGAAACTCGATTGTTACAAATAAAATCGCTCTATATATATGGGCTTTGTCTCACTTATTGCATCGGATTCGTTTGACATAATGCATAACCCAATTCAACCCATTTAATAAGTAAATGATTTAAACTAGTAATTAATTACCTGGGAGATTTATATCTTCATGGAGAGGAAGGTGGGGAATGATGCAGCTCTGAGCTCAGCATGTGGTGAAGTAACATATCAACTCTCTGACTGCGCGTCTTTGTGCTGACACGTCAAAAAAAAAATTTACAGCATGTTAGAAATAAATAATTTACATGTAATCGGAAGTGACCATGTAATGTAATACTTACCCCATGTTACGCCGTCCCCTTACTCCAATTTTCTGGATTTTCATGTACAAAGGAAATGTTAAACACATATGACAAAATCGGATTTAATTGCTCGAGGATATGAAAATCTCAAATTATCGAGGCTTCTTAACAATTAACATGGCTGTGGTCATCTTTAGTGAATATGAAATGTCATCATTTCAAATATATACATGTGTGTGTGTGTTGGGGCAAGTTGAGAACCTCACGAACTGGACAAAGCTATAGTGCTTCAATGAAAATGATGACGCTTCAATGAAAATAATGAAACCGAAGAAAAAAATGGTTTATTTCTCTCTTCTTCTATCTTTCTTTGATTTTATCTCCTCTGTCCTGGATATATTATATTTCAAAAGGTATAATAATGTGCACATGTGCAATTAGAGTACATAGACATGAGCATGTAGTGTAAACTGTATATGCACAATGCTATCAACTACCATATTCTTAAAAAATAAATCTACATTAAAATCCACATAATTTTTAATATAGAGGTTAAGGCAGTGATTCAGCTGACCCGTGTTGAGCATCAATCCAAAAAATATTCTTCACTCGTTTGCTTAACCCCAAATAATGAAAATCACATCAATTTTATTGTTTAGTTTTTTTTTTTTTTTTGTTTGCATAAGATTCAGCCAACCCGTGTTGAGTATGAGCTTCAAAACACTAACTTTGGACTTTTAACTGATAATGAATGATTATCATATAAAAGTTAACATAGATAGTATTTGATTGAAGGTTACTAACCTTCCCTTCTTCTTCTTCTTCTTCCTCAGGGCATTCAAGTTCTAACTCAGCAAAGAATGCCTCCAATACAAATGCCACAATCTGCAAAAACATACAACATTTTTAATCACAATACCATGTAACAAGTAACAAAAATCTGCAGCTATCGAAATCTTACTCACCAAGTTGAGGAGGAACAAAACTGTTATTAGATAGAAGCTGACAAAGTAGGCATAAGTCCAAGACGTTCCTGTCAATGCTACATAATCCTGAAACAGTCCACTAAAAATTTGAACCGATGAACCGACGACTAGTGTGCATATAACCACCTGCAAATGAAAGGGTCATACCTGCATCCAGATTTGCCAGTTTCCCATCACAAGCAAATTGAAAAGTGTCACCATACCATTGGGGAAGTCATTGAAATTAAATAACAAGTAACTGATTATTACTAAGTCAAGGGAAATTTACAAATGATCTTCAAGCTAATATATCATATTTAGACGAAAGGAGTTAGTAAAAACTAATGTAGATTGTAGGATACTCGCTATCAGCAAGATCTGTAGCTGGTAAATCTGGATTTCCAGCATTGACTATCCCACCAAAGATCTAGCACCCAAAAGAAGATGAATGATACATGATATATTTAATAAAACGAAAGATAAAAGAATTGAAAGTACCTACCTGTATGCCCAAGGTACAGTAAATGCACATGACACAAAAGACGGTACCCAGGTATGGCATCAAACTTGGTATTAGAGTCAAAAATGTTGCAACAAAGGCTCGATACCTTTGAACATGCATCAACAGCCTGATCAATCTTAACATCCTTGCAATAAGAAGATAACGAATCCTGGAAACAATATTGTTTATCAGTACCACCATCTTCAAGACATACACATCTCATAAACTGAAAATTTGTTACATCCTTACCACTCCCCATTCGAAATAAATGTTAGCCCCGTTGGAGATACGAATGTTGCTGTTTCTCCAATAACTGACAACATCCACGAATATAAGTAAACACCCTTTCAATAATAGACTCTTTTCAAAGCACCGTTTAGGGTTTTAATTTTTAGAGTTTTCTCACAAGGAGGAGTTTTCTCATGATATATATAGGGGCACGCTCAATACGGAACCAGTTTTAAGTATAGAACTGCATAAGTACTTGTGCGTTGTGATATAGCGGGAAAGAGAAAGAGAGGTGACCGCTTAATGTTATAACAACATACTATTCTCGCAGTTTTCTATTTAAAGTTGGTTTTGTGTTTAACGACACTATAACACACACACACACACTTCCATACAAATAAAAATAGAGTGCCTCCTATTTTAGTTAGAAATATAATATTTCACTTAAGTTCAATGTCTAAACATTGAAATAGGTGGATTGTGAAAGTTACCTATGACCCATGTGACGATAAAATCAAATTGGTTTTGGCTATCTTTCCAATAGTTTTCAAATCCATATGTATAAACTTTTAAAGCCATTTCAAGAACATAGATCCACCCTGCATGCAAAGAAATCATCAAGTTGCTATTACATGGACTAGTATATTACTTTCACGCAAAAAAATGATCATATCTGAAGAAAAAAATGAAACCATGGTAACAAGAATTGGAGATATAGTAGCAATGTATTGTTTACTTACCGAAGACAAACTCCACCTTCTGCCAGAATTTCTGACCAGAGTTGTTTTGTATATCAAGCTGTCAAAGAAAGAGATGAAATTTATGAGACAGATTAAAGTAATAAAATAATATTGCCATGTTGGCAAACACTAACTATGGTAGAGTTAGCATTGAATGACTCATTTTCCAAAGCATTTGTTTCTCATGTCATACCGTTGTTTCAGTAATAACAGCACCCAGATTCAAAAGGAGAACAAATGCAACTACATATCCAAACTTTGTGCTTTTTACAAAGTTTTTCAGTGCTTCAGATATTGAAGAATTGTAGAAGACAAACTTTTTTAGCCAAGGCTCCTGCACAACATCAAAGATCACTGAGTGAGACATTTTGTTTTACGCTTGAAAAAAAAAGTGCTTCTCATAATCACCAACTTACTGTATCCTCCTTTTGAAATTTTAAGGCAATTGCATTGCAAAGATCATTAAATTCTTCTGCATTGATCTACATGTAAAAGATCATAATAGACTGAGACACCGACCATCGATTACCATACCAGTTAACAAATTAGAAAAATATAATAAAAGTACTTTTTTTTTGCAAGTCCTAGCAACTCTATTGGAAATCCAACAAGAGTAAATTTATTAAACTATACCTTAAAATCACCACTGTCATCCAATGCGCTAAATATCAACTCAAAATCCTCTTTTGATATTTTTGGTAGTGTCCTGATAGAAGGTGCTTTTTAGTACTTATAAAGGTGCTTCAAACTTCATATTCAAGAAATTGAAACCCGTAAGCAAATCTATAAAGATATTGCAAACAACGTTTCTACACCTTCATTCTAATAAATCCATAAGGAAAGAGCTAATATTATAAGAATTCTATTCGTATCATTTCGACAAGTGAAATACAAAGGCCATTACCTGTAGTTATTTAATTCTTCAAACAATTCGATACATTGCTCCTTATCAAGATAGTCAGTACCCTGTTGAATTTGAAAGAAATCCCTTAAGGGTAAAATTCAGTTGGAAACATTGATGACTCATACTCACCTTTTTAACAATGAGATCAAAGGCTCTCCTCAATATTCTTGTCCTCATTTCATCCTTTGAACAAACTTGTTTAACGAGCTGCATTTAAGAGAGTCTTAACAAATAGATTGAATTTCAGACTTTCAGTTAGAGGGATCAAGCAGTGCGTACCTCGGCTTTAAAGCTATCATATACGACAGCAAGAACCAGGTTTGTGACAAAGTAAACACCCAGAAGCACATATAGGACGAAAAAAAGCGAAGACCATCTTGATGATCTAGAAACAGGAGAAATACCAATTGCTAAACACATATTGAGTTAAACCACAAAGGTTTTGTGTAGCTTACAATTATCGACCAGGATATTACACATGAGTACCCTCTAGACTATGATAAATATAAATGGTAAGATTACAAACAAGCCTAGCTGTTAAAATGTAAATAAATATGTAAGCTTAAAGTTGAATATTGTGAGTGGCTCACTTGTAGGCAGGAATCCAAACGTCTGGATTGTTGGATGTGGTAAAAAGAACAAAGATCTGGTACAACGTAGCAGGGTAAGAAAGAAAGAGTGTAGTTCCCTGTTGGGTATCTTCAAAGATGACATAGGCTAACCAACTGGAGAACAGGAGAAACAGAAGCCACAAAGCCTGAAGTGAACACCACAAAACACTAATTGTCAGCAGCAAGCATCTCAAGGCATGTAAAGGTGTAATGATATTCACATACCAACACATTCAGATATGTGCCAACCATTCCACCCAATACAACAAGGCTGTCTCGTAAGTCCCTAAGTCGACAAAACAAAATATCAAGTTATATTTACCAATTAACTAACTGTATGTATGTATGGTAGAGGAGATCATGTCATACCTGATATTCAAGATAAAGAAAACTACCCTGATATAAGGTGCAATCCTCAGTGGAAGAGAATAGATGGCCACTGGAGACAGATACAGAATATCTACTACTAAATCAGCAGTAAGAATTAAGAGTGCTATCACCTGAATATATCCAACTTGTAATGGTTAGGTAACAAATTATATATAGCAATTCTTTTTCTTTATTTTGTGTACCTTTAGCTTATTAACATGGTTTTTCCAGTAGAGAAATCCCCCTTCATACAAAATAGGAAATAAAGTATGCACCACAAGAATGATGAGGGTTACACCCTGCATAACAAAGTAAAGTAAGTAGTTTCAACGTCATACATACATACATACATACATACATACATACATACATACATAGGTGATGAAATAAATGATAAATATGTAAATGAAGGAAGGAAGGATAGAAACCTCAAAAGCAAGAGATTCTGCATTAGTCAAGTATGGAAGCTCCCCAAGATAATAGTAGTCCCTGTTACTGCAAGAAACCTGAGAAACAGAGCTACACCATAGCGGTTGCTGTTGCAGGAAAATGAATGAAGGAAGGAATTAGGAAGTAGAATGATAAGAGAAACTGAAAATGAAAGAGGGGCTGGGCTGGGCTGGCTAACCTCAAAGAAATTCAAAGCTATGAGTGCAAAATAATTAAGGGTCCATATTATGTCAAAACGAATGAATATGAAGTAAAACTTTGCAGCGGTTTCAATGTTTGGTAACTCAAGGATTTGCTCAGGTAGACCGCTTCCATCTTCAGCCTGGAAATGGAAAATTGTAGATTAAAATCTTTTGAATGAATGAACTAGTTAAAATTTGGTGGCCAGGCAGGCAGGCAGGGTATTTTGTATTAGTAGTGCTGCTGAGGTTGAAGGAAGGAATCTATCACTATCACAATTCACAAAGTAGTAACTGGAATCTCAGAATCAAAAGGTTATATATAATATATTCTCTGTTTCACTTTGAAGAAAAAGGTGATTCAAATTGAGAATCCATATGCCTAGAAAAGCGAGCGAAATTCAGTTGATCGGCAGTAAGTAATTAATACATACATACATACATACATACATACATACATACATACATACAGATAGGATTAGTGAAATTGGATTGGATAAAAACAAACAAACAAATAAACTGACCAGATCAACGAGAGCGGCAGCCTTCTGATAAGACGATCCGTAAGCGATGGCATCGGAGCGGCGATTAAAAGGTTTCCGGCCTGCTCTACTACTTTCTCCCCCCAGCAAAGGCTCAAACGCAGAAGAAGCCATCACTGATCTCTAACCTCTTCTTTCTTTCTTTCTTTCTTTCTTTCTGTCAAACACTACATTATTATTATGTGAATGTGAGGAGGAGGTAGAACGTGACAACGACAGGTATTATGAGTTAGTTGGACCATTATTATTATAATAATATAAAACTTGTCTTTTTTCCAATTTCTTTCTTTCTTTCTTTCTTTCTTTCTTTCTTTCTTTCTTTCTTTATACGTGGGTTATACGTGGGTGGAGGATTATGGTATGCTTTAGGTTTCTCACCTTGGGTATTATTTATGTCAAGGTTACCCACATCCTCTTTATTATTTTTGGATATACAATCGGCTTATTTTAATGATTGGTAGCTGAGTATACTAACTTTTTTTTAATGATCAGTACATAACTTTTTTTTTCCCTAAATAGAGACTACAACTAAAACCTCACTCTTGTGTCAGGACATAAAATTACTTATCTTTCAATTTAAGCAATGTATGGTCTTTAGTAAGATTTCGCAAAAGAAAGAAGTGTCTCAAAACATCATCATTTTGCCCAAGTTCCTAGTTCCAATAATTTGCCCATGCATGTTGTGTGGGAAAGAAGAAAATGGATATAATATAGAGGCTAGTGTGTAATATGGCGTCCAATATAAACACCATCTTTGTGTAACTCTAATTTGGTTCAATACATTTTCTTAATACAATTCAAACCCCAATCACAGTGTTTATTCTCTATACCAGACAACATGGTATCAGAGCAGTGTCATGATTTTTGAAACCACATTGCTCATCATCAACAATCAAACTCAGACTGAAAAACCAGAAAATCAGAAATTAAACAAACCAGAAATCCAACCCTAAAACCTTCTGCACAACCGCAATCTCAATGAATTACTTGCACCAGTCTGATTTCCAAATCCATAACTGGTAATCAGACGGAACCATTGTTGCACCATTGTTGAACTGGTAATCTGACGGATTTCCATTGTTAGCCACAATCTGATTTCAAAATCCATAACTGGTAATCAGACCGCAATCGTTCAGAAATCCATTGTTAGCCGTAATCGTTCAGAAATCCATTGTTAGCCGCAATCTCAACTCTGTTTCTTGATAAATACGTTCATTTCAATCGCTCTTCAAATTTGTTTCAATCGCTCTTCAAACCTCTACTCTGTTTCGATCATGTGATGTGGCCAGCAGCTCTGTACGGTGATAAGTTTTAGGGTTTCAAAGATTTTTTTAATTTGGTTCTCATCACCGCCGCTTGTTCTTTGATAAATACGCTAAAACCCTAGCCAATCCTTTCCATAATTTTGATAAATACTCTTTTTCCTTGATAAATACGCCCCTCACTTGATTCACGCCTAAATCCGCTGCACCTGTTACAGACTTTTGTCTTAAATCCACTGCATACTCAAATCTTGAACGCGAGTTCAAGTTGCCGGTGTATTTGATAAATACACCGGTAAGACAACTTCGCTACCTAGCGTCGTTATTCCAAATTTCTTTGGTTTGGGTCACCGGCGTATTTGATATATCTCCGAACGTAAATCTTGAACGCGAGTTCAAGTGTCCAACGTGATTGATAAATACGCTGGGTCAGTTGTTTGCTCCGTAGCGGTACCTAGACAACGTATTTACTTGCTTTCGGCGTATTTGATTGTTTATCAAATACGATCCGTTTGTTAATCGTCTGGTATCAGTATTGTAAACAGAGTTCCAAAAAAAAGAAAAGGAAAATGACAATCAATCATGAAAAAAATGGATCATGGATATTTGACTCTGGTGCCACTCACACCATGACATTCGAACTGTTGGACATGCGTTCAATGACCAAACCTCAAAAAACCCAAATTCATACCGCGAACAACGGAACAATGCAAGTGAAAGGAAGAGGAACCATTGAAATTTCACCAACTATGAAATTATCAAACTGCCTTTATGTTTCGTCATTATCACACAAATTGCTCTCAATTAGTCATATTACCAAAGAATTAAATTGCACGGTACTAATGCACCCTACCTTCTGCCTCTTACAGGATATCAGGACGGGTGTGATTATTGGACGTGGTACTGAGCGTCAAGGATTGTACTACGTGGATGAAGTGGCTCAACAGGGTACTATGATGTTGGCACATGGAACTGAAAACCGGGAAGCCTGGCTATGGCATCGACGTTTGGGATACCCATCCACTGGTTATTCGAATCTTCTGTTTCCAAAACTCTTTCCTTCAAATGGTAAAATAGAGTGTGAAACCTGTTTTCGTGCCAAAAGCCATTGACAACCATTTAAACCTAGTAATACCAAAGTTGATTTACCTTTTTCACTAATCCATTCGGATGTGTGGGGTCCTGCTCCTGCTGTGGGGAGGGGGCAGGGTTTTCGATACTTTCTACTATTCGTGGATGATTGCACTCGCATGACATGGGTATATTTTTTTTAAAAACAAAGCCGAAGTTTATGAGAAATTTACCACCTTCTATACTATGATTCACACCTAGTTCAAAAGGGAAATCCAGATTCTTCGATCCGACATTGGGGGAAATTTGTCAATACAACCATGAAACAATTCTTTAAAACCAAAGGATTGGTTCATCAAACTGTCACACCCCGACCACGTAAACCAACAAAACGTGGCGGAAACGTCGGGGAGTGTTGTAACAGAATAATTGTTTCACAACCATGGATTAAATAATTTCGTTTTATTGAATTATTGAACTCATTGTTTTATTACAAATCAAATAAATACAAACATTGTCTTTCAAGTTTTAAAGTCGCTAAGGCACGAGTCCATCCTATGTGTATCATGCATCAACAATCATCACAAAGCAGCACCTGAAACATATGTAAAAATAGGTACGTCAGCATAAAAATGCTTGTGAGATACATAGGTTTTATTGAAAATAGGATTCATGACTTGTAAGTTTAAAAGAATGTTTTAACAAAAATAGTCATGAACTTTTATAATGTTTTCTTTTATAAATCATATAATAAGTGATGAGAAAACAGATGATATAAAAGAAAGATGCATAAATAATTAAGTAAGTAAAATGAGTTTGTATAAAATATGTTGTTTGAAAAACAATATTTTGATAAAAAGGTTTGTAGTATATATAAAAATATACTTTGGTTTTAAGAAAGTCGAATAAGTAATATATTAAAATATATTTCAGTTCCAAAATAGTCAAACAGATAGTATATTAAATATACTTTAGTCGTCAAAATAACAGTTTTCAGTAGTATATCAAAAGTATACTTTGGTTTTATTAATAACATATTAAACTATGCTTTGGTTTTGTAAATAACATATTAAACTATGTTTTAGTAATTAACAAAATATATGTTGTTTTGTACCATATCACACATGAGAGCATATCAAACTATACTTTTGGGAGTATAACAAAATATACAATAAAAATGTGATTTAAGAATTCATTCAAACCTGAGTGTATCAAAATACACCTTTGAGACTATAGAAATACCACAAAGGCAATCCCTATTTGGATAAAATATCGGTTTCTGACATTCCATAATAACAGGAATGGGGTGTCAAATCCTATAGCGCTATATCATACTACCAATCGGTCTGGTGAACATAAAATAAGTACAATTCAACAATTAATTTTATAATCTTTGGAAAAATTAGTGTTTAAACCATAAATAATTATTCAGTTTTTCAAAAGATAAGTACTAATATGTATAATCAATTATACTTTGAAATCATGAACATAACAAATAGGTACACATGTATCACCCCAAAACATTGAAAATAGTAAAAGAGGGGACTATGTACTCACTTGAGAATGCTTAGGAGTCTTGAATAACAACCAAGCAAAGCTAGAGGGATCACGGGATCAAACGGCACCTAATATAGGTAACTAAGTAAATAAACCGGACCTAAATCGGAAGATCGGATAGAAAGAGGTTTCGTAAACCCAATGAGTATAGGAACTCATGTAATATGGTTTAACAAAGCCTACATCCTAAATCGAAACATAACCTAAGTGCTTACGACCCATTACGACCCGTTTAGGTAGCTTACGCTACTTTAACGCGTCGTTTGCGTAAAACACGTTCGGACCGCATAACTAGTCCTATGACAGGTAATATATGCCTTAACATGTCTAATATTGATGCCTAATCAGTTTAGATGTCAAAATTTATGTTACATATGCTTAAAATGAATTTATGCGTAAAAAGGGCATTTTGGTCATTTACCTAAGGCATATAAACTACCTATCATACAACTACTTAAACGAAGTGACCATAAGGTATAACCTCGGAAGGTTATTCCCTATGCAACTATGGTCACATAATATTCTTGGTCGGATCCTAAAGATCGACCAAACGGGTCGGCTTCAAAAGTCTAAGCGGTTGTTTAGACCGCTTATCTTACGACCCTATATAAGCACTAATCTAAAAGTGACGAGTTAAACATGTTAAAACATGTTTAACGAAGTTTGAAAACAAGTTTGATATCAAGACAAAGGGTCTTGATACCCAAAAATAGTTTGGTTGCAAAATACGCAAGAATAAGCATTTTGACCGAAACTATGACTCGTCACTACACCTAATCAACGTGGTAATCAGTCGGTATAGTCACTTGGGACTATAACCATCGTGATTACGCTCACGTTGCGAATTTCAAACAAACTTCGTGTTGACCATTGACTGGTCAAAGCTGAAAGTCAAACACTTGTTTGACTTTCATGCTTAAAATGCGTAAAAGAACGAAAGAATACTTACAACGGGTCCAAGAAATGGAGGTTTAATCTAATTATTCTCAGGTATGAAGTGTATAACTTCAACTTAGAGAACAAAATCAGATCAAATGTGAGTTTGCAAATGAAATGGAAGGGGTATATATAGATTTCGGAGAACCGTTAGGATCGTTTCTCGCAAATCGTGCTTTGATCTTGACCTTACAAGTGGGCACATGGTTTTCAAAACCATGGGAATACTTAAAACCGTCAAATTCCAGACCATAGAGTGCAAAACCTTGGGTTAAAACCATCAAAACCTCAAAAATGGACCAAGTTCAATGTATCTGCTAGAAATTTCAAAAATGGTCCCTGCACTTGTAAAACTTGATTTTTGGCACTTTTAAGCCCCGTTAACCCCATTTCAAGGCTCTAAAATAAAGTTAAAGTATAGGGAACTTGAAATGTGCTCAAAAATATCTCGGATGTCGGTTCGTTTGGTCGTACGGTCGCGTTGTTCGGTTAATTACGACGGAAATCGTAACGAACACAAAAACGATCCAAATTACGCGACGAATGGAATTTCATCATGCCAATCACTAAAATAAAATATTTTAATGATTAAATAAATTTTTGGATGTCCGGATATATTCAGAACGTAAGATATGCGCGAAAATACAAAGTTATGCACTTTTTGACGCTTTTAGTCCCTATTGATCAATAAAGTTTATTTTAGCATACCGAACACCTCAAAGCCTATTTTTAAGCTATGTAAAGGATATTTATGGTATGTTTAACTTATGATCAAGTTCCGGAATGTTCGTTACCACACGAATTGGCATACTTTCACAGTTTGACACAAATAGTCCCTGCGATCGAATAAACTTGATTTCAACACACCAAACCATCCAAAACTTATTTCTAAGTTATGTAAAGGTTATTTAAGGTATGTTAAGCCTATGTCACTGTTCTGGAGTGTTTGTTGCATTAAACTGGTTAAATTTACGCATCAATTCGCGTATAACCTTCCAGAAAGCGATTTAGAGCTTGAAATCGAACAAGAATTGATATGTGCAAACGATACACATATTTATACAAATCCCAAGTATGAAATACAATATTTCATTGGTTTGGTATTTGTATGATGGTTGAAGTGACACAGGTGTCACACAAACCTCTTGTTCTCATACCCCCGAACAAAACGGTGTTTCCGAACGGAAAAACCGTATTATTCTTGAAATGACTTGAGCTCTTTTAATTGAATCTCATGTACCTAAATCTTTCTGGATGGAAGCAGTTGCAACCTCCGTGTATCTCCTAAATCGGCTTCCCACCAAAGCTCTTAAGTTTAAAACTCCCTTAGATTATCTATATAAGTCTGCCAGTATTCCTCATCCTCTTACACTTGAACCTCGAATATTCAGGTGTACAACATTTGTCCACATACCAAAAACCAATAGAAACAAGCTTGGCCCATGTACTGAGAAATGTGTATTTGTCGGCTATGGGATCGATCAAATAGGTTACCGGTGTTATAATCCAAAAACTCATCAAATGTTCACCACAATGAATGTTGACTTTTTGAAACAAAATACTTTAATAACACCCAACTCAGTGGTCAGGGGGAGAATGAAAGTATAGACACTCTAAGTTGGCTAAATCAACTTCCATCATCTAAAGAAGTAACAACAGAAAACCATCACAGTACTTCGAGCCCTTCAAACACAGCCACACAATCTGCAGAGCACAGTACCACTGAAGTAAGTCCATCCAACGTGATACCAGAGGTAAGAAATACTAAGAACCCTGAATGTTCTACGTTTTATAACTATGAGACAATAAGGGAACACATAGAACCGACAACAACAGAACCAAATGTGGAACAGGTGGAACCAGATGAACAGGTTGAACCAGATGTGGAAGAGGTTGAACCAGTCGTTGAACATGTTGAACCGGTTGTAGCAGAGACAAATGGAAGATACTCTCTCCCTCCTAGAGTCAATAGAGGGGTCCCTCCAAAACGGTACTCTCCAGAGAGGGAAACCAGAAATTCAAAACGGTACTCTCTAGATGAACAGGTTGAACCAGATGTGGAAGAGGTTGAACCAGTCGTTGAAAATGTTGAACCAGTTGCAGCAGAGACAACCGAAAGATACTCTTTCCCTCCTAGAGCCAATAAATGGGTCCCTCCAAAACGGTACTCTCTAGAGAGGGAAACCAGAAATTCAAGGTATCTTGTAGCTAATATGGTTAACGAGAACTTACCTAACAGTGCAAAAGCATTTGTTACCTCACTATACTCCGAACAAATACCTAGTTCTGTAAAGGAAGCGTAAGGTAAGAAGAACTGGAAAGAAGCAACGGAAATGGAGATGCATGCTCTTATGAAAAACAATATGTGGGAAAAGTGCATTCTCCCAAAAGGAAAGAAAACAGTTGGATGCCGATGGGTGTATTCAATCAAATATAAACCAGATGGTTCCATTGGAAGATACAAAGCTCGGCTTGTAGCCAAAGGGTACACTCAGACGTATGGGATCGATTACTCTAAGACATTTTCTCCGGTTGCAAAAATGGACACCATCAGAGTCCTCTTCTCCATGGCAGCCAATAAGGAGTGGCCTCTCCATCAGTTTGATGTTACAAACGCATTTCTCCATGGAGACCTAACAGAAGAAGTCTACATGGAAGTAGGGATGGCAAAAAAGCCCAAGCTTGACGGGTATACCCGAAACATATGGGCCGGGTATACCCAAAGCCTAGTGGGTATGGGCCGGGTACGGGCTTAAAAAAAGAAAAAAAAATCAGGTACAGGTATAGGATTTAGTGATACCCACCCGATACCCGGCCCATTTACCCGAATAATACCCGAAAGTATCATATTATAGAATTCCATACGTATAAACTTAGTACATGTACTTATTACCTTCTCTATAATCATATGTGAATATGTATTTGGCAGGTGCTTAGTGAACAAATAACTTATTTTTGAGCATGTATATTGGATATGGAAGTTATCACCCTTTATTATGTGGATGTTTATGCAATTAGGTGGTCCTAATACAATTACTTAATCAAGTAATCGTTTTGATTTAGTTTGGTATATGTGGTCTGAATATGATATGTAAGTTATTAATCATATTTTCATTTGTTTTAGTCATTAAAATAGTAAATTATATAAACATCAAAGTAAAAATTGCACATTTTTTCCAACGGGTATTTTTATGAAATTAACGGGTATACCCGATACCCGCGGGTATGCCCGATACCCGATGGGTAACAGGCCGGGTATGGGTCTGGGATTACCAATACCCGACCCAAGCCCGACCCATTGCCATTCCTACATGGAAGCACCTCCAGGTTTTTCGAGGATTTTAAAGAAGGGGAAGTTTGTCGGTTGAAAAAATCTCTATACGGATTAAAACAGTCTCCTCGGGCATGGTTTGGAAAGTTCACCTTGGCCATGAAAGAATACGGGTATCACCAAAGTAATGCTGATCATACTCTGTTCCTCAAGAGAAGAAACGGCCTCGTAACTTGCTTGATCATATATGTAGACGACATGATTATTGTCGGAAATGATGTAGAAGAAATATCACGGCTGGAAAAGAATCTATTTTCAATGTTTGAAATGAAAGACCTTGGGAATCTCAAGTATTTCCTGGGGATAGAAGTTCTCAGGTCTATACGGGGGATTTTCATCTGCCAAAAGAAGTATGTCCTTGATCTCTTGGCGGAAACTGGGTCGATTGATTGTAAACTAGCAAATACGCCAATGGTGGGGAACCACAATCTTCACATGGAAATTAATGTAGAGCTTGCAGACAAAGAAAGGTATCAACGGCTCGTGGGCAAGTTAATTTATCTCTCTCACACTCGCCTGATATAGCTTATGCTGTTGGAGTGGTAAGTCAGTTTATGCACCAACCACAAGTTGCCCACATAGAAGCTACTCAGAGAATTCTAAGGTATCTCAAGGGAACCGCAGGCCATGGAGTGTTGTTCAAAACAAATGAACATTTAAATGTTGAGCTCTACACTGACGCAGACTGGGCAGGAGATAAGGGAAACCGAAGGTCAATATCAGGGTACTTCTCCTTGGTTGGTGGAAACCTTGTTACCTAGAGAAGTAAGAAACAGAAGGTGGTCGCTCTGTCGAGTGCAGAAGCAGAATTTAGAGGCATAGCTCGAGGGTTAAGCGAAGTTCTTTGGATCAGGAAGCTTCTAGAAGACATTGGTTTTTTTTCCAAAGGGCACCTAGTAAAATTATGTGCGATAATACACCTGCAATACAAATCTCAGAAAACCCAGTTCAACATGATCGAACAAAACACGTGGAGGTAGATCAACATTTCATCAAGGAGAAACTGGATGAAAGGATCATAGAGCTCCCGTATATATCATCAAAAGATGAACTCGCAGATATTCTCACAAAAGCAGTCAACAGAAACGCTTTTAGTAGCTGTTTGAGCAAGTTAAGTATTGGTGACCCCACTACTCAACTTAAGGTGGAGTGTCGGAAAGAAGAAAATAGATATAATATAGGGGCTAGTGTGTAATATGGTGTCCTATATAAACACCATCTTTGTGTAACCCTAATTTGGTTCAATACACTTTCTCAGTACAATTCAAACCCCAATCTCAGTGTTTATTCTCTATACCAGACAACATGTTGTCCTTTATAAGTTACAATGACGAATCAAACTGATACTTTCCGAACAATATCGTTATCACGTCAATCTCGACAGAACAACATCAATAATAATTATTATTTTTTAGGTTTTCTCTTTCGGTTGAAATATCGAGTACTGGTACCATACATAAGTCCATAGCTTGCAAATCTTCTATAGATATCAAACAATAACACGTTGAACATGCTGAATCTATTCAACGTGGTGATTCAAGAATATGCACACAAGAACAAGATGATTATCAATGGTTGTTCTATTGATCTTGCTTAAAAGTTAAACACAATGATAATACTTGATTAAGAACCGCTAACCTAATTTTAATAAACAAAATACAATATGTATATATAGGGTCAGGATTTAGGGAAAACGGTGAAAAGTGTGAGAACGGTTGGAACGCTTATGGATCATCAGATCAAAACAATCTATGGACTAGATTGGCGCGGTGGCGTTTTCATAAATAACATCAATTTTATTACTTGAACGTGCTTTATTAAGGGTAAAAGTGTCTTTTTACTGCTCTAATTCAAAATGCCAAACTAATGAGTAAGACGTCATTCAAAACGGTAATAAGAAGATTGAATAGAAAATTTCCAGCAGATGATGATGATGATGATGTTGACAATACTGATCTACCAAAAGTTACCAGTTGGAGTTTGGATGAACAATCAAGAACGGTGAAAGTGACTTATCAACACGGGGTGGATTATTCATTGACAATGGACGAAATGCTGAACACAGAAAGACTACATCTTCTTGAACAGCTCTGTGATTTAGCACCTTCGAACGATGCAAGATCCAGGGTTGTGACGATATTTAAGTATAGGATGCAACAAAGACGAGACGAGATTATGGGTTATACGCCAATGCACAAGATGATGATGAATCTGAAGAAAGTGATGAACAAAGCGATGGGTACATCTCTGATGTAATACCATCCACAGAAGACTATTAGTTTGGTTTGATTTCGTCTTAGTTGTAATATTTTGTATTATTAATGAATTATGATGAATTTAAAAACGCCATGAACGCTAAGAAATTTACCTTTATAACATATATAGGATTAATTCAACTGGTGAAATCTATAAAAAGCCTAACGATTTGTGAAGTTTGAATTGTTAAAGGTATATAATCAATTTGGAACACCATGGACGCCATGATGTTAGAATTATTAATTGATTTCAATGAATTTGGGAACGTCATAAACGCCAAAATATTTACTATGTAACACAAAAACGATTAATTCATTGAGGCAGATCTAAAAAACAAATAAAACGCCAGGTAGTTATTGAATCTAACTAACCGCCAAAAAATATTACATGCCAAAAATGAAGTGGTGTTGTGAGACACGCATTGGAAAAAAGAAGATAAAAGGACAAAAAAGACCTCAGAGGTTGCGAGTCGAGACCTCATGGTTGCGAGTCGAGACCTCATGGTCTCGACTGATTGTCACTTTTGAAACAATAACTTGAACACTTTTTATTGGGCCATGGATGTACAGTGGGCCACACATTTGAAACAGGCCATGCCTGATTTGGACTTGTGTTTATTTTATTGGGCTGAACATTGTGAACTGATATGCTATATGCTTAAAGGGATAGTAAACTGTATGTGATGTTGAACTGTTATGTTATACATGTTACGTGACAACACTCTGTGTATTACTTGTGTACGAAACTGATTATCGTTGGTAACCATGTTAGGATTGGGTTGACCAACTTGGAATATGTGACTTAATTTACCGAGCAAATCTAAGGTGAGTTCACTTCTCTTGAGCATGCGTCCCGGTGGGTGGGACAAACAAACGGGTATTCCTGAGAAGAATACATCTTTTCTGGGTTAAACTGGGATGTTGGATAATACACTCATTCCTATCACCTTAAGTCCTATCTTATACCGAATTAGTTACCTGATAGGTAACGGGGTATTAGTTGATAGCGCTATTAGGCTTGGCAAACTCACACCGTACCTGAGAGGACGGGCGTGAACTAATGACCTTAAATCACGACCAATGTTTTGATATGGGCATTGGGGACGGGAAAACAATCTGACGCCATCTTGCGGTACTCGAGTTATTATCAACATTGTTATTAAACTGAACTAATCACTTGGCAACTAAACGTTTTTACAAAAACTGTGAACTCGCCAGCTTTGTGCTGATACACTTGTTGCATGCTCGCAGGTCATTAGATTCTTTGGATAAGGAACTTGCTGTCTGAGATTGCTAGAGTGGTCATGGGTCGAGCCTCTTGGGAAAACGTGATAGGCTTAATGGTTTTCATACACTTGGTTTCGAACTATTGAACAATGATTTACTTTATGCTTTCGCTGAACATGTTAAACTTTAAGTTATGTTTTGAGAATACTTTCACGTAATAATTGGGAACTTTTATATAATATCTTGTATTAGTTCAATGTGATTGGTGGCTGGATCCTGGTACGTCAGACGCCTAGCAGGGTCTCCGCATGTGGTATTTTGGGGGGTGTGACAACTTTTGTGATTAATCAATCACCTCAAAACATATATGTTAAACATGCACAAGTAACACATAATAGCATACATATGTAAAACAATATCCAGAACTTGCGATTTAAGTTGCGATGCGATGACGATGAGATAGCGTGAAGTAGATTAGCATTTAACTGCGTTTTATTGCATTTACTCCACATAATACAACTAAAACAACATAATTTAAAGTATCGATTATCGAGTCAAAGAGTACAAGTAATAATTAAGCAAGGAATGACAGATCGAATTAGCAATCTTTTCTTCCTTTGACTTTGACTTGTACTTTGACTTCAAGAAGCCGGGTTGTTACAGCTGACGCCCCCAATCTCTAAACACTCCCTATTGAAGTGAGTGATAAAATCTTTTTGACCCTCATTGTAGCGTCTCCAAATGTTCATGACCTCAGAAGTATCACGCTTATAACGCCTCTGCTGGCTAAAGTGGGCGAGGAACTTCTCTTGAAAGTCAAGCCATGACTTGATTCTTCCTGCATGGAGGCTATCGAACCATACGTGGGCCACCCCTGTAAGTGTTTGTACAAAAAGATGGCACCACATTGGCATGGTCCATCCACCCACCACACCAACACTTGTGAACAGTTGGACGTGATCATCCGGCAGTTAAGCCATTAAACTTGCCCATGATTTGTGGAAGTTTGGCTTTTTCCAATGGTGCCAAAGTAATGTTCCTGATGAACTTGGAATGTTCAGCTGCTGTTGCTGGCCTGTAGATAAGGCTGAAATCATGTTCTGCCGCTTCGTTGTACGTTATGTGCGACCTTGGCTTGTAGGACTCGTGATTCTTCTACAAACAGTTAAAAACTGATGAACTTACTTCTTGTTGGTACGTTGAGTCTTCTTCATTAGTTTTTCGATCCCACTCATCGTTAATGTTGAGTAGCCCGAGCCGGCTACTCAATGGACACTTTCATTGTGGATGCGAAGGGGTGTCATAGTAACTCTCAGTGTCAGCATAAGTGTCACGCGTGTCGCGCGCACTTTGCCTTCTTGGTGATGATAACCTTTCATGTTGTTGTCTTTGCTCACGCTCCTGATGCGGCGTCTTATAGTTAAGTTGTCTTGGTGCCGATGTCACCAATGGAGATTATTGCGTCTTGGCTTGAACTAGTCCTTGCTGCGCGCACAGTTGCGCATAGATGAGATTTAAAGTTGCTTGACTCTTCGCTAACCACGAGGCAGGAGTTCCCCCCTCTTGTAATCCTTACATCGCAAGCATTCCTGATATCGCTGGTGCGGAAGGACCAACACCATGACTTGTTGGAGTCACCGTTTAGGTGGTACGGATACCACTTACGCGGATGGCTCCAACGTTTGTGCCCTCCCCTCGATGTACTCATCAGTGGGTAGGTTTTGGGCGTGCAAGTTGTCCTCCGTCGTACCCAATTGAAAGCATCCACCGAAAGGTGGAAAATGTCTCACCCCCAAAATACCACATGCGGAAACCCCGCTAGGCGTGTGACGTACCAGGATCTGGCCACCAATCACATTGAACTAAGATCAAATTATAAAACAAAGTTTCCATTCAATAAGATAAAACATTCATAACATATCCAAGTTTAACATGTTCAGCGGAAGCAAAAGGTTAAACAATGTTCAGTCGTTTCAAAAACTAATGTACGTGAAATTATTAAATAAGTCTTGCAAATCTAAGCAGTGCGACCCATGAACACTCCAGCCATCCAGATAGCAAGTTCCCATCCAAAGTACCTAACGACCTGCGAGCATGCAACAAGTGTGTCAGACAACGCTGGTGAGTTCACAGTTTTACGAAAACGTTAATTACCAAGTGTTTAATCCAGTTTGTTAACAAATCCAAAAGTAATGTTGATAATATCTCGTTACTGAACAAGACGGCTCCTGATGTATGTTTTGCCCGTTTCCCAGTGCTCCTATCAAAGCACTGGGCATGACTGGGTCATTAGTTCACACTCGTCCTCTCCGGTACGGGGTGAGGGTACCAAACCTAAGTAGCGCTATCAACTAATACCCCGTTACCTCTCCGGTAACAAAAAGATGGGACTTAAGAGTGATAGGGTGAGAGTATTATCCAACATTCCAGTTTTAGCCAAAAGACTTATCCCTCCTCGGGATACCCACTGACTGTTCCAACCACCGGGACGCATGCTCAAGAGTAGTGAACTCACCTTGATTTGCTCGGTATGTTTTAATTACCCGTCCAGTTGGTTAACCCAAACCCTAACGTGGTTACCAATCATCATTAGTCACATAATCAAGCGAGTCACATGTTTGTACACAAATAGTCACGTAGTAAGTCATGAAATTAATACAGTTTGCATTCATTAAAAAGATCATTGTATGACATATATCAACTACTCAATTCACACACGAGTACACATCCCATGTGACCACATAACACTTAATAGAGAGTTATTATTATACATTAGCTAATAACCACAAGTATTCAACAACCCATGCAACATACTGAACAATGTTACACTTAGTGCTCCCTCGGCGAAATACCCCGACGACGAAAGACCAATCTTTCATCAAAGATGGACACGGCGAAACACCCAAGAGATTCGTCATGAGCCGGTCGACGAAATATCCATCTTTCATCGAATCATGCCTTTCGTCGCATCACATCTTTCGTCCACTCAACATAAGCAGTTACAATTTACCAAACACACATACAGTTAACATACTTTCGACATGAACAGCGGATCAACCACAACAACAGGATCAACAACCCGTACAGTGAACGTGACTGAATACAAGACATCCGATTCTTATTGTGCGGGTTCTAATCTATCGGATTAGGCAGTAACTTACCATAACCCTAATTACGACCAATTCTTGTTACCATTCAATGTTTTTAATCACCCAAACATATTTATAAGGATCTTTATCATACCAATACTAACTTGTCTGTTACGGTTTTCACGCATTAGTTTCCTATGATGTGTCTCTACAACCATAACTCATGGATTTCAATTCAAACATCAGTCATAACCAAATTATTCAACAAATGAACTCAATTATGATAATGGGTATCTACACAAACAGCATAACAAATAGATCGAGTCGGGTTATCGTGACTAACCGGTTGTGAGATGGAACAAACAAGGACTTCGAAAGAATGGTGATTGCCGTCGGATACAAGGGAGAGGAGAAAGTGTCTAGGGTTTCGCGGATTGTGACTTTACGTAATGTTAAGAGGTAAATATAAGTGATTCGTTCATGGGCCTTACCTGGGCCACAAGCCCATACGACGAAACAAGGACCTTGACGAAAGACAGTTGACGAAAGACAATTTTTCATCGTGATGTTGATGACGAAACACCAAGTGTTTCGTCGGGTATGGTTAATGACATAATTCCAATGTTTCGTCGAGTATGGATATGACGAAACACCCATGTTTCGTCGAGTGAGCATGAGGATGCATGTGTTGTGTTTATAACTTTAAACAATTTATAAATTTTCAACAATTAACCAAACAATATAACAATTTATTAATCATCTAGCAAAGGTGGACATATTACAACGTAACGGATTATGAAAAAACAGCTGTGAAACAAGTAACGTGTCGAGGAAAGACCTTGGAAAGTCGGATTGTCACATCATCCCCAACTTGAAAGAAATTTCGTCCCGAAATTTGAATAGTAATCCAAAACAGCGAGACGTTAACTCAGGATGACTGTGGATTTTCCGCGGGTACCACATCATCCCCAACTTGAAAGGGAATTTCGCCCTGAAATTCGCCAGTTACATCAGATTTAGATTTGTTAGTTGGAAACAAGTGAGGGTACTTGAGCTTCATTTGATCCTCGCGCTCCCACGTGAACTCCGGTCCACGTCTTGAGTTCCAACGAACTCTCACGATCGAGATTCGACTATGCTTACGAACCTTGACTTCCCGATCCATAATTTCTATTGGTTCTTCGACAAACTGCAATTTGTCGTCAATTTTCAGCTCTTGAAACGGTACTACAAGTGTTTCATCAGACAAACACTTTTTCAATTGTGAGACATGAAATACGTCATGAACGTTACCCAATTCAGCAGGTAACTCGAGCTTGTACGCCACTTTACCAATACACTCCAAAACCTTGAACGACCCAACATAGCGTGGGTTAAGCTTGCCGCGCTTCCCAAAGCGCACCACCCCCTTCCAAGGTGAGACTTTCAGCATAACACGGTCGCCTACAGCAAATTCCAAAGGTTTTCTACGCTTGTCAGCGTAACTTTTCTGACGGTCGCACGCCGCCGCCATACGATTCCTGATCTGGACAATTTTTCTGAAGTTTCAAGAACAAGTTCCGGTCCTGTGATCTGGCTGTCACCCACCTTAGCCTAACAAAGAGGAGAACGACATTTCCGGCCGTACAATGCTTCAAACGGAGCTGCCTGTATGCTAGTGTGGTAACTGTTGTTGTAGGAGAACTCGATCAGCGGCAAGTGTTTCTCCCAGCCCTTACCAAAATCGATGACACATGCTCTCAGCATGTCTTCAAGTGTTTGAATGGTTCGTTCGCTTTGACCATCCGTTTGTGGGTGATAAGTCGTGCTCATGTCAAGACGTGAGCCGAATGATTTGTGCATCGACTGCCACAATTCTGAAATGAAACGTGGGTCACGATCAGAGATAATAGAGGTTGGCACCCCGTGCCTAGAAACAACTTCCTTCAGATAAACAGCTGCAAGTTGTGAGAACTTATCCATTTCCTTGATTGCTTGAAAGTGTGCTGACTTCGTGAGACGATCGATGATCACCCAAATGGTATCGTTCCCGTTTTGAGTTCTTGGTAAACCAGTGACAAAATCCATAGCAATTTGCTCCCATTTCCACATGGGTATTTCTGGTTGTTGAAGCAGGCCTGAGGGTTTCTGATACTCTACCTTGACTTTCGCACAAGTCAAACACTTACTTACGTACGTCGCGATGTTAGCTTTCATCTTCGGCCACCAATACAAGACTTTGAGATCCTGATACATCTTATCCGAACCCAGGTGAACAGAGTATCCAGACTTGTGCGCTTCGTCCATCACAAGCTCCCTAAGATTTCCAAACAAAGGAATCCATACCCTTTCCATAAAATAATAAATGCCGTCAGATCTCTTCTCGAGTCGTTTCTCCATGCCTCGTAAATACTCAGCTTCAATGTTTTCTTCCTTCAATGCTTCAGTCTGAGCCGAACGGATCTTATCAGGAAGATTTGAGTGAATAGTGAGCTGCAAGGCTCGCACACGCTTCGGTTTCGATTCCTTTCGGCTAAGGGCATCAGCTACAACGTTAGCTTTACCGGGGTGATACTTGATGGCGCAATCGTAGTCGTTCAGAAGTTCTACCCAGCGACGTTGTCGCATATTCAATTCCTTCTGGTAAAAAATATGCTGAAGGCTCCTGTGATCGGTGTAGATAGTGCATTTGGTACCGTACAGATAGTGCCTCCAGATTTTCAACGCGAAAACCACGGCTCCTAGCTCCAAGTCGTGAGTTGTGTAATTCCTCTCGTGAACCTTCAATTGTCGAGAGGCATAGGCTATCACTTTCTCGCGTTGCATCAACAAGCAACCGAGATCCTGAATAGAAGCATCACAATATACCAAGAAATCCTCGGTACCTTCAGGTAGAGACAAGATCGGTGCACTGCAGAGTTTCTGTTTCAAAAGTTGGAAAGCATCCTCCTGCTTGCTTCCCCAAGAATACATAACGCCTTTCTGTGTCAACGAGGTAAGAGGTTGAGCGGTCTTTGAGAAATCCTTGATAAATCTTCGATAATACCCAGCGAGACCAAGAAATTATCGCACCTCCAAAGGATTCTTTGGTGCCGCCCAATTTCTAATAGCATCAATCTTAGCAGGATCCACGTGGATCCCCGATTCATTCACAATGTGGCCAAGGAAGTGTACCTCTCGAATCCAGAAGTCACATTTGGAAAACTTCACATAGAGTTGCTCCTTCCTCAGGAGCTCCAAGATAAGACGTAAGTGTCGCTCGTGGTCCTCCTTGCTCTTGGAGTAGATCAAGATGTCATCAATAAACAGGATAACGAAGTCGTCAAGATACGGCTTGCACACACGGTTCATAAGGTCCAAGAAGACTGCTGGTGTGTTTGTCAATCCGAACGGCATAACCAAAAACTCATAATGTCCATATCGCGTTCGAAAAGCCGTTTTAGGAACTTCCTCCTCTCGGACTCTCATCTGATGGTAGCCCGACATTAAGTCGATTTTTAAGTAAAAACTAGACCCTTGCAACTGGTCAAACAAGTCATCAATGCGTGGCAAAGGGTAGCGGTCCTTAACTGTCACTTTGTTGAGTTCTCTATAATCAATACACATACGGAAAGATCCGTCCTTCTTCTTTACAAACAAAACTAGGGCTCCCCAAGGCAAAGAACTAGGTCGGATAAAACCTCTATCCAACAGTTCTTGAAGTTGATTCGACAGCTCTTGCAACTCTCCTGGTGTAAGACAATAAGGAGCACGGGCAATCGGAGCTGCTACTGGCATAAGGTCAATCTGAAATTCCACCTGGCGATGTGGAGGTAAACCGGGTAACTCTTCAGGAAACACGTCAGAAAACTCACATACAACTGGAAGGTCCTCGATCTTCCTTTCTTCAGGTTGTGAATCGGTAACAAGAGCTAGGATAGCAGGGTAGCCCTTTCGTAGACACTTCTAGGCTTTCATGGCTGAGATGATGTCGACCATGGCACCACTACGATGACCTTGAACCGATAAAGATTCCCCACTAGGGAGAGGGATGCGCACGATTTTCTCTTTACAGAGAATTTCCGCTTGATACTTAGACAACCAATCCATGCCAACGACCACATCAAAACTTCCAAGAGTAACGGGGAGTAGGTCAATGTCGAACACTTGACCCATGAGATCAAGTTTACGGCCAAAAAGGACATGAAAAGCTTCAATCGATTTACCATCAGCTAATTCTACTACATGCTTATTTACAAGAGGTGTGGGAGTCAACCCTAACTGACGACTGAACCCCAAAGACACGTAACTCCAATCGTCACCAGAGTCGAATAAAACAGAAGCAAATATGTTGTTTATGGAGAACGTACCAGTCACCACGTTGCCATCATTTCTGGTTTCCCCAGCTCCAATAGTGAACATCCTCCTGTGCGCACCATTTCCACCATTGCTCCCATTGTTGTTACCAGCAGCATTCTGATTTAGTTGAGGGCAGTCTCGCCTGATGTGACCCTCGGCTCCACATTGAAAGCATCCCTTACGATTTCCACGGTTTTGCTGGGGTTGTTGCCTTTCCTGCTGCTGTGGTTGTTGCTGTTGCTGTTGCGGGGTGTGCTGCTACTGGTTCAGAAGTGAAACCCTACAATCCCTGGCCATATGCCCCACTTTGTTGCACCTGTGACATACTCGGGTACACGGCCCCCGATGGTGATAGTTGCACTTATTTCACTTTGGTTGTTTCCCCGCATAAGAACCCTGATGTCACACCCCCAAAATCCACACGCGGAGTATCACCGCTTGGAGGCGTGACTGACCAGGATCAAGCCACCAATCATATTGAACAATGTAATTAGTAAATGTAATTCAACCAAACAATATGAAAGGTGTTCAAAACAAAGGTATAGTATCAATGTTTAGCGGAAACATAAATGTAAAACCCAACATAAGTAATAAGTTTGAAATGTCATAAACGTTTAACATGGCATCCACGATCCATATCCCACAACTACTGTGCCTCCCCATGCAAGCTCCATGCATACCTAACGACCTGCAAGGCATGTAACAACGAGTCAACAACAAAGTTGAGCGAGTTCACAGTTGGTTGTTTAGTTATAGTATTCGTTCGTAAATCATTTATTCGCTTGTACCAGGTATCGTATTAATTCGTATCGCGGTCTCCCAGACATGTGTGCGAAGGTTAGTGGGGGTTTCCCATGTATCCTAGACTAGTTGTATTTGTATTTGTATTTGTATCACGGTCTCCCAGACATGTTTGCGAAGATTAGTATTCGTATCGCGGTCTCACAGACATGTGTGCGAAGATTAGCATTTGTACCGCGGTCTCACAGACATGTGTGCGAAGATTAGTGGGGGCTTCCCGTGTTTTACTAGTCTAGCTGTATCTATAGGTGTCCTACACCTAATGAGGTCAGTGGTACGTATTTCAGTAGTGATGTAAGTACAAGTAATCATTCAATCCCATTCCCAACCCCGGGAATCCCATGCCTTGGTAAGAGTGTGAACTCACCTTGGTTTGCTCGGTATGCTAGACTATGTGCTCACAAGAAATCAGTCAAGTCCTATAGTTATGCACGTATACATAATTAGTACATGTTTGTAATGTTTCACACACGATCTATGTCACCTAGTGTGTTTGACAATTAACATCATGCATCACGTAAGCAGTTAATCAATTTCATGCAACTCATGTTTCACATACATGTCCTTCACAGTTTATTCTATCATGGTTATTCTCTTACATACTTGACATGTTCAACAGTGTTAATAAACTTAACAGGCTTACAAAACTAACCGTGTTTCATGTTTAACAGAACTATGTTACCAGACATCACATGTGGCGAAAACAAAAGCTTGGCGAAATCATTTTTGGACGAAAACCCTTTGGTTTTCGTCGAATCTAAGGTGTGACGAAAACACAAGTGTTTTCGTCTGAACCTTGTGTTTTCGTTGGTTAACTGATCATCATCACTAACAGTTACAAGTTTCCCAAAACCCTAAATAATTCTAACAGTTATATCGATTACATCATACACTCATTTAATCACCCAATTCATGAAACCCTATGAATTGCTAAATCATCATACAACCATGATCATCATTCGACATCAGCAAGTATTCAACATATGTTTTAATATAAACCATAATCTGCCAGTCATTTATCATTGTATCATCAACATATCAAGATCATTCACTAAATAGTCATCAGCACATGACAAGTTGTCGGATCATCATCATCATCATGCTAAACAAGAATCACATTGAAAACCAATAAACAATCACATGCTTTCTGACAAATCCATGTGCAAATATGAATGCTATGACCGACAATATAAAGTGATTTCTATCCACATTGGCTGCACTTTTCAATACAATTCACATGCATAATCATTACATAATTTCACTATCCAACATGCATCTCTAACAGTTGGCATCGAACAAACCACACATATGCAAACAAAGTCATACCAAGGTTACAGGAATATATTATACTTGTAAAGCAAGATCATCATCATCATCTCGGATTTCATATCATATACATAATAATCGCCATAATAGTTTCGTAATATACAGGATCTTATCACACATGGATCTTACAAGTACAACCAAGCATTTACACAGACAATCTAAACAGATACTACCACAGTTGATTACTAACCAGCAAAATGAACAACGAATCGGTCGATACGAGAGGCTTCGAGATCCTAAACTTGCCGTCGGGTTCCAGGGGAAACGAGAGAGAATGTAAGGGGTGGTTAGGGTTTCTGTCGGTTATAGATTTCGTGTACGGTTTAAAACCAAACCCTTAATCAATCGCTGCTGGGCCGAAGCCCGTATGTTGTTTTCGTTGGCCCCCTTATGGACGAAAACACAAAGTGTTTTCACCACCAAGGTGTTTTCGGTGATGATGATTTCGTAGGAGGGGTGGGTTTTCGGGTGGGTTAGGGTATTGGCCAAGGTTCTATGTTTTAATAATAAACATACTAATATTTTTGTCCATACAGCCATATACTAACAAACATACAAACATATATCAACAACACACATATGTTACACATTAAATATATATAAACACACTTTGCAAATAGGTACAAGGTTAAGTCAAATAGAGACCTTGAAAACTCGGGTTGTCACACCTGACCCGAACTGTTGCCCTGGCTTTGATTAACGGAGGACGAGTGACTGAAACTGCGATTGCTGCTATTGTCTGGCCGCTTCTGTGACTGATTCGAGTTCCTCACCTTATCTACATCATTCCATTTGCGCTTACTATCAGTGGCAGGAGTAGTAGCTGTAGCAGTAGTAGCAGTGGTAGAAACACGCTGAGGTAGCGAGCCACGCTCCACCTCCTGATCTGTGATCTTGTGAGCCAAGCGGATAATCTGAGCTAAGTTGTTGAGGTTCGCTGCAGTAACCAAGCCCTTAACCTGCGGGGCTAATCCCTTGATGTACAGCTCGATTCTTCGGTGTGGAGGTCGTGACAAGTTAGGGCACAAATTTGCTAGCTCATGAGACCTCTTCGTGAATGCTTCAATCTCCGACCCCACCATCTTCATATCATAATACTCATTCTCCGGTTTCTGAATTTCATCACGAGGACAGTATTCTTCACGCATCAGCTCCTTAAAATCATCCCAAGTAGTGGCATTCGCCATCTCAATGCCCAGCATCTGGACTTGGGCATTCCACCAGGTCAAGGCACCATCCTCGAGTGTGCCTGTAGCATACTTCACTCTGTCCCCAGCAAGACAGTTACACATCGTAAACACTGACTCCACCTTCTCAAACCAATGCAGTAGCCCCACCGCCTTTCAGTCCCACTAAACGTCTGTGGCCTACAATCCATGAACGTCTTAAACGTACACGCATGCGGGTTGTTTTGATTCGGATTAGCTTGCTGACCTAAAGGCGAAAGTAAACATAGCACACATGTAAGAGTTGTGTACGTGACACAAGAATAAAGGGTAATTGGCACATATCGTACCAGCTTGGTAGGCTGCCAAAGCCTCAGCCACACGTGTGTTAATCAAATTTGTCAGCTCAGCCCGGGTCATCGCAATGTGACCGCGTCCATGACCTCATCCACTCATGATTGTATATAAGAGAAGGGGAAAAGGTCAAGAGTCGAGATAAGATAGGAATCAAACTCACTACGACTGCTACAGATTACAAAGTACATCAAACAACAAAGCGGAACCCCTTTCACACTTGTTAGATCTCGCTGGGACTCGCATGCACCCCACATTATTATTATGTGTGCATCCATAATAATAATGTGATTTGTATGTTTATCTCAGCTCCTCCCAACTCATGCTAAAAGGTTCCTCAAGTTCTCACCACAAGACAAAACACCACAAACATAACCCATGAAAGTCTAACGGAATATCGCACTGTGATTCTAACAATCACATAACTCAGGTAAATACACATGAATTCAGTCTGAAATGCTAAGTGTGTGCAATCACATGCAACATTGTTCATAAGTGTATACTAGATATACTATACAATAAGTAAACGAGAGACGAACCTTGCAATCTGGAGCTAGTGTCATGGTCGATTTCGAAGCTGTTCGGTTATAGTCTGGTTTTATTAAAACATTTTAAAACCTAGTTCACTGTAACCAGTGGCTCTGATACCAAACTGTCACACCTCCAAAATACCACATGCGGAAACCCCGCTAGGCGTGTGACGTACCAGGATCTAGCCACCAATCACATTGAACTAAGATCAAATTATAAAACAAAGTTTCCATTCAATAGGATAAAACATTCAAAACATATCCAAGTTTAACATGTTCAGCGGAAGCAAAAGGTTAAACACTGTTCAGTCGTTTCAAAAACCAATGTACGTGAAATTATTAAATAAGTTGCAAATCCAAGCAGCGCGACCCATGACCACTCCAGCCATCCAGATAGCAAGTTCCCATCCAAAGTACCTAACGACCTGCAAGCATGCAACAAGTGTGTCAGACAACGCTGGTGAGTTCACAGTTTTACGAAAACGTTAATTACCAAGTGTTTAATCCAGTTTGTTAACAAATCCAAAAGTAATGTTGATAATATCTCGTTACTGAACAAGACGGCTCCTGATGTATGTAACACCTGTGCCTCCACGGCCATCAAACAAATACCGAACCAATGAAATATTATATTTCATACTTGGGATTTGTAAAAATACGTGTATCATTTGCACATATCAATTCTTGTTCAATTTCAAACTCTAAATCGCTTTCTGGAAGGTTATACGCTCACCGATGCGTAAATATAACCAGTTTAATCCAACAAACACTCCGGAATAGTGACATAGGCTTAACATACCTTAAATAACCTTTACATAACTTAGAAATAAGTTTTAAAGGCTTTGGTATGGCAAAATCAAGTTAAATCGCTTACAGGGACTAAATTTGACAAACTGCGAAAGTATGCCAATTTGAACTGTAACAGACATTCCGGAGCATGACCATAAGTTAAACATACCATAAATATCCTTCACATAGCTTAGAAATAGGATTTGAGGTGTTCGGTATGCTAAAATAAACTTTTGTGTCATTCAGGGACTAAAAGAGTCAAAAAGTGCACAAGTTTGCATTTTCACGCATAACTTACGTTCTGAATACATCCGGACATCCAAAAATTTATGTAAGCATGACTATATTATACTTTAGTGTTTGGCTTGCCAAAAATCCATTCGTCGCGTCATTTGGATCGTTTTTCGCGCTTATGCGCATTCCGTCGTAATTAAGCGAACATCGCGTTCGTACAACCAAACGAACCAACACCCGGCATATTTTTGAGCATGTTTCATGTCCTCAATGATTAGGCAACATTTTAGGGCCTTAAAGTTGGCTTTACGGGCCTTAGAAGTGTCGGAAATGGCCTTAAACACGTGCAGGGACTGAAACTGACATTTCTGAAACTTTGTTCTGATCTGTGACTCCTAGGCGGCCCGCCTCAGGATCTTAACATCCTTAGGCGGCCCGCGTCAGACCTTCTGACCAGGTTAAATGTTTCTAACAGCAGATTGCAGCTGTTTGATCCACCACCACACATTCTCATTTGTCTAGTCATCTGATAAGGATCACATTTTAGTCACCATAAGGTCCCGACACTTGTACGGGTGGGATTAAGGCACGTTTTCCATGAAAGGATCTTAACGGTGGACCTTTTACTATAAATACCCCACCCCCATGCTTCAAAATTACAAGAATTCTGATTTGAGAACCTCTAAGTTGAAACCATTGTTTCATACCTGAGATTCTTGAATCGGGATTAGCATTCGGGGACCCTTCGTAAGTATTCTTTCGTTCTTTTCTTTATTTTATTGCTTTTAGAGTCAGAAAGTCAAACTTTGTTTGACTTTCAACGTTGACCAGCTTATGGTCAATGCGAAGTTCGTTTGAACTTCGCAACGTGATTGTAATCACGTTGGTCATAGTCCCTTGGGACTATGCCCACTGATTACCACGTTGTCTAGGGTCGTAGGGTAGGCGATCTAATAAATCGCCTATACCTTCGAACTCGACCCGTTTGGTCGATCATTAGGATCCGACCAAATACATTAGGTGACCATAGTAGGTAGGGAATAACCTTCCGAGGTTATACCCTGTGGTCACATCGTTTAAGTAGTTGTATGATAGGTAGTTTATATGCCTTAGGTAAATTACCAGAATACCCTTTTCATGTATAATTGGTAATTAAGCATATGTAACCTAAACTTTTGTCACATAACTGATTATGTAACATGTTTAGGCATATAACACTTGTCGTAGAACTAGTTAGGCGGTCCGAACGCGTTTCACGCGAACGACGCGTTAAAGTAGCATAAGCTACCTAAACGGGTCGTAATGGGTCGTAAGCTATTAGGTTGGGTTTCATTTAGCATGTAGGCTTTGATAAACCATATGACACGAGTCTCTATACTCGTTTGGTTTACGAAACCTCATTCTATCCGATCTTCCGATTTAGGTCCGGTTTATTAATGTAGTTACCTATATTAGGTGCCGTTTGATTTCCGTGATCTCTAGCATTGTTTGGTTGTCACTCAAGGACTACTGAGCATTCTCAAGTGAGTACATAGACCCCTCTTTTACTGTTTTCCAAACATTTTGGGGTGGAACACATGTGCCTACTTGTTACTTTCGTGCTTTCCTGTTTTCACATCATATACTTGCTATGTTCATTAGTACATTTATAGTACATGATTTCATGGTGTTCTATGCTTTGTATGATGACTTTGCATACTTAGTACATTGTTTTATACTGCATCTCTGTTGCATATGTTCCAGTAACATATGGACACATTGTTTTACAGCTCTACCCTGTATGTTTACTCTAGCATACTAGGTACATTATCTTCATAAAACATGCTTACATTTTGGTATGACATTTGGTTTGTTTAAACTATACTATACATTCATTAACACCGATCATGCCGTTCGTTAGTAGGTAGTGGTACCATAGGACTTGACAAATCCCGTTCCGGACATCCCAGGGAAAGGGGATGAAAGGAATGACCGAATCCGAATACATATTCTCTTGATAACTCACTTTTACATAGTTATCCGTCTGTCTCAAGGCTTGGATGTATGAATTTTCACAACACCGCATAAATGTTCATATTCAGTATAGCATGCATATATCTTACAAAACATAACTTTGATTTAAACCAAGTTTTACTTCAATACTTTGTTTTGTACATTTTTACTTATGGTTTAAGTAGTCTAAATTTTACTTACCATACATATCATTTTGGTTATACATTACTTGACTACTTTTGGACTATAAACATTTGACATGGTTTATACAAGGACTTTTGACTATTGGTTTAAACATAGACTTATTACATTGGTGGTTTGAGTAAGTGATTAAGTAACGATGCGTGTGTAATATGATACAAGCATGGTGGATACGCCGCTGGTACTTCCTATATATAAGTGTTTGTATGGTATTACATATATCGTAGCGTTATTTGAATCATTTCAGTTTGATACATATAACATTTTATACAAATAACATACCTTTCACAATACATTGTTTTACAAACAACTTAACTTTTACAAACTCATTTTACATGGTTACTCATTTAACCATGCATTATTTTCTTATTTATACATATCATCTGAACTTATTGTTTTTCAAATGATTTACAAAGACAAAGCAAATTACAAGGTTCATGACTAAACATTTTCTCAAACATAAGTCATGAAACCTATTTTCACAAAACCTATGTATCTCACAGGCATTTTTATGCTGACGTACCTATTTTCACATGTGTTTTTCAGGAGCTGTTGCATAAGATGATCAAGATACACATAGGCAGACTTGGGCTTTAGTGAAAATAAAAGATGCAAGACTAGTTAATTATGTTGTATTTCTTTGTTTGTTAAGACATTGTAACACTTTTAATCAATAAAGCGAAACTTTAATTTCCATGGTTGTGAAACATTAATTCTGTTACAACACTCCCCGATGTTTCCGCCACGTTTTGTATGTTCTACGTGGTCGGGGTGTGACAGAAAAGATGGTATCAGAGCCAATGGTTACAGGGAATTAGGTTATTAGTAATGCTTTGACCTAGTCTATAACCTTCTTAGGACCCTAACGCGAGTTTACTTGCGTTTAGTCATAAAACAATACCGTCACCTATCCTTAGGCGACGACCAGAACAAGAACATAAATTTCCGAACCACTTTGAAAACTAATCATCTGTTCTAGGATGATTGATTACTAGGTTTTGAACCCTCTATTGTAAGGTTTTGAACTCTCTGTTATATGGTTTTGAACCCCTTTGAGTTTTCAAAATCTCGTCAAGGTTTTGGGTTTTAAATAATGTGAACACGTGCAAACTGGAAGGGTGAATGCCTGTATTCTGGGTTTTCTGTCTAGGCAAGCACTTCGTATACATCTCATCAGACGCGAGACCAGTTGTGCTTACCTGGGAATTCTTGGGATGAGTGTTCACTTATAGGCGAGCATGTCTTTGCGATACATTATTTTTGACCCATTTACTTTGATTTGTCACCATCTCATTTGTTTGCCTTAGGTAACAAACAAATGGTCACAATTTTCATTCGTTACCATTCTGTATTGATTATCCAATAATCTTTCGCTCGTTTCTTCCTATATCTTTCTTTTTCTTCAAGAATGTCTTTTCATCACGATGACGCCCAGATATCTGAGCAAGCAGCCAAATTCGCTCAGCGAATAGGCGAAGTAGTCCTGAAGACTGTTGAATTAGCTACTGCCATGTATCATCTCCAGGATGAAGCCACTCAAGAGTCACCAAGACAGGCATGACCTAGTCAGGCGACAACACCATCAGCCAATAAACCAATCGAGGAATCAAAGACCATGGATGAACGATCCCCTAAGAAGTCAAAGAAGCGAAAGGCTCCTCAGAACTTCGCCATGATCGCTCATGATTCCCTCAAAAATTTTAAGTACTCGTTTCACTCTAAGAAACAAAGTACAGAAAATTAAGTGACATTATGAGTAATCGTGCTTTTCGCACATATGTGCCTTTAAATCCTTGGTTAGATAACTAAGGGTATTTTCAAATCTCATACCCATTACGTTTTGATTTTTTTTCAACATATACAGTACAAGTATTTCAAAACAATCTTCATGATCTCAAAACATTTCATATAGTTTGAAAACAATTTTTCTAGATGCATTGTCTATGTTATTTCAAAAACATTGGCCATGTTATCAAAACCAACCTTCCTAATTTCAAAATATTTCATATAGTCTGAAGACAATATTAACACAATACATTTTATTATCAAGTGCATGATTTTGAAAAGCATCATTCATGTCTTTCAAAAACCTTATACATAATTTCAAAATTCATCTCGCATGATTTTAAAACATTTTTTGTAAATATATCTATCTAATACACCTACTTTATGATTTCAAAAAAAGTATTATATATAAGGTTTCAAAAACGTTAAACACATTTTTCTTAAAAGAACCCCATGCATAGTTTTCGAAAATATTTTCCTCATACATTGACTTAACCTTCAAAATTCTGCTTCATATGTCGCCTTGACATATCAAGCATCTCAACTTCATAAGCATTTTACATCATGTTTTGACCTAAGCACATCCAGTGCAAGGTTTCAAAACATCTTCAACTTCTAAAATTCATATGGGATCTTTTTATCTTTACAATTAGATCCTTGTGGATGATTATCGTTCAAATCAGAGTCCTTAATTGGATTCCTTATGTACCTTAATTCGAACACTTCGGTTCCTAGTAATCGAAATCGAATTTTCTTTTTGAATCTTTCTATCTTTATAGCTGGATTCTTGATAACGTTTAAAGTACCAAATGAAATCCACGGAATGGATTCCAAGTGTGCTTTAAATGCATGTACGCAATTTACAAGACAAATTAACGAACAATTTTGTGGTTATGTGACTATGTGTTTATTCATCTTATGTTTTCTTTTATGCATTTTTGTGTTTTTAATACTCTGGATATTCGTTATCCAAATCCTCGCAGAATCTTTCATATCTTCATATGAGGGATTCGTAGCAGGATATTCAAAAGGTACTACCTTCAATCCTTAATGGGCTTCTATGTAATAGTTAAGACCCTTGGATTATATAAGTACCGCTCCATGTTTCATAAGAGATCCTTTTAGTGGTCTAGTCTAAAAGATTGATTCACAATTTGGTTAAAGGACGACATCTAGTGATGTAGCTGGACAGACTCCTTGATAAGTCTATTTAGATCATTTATTGATTTAGTCAAAAGGGCCCTATGGTGGTCTAGTGTCACGCTCATCACCGGTTTGTTCATTTGGTTTTCCCCTACACACTATAAAATAGACTGTGTGAACTATGCAAGGAATTGTCTGATTATGGACGCGTACATAATTATGAAATTTAGTGCACAGAAACCCAGTAAGATTTATTATGTGTAAGAGCCGATAGTGACAACAATAACGAAATGAGAACGATGTAATGGAGGTACGGTGGACGCACCAATGACGCTTCATATACTTGTATATAAGTATCCCTCTTACATTGCAATCATGATGTTATTAAAGGTTACTAGAAGTTCAGAACCCTAATCAATATTGTTCGATCTTTTCAACTTCATGTTTTCAAGCTCTCACAAGTTTCCTCTAAATAAATTTCGGGACGAAATTTCCTAAAGTAGGGGAGACTGTAACACCTGTGCCTCCACGGCCATCAAACAAATACCGAACCAATGAAATATTATATTTCATACTTGGGATTTGTAAAAATACGTGTATCATTTGCACATATCAATTCTTGTTCAATTTCAAACTCTAAATCGCTTTCTGGAAGGTTATACGCGCACCGATGCGTAAATATAACCAGTTTAATGCAACAAACACTCCGGAATAGTGAAATAGGCTTAACATACCTTAAATAACCTTTACATAACTTAGAAATAAGTTTTAAAGGCTTTGGTATGGCAAAATCAAGTTAAATCGCTTACAGGGACTAAATTTGACAAACTGCGAAAGTATGCCAATTTGAACTGTAACAGACATTCCGGAGCATGACCATAAGTTAAACATACCATAAATATCCTTCACATAGCTTAGAAATAGGCTTTGAGGTGTTCGGTATGCTAAAATAAACTTTTGTGTCATTCAGGGACTAAAAGAGTCAAAAAGTGCACAAGTTTGCATTTTCACGCATAACTTACGTTCTGAATACATCCGGACATCCAAAAATTTATGTAAGCATGACTATATTATACTTTAGTGTTTGGCTTGCCAAAAATCCATTCGTCGCGTCATTTGGATCGTTTTTCGCGCTTATGCGCATTCCGTCGTAATTAAGCGAACATCGCGTTCGTACGACCAAACGAACCAACACCCGGCATATTTTTGAGCATGTTTCATGTCCTCAATGATTAGGCAACATTTTAGGGCCTTAAAGTTGGCTTTACGGGCCTTAGAAGTGTCGGAAATGGCCTTAAACACGTGCAGGGACTGAAACTGACATTTCTGAAACTTTGTTCTGATCTGTGACTCCTAGGCGGCCCGCCTCAGGATCTTAACATCCTTAGGCGGCCCGCGTCAGACCTTCTGACCAGGTTAAATGTTTCTAACAGCAGATTGCAGCTGTTTGATCCACCACCACACATTCTCATTTGTCTAGTCATCTGATAAGGATCACATTTTAGTCACCATAAGGTCCCGACACTTGTACGGGTGGGATTAAGGCACGTTTTCCATGAAACGATCTTAACGGTGGACCTTTTACTATAAATACCCCACCCCCATGCTTCAAAATTACAAGAATTCTGATTTGAGAACCTCTAAGTTGAAACCATTGTTTCATACCTGAGATTCTTGAATCGGGATTAGCATTCGGGGACCCTTCGTAAGTATTCTTTCGTTCTTTTCTTTATTTTATTGCTTTTAGAGTCAGAAAGTCAAACTTTGTTTGACTTTCAGCGTTGACCAGCTTATGGTCAATGCGAAGTTCGTTTGAACTTCGCAACGTGATTGTAATCACGTTGGTCATAGTCCCTTGGGACTATGCCCACTGATTACCACGTTGTCTAGGGTCGTAGGGTAGGCGATCTAATAAATCGCCTATACCTTCGAACTCGACCCGTTTGGTCGATCATTAGGATCCGACCAAATACATTAGGTGACCATAGTAGGTAGGGAATAACCTTCCGAGGTTATACCCTATGGTCACATCGTTTAAGTAGTTGTATGATAGGTAGTTTATATGCCTTAGGTAAATTACCAGAATACCCTTTTCATGTATAATTGGTAATTAAGCATATGTAACCTAAACTTTTGTCACATAACTGATTATGTAACATGTTTAGGCATATAACACTTGTCGTAGAACTAGTTAGGCGGTCCGAACGCGTTTCACGCGAACGACGCGTTAAAGTAGCATAAGCTACCTAAACGGGTCGTAATGGGTCGTAAGCTATTAGGTTGGGTTTCATTTAGCATGTAGGCTTTGATAAACCATATGACACGAGTCTCTATACTCGTTTGGTTTACGAAACCTCATTCTATCCGATCTTCCGATTTAGGTCCGGTTTATTAATGTAGTTACCTATATTAGGTGCCGTTTGATTTCCGTGATCTCTAGCATTGTTTGGTTGTCACTCAAGGACTACTGAGCATTCTCAAGTGAGTACATAGACCCCTCTTTTACTGTTTTCCAAACATTTTGGGGTGGAACACATGTGCCTACTTGTTACTTTCGTGCTTTCCTGTTTTCACATCATATACTTGCTATGTTCATTAGTACATTTATAGTACATGATTTCATGGTGTTCTATGCTTTGTATGATGACTTTGCATACTTAGTACATTGTTTTATACTGCATCTCTGTTGCATATGTTCCAGTAACATATGGACACATTGTTTTACAGCTCTACCCTGTATGTTTACTCTAGCATACTAGGTACATTATCTTCATAAAACATGCTTACATTTTGGTATGACATTTGGTTTGTTTAAACTATACTATACATTCATTAACACCGATCATGCCGTTCGTTAGTAGGTAGTGGTACCATAGGACTTGACAAATCCCGTTCCGGACATCCCAGGGAAAGGGGATGAAAGGAATGACCGAATCCGAATACATATTCTCTTGATAACTCACTTTTACATAGTTATCCGTCTGTCTCAAGGCTTGAATGTATGAATTTTCACAACACCGCATAAATGTTCATATTCAGTATAGCATGCATATATCTTACAAAACATAACTTTGATTTAAACCAAGTTTTACTTCAATACTTTGTTTTGTACATTTTTACTTATGGTTTAAGTAGTCTAAATTTTACTTACCATACATATCATTTTGGTTATACATTACTTGACTACTTTTGGACTATAAACATTTGACATGGTTTATACAAGGACTTTTGACTATTGGTTTAAACATAGACTTATTACATTGGTGGTTTGAGTAAGTGATTAAGTAACGATGCGTGTGTAATATGATACAAGCATGGTGGATACGCCGCTGGTACTTCCTATATATAAGTGTTTGTATGGTATTACATATATCGTAGCGTTATTTGAATCATTTCAGTTTGATACATATAACATTTTATACAAATAACATACCTTTCACAATACATTGTTTTACAAACAACTTAACTTTTACAAACTCATTTTACATGGTTACTCATTTAACCATGCATTATTTTCTTATTTATACATATCATCTGAACTTATTGTTTTTCAAATGATTTACAAAGACAAAGCAAATTACAAGGTTCATGACTAAACATTTTCTCAAACATAAGTCATGAAACCTATTTTCACAAAACCTATGTATCTCACAGGCATTTTTATGCTGACGTACCTATTTTCACATGTGTTTTTCAGGAGCTGTTGCATAAGATGATCAAGATACACATAGGCAGACTTGGGCTTTAGTGAAAATAAAAGATGCAAGACTAGTTAATTATGTTGTATTTCTTTGTTTGTTAAGACATTGTAACACTTTTAATCAATAAAGCGAAACTTTAATTTCCATGGTTGTGAAACATTAATTCTGTTACAACACTCCCCGATGTTTCCGCCACGTTTTGTATGTTCTACGTGGTCGGGGTGTGACAATGTATGTTTTGCCCGTTCCCCAGTGCTCCTATCAAAGCACTGGGCATGACTGGGTCATTAGTTCACACCTGTCCTCTCTGGTACGGGGTGAGGGTGCCAAACCTAAGTAGCGCTACCAACTAATACCCCGTTACCTCTCCGGTAACAAAAAGATGGGACTTAAGAGTGATAGGGTGAGAGTATTATCCAACATTCCAGTTTTACCCTAAAGACTTATCCCTCCCCGGGATACCCACTGACTGTCCCAACCACCGGGACGCATGCTCAAGAGTAGTGAACTCACCTTGATTTGTTCGGTATGTTTTAATTACCCATCCAGTTGGTCAACCCAAACCCTAACGTGGTTACCAATCATCATTAGTCACATAATCAAGCGAGTCACATGTTTGTACACAAATAGTCACGTGGTAAGTCACGAAATTAATACAGTTTGCATTCATTAAAAAGATCATTGTATGACATATATCAACTACTCAATTCACACACGAGTACACATCCCATGTGACCACATAACACTTAATAGAGAGTTATTATTATGCATTAGCTAATAACCACAAGTATTCAACAACCCATGCAACACACTGAACACTGTTACACTTAGTGCTCCCTCGGTGAAATACCCCGACGACGAAAGACCAATCTTTCGTCAAAGATGGGCACGACGAAACACCCAAGAGATTCGTCATGAGCCGGTTGACGAAAGATCCATCTTTCATCGAATCATGCCTTTCGTCGCAACACATCTTTCGTCCACTCAACATAAGCAGTTACAATTTACCAAACACACATACAGTTAACTTACTTTCGATATGAACAGCGGATCAACAACAACAACACCAAAAGGATCAACAACCCGTACAGTGAACGTGACTGAATACGAGACATCCGATTCTTATTGTGCGGGTTCTAATCTATCTGATTAGGCAGTAACTTACCATAACCCTAATTACGACCAATTCTTGTTACCATTCAACGTTTTTAATCACCCAAACAGATTTATAAGGATCTTTATCATACCAATACTAACTTGTCGGTTACGGTTTTCACGCATTAGTTTCCTATGATGTGTCTCTACAACCATAACTCATGGATTTCAATTCAAACATCAGTCATAACCAAATTATTCAACAAATGAACTCAATTATGATAATGGGTATCTACACAAACAGCATAACAAATAGATCGAGTCGGGTTATCGTGACTAACCGGTTGTGAGATGGAACAAACAAGGACTTCGAAAGAATGGTGATTACCGTCGGATACAAGGGAGAGGAGAAAGTGTATAGGGTTTCGCGGATTGTGACTTTACGTAATGTTAAGAGGTAAATATAAGTGATTTGTAGGATCATGTACGAACCCGAAACAAGTCGACCAGAGGCGTTCTACACAATACGAAAGGCGGAAATAGACATATTGTGTGTGATTCAGCAAGATATTCACTTTAACTGTTGTTCTGATTAACTTGACAAAGTTTTACAGCGAAACAACACTTCGGCTCCGGAAACACACATACAAGACTGACTACAAATGAAATTACAGAGCCCTATTTATAGACTTTCTAATTACGCACCAACATGATTCAAGCGGAATTACTTACAAACGGAATTAGTCACTCATGCGGAATTACTTGTTAATTTCGTGCGGAATTACATTGATTTACTTCAAGCGGAATTACTTAGTTCATGCGGAATTAACTTTTTGACACTTTCCTTGAACTTCGTGCCCTTATCCAGGATATTCAGCGAAGCCAGGAGAGCAAAAAGATGGGATGCTGATAGAGAATGTTACCTTGACCCTCAAGGAAACATTGCTATTGATACAAAAACTCTTAGTATTGAAGCTTTTATTGAGCAATTTGCTGAAGAAGAAGAAGCCTTACAGAGAGAATGGTGGGGAGGTGGCGAAGAGAAAGAAAAAGAGAAGGAGTCGCAGCCAAAGAAGGTTGATGACGGGATTATTGATACATCAAAAGAATTCACCGCTGAAAACTTGGGGAAGATGGCTGACAAAGTGCTTGCTGCAAAAGAGCTTGAGGTAGACTCTAAGTCTAAAAGCAAGGTCAGTCCAAACGTTTCAACAAGTGAGTCAGGTAAGAAAGTCAAAGGTGATAGTGGCTGCAAAAGTTGCATGAAAAACTGCAAGTTTTGTAGTACACTCGCTTATCTTAGTGATACAAAAGTTGAAGAACTGACAACAAGAGTCAGAAAGGTTGAAGATCAGATTCTAGATCGTGACAAAATGCTAAAAGCTTCAAATGATCGAGCTAAAAATTTAACTGAGAAAATTGAGAATGATAAAATTGAAGTAGAAAGAATTAGGAAAGAGAATGAAAAGCTAATTCATGAAAATCGTCAACTTTCAGAAAATTTTGAGAAACTAAACGAACGGTAAAGGATTCTGATGAAAGAAATGGTAAAACCAACACAGAAAATGAGAAACTAACTTGTGTTCATAGGATTAAAGAAGAGCAAATTAATAAACAGTTGGATGAAATTGCTAAGTTGAAGCTTCAGTTTGAAGAAGCTAAGATTGAGAATGAGCGCATCAATCTGAAATTAACCAGTTACAACTCTGCAAGCTTTGTTTTACAACACATTGTTCCCAAACCTATCGGGAAGAACAAAGCTGGCGAAGATGTTTATTCGGATGGTACTGGGATTGGGTTTCATCAGGTTCCACCACCGGTTTTAAACAATTTTTCAAAGAAAAAATCAGGGTTGGTTAATGATGAAGAAGAATTTGAAGTTAAACTTCCAGACACAATTGATGTCACATACACTTCATCATCATCTGATGATAGTATTCAGTCTCAAGTGGTTAAAAATGTTGTTGAAAATGTTTTGAAGTCTGATAGTGATTCAGTGGAGGATGATGAATGTTTTCTGGACAAATACATTCCAAAATCAAAATCTAAAAACAACTTAGGTGATGAACCGAGTCTTGTGATGTACAAGATGGCTGGATCTGATAAGTTGTATTCGGATCAAGATTTTCCTATAGAGAATGTGAATATTGGAAAGTTGAGAAATGTTTTCAAGTTGATGGAAATTGATGTGTCTAAAATTGAAGGTTTGAAACAAGCAAAGAGGCAATTGAAATTTGAAAAAGATAAAGCTTACTATAAAAAACATGTTGTACCACCGTGTTTTTCTAACAATAATCAAAACAGATGGTCGGGTGGTTGTCAGGGTGGTAAGTACAATCAAAGAAGAAATTTTCAAAACAAGAAATTTGTCGAGAAAAAGGTGTTTACAAAGAGTTCAAGTTCACTTTCTGACAAAGAATCTGAGATTTTTTCAAAATCAAATGAAGATAAAATGAAAATAAATTAAACCCCCTTAACCTAAAAAAATGAAGAATTCTTTGAGAAGAAGGCCTCACAGCCTCAGACTTAAGGCACAAGTCGAGTAGTTGATACTCGTACATGTTTCAAATGCAACAAAGTTGGGCATATTGCACGAAAGTGTACCAACTTTAAGCCTAGGTCTGAAGTTGCCGAGAGTCAGAAAAAGAAAGCTGATGCAAAAGGAAAAGCTCCATTGGTTGTTGAGAAAAAAATTTTAAAGAAAGAAAATGTAAAAACTGAGTCTGTAAAAGAATCAGTTAAGAAAGTTGAAACTGTTAAGAAGTTGGTAACTAAAAGTGATCATTTTTACAAAAAGGTTGCTACACCTCAACAAGCATGGAAGCCAAAAGTTGCAAGTTCTCCAAAACCAAAGGTTTCAGAATCAGAAAAACAACCATCTTCGACCACACAGGTCAAAATGGATGTTCCTTTGGATTACTATGAGAAACTTGAAAAACCTGAGTCTATGGTTTCTGAAAAGAAGAATGTTCTAAATAAAGACCAATCATCTGGTCAACCTCCTAAAAATGATTGCTTTTTATACAAAGAGGTTGAGATTGGGTCTAAGGAAAGCTTAAAGTTGAATGACAAGAATTTTCCGCCACTGTACACTGCTAAAACTCACATTAAAGTCAAGTTACCCGAGTCAAAAGAGGCTTGGGTAGCATCCAAAACTCATTAAATGTTTTTGAAATGTGCAGGAGCTTCCAAGATCTATTTCACGTTGGATTATGGATAGTGGAGCTTCTCGGCACATGACGGGGAAGAAGACCCTACTGTATGATGTTAGAGGATTTAATGGAGGATATGTGGGATTTGCGGGGAATCAAGGTGGTAGAATAGTTGGAGAAGGAACTTTATCGAATGGTATTGTAACGTTTGAAAGAGTGAATTACATCGCCGAGCTGGAGAACAATCTTCTAAGTATTTCTCAAATCTGTGATAGAATGTATACAACGCACTTCACAGACAAAGAATGTTTGATCTTGAAACCAGGATTTGTTGTTCCTGAAGACTGGATTATCATGAGAGCACCAAGAGTTAATGATCTGTACGTGTTGGACATGAGTGTTGCTACTACAACCACGGGTCAGGCTCATTGCTTCATGTCAAGAGCAACGGAAAAAGAATCAAAATTATGGCATCGAAAGATGGGCCATATTCACCTGCGAAAAATGAATCACTTGGTTCACAACGACTTAGTAACTGGTGTTCATTTAAAAAGTTTTCATCTGGAAGGGGAGTGCATTAGCTGCATCAAAGGCAAACAGAAGAAGAAATCACATCCTCAGAAGAAAGTCAACTCAGTCTCAAGACCTTTAGAGAGACTTCACATGGATCTTTTTGGTCCAGTGAATGTCAAAAGTATAACTGGTGATCTCTACTGTCTTGTAGTAACTAATGATTATTGCAGATTTTCGTGGGTATCATTTTTGAAGACAAAAGATGAGACGTTTGAGAGTTTGATGTCGTTGTTCAGAAAAATTGAAAATGTGTACCAAAGGCGCCTTAGAAGAATCAGAAGTGACAATGGTACTGAGTTCAAGAACAACAAGATGGAAGAATATTGTGATGAAAGAGGTATACTGCATGAATTTAGTGCTCCGTACACTCCGCAACAAAATGGAGTAGCAGAACGTAAGAACAGGACACTAATCGAAACGGCCAGAACAATGCTTGTTGATTCGAAGTTACCAGTTAATTTTTGGGCAGAAGCCGTGTCAGCTGCATGCTATACACTCAACCGGGTTCTTACAGTGAAGAAATTCAACAAAACGTGTTTTGAGTTAATCAATAACCGCAAACCGAATCTGAAGTATCTAGAACCGTTTGGGTCTCCCTGCACGGTTATAGAACCTAATGGTAAATTTGGTCCAAAGAGTATCGAGGGAATATTTGTCGGTTACTCAAGTCCTTTGAAACGAGTCTTTGTTCCAAGTTTGAAGCGGATTATTGAAGCTCATAATGTTGAGTGTCAAGGTTATACCATGCCACCACAAAATCCCGGCGATTCATGGCGTTTTCACTATGACACTTTGTGGGATTCGTTAGACATGGAAGAAGAACCAGAGGAAGAAGAAGAGTTCTTTGATGAATTGGATATTCTAAGAGAGTATGAGTCATCAGGAGAAAGATTTCCAGCTGAGTATTCTAGAAATCGACGGCAAACTTCAAATGATGATGAAGCCGGTCCTAGCAATGCTGGTGAACATGAAGATATTCTACAATCTTCAGAAAATGCTTCTGAAAATCAGACGACTGTGAATGATAATCAAGAATCTGAAAATGGGCCAGTATTTGATCATGGTGATTCAGATTCTGAGGTGGAGCAGATCTAGATCTCAAGCCAAACAATTCCAGTCAGTGAACCAGATGCAAATGAAAATATCACGAATTTGGAAGGCGAGGTAGATGTTCCAGGCGAGGTGATGCCACGAACTCTTTCATACCATCCAGAAGAGTTGATCATTGGAGAATTACAATCAGGCGTCCGCACAAGACGACAAATTGATCAAGGCCTTACTTTAAAGTATATCAGCTAGATGTAAAATCGGCTTTTCTCTATGGGAAAGTAAAAGAGGAGGTATATGTCGGACAGCCACTGGGCTTTTCCGATCCAATCCACAAAGACAAGGTCTATTTGCTGGATAAAGCGCTATATGGTTTACACCAGGCCCCGAGAGCTTGGTACGAGACATTGTCTCAACACCTGCTAGCCAACAGCTTCATCCGTGGAAAAGTGGATGCCACTCTCTTCACCAAAGAGGTCGATGGACATCTTCTGATAGTTCAAATATACGTGGACGACATCATATTTGGGTCAACAAATGAAAATTTGTGCAAAGACTTTGAAAGAGTTATGAAGCAGAAATTTGAAATGTCATCGATGGGTGAGATGAAATTCTTCTTGGGACTTCAAGTTGAACAACTGCCTGAGGGAATATTCATACATCAAATGAAGTACGTTCATGATATTCTAGAGAAATTTGGGATGTCAGGAATGTCTCCGAATTCCACCCCATTAGCGACGAATCATGGGATAAACCCAGATCTCACTGGAGACAGGGTAGATGAAACGCTGTATCGTTCCATGATCGGTTCGTTGATGTACTTGACAGCTTCAAGACCCGATATTATGTACCCAGCCTGCCTCGCAGCACGATTTCAGTCAAGCTCAAGAGCTTCGCATATGATGACTGTGAAAAGGATATTACGCTACCTGAAAGGAACTCCAACATTGGGGCTGTGGTATCCAAGAAAAGGCGATTTCACGCTCGAAGGGTATTCTGATTCTGATTTCGGATGCTGTAAAGTTAACGCGAAATCAACAACAGCGGGGTGCCAGTTTTTCAGACCAAGATTGGTTACCTGGCAATGCAAGAAGCAGACCTCTGTGGCTTTATCCACATGTGAAGCTGAGTATGTATCTGCTAGTAGTTGCTGCTCTAAGATCTTGTGGATCCAGCAACATATGCGACTACGGTTTGCAATTTCTTAACACCCCTATGTTTGTTGATAATGAGGCAGCGATAAACATTACTAAAAATCCTGTTCATCACGCTAAAACAAAACACATAGAAATTCGACATCACTTCATTCGAGTTTGTTTCGAGAAGAAGTTGATACGAATTGAGAAAATCCACGCTGATGAACAAAAAGTTGATTTTCATACCAAAGCGTTTGATAAAACTCGTTTTAAATATCTTTTAAAACTGAACGGTATGAAGCTTTTATCGGTGTCGGATGGGATTCTTGGCGTTGATGAAGGAGACATTGTAGATGATGTTGAGAGGCAATCTGCAATGGTTTGTCGATTTTTTACTTGTTTTGGTATTTAGGGGGAGGTATTAGGGTAATATTTCAGAAAATACAAAAACAGTAAAAAATTTCAAAAATCCAAAAACATGAGATATTTTTCAAAATACAAAGACAATAGAAAACCAGAAAAGAGCTTGTGTAAAAAGGGAAAATGATAGTACATCAGTTTGACAGTTACGGTATGCTAAAGATATGTAAAGTTTAAAAGGTTTTAAACAGTCTCACTGATGATGTGCCGATAGGTTTTTACACATTTAGTAGGTTTGTTCGGGATATAAACCTAAATCTTTACTTACTTATTTCGTGGGGAACACTACTTGGATATATAGGTAGCCCTTGAAATCTTGTTTGAAAGATCCATCTTTCTGAGATACTAGGTCTTTATACTCAGTGATATCTGGGGTATTATACCGGGACTTCTGATAATGCGGAAGCAATGGCCTAGTCCCCGTATAATACTTTACTGCTTGCTTGAAATATAGCACCGCCCTCTCAGTATAAAAAAATGATGAAGCATTGAAAAATGTTAATCATGTACTGTTGTAAAAAAGATCCTCTAAAGGGGACACACCAAAAGTCGAAGCCGTCATCTCTCTGCTGAACGGAAGTTCTGACCTGAGCTCTCACGGTTCTTCGCAATTTAACCCCTTACAGATATCATCTGTGGTATACTCACATGTAAGACTGAATATTGGGATTTGGATACGAGAGTATATTCAAGAGGTGGGACACATGAATGAGTTTAAATTTCTAAAACACTAAATCCGTATCCTGAACAGATTAAAATTTGTGTGAGAATTTAAGTGGATCAGTATATCGACAATCTAAGTGAATTGTTTAATTCTGAGTATGTTATAAAGCTTAACGGTACTTGTGACTTGTCGTATAGCTGATATGATTCCCTAACACGCTCACCAAAAATATGTTTGTAAATAGTTTACTTTTACTGCATTTTATTTCTGTAATTCATTTCTAGTTTAGAAACTTTATTTCAAAATCCAAAAAGATTTTACACTTCTGTTTTATTTTTCCGACAAACCAAAGTGGAAAGCTGATCTTCAGATTCGAATTGAAGCAGATGCAGGAAGTTTCTGAGCTGGAAGATGAGTCGTGAGCTTATTATGTTAAACTTGTGAAAACTGGAATGTGAAAACAAGTTCATTAATTTGAAACTTGTAATTTTCAGAAAATGTTTGAACTAGTTTGTACAACATGTCAGTGTGATTTATCTCAGATCAACCAAGGTCATTAAGTTGGACTTAGTAGACTAATTGAGTAATCAGGGTCATTAATTTGGACCTGAATACTTAAGTGGATTTCTAAATTTTGACAAGACTAACAAATGAAGTCAAATGGTAAGTTTGGATTGAAACTGTTATTGTCATATATCTTATATTTAGGTAGAGATTGTGCAGGTAATAGGTTTGAATTTATGATAGCAGCATAGCAAAATCCTAGCTAACTGATAGGGGGAGTCTGAAGACTTAAAAGTCAGATACAGTTCCTGAATCTACATTCAAGGGGGAGTTTGAAGGTGTTAAAGATTCAGATTCTGTAATTCATGCTAGCTGTTGATAGAAGAAGAGAAGAATTGAAGGATGCTTTACAATGTCAAGACAATTCAGGGCAGAGAACGATAGATCAAGACTAAAGACTGAAGACTGGATACTAAAGACTTCGTCAACATCCAAGGAGGAGTCTGTTGGTGCACTAATGTCTGTTAACTTCGTCTTTATCGAGTCTTGTATAGAACTAGATAAACCAGGGCACGGAAATCGAGAATACGGTATTTTAGGGTAATTCCGCTTGAAATGGTACATGTCATTTCAAGCGAAATCAAGTATGGTAATTCCGCTCGAAGTGATTCCGCTCGGAATCTAATTCCGCTTGAGCATGTTTCAAGCGGAATCAGGTTGCCCATATATACATGTCTAGGTGTGTCATTTGAAGCGGAATTAGTGAGAGTGTTTCAGAGCCGAGGTGCTGTCCGTGTGTCATTTGATCTTGTAAAAGCTTAGGAAATCAGTAAAAGAAGATAATTAGAAAGTAGCAAGCTGTGTTACGTCAATTTCATTGATTCCGCCCTTGATTTTGATGTTGAACTCTTCAGATTGACTCATTAGGGTCACACAACGATCCAACATGATGTGAAGAATTCAGATCATTTTAACCGTTAAATTTTGATCAAATGAGAAAAGAAAGTGTAGAAGTAAAAAAACGAGATGAAATCAAGCTGAAATCTGCAGAACTCCTCTTCCTGAGCTCTGATACCACATGTAGGATCGTGTACGGACCCGAAACGAGTCGATCAGAGGCGTTCTACACAATATGAAAGGCGGAAACAGACATATTGTGTGTGATTCAGCAAGATATTCACTTTAACTATTGTTCTGATTAACTTGACAAAGTTTTACAGCGAAACAACACTTCGGCAGCACATCGGCTCCGGAAACACACATACAAGACTGACTACAAACGAAATTACAGAGCCCTATTTATAGACTTTCTAATTCCGCACCAACATGATTCAAGCGGAATTACTTACTAACGGAATTAGTCACTCATGCGGAATTACTTGTTAATTCCGTGCGGAATTACATTGATTCACTTCAAGTGGAATTACTTAGTTCATGCGGAATTAACTTTTTGACACTTTCCTTGAACTTCGTGCCCTTAACACTGCAAGACTCGATACAAGATGAAGTTGACAGACGTATGCACCAACATGATTCGTTCATGGGCCTTACCTGGGCCACAATCCCATACGACAAAACAAGGACCTCGACGAAGGACAGTTGATGAAAGACAGTTTTTCGTCATGATGTTGATGACGAAACACCAAGTGTTTCGTCGGGTATGGTTAATGACATAATTCCAATGTTTTGCCAAGTATGGATATGACGAAACACCCATGTTTCGTCGAGTGAGCATGAGGATGCATGTGTTGTGTTTATAACTTTAAACAATTTATAAATTTTCAACAATTAACCAAACAATATAACAATTTATTAATCATCTAGCAAAGGTGCACATATTACAACGTAACGGATTATGAAAAAACAGCTGTGAAACAAGTAACGTGTCGAGGAAAGACCTTGGAAAGTCGGGTTGTCACAGAAAAGGGATTCCTTGATCAGCCATAGATCAAGAGAAAAGAAGCAAAAAAAAGAAGATGAAAAGTGATTGTAAAAAATCGGTGGGCGCCAATGAAGAAACACCAAACTAATTAGGTGATAAGCCTATGGTTTGTGCCTCGATAAATAAAGGTTAATCTTCTTTGTCTCATCTAAGATGTCGTGATGATGATCCTGCAAAATGGTAACACTCTGTAAGCTCGTCACAAGGAGGAGAATAGGGGGTTTCTCCTTGTAATCACCCTCCGGTGTTAGAATAAGTATCTGTTTTGAAGATAATAGTGTGTGTATAAAGTGAGAGAGCAATGTGACACCTGTGTCAGTGCAACCATCGTACAAATACCAAACAAATGAAATATCTTATTTCATACTTGGGATTTGTATAAATATGTGTATCATTTGCACATGTCAATTCTTGTTCGATTTTGAGCTCTAAATCGCTTTCTGGAAGGTTATACGCGAACTGATGCGTAAACATAATTAGTTTAACACGACAAACACTCCAGAATAGTGACATGGGCTTAACATACCTTAAATAACCTTTACATAACCTTTACATAACTTAGAAACAAGTTTTGGAAGGTTTGGTGTGTCGAAATCAAGTTTATTCGCTTACAAGGACTAATTTTGACAAACTGCGAAAGTATGCCGATCCGTACTGTAACAAACATTCCGGAACATGATCATAAGTTAAACATACCCTAAATATCCTTTACATAGCTTATAAATGGGCTTTGATGTGTTGGTACGCAAAAATAAACTTATTTGATCAACAGGGACTAAAAGCGTCAAAAAGTGCATAAGTTTGCATTTCCGCGCATATCTTACGTTCTGAATATATCCGGATATCCAAAAATTTATGTAATCATTAAAATATTTTATTTTAGTGATTGGCATGATAAAATTCCATTCGTCGCATAATTTGGATTGTTTTTCGCGTCCGTTCGTGTTTCGTCGTAATTAACCAAATAACGTGATCGTACGACCAAACGAACCGACATCCGACATATTTTTGAGCATGTTTCATGTCCCCTATGCTTAGGCATCATTGTAGAGCCTTGAAAATGGCTTAACGGGCTTTAAACGTGTCAAAAAGGGCCTTAAACATGTGCAGGGACCATTTCTATAAATAAGGAAACTATTGCTGAACTGAACATCGGACGCGGGCCGCGTAAGCCAGCCCTGGCTCTTAGCGGGGTGAGACAGAGCATCAGATCAGTAGATACTTGTTCCTAGCTTGATCCAGCTGTTCCCTTGGTTTGCAAATGGTTTTAACCAGTCTAGGGGCTTGTTTTGGGGCACCCATGGAATTACAAAACTATGGGCACACTTGTAAGGCCAAGATCGAAGCTCGTTTATTGATGATAGATAATTATATGCCTTAGGAAAAATGACCAAAATGCCCTTTTTACGCCAAATTTCATTTTAAGCATATGTAACATAAATTTTGACATCTAAACTGATTAGGCAACATTATTAAACATGTTAAGGCATATAATACTTGTCATAGGACTAGTTAGTCGGTCCGAACGCGTTTTACGCGAACGACGCGTTAAAGTAGCATAAGCTACCTAAACAAGTTGTAATGGGTCGTAAGCACTTAGGATAGATAGGTTTCGATTTAGAATGTCGGCTTTGTTAAACCATATTACATGAGTTCCTATACTCATTTGGTTTACGAAACCTCATTCTATCCGATCTTCCAATTTAGATCCGATTTATTTACTTAGTTACCTATATTAGGTGTCGTTTGATTCCGTGATCCCTCTAGCTTTGCTTGGTTGTTATTCAAGACTGCATCCTCAAGTGAATACATAGTCCCATCTTTTACTGTTTTCAAATGTTTTAGGGTGAAACATGTGTGCCTATTTGTTATTTTCATAATTTCAATTATATGATTATACATGCTAGTACTTATTTTTTGACAAATTCAATGAATATCTATGGTTTAAACACTAATTTTCAAAGATTATAAAACTAATTGTTTGATTGTACTTATTTTATACATTCATCAAGCCGATTGGTAGTACGATATAGCGCTATAGGACTAGACACCCCATTCCTATTGTATGGAATGTCAGAAACCAAATTTTATCCAAATAGAAATTGCCTTTGTGGTATTTCTATAGTCTCTAAGGTGTAGTTTGATACACTAAGGTTTGAATGAATTCTAAATCACATTTTCTTATGTATATTTCGATATACTTCTAAAGTATAGTTTGATGTGCTCCCATATGTGATATTGTTTACCAAAGTATAATTCGATATACTATGTACAAAACCAACATATATTTTATTATTTACTAAAGCATAGTTGATATGCTATTTTCAAAACCAAAACATAATTGATATGTTATTTACAAAACCAAAACATAGTTTGATATGTTATTTACTAAACCAAAGTATACTTATGATATACTACCGAAAACTATTATTTTAACAACTAAAGTATATTTGATATACTATCTGTTTAACTATTTTGGAACTAAAATATATTTTAATATATAACTTATCCGACTTTCTTAAAACCAAGGTATATTTTTATATATACTACAAACCTTTTTATCAAAACACTGTTTTACAAACAACATATTTTATACAAACTCTTTTTACTTGGTTATTTATTTATCTATGCATTATTCTTTTATATCATCTGATTTCTTATCAATTTTCGCATGATTTATAAAGAAAACATTTTTAAGTTCATGACTACTTTTTGTTAAACATTCTTTTAAACTTACAAGTCATGAATCTTATTTTAATAAAACCTATGTATCTCACAGGCATTTTTATGCTGACGTACCTATTTTTACATATGTTTCAGGTGCTGCTATGTGATAATTGTTGATGCATGCTATACATAGGATGGATTCGTGCCTTAGCGACTTTAAAACTTGTAAGACAATATTTGTATTTATCTGATTTGTAATAAAACAATGAGTTCAATAATTCAATAAAACGAAACTATTTGATCCATGGTTGTGAAACAATGATTCTGTTACGACACTCCCGACGTTTCCGCCACGATTTGTTGTTTTACGTGGTCGGGGTGTGACATAAAAGTTGGTATCAGAGCCAATGGTTATAGGGAATTAGGTTATTAGTAATGCTTTAACCTAGACTATAACCTTCCTAGGACCCTAACACAAGTTATCTTGTGTTTAGTGTCACACCCCGAAATTATCAGAGCTGGCGTGACTGGACTGGTATCTTCGTTGCACAGCAGAAGCAAATAAGCTAAGACTTCAAGAAAACGAACGCCCACTAAGTACTCGAATCTCCAATGGTTCTCCTATTCCAACCATGCCATAATTTGAAAAAAAGTAACCTGAGAAAGAAACATGCGAAAAATCAACATAAAGTTGAGCGAGTTCATAGTTTGTTTGTAAAAGATTTGAAATAAATCTTTTAGATAACCGGTTTTTGAAATATGTTTGAGAAAACGAAATAAAAATCATTTTCTTTGGCATGTTATATGAAAACTTTTGTATTTGTGAAACCTTGTATGTGTAAAGCGTTATATTTGTATAACCTTGTATCTGTAAAGTTTCGTGTTTGTAACACTTGGATGGATGTCAACGTTTGCGCATGACAATGACAAACATGCCTACATGAGTCTATATGTTGGACTCGTCAGTCCTTAAGATGAAGGCCTTAGGTGCATGCAAGTTTTGGGTTGTTGTATTTGGGACACACAGTCTCTGTTCTTCTTGTACAGGACTAACCAGTCCCCTTTGTAACTAGGACCAACCCCGTTACTAGTATATGTAGCTCATGCATTTTTCGTAACTGTTTATGTTTTTGTAAGAACCAGTGTGTTTTGCATAAGTTTCTCGTAAACCATTTGAGTTTATCGAAAATCAAAAACCATTTGCGTTAGTTACAACTTGTTTGTAGAATGGTTTAGAAATGTGAAACCTTTGTTTGTCAAAAACCTTATGTCTTAGCAAAATGTGTAAGTATAGAAAATATGTAATTCTTGATCACCGAAAACCTTATTTGTTTTTGCAAAACGTGCATGTCTTTCCACCCCGAAAACATTTAGAAAAAAATGTAAAACCGTAAAAAGGTGGGGTTATGAACTCACCTGGATAATTCTGTGCAAAGCTAGCTTAATACGACTCTGCGTTGTCGTTTCTAAGACGTGACTCGCTAGCGTGCATTCTATAATATCCCTAACCACGGAATATCTTATAAGTGTCTAAATATACACGGTAGCTAAACTACGTGTCACCGAGCTCTACCGAATCGTTAACCGAATGATTCGACGGTAAGTTGTTAACTTGAAAGAAACGAAGAAGTTATGCTTGTTAAGTTTCGTTTAATATTGGTGATAATTTATTAAGTCTAGAAACACTTAGTTTTCGCGAGATTAAAATATATAAATATTTATATATAAATATATCCGTAGAATGTCGTTAGTCGTCTCGAGAAATCGTGCGGATATGTAAAGAATATTTACATGAAAGTATATAAAACAAACTCGTGTTGTGTATCGCGTCTCGTATGATAAGTATCAAAATATGTGTATATGCTGTTTAGGCGTTTGAAATAAATATAAAAACTTATATTTATTTAATAGAGTTTTCGTGTTTAGGTCATTTAAAATAAACATATTAGTTATATTTATTTTATAAAAGAATGCGAGTTGTTTGGCGTTTGAAATAAATATATAAAATATATTTATTGTTATAAAAGAATTCGTGTTGTACGGTATTTGAAATAAATACATAAACTATATTTATTTTTATAAAAAGAGTTCGTATTGTTTGATATTTGAAATAAATATATAAACTATATTTATTTTTTTATAAAAAGAGTTCGTATTGTTTGATATTCGAAATAAATATATAAACTATATTTATTTTTATAAAAAAGATTCGTATTGTTGTATATTCGAAATAAATATATAAACCATATTTGTTTTTATAAAAAGAATCCGTGTTATCGTTGTTTCTTGTACGTTATAAAGTGTCGTCGAAGAAATGCATACATTTATGTATGTTTTTGTAATAATCGTTTGAATTTGATAGTTTCGTTTTTTAATAAAACTCGTTTTGTTTTACGGATTTCCTCGAAAAACGGGCAGAGTTTCCTCTGTTTTTGGACGGCCCCGACAACGCAAGTTGTCGTTATTTTATCAAAATTCAATCAAACATTTCAACAATATACGTATAGTATGAAATAAAACAAGTTTTATAATTACGACTAATATACGAATTCAATAAATTCCTTTATAACGTTTCCTTAATCAATCCGGTTTCGAGAGCTCGTTTCACGTGATATAGACTATGAAAATAACGAAATAAACCGCCATAAAATCTTTACCAAATCATCATGTCAAAAACGCTAACTGAGTTGACCGGGTCAACTGAGTTTGACCGGCTGAGTTGACTGAGTCGACTCGCTGAGTTGACCAGGTTTGACCGAGTTGACTCGGTTGACCGAGTCGACCGAACCGCTTCATAATCTGACCCAAACCTGTCATACCAAAAGCACCATCACCGCCTCTGCCGCCGCCGTGAGCAGCGGCGCTGCTCCGCCTCCGTTTCTCTCTCTCCCGAGTCTCTCTCTTGAACACTCTCTCTCTCATCTCCCTTAGTCTTGTCACCACGCCACCACTGGACGGCTATGGTGGTGGCTGGCCGTTCATCGGTTCGCAGTGGAGAAAGGGGGTGCTTTGTCAAAGAAACTCGATGGAGAGGGTGAAGGTCGTCGTTTAACCACCGGTTAACCGGCGCTGATGGTGAACCGGTCGTCGGCCAGAACATCGAGAAGAAGAGGGGGCTGTGTAGGTATGAGTCTTCTCCATTTGAGAGTGTAATCAAGTTACAGAGAATGAGATGGAATGAAAGGGTTTCTATTAGAATTGTAGGAGATGGAGAAACTGTGATTTTATTTGTGAGGGTGTGCTCCAAATTTTTGTGGGTTTGCAGTGGGAATCGAAGGGAGGGGGTGAGGGTAGAAAGAATAGGTTGTTGTCAAATTTTGAAATGAGAGAAAAGGAGATGAAGTCTGGATGTTGTGTTTATGTGTGAGTGTTTTAATTGTGGAGAGGATATGGGTCTTAGAGAGATTTGGTTGAGATCTTGTAGAGATCTTGTGGGTTTCAACTTTTGAGACAAGATATTGTAGAGATCTTGTAGAGATCTTGATAAGATTTTCAAGGAAACTAAAATGTACATTTTGCTTGTGTGTATGTATAAACAGACAAGAGAGAGTGAGATGAAAAAAAAAAGAATTGTTTGCTTTCTCTTCATCACTTCATATGTAGAAATTTTTATCCACGTACTTTAGATATATGTATATTATATGTTTAAATGTATATAAAGTCTCAAATGGGTGGAGGGTATTACTTAATGTGTATATATTTAAAATACACACACTGGTAATATAATGTCATAATGCTATGTTTTGTTTAAGCAAGTACGATATGTATATACGGACTTTGCTAAACATGTAGCGTGACCTAAGAAAATTATGTCTACTATGTATATGTGCAATATAATAATGTATAATGATTGTACGGATATTGGCCTAATATGACGGCTGTCACATTCTCCCCCTGTTAATAAAATTTTGTCCTCGAAATTTAGACTACGTTAACTCCTTAGAGTTATGTTAAAAGTAGGTAAATATTAATAATACCAAAGTGAATGATCATGAAATTGAATCAAGACTTATTCGAATTATTTGATTTCAATGATGTACTCCAATAATAAGACCCAATTGTTAAAAAGGAATGTGTTTCAGAATTTGATGTCAAAGGAAACGAGACGTACCGATACAGTCACCATTGTGACTAGGTTAACAAGGGTCCAACAAAGGATAGGAATTTCGAGCAATAGAATTCCAAACGAACGTTTACAATATGCAAATGAGTTCTAGAAACAATAGCATCCACTAGATGAACTTAGAATCAACAATCTTAAATGTAATAGTTTGCATGAAACGCTCGATCGTGATCAGCACAAGCTGCAGTTATACCGACGCCACAAGGTGTCGTAGTGAATGAAATAATTCAAAAATAACGGTGATCAAACAAGTATCACCTGTGTTTTGCATGAAACGCTCGATCATGATTAGCCCAAGCTACAAGTTTATACCGACACCACAAGGTGTCGTAGTGATTTAAATAATTCAATAATAGCGGTGATCAAACAACTTCACCGTGTTTGAATTCAACTGAAGGTTCAACGAAGTAAATCTGAACGTTTGTTCCAAACAAACATCGAAAGATTTTCAATTGAAGATGGAACATCAAAGAAATACTATTTTCGGTCGAAGATGAAGAAGCAATGAATATCGCGAAACATTCGATCGATAAAGAAGAACCATTAGTAGGTACACTGGAATATGAAATGAATTTGTGTACCATTGTCTTAACACACGATTGTCTTAAGACTGATGTAATATGAAATCAAAGTGGATTTAAAGCAAACAAATAAATAAATAATTAAATCCATGCATGAGATGTGTAAACGAGATTAGCGCAAACTTCAAATTAGTGAAAACACCATCACTGTCACACCCCCAAATTCCACACGCGGAGTACTACCGCTTGGAGGCGTGACATGACCAGGATCAAGCCACCAATCATATTGAACATATGTATGTATCTCAAAAGTCATTCATCAATACGATAGGTGTTTACAAAACTAAAAATAAACAAGTGTGTAGCGGAAGCATTTAATGTAAACCCAACATAAGTTTAAGTACAAAATGTTATAGTGTTTAACAACACATTCACGATCCATGTCCACAACGACTGTGCCTCCCGTGCAAGCTCCAAAAGTACCTATGGTCCTGCAAGGCATGTAACAGAGGGTCAACAAAAAGTTGAGCGAGTTCACAGTTGGATATTTAGTTATAATGTTCATTTCGTAAATCGTATGTTCGATTAGTAATCATGTATCGTATGTAATAGCATCGCGGCCCTCAAGGCATGTTTGCGAAGATTAGTGGGGGTTTCCCATGTTTTCTAGACTGGTTATGTTTGTATCGCGGCCCTCCAGGCATGTTTGCGAAGATTAAAGTATAGTTCGCGGCCATTCCAGGCATGTTTGCGAAGATCGTTCTAGTATAGTTCGCGGCCATTCCAGGCATGTTTGCGAAGAAAAGTATATGTATCACTAGTCTAGTAGTATCTACCATCGACCTTCCTCATCCGAGGCCAATGGTATGAAATTTCGATAACTCTCAAGCATAATTAATCAATCAACCCATTCCCAACCCCGGGAATTTCCATGCCTTGGTAGAAGTGTGAACTCACCTTGTTTCGCTCGGTATGCTAGGTATGTGCTCAAAGTAAGTCAATCACGTCCTAAAGTATGCACGTATGTGAAATCAGTTTGCATCCAAGTTATGCACGTATAAACATGTAGCACGTATTCACAATCATATACAAGATGGCTACACTTAACAGCAGTCAAATATACCAGTTAACACTTAACAGAATTGACTCAAGTTACTGCACAGATCAGCTATTCGGCGAAACACGCATGTTGGCGAAACACAGATAGTGGCGAAACACAATATTGGCGAAACACATTCTGTTTCGTCGAGGTGTCCCCTGGCGAAACAGAACTTCTGATTCGTCGGCTACTCTTGGCGAAACACATTCTGTTTCGCCGAGAGTTCTGTTTCGTCGAACAGTTCAGTTTCGCAGACATCAGTTACAGCAGATGCGAAAAACACATAAACCCTAACAGCCGTAAAAACAGCAATTCCTCAATCATACAGAAATCATTCAACGCAGAATCATCGTAACATCATCATAACATAAGCATCACAGTTCTTAACGTCTAGCACGAACCCTAGGTTATGTGTACAACGTATAGATTAACATACAACATCATATCATCGATTCCTATCAAGATACTAATGTGTATTCAGAATCAGGCCATATAAACAACATTCAGAACCGAGTATCATCAACATACCCTCCTATAATCCAGAAATCAAGCATAAACACAATCATGTAACGAGAAATCAAGGGACAAAGAAACCGATTTAGACGAGCACGCACTAACCGAGATATTCGGGATGAACAAGGGAGGATTCGAGAGAGAAAGATGATGGTTGATGATGGGTATCGCCTTTTCAAAAGAGAGAGTTCTAGGGTTTCTATTTTTGTTAAAAGTGTGAAACAGGAAGTCGGTTTTACTTAATATACACGAATTACCGTTCTGGGCCCTTAATGGGCTTTGCGAATCAGTGGGCCGACGAAACACATCAGTTTCGTCGTGAAGTGCTATGGCGAAACACACTGTTTCGTCGAGTTGCTTGATGGCGAAACACACCAGTTTCGTCAGAATGTATATGGCGAAACAGTCTGTTTCGTCGGGTCCTTTCATGTTTTAAACAGTTTAAGTTTTCAACAGGTGTTTCATGATATACAGCCAAACACAAAAATCATGCAACCACAATTGTTCATTATAAAATAACGTATACAGTTACAAGTTAAACAAGTCAAACAACTACACAGTCAAAGTCAACGTGCACTTAATGCGAAAATGAAAGTCGGAAACTCGAGTTGTCACATTATCCCCAACTTGAAAGAAATTTCGTCCCGAAATTTAGCATGCGGTTACTGAGGAAGCTAGGTAAGTTATCGTTTACTGGTTTTCCTGGGGTGTCACATCATCCCCCCGTTGAGTTGGGATTTCATCCCGAACTTCTGTAGTAGCTTCAGCCTCAGTAGTAGTTGCATTGTTTTCGAACAACTGGGGATATTTGAGTTCCATTTGGTCTTCGCGTTCCCAGGTAAACTCTGGGCCACGACGGGAGTTCCAACGAACTCGAACAAGTGGTATTCTGGTGTTCTTGAGGACCTTAACATCCCGGTCCGTGATTTCAACTGGTTCCTCGACGAAATGCAACCGTTCGTCGATAGTGAGCTCCTTCAAAGGAACTATGAAGGTCTCATCTGACTGCCACTTCTTCAGATTCGACACATGAAAAACGTTGTGAACTGCACTGAGTTCAGCTGGTAAGTTCAGTCTGTAGGCCACTTTGCCTATTTTCTCTATAACTTCAAATGGTCCAACATATCGTGGATTGAGTTTGCCTCGTTTGCCAAAACGAACAACACCCTTCCAGGGTGAAACTTTGAGTAGTGCTCGATCCCCAACTTGGAATTCGAGTATTTTCCTGTCTTTATCGGCGTATACTTTCTGACGGTCACGTGCTGCCGCCATGCGTTGTCGTATTTGAGCAATCTTTTCAGTAGTATCAACTACCATTTCTGGACCTGTGATCTGACTGTCACCCACCTCTGCCCAACAAAGAGGTGATCGGCATTTACGCCCGTACAATGCCTCAAATGGAGCAGCTTTAATGCTGGTGTGGTAACTGTTGTTGTATGAAAATTCCACAAGTGGCAAATGTTTTTCCCAGCCTTTGCCAAAGTCAATTACGCACGCCCGAAGCATGTCTTCTAGAGTTTGAATAGTTCGCTCAGACTGCCCGTCTGTCTGAGGATGATAAGCTGTGCTCATGTCTAAACGAGAGCCAAAAGATTTGTGCATTGCTTGCCACAGTTCTGAAGTAAAACGTGCATCACGATCAGAGATAATAGACGTGGGCACCCCGTGCCTCGAGACAACTTCCTTAAGGTATATGTCTGCTAGAGTGGAGAACTTATCCGTTTCCTTGATAGCCAAGAAGTGAGCAGACTTTGTGAGTCGATCCACGATCACCCAAATAGTATCATTCCCACGTTGAGATCTGGGTAGACCAGTAACAAAATCCATGGAAATTTGCTCCCATTTCCATTGTGGTATCTCAGGTTGCTGGAGTGGGCCTGAGGGTTTCTGATATTCCGCTTTGACTCTCGCACAAGTCAAACACTTGCTAACGTAAGTTGCATTGTGGGCCTTCATGCTAGGCCACCAATATGTAGTTCTGAGGTCGTAGTACATCTTATCTGAACCAGGATGTACTGAGTAGCGAGACTTATGAGCTTCATCCATTACAAGCTCGCGTAGGTTGCCATAGAGTGGGACCCAGATGCGTCCGGTTACATAATAGGCGCCGTCTGCCCTTTGTTCTAACCGTTGCCTTGAGCCGCGTAGGGCTTCAGCCCTGACGTTTTCCGGTTTCAATGCTTCTACCTGAGCATCTCGTATCTGTGAAGGAAGACTAGACTGAATAGTGAGTTGCAACGCTCGTACACGCCTAGGTATAGTATCCTTCCGACTGAGGGCGTCGGCCACCACATTGGCCTTGCCTGGATGGTACTTTATAGCACATTCGTAATCGTTCAGTAGCTCGACCCATCGACGTTGTCGCATGTTCAGGTCTTTCTGCTTGAAAATATACTCAAGACTCCTGTGATCGGTGTAAATGGTGCACTTGGTGCCATACAGATAATGTCGCCATATCTTGAGCGCAAAAACAACAGCTCCAAGCTCTAAATCGTGTGTAGTGTAATTCTGTTCGTGAATCTTAAGTTGGCGCGAAGCATAAGCAATAACTTTATCCCGTTGCATCAACACACATCCAAGACCTTGGATAGATGCATCACAGTAGACTACAAAATCGTCCGTGCCTTCAGGCAATGAGAGGATAGGTGCGCTACAAAGTCTATCCTTTAAGTGCTGAAACGCTGTATCCTGTGTATCACTCCAACGGTAAGCAATACCTTTCTGTGTCAGTAGTGTAAGCGGCTGTGCAATCTTTGAGAAGTCTTTGATAAACCGTCTGTAATAACCCGCCAAACCCAAGAATTGGCGTATTTCTGTTGGTGTGCTAGGTGCAGGCCAGTTCTTGATCGAATCTACCTTGGATGGATCGACATGAATCCCATCCTTGTTTACCACGTGGCCTAGAAAGTGGACTTCACGAAGCCAGAAGTCGCATTTTGAAAACTTAGCGTACAGCTGTTCCGTTCGAAGGAGTTCCAGAATAAATCGTAAATGCTGTTCGTGTTCCTCCCGATTCTTCGAGTAAATCAGGATGTCGTCAATGAAAACGATAACAAACTTGTCAAGATAAGGTTTGCACACCCTGTTCATAAGATCCATGAAAACCGCAGGCGCGTTCGTTAGCCCGAATGGCATGACTAAAAACTCGTAATGGCCGTAGCGAGTTCTGAATGCTGTTTTGGAGACGTCCTCATCCCGGACTCTCAGTTGATGGTAACCTGACCTCAGGTCAATCTTTGAGTAATAGCTCGACCCTTGCAACTGGTCGAATAAGTCGTCGATGCGTGGAAGTGGATAACGATTCTTCACAGTCACCTTGTTCAGTTCGCGGTAGTCTATGCACATACGAAAAGTACCGTCTTTCTTCTTTACAAATAATACTGGAGCTCCCCAGGGCGAAGAGCTAGGACATATGAAACCCTTTCCCAAAAGTTCTTGCAATTGCTTAGACAGTTCTTCCAGTTCAGTTGGAGCTAAGCGGTAAGGCGCTCGAGCTATAGGTGCTGCTCCTGGAGCTAGCTCGATCTGAAATTCGACCTGGCGATGAGGCGGTAACCCAGGTAACTCTTCAGGAAAAACTTGAGGAAAGTCGCGTACTACAGGAATATCCCAAATCTTTTTCTCTGTCGTCGATGTATCAGTAACGAGTGCTAAAATAGCTATGTGACCTTTTCGCAGACACTTCTGAGCCTTCAAGAAGGAGATGATGCCACTAACGACACCACTCTTGTCGCCTTGAATTTCGAGAGGTTCTTTGCCAGAACGAGGAATACGAATGATCTTCTCCTTGCATAGGATCTCTGCTTGCTGTTGGGATAACCAATCCATACCGATGACAATGTCGAAACTACTCAGAGTTATAGGAATGAGATCGATAGAGAAAGTCTGACCAGCGAGGATAAGATTACAACCCTGAACTATGTGTGTGGCCTCTAGACTTTTACCGTTAGCTAACTCTACGACATGTTTGGTGTTCAAAAGTGTTGGTGCGCGTTTAAGCATTTTACTAACTTTCAGAGACATATAACTGGTATCCGCACCCGAATCAAATAATACAGTAACATAAAAGTCGTCGAGAAGAAACTTACCCGAAACCACATTAGGATCGTTCCTTGCGTCACTCTGACCAATCACAAACATACGACCCTTTGCACCATTGTTGTTGTTGTTTCCCCCATTGTTGTTCCCACTGCCCTGATTATTGTTGTTGTTATTCTGATTCTGGTTTAACTGAGGGCAGTCCCGCTTGAAGTGACCTTCAGCCCCACACTGAAAGCATACCTTATTTCCTTGCTGTTGTTGCTGTGACTGGTTTCGTGGAACGGGTGACTGTTGTTGCTGGTTCTGATTCGCAGGCCTTGAGCTCCTGCAATCTTTAGCTTCATGACCTATCCTTAGACATCTCTGACAGCGGCCCTTACGACACTGACCACTGTGGTGTTTGTTGCACCTGTTACACAGTGGATGAGTTCCCCGATATCCACTCTGCCCCTGACCACCAGACGATTGCTGACTCGGACTCTGGTAATCACTAGTCTTGCGCTGTTGCTGTGCTTGAGACTGTACAGTAGCTGAACCTCTGCTAGAATCCCCTTCCCATTTCCGCTTGTTGTCACTGGGAATAGCAGGAGTAACTGGAGTGGTAGCGGTAGTAGCGCTGATACGTTTAGGCAGCCTGTTCTGTTCCACTGCCTGGTCGGTGAGGCGATGAGCTAGCTTGACGATCTGTTGAATAGTGCCAAGATTCGCTGAGGTTACGTGACTTTGAATCTCCGGCACCAGACCATTGAGATACAGTTCAATACGCTTAATGGGAGGGTCCACCATAGTAGGACACAGAATAGCCAACTCATTCGATCTTCTGGTGTACGCTTCAATTTCTGACCCAGTCATTTTCAAGTGATAAAACTCTACCTCCAGCTTATGAATATCATCACGGCTACAGTATTCCTCTTTAATCAAATCCTTGAAATCATTCCAGGGTGTGGCGTTAGCAACAGCCAATCCTAACATCTGCACTTGCGCATTCCACCAAGTCAGTGCAATGCCTTCTAGTGTACCAGTGGCGTATTTCACCCTGCGAGCCTCAGGGCATTCGCACATTTCGAATACGGACTCGAGCTTTTCAAACCAATGGAGAAGTCCAACCGCTCCTTCCGTGCCACTAAAAGTAGTAGGACGACAGTCCATGAAAGTTTTGAAGGTACAAACAGGTGGCTGAGCGTGCTGACCTCCTGCTTGTGCGGCTGCAAGTGCCTCAGCAATTCGCTCGTTAATAAGAGCCGTCAGTTGGGCTTGCGTCATGTTGATACGTCCAGACATGATCTTCATAGTAATATGACATAAGTGAGAGAGGTTCGCGAGTAGTGTGATAACAAAAGGGAATAATCACACAAGTGTTCTCATGCAATAGTGTCAAGTTAACCTAAGCATACCCGGAGCAAAGTTCTATGCAATTCTAGCAAGTAGGCAATAAGACATGTACCATATTACCTAGAGTGATGAGTCTTGCACGTGGAGCGAGGCGTCGTTGTGGATCGTTGAGCACTGTTCTGGTTATAGTCTGGTTTTAATAAAAACGTTTTCCCCTTATTAAAACCGAGTTCTCTATAACCAATGGCTCTGATACCAATCTGTCACACCCCCAAATTCCACACGCGGAGTACTACCGCTTGGAGGCGTGACATGACCAGGATCAAGCCACCAATCATATTGAACATATGTATGTATCTCAAAAGTCATTCATCAATACGATAGGTGTTTACAAAACTAAAAATAAACAAGTGTGTAGCGGAAGCATTTAATGTAAACCCAACATAAGTTTAAGTACAAAATGTTATAGTGTTTAACAACACATTCACGATCCATGTCCACAACGACTGTGCCTCCCGTGCAAGCTCCAAAAGTACCTATGGTCCTGCAAGGCATGTAACAGAGGGTCAACAAAAAGTTGAGCGAGTTCACAGTTGGATATTTAGTTATAATGTTCATTTCGTAAATCGTATGTTCGATTAGTAATCATGTATCGTATGTAATAGCATCGCGGCCCTCAAGGCATGTTTGCGAAGATTAGTGGGGGTTTCCCATGTTTTCTAGACTGGTTATGTTTGTATCGCGGCCCTCCAGGCATGTTTGCGAAGATTAAAGTATAGTTCGCGGCCATTCCAGGCATGTTTGCGAAGATCGTTCTAGTATAGTTCGCGGCCATTCCAGGCATGTTTGCGAAGAAAAGTATATGTATCACTAGTCTAGTAGTATCTACCATCGACCTTCCTCATCCGAGGCCAATGGTATGAAATTTCGATAACTCTCAAGCATAATTAATCAATCAACCCATTCCCAACCCCGGGAATTTCCATGCCTTGGTAGAAGTGTGAACTCACCTTGTTTCGCTCGGTATGCTAGGTATGTGCTCAAAGTAAGTCAATCACGTCCTAAAGTATGCACGTATGTGAAATCAGTTTGCATCCAAGTTATGCACGTATAAACATGTAGCACGTATTCACAATCATATACAAGATGGCTACACTTAACAGCAGTCAAATATACCAGTTAACACTTAACAGAATTGACTCAAGTTACTGCACAGATCAGCTATTCGGCGAAACACGCATGTTGGCGAAACACAGATAGTGGCGAAACACAATATTGGCGAAACACATTCTGTTTCGTCGAGGTGTCCCCTGGCGAAACAGAACTTCTGATTCGTCGGCTACTCTTGGCGAAACACATTCTGTTTCGCCGAGAGTTCTGTTTCGTCGAACAGTTCAGTTTCGCAGACATCAGTTACAGCAGATGCGAAAAACACATAAACCCTAACAGCCGTAAAAACAGCAATTCCTCAATCATACAGAAATCATTCAACGCAGAATCATCGTAACATCATCATAACATAAGCATCACAGTTCTTAACGTCTAGCACGAACCCTAGGTTATGTGTACAACGTATAGATTAACATACAACATCATATCATCGATTCCTATCAAGATACTAATGTGTATTCAGAATCAGGCCATATAAACAACATTCAGAACCGAGTATCATCAACATACCCTCCTATAATCCAGAAATCAAGCATAAACACAATCATGTAAAGAGAAATCAAGGGACAAAGAAACCGATTTAGACGAGCACGCACTAACCGAGATATTCGGGATGAACAAGGGAGGATTCGAGAGAGAAAGATGATGGTTGATGATGGGTATCGCCTTTTCAAAAGAGAGAGTTCTAGGGTTTCTATTTTTGTTAAAAGTGTGAAACAGGAAGTCGGTTTTACTTAATATACATGAATTACCGTTCTGGGCCCTTAATGGGCTTTGCGAATCAGTGGGCCGACGAAACACATCAGTTTCGTCGTGAAGTGCTATGGCGAAACACACTGTTTCGTCGAGTTGCTTGATGGCGAAACACACCAGTTTCGTCAGAATGTATATGGCGAAACAGTCTGTTTCGTCGGGTCCTTTCATGTTTTAAACAGTTTAAGTTTTCAACAGGTGTTTCATGATATACAGCCAAACACAAAAATCATGCAACCACAATTGTTCATTATAAAATAACGTATACAGTTACAAGTTAAACAAGTCAAACAACTACACAGTCAAAGTCAACGTGCACTTAATGCGAAAATGAAAGTCGGAAACTCGAGTTGTCACAATCACAAGGTGTCGAAATCAACAAACGACTTAATGGAGTCGTAGACCAAACAAGTCTACTATGACTCGGAACAAATGATACGCTTGTTAAAACGAATTTGAATATGATGTTTTCAATACATCATATGGTGTTTTGAATTGAACATGTGTAATGGACAAGTTCAAACAATTGAACTTGGTTTCGGCGCAATCCGACAATAGATACACTTATCGACAAGGAAATTTTGGCATGGTTACAATGAAAAACCATGTACGTATCTTAAAAGAAAAGAAGTTTTAAGAAATTCGTCGACTCGATAGCAAGGAGTCAACATTTACAAGAATGCAGTCATTCAAATCACAATGCAAAACTCGAACATAGCGAAATAATATTTGAATGTTGATAAAGCAACAATTTGGAGTGAAGCCATCGATGGTCTTCACGAATCAATTTAACCGCATGTGTAACAAACAAAACATGCGCAACATAAGAGTTTTTCAAGAAATGAAGCAAATGAGCGTTCGCTATAATGGAAGAAAATTATCGTGATGCAATGACCATTAACGGGAGTAGAGATGTGAAAATCTACTTACTTAATGTAAAAGTCAGAATTTCAATAAAAGAAATTTGAGGACTTTACCTGGGGTTTCATGTGATGACCGGTTGTTAGGTGACATTACCATGGAATGTCGAACATGGCGTACTCGTCGTTAATAAGATAGGGGGAATGCGGAGACATACGTCTTCTCCTTGGTGTGATTCGTGTCGTTTGCAGGACCGCATGCCAGACCACCGCTTCCTGATCGATAGTTTTCGTGCAGGCACGATTAGCATCATCGCTGAATGCTCCACAATGTCTTCTGGTGACTTCACCTCGAAAGTCGTATGTGACGTACTTCAACCTCCGTTGATGTATAGCTTAAGTTTCACGTATACATGTGCACTAGCGTTTCGTTCCGCGTAGAACGTGATGTACTCCGACATCCGTTGACGTAAAATTTGAGTTCCATGTATTCTCGTGCACTAGCGTTTTGTTATGCGTAGGCTGCCTGCTCGGGAAGTTAAAATATCATAGACAATATGGATAATTGTGTGTGCCCGAGTTAATATTCGCGGTTCCTACGTGATGACCTTTAATGAACTTCAACATAAGTTTCCAAAGGTTTCATATACATGTTTCCTAAACTCTCAGAGTTTTGTTTATTCTATGTAATTGTTTTGTGTGTCGTGTGTAAAACACAACTTTGCGTATGTTTAAAAACAAAATTTTGACTGTTCGCTTTTCGGAAACAGTTGGAGACCGTATTTGAGTACTAGGCGTTCTGTACGTATTCAAAGTCTTAATGATCTAAGTCCCTAGAGAAAGTGAGGTTAGAGCCTAGGTATTCCTACAGAAAACCCTATTCGCTGTAACCTATAGCTCTGATACCAATCTGCCACACCCCGAAATTATCAGAGTTGGCATGACTGGACTGGTATCTTCATTGCACAGCGGAAGCAAATAAGCTAAGACTTCTAGAAAACGAACGCCCACTAAGTACTCGAATCTCCAATGGTTCTCCTATTCCAACCGTGCCATAATTTGAAAAAAAGTAACCTGAGAAATAAACATGCGAAAAATCAACATAAAGTTGAGCGAGTTCATAGTTTGTTTGTAAAAGATTTGAAGTAAATCTTTTAGATAACCGGTTTTTGAAATATGTTTGAGAAAACGAAATAAAAATCATTTTCTTTGGCATGTTATATGAAAACTTTTGTGTTTGTGAAACCTTGTATGTGTAAAGCGTTATATTTGTATAACCTTGTATCTGTAAAGTTTCGTGTTTGTAACACTTGGATGGCTGTCAATGTCTGCGCATGACAATGACAAACATGCCTGCATGAGTCTGTATGTTGGACTCGTCAGTCCTTAAGATGAAGGCCTTAGGTGCATGCAAGTTTTGGGTTGTTGTATTTGGGACACACAGTCTTCGTTCTTCTTGTACAGGACTAACCAGTCCTTTTTTGTAACTAGGACCAACCCCGTCACTAGTATCTGTAGCTCATGCATGTTTCGTAATTGTTTATGTTTTTGTAAGAACCAGTGTGTTTTGCATAAGTTTCTCGTAAACCATTTGAGTTTATCGAAAATCAAAAACCATTTGCGTTATTTACAACTTGTTTGTAGAATGGTTTAGAAATGTGAAACCTTTATTCGTCAAAAACCTTATGTCTTAGCAAAATGTGTAAGTATAGAAAATATGTAATTCTTGATCACTGAAAACCTTATTTGTTTTTGCAAAACGTGCATGTCTTTCCACCCCGAAAACATTTAGAAAAAAATGTAAAACCGTAAAAAGGTGGGGTTATGAACTCACCTGGATAATCCTGTGCAAAGCTAGCTTAATACGACTCTGCGTTGTCGTTTCCAAGACGTGACTCGCTAGCGTGCATTCTATAATATCCCTAACCACGGAATATCTTATAAGTGTCTAAATATACACGGTAACTAAACTACGTGTCACCGAGCTCTACCGAATCGTTAACCGAACGATTCGACGGTAAGTTGTTAACTTGAAAGAAACGATGAAGTTATGCTTGTTAAGTTTCGTTTAATATTGGTAATAATTTACTAAGTCTAGAAACACTTAGTTTTCACGAGATTAAAATATATAAATATTTATATAAAAATATATAAATATATCCGTAGAATCTCGTTAGTCGCCTCGAGAAATCGTGCGGATATGTAAAGAATATTTACATGAAAGTATATAAAACAAGCTCGTGTTGTGTATCGCGTCTCGTATGATAAGTATCAAAATATGTGTATATGCGGTTTAGGCGTTTGAAATTAATATAAAAACTTATATTTATTTAATAGAGTTTTCGTGTTTAGATCATTTAAAATAAACATATTAGTTATATTTATTTTATAAAAGAATGCGAGTTGTTTGGCGTTTGAAATACATATATAAAATATATTTATTGTTATAAAAGAATTCGTGTTGTACGGTATTTGAAATAAATATATAAACTATATTTATTTTTATAAAAAGAGTTCGTATTGTTTGATATTCGAAATAAATATATAAACTATATTTATTTTTTTTATAAAAAGAGTTCGTATTGTTTGATATTCGAAATAAATATATAAACTATATTTATTTTTATAAAAAGGATTCGTATTGTTGTATATTCGAAATAAATATATAAACCATATTTATTTTTATAAAAAGAATCCGTGTTATCGTTGTTTCTTGTACGTTATAAAGTGTCGTCGAAGAAATACATACATTTATGTATGTTTTTGTAATAATCGTTTGAATTTGATAGTTTCATTTTATAATAAAACTCGTTTTGTTTTACGGATTTTCTCGAAAAACGGGCAGAGTTTCCTCTGTTTTTGGACGGCCCCGACAACGCAAGTTGTCGTTATTTTATCAAAATTCAATCAAACATTTCAACAATATACGTATAGTATGAAATAAAACAAGTTTTATAATTACGACTAATATACGAATTCATTAAATTCCTTTATAACGTTTCCTTAATCAATCCGGTTTCGAGAGCTCGTTTCACGTGATATAGACTATGAAAATAACGAAATAAATCGCCATAAAATCTTTACCAAATCATCATGTCGAAAACGCTAACTGAGTTGACCGGCTGAGTTGACTGAGTCGACTCGCTGAGTTGACCAGGTTTGACCGAGTTGACTCGGTTGACCGAGTCGACCAAACTGCTTCATAATCTGACCCGAACCAAGCTGACCCGTTGACTGACTTTGACTGTTGACCCAAGCCGAGACGTCACCCAAACCCAAAAACTGAACCGTGACTCGAACTTTCCGAACCGCGGCTGACCCGAACACCTGAACCAAGATCTGAGATGAACCAAAACACCCGAAGCTGAAAATCTGAGCTGAAATAAAGGAAAAATCCGAAACAACCCCAAACCTCTTGAACCTCATACGCGACTGAACCGAGCCACCACTGAGTTAACTGAACTGGCATCTTGAACCGAGATCGAGCTTTGAACCGAAGCCGAACCTAACGAGACTCGAACGAAAAATAGATCTGACTTGAAACATCACAATCATCATCATCGAACTTCAATAAAAAGAAAAAAAGAGAGAAGTAAACCAAGAGGGGGGGTTACCGTCAAACCCGTTGGACCAAAATCACCATCACCGCCTCTGCCGTCGCCGTGAGCGGCGGCGCTGCTCCGCCTCCGTTTCTCTCTCTCCCGAGTCTCTCTCTTGAACACTCTCTCTCTCATCTCCCTTAGTCTTGTCACCACGCCACCACCGGACGGCGGTGGTGGTGGCTGGCCGTTCATCGGTTCGCAGTGGAGAAAAGGGGGTGCTTTGTCAAAGAAACTCGATGGAGAGGGTGCAGGTCGCCGTTTAACCACCGGTTAACCGGGGCCGGTGGTGAACCGGTCATCGGCCAGAACATCGAGAAGAAGAGGGGGCTGTGTAGGTATGAGTCTTCTCCATTTGAGAGTGTAATCAAGTTACAGATAATGAGATGGAATGAAAGGGTTTCTCTTAGAATTGTAGGAGATGGAGAAACAATGATTTTATTTGTGAGGGTGTGCTCCAAATTTTTGTGGGTTTGCAGTGGGAATCGAATGGAGGGGGCGAGGGTAGAAAGAATAGGCTGTTGTCAAATTTTGAAATGAGAGAACAGGAGATGAAGTCTGGATGTTGTGTTTATGTGTGAGTGTTTTAATTGTGGAGAGGATATGGGTCTTATAGAGATTTGGTTGAGATCTTGTAGAGATCTTGTGGGTTTCAACTTTTGAGACAAGATAATGTAGAGATCTTGTAGAGATCTTGATAAGATTTTCAAGGAAACTAAAATGTACATTTTGCTTGTGTGTATGTATAAACAGACGAGAGAGAGTGAGAGGAAAAAAAAGAATTGTTTGCTTTCTCTTCATCACTTCATATGTAGAAATTTGTATCCATATACTTTAGATATATGTATATTATATGTTTAAATGTATATAAAGTCTCAAATGGGTGGAGGGTATTACTTAATGTGTATATATTTAAAATACACACACTGGTAATATAATGTCCTAATGCTCTGTTTTGTTTAAGCAAGTGCGATATGTATATACGGACTTTGCTAAACATGTAGCGTGACCTAAGAAAATTATGTCTACTACGTATATGTGCAATATAATAATGTATAATGATTGTACGGATATTGGCCTAATATGACGGTTGTCACATTTAGTCTTAAAACAATATCGTCGCCTATCTTTAGGTGACAACCAAAATAAGAACACAAATTTCGAATCCGCTTTGAAAACCAATCATCTGTTCTAGGATGATTTATTATAAGGTTTTGAACCCTCAAAGTTTTCAAAATCTAGTCAAAGTTTGGGTCTTATAATGTGAACACGTGCAATCTGGAAGGGTGGATGCCTGTATCTTGAGTTTTCTATCTAAGGCTAGAGTGTTCGTACAAATCCACATAATCGGACCAGTCACTCTTACCTGGGAATTCTTGGGATGAGTATCCACTCATAGGCTAAAGCAGGTCTTCGCGATACATTATATTGACCCATTTACTTTGATTAGTCACTGTGTGTCATTTGTTTTGTTCAAGGTAACGAACGAATGATCGCCTTCCTTATGTTTTGTCGATGCTTTCAATACCCCATTTATTTTTCCAATTGTCAACCTCACTCGTTTCTCATGTTTCCTTGTTCTTTTTAGACAATGCCTCCTCGATGAGATGCACAATCTCTAACTAACGAAGAAGTCGCAGCCCTTGTCTCTCAGCAAATGGCTGCTGTGCTTCCGAACATAGTAACCCAGATCCATCAGTTATACAATAACAATAACAACAACAATGCTCAGTGTAGTTTCAAAACCTTCAATTCTGCTAAACCTCTGAAGTTTTCTGGCTCTCAAGGAGCAATCACGCTTCTCCAATGGTTCGAAAGTTTGGAGAGCACATTCAGACATGTGCAGTGTCCGAATGAGCGTAAGGTTGAGTTTGCATCCAGTGTGTTCGAGAAGCGTGCTCTTACATGGTGGAACGGTGTGATGTGTGATAGGAGTGCCGATGTGGCACTAGCTCAAACTTGGGAAGAGCTTCAAGCTCTAATGATGAAGGATTTATGTCCTCGTCATAAGCTTAGAGCGTTGGAAAGGGAATTCGACGATCTAAAACAAGACAGTGGTGAACATCGAGCCTACACTGACCGTTATGAGGAACTGAGCCTGTTATGTCCTGCCATGGTTACGCCTTTGGAAAAGGCGATCGAAAAGTACATTGATGGTATCCCTGACCAAGTTCAGGATATCATTACTGGTAGCAACCCTACTACCGTCAGACAGGCCATCGAATTGTCTGCTACCCTGACTGAATCCCAGATCAAGAAAGGTAAGCTTTTTCGAAAGGGCGACCCGAAACCATCTGACAAGTCTGCACAAGAAGAATCAAAGGATAAATAGGCCGAGACATCCAAGAAGAAGAAGCGTAAGGCTTCACAAAACTTCGCAATGGTTGCTCAGAACAATCAGGCTGCACCAAACCAGCCAGCACAACCTCGTACAAGGAAAAATTATGTTGGTACCGCACCTTTGTGCAACAAATGCAACCGTCATCATCTGGAGCAAGTACAGTGTCACAAATGTACCCACTGTGGGTGATTGGGACATTTGGTCAATACCTGCCGTTATGCAAATCAAGCTGCTGCAAATCCTATTGCTGCGCAAGCACAGTTTCCACCTGGGTCTTGTTATAACTGTGGTGACCTTACTCACTACCGAAACAATTGCCCAAGACTTGTTAACGCAAATCCAGCGCGTGGACGAGTGTTTAACATAAACGAGGCAAACGCAAACGACAATGCAGTAGTGAATAATTAGTCTTTTGTATTTCCTTGTATGTTATCTTTTGATGTTTGAATCAACTCAGTTGTCATATAAATAAAATTTGTTGTTTCAATTTTAATTTTACGAAACTGATACAATTATGTGATTATGTGATTTCTTTTATGTCTTGTGTTTTTGTGTGTGATCCGAATATTCATTATCCAAATCCTCATAGAATCTTCCATATCTCCATATGAGGGATTCATAGTAGGATATCCAAAGGTACTACCGTAAATCCTTAATGGGCTTCTACGAAATAGTTAAGACCTTTGGATTATGAAGTACTATTCTATAATTGGATCCCTTGAGTAGTCTAGTTAAACAGATTGATTCAAAAATCTGGTTAGGAATATCATGTGATGATATAGCTGAAAAGATCCCTTAAGTGGTCTATTTAAGGAGATCGTACAACGGTCTAGTTAAGGAGATCTTGTGTTGATCTAGTTAAAAAGATCGTTCGTTGATCTAGTTAAAAAGATCCTTTGGTGGTCTAGTCAAGTCACTTCATGTGTTATTCGATTGATTTTTTCCCCTACGCATTATGAAATGAACTCTGCGGACAGTGCAAGGAATTACGTAATTATGGATGCATACATAATTATGGAATTCAGTGCACAGAAACCACATCAAGTTTTGTCATGTGTTAAGACCTATAGTGATGAGAATAACGAAACGAGAACAATGTAGAAAGGGCATGGTGGATACGCCGCTGGTACTTCCTATATATAAGTGTTCCTTATTACATTGCGAACGTAGCGTTATTTAAGTTACTAGAAGTCCCGGACCTTGACCAATGTTATTTTGTCTTACAATCTCTGACTCCGAGCACACACAAGTTTCCTATAATAGTCTTCATAGGAAACATCCTTCTAACCGTTGTTCAAAACTCCATGTTTTGTTACTACAAGAACATCACTTGGACAGTTGAAAAATTCACTAAGAATCCAAACATGGCCCAGAGTTTTACTTAGGGTACGAAGGATTCATTGGAAAGCGAAACAATCACAGTTGTCTTCACAGGTTTCCTCTAAAATTAAATTTCGGGACGAAATTTCCTAAAGTAGGGGAGACTGTGACACCTGTGTCACTGCAACCATCGTACAAATACCAAACCAATGAAATATCATATTTCATACTTGGGATTTGTATAAATATATATATCATTTACACATATCAATTCTTGTTAGATTTCAAGCTCTAAATCGCTTTCTGGAAGGTTATACGTGAACTGGTGCGTAAACGTAATCAGTTTAACGCGAAAAACACTCCAGAATAGTGACATGGGCTTAACATACCTTAAATAACCTTTACATAACTTATAAACAAGTTTTGGAAGGTTTGGTGTGTCGAAATCAAGTTTATTCGCTTATAGTGACTAATTTTGACAAACTGTGAAAGTATGCCGATTCGTACTGTAACAAACATTCCGGAACATGATCATAAGTTAAACATGCCCTAAATATCCTTTACATATCTTAGAAATGGGCTTTGAGGTGTTGGTGCGCAAAAATAAACTTATTTGATCAACAGGGACTAAAAGCATCAAAAAGTGCATAAGTTTGCATTTTCGCGTATATCTTACGTTCTGAATATATCCGGATATCCAAAAATTTATGTAATCATTAAAATATTTTATTTTAGTGATTGGCATGATAAAATTCCATTCGTCGTATAATTTGGATTGTTTTTCGCGTCCGTTCGTGTTTCGTCGTAATTAACCGAATAACGTGATCGTACGACCAAACGAACCGACATCCGACATATTTTTGAGCATGTATCATGTCCCCTATGCTTAGGCATCATTGTAGAGCCTTGAAAATGGCTTAACAGGCTTTAAACGTGTCAAAAAGGGCCTTAAACATGTGCAGGGACCATTTCTGTAAATAAGGAAACTGTTGCTGAACTGAACATCGGACGCGGGCCGCGTAAGCCAGCCCTGGCTCTTAGTGGGGCGAGACAGAGCATCAGATCAGCAGATACTTGTTTCCAGGTTGATCCAGCTGTTCCCTGGGTTTGCAAATGGTTTTAATCAGTCTAGGGGCTTGTTTTGGGGCACCTATGGTATTACAAAACTATGGGCACACTTGTAAGGCCAAGATCGAAGCTCGTTTATTGATGAACGATCCTAACGGTGGCCCGAAAACTATATAAACCCCCATGTTTTTCAATCCAAGCTCACACTTGATCTGGTCATATTCTCTAAGTTGGATTTTATACACTTCATACCTGAGAATTTTGGATCAAATCTTCATCGCTTGGACCTCTTGTAAGCTTCTTTCGTTCTTTTATGCGTTTTTAAGCGTGAAAGTCAAACAGTGTTTTGACCAGTCAATGGTCCACTCGAAGTTCGTTTGAACTTTGCAACATGAGCGTAATCACGATGGTCATAGTCCTTTGTGACTATACCTACTGATTACCACGTTATTTAGGCGTAGTGACGAGTCATAGTTTCGGTCAAAATGTGCATTCTTGCGTATTTTGCAACCAAACTATTCTTGGGTATCAAAACCCTTTGTTTTGATATCAAACTTGTTTTCTAACTTCGTTAAACATGTTTTAACATGTTTAACTCGTCACTTTAGGTTTAGTGCTTATATAGGGTCGTAAGATAAGCGGTCTAAACAACCGCTTAGACTTTCGAACCCAACCCGTTTGGTCGATCATTAGGATCCGACCAAACGCATTTTGTGACCATAGTTGTATAGGGAATAACCTTCCAAGGTTATACCTTAAGGTCACTTAGTCTACTTAGTTGTATGATAGATAATTATATGCCTTAGGAAAAATGACCAAAATGCCCTTTTTACGCCAAATTTCATTTTAAGCATATGTAACATAAATTTTGGCATCTAAACTGATTAGGCAACATTATTAAACATGTTAAGGCATATAGTACTTGTCATAGGACTAGTTAGGCGGTCCGAACGCGTTTTACGCGAACGACGCGTTAAAGTAGCATAAGCTACCTAAACAAGTCGTAATGGGTCGTAAGCACTTAGGATAGGTTTCGATTTAGAATGTAGGCTTTGTTAAACCATATTACATGAGTTCCTATACTCATTTGGTTTACAAAACCTCATTCTATCCTATCTTCCGATTTAGGTCCGGTTTATTTACTTAGTTACCTATATTAGGTGTCGTTTGATTCCGTGATCCCTCTAGCTTTGCTTGGTTGTTATTCAAGACTTCTAAGCATCCTCAAGTGAGTACATAGTCCCCACTTTTACTGTTTTCAAATGTTTTGGGGTGAAACATATGTGCCTAATTGTTATTTTCATAATTTCAATTATATGATTATATATGCTAGTACTTATCTTTTGACAAATTCAATGATTATCTATGGTTTAAACACTAATTTTCAAAGATTATAAAACTAATTGTTGGATTTTACTTATTTTATACATTCATCAAGCCGATTGGTAGTACGATATAGCGCTATAGGACTAGACACCCCATTCCTGTTGTGTGGAATGTCAGAAACCAAATTTTATCCAAATAGAAATTGCCTTTGTGGTATTTCTATAGTCTCTAAGGTGTAGTTTGATACACTAAGGTTTGAATGAATTCTAAACACATTTTCTTATGTATATTTCGATATACTTACAAAGTATAGTTTGATGTGCTCCCATATGTGATATTGTTTACCAAAGTATAATTTGATATACTATGTACAAAACCAACATATATTTTATTATTTACTAAAGTATAGTTGATATGCTATTTTCAAAACCAAAACATAATTGATATGTTATTTTCAAAACCAAAACATAGTTGATATGTTATTTACAAAACGAAAGCATAGTTTGATATGTTATTTACTAAACCAAAGTATACTTATGATATACTACCGAAAACTGTTATTTTAACAACTAAAGTATATTTGATATACTATCTGTTTAACTATTTTGGAACTAAAATATATTTTAATATATTACTTATCCGACTTTCTTAAAACCAAGGTATATTTTTATATATACTACAAATCTTTTTATCAAAACATTGTTTTACAAACAACATATTTTATACAAACTCTTTTTACTTGGTTATTTATTTATCTATGCATTATTCTTTTATATCATCTGATTTCTTATCAATTTTCGCATGATTTATAAAGAAAACATTTTTAAGTTCATGACTACTTTTTGTTAAACATTCTTTTAAACTTACAAGTCATGAATCCTATTTTAATAAAACCTGTGTATCTCACATGCATTTTTATGCTGACGTACCTATTTTTACATATGTTTCAGGTGCTGCTATGTGATAATTGTTGATGCAAGCTATACATAGGATGGACTCGTGCCTTAGCGACTTTAAAACTTGAAAGACAATATTTGTATTTATCTGATTTGTAATAAAACAATGAGTTCAATAATTCAATAAAACGAAACTATTTGATCCATGGTTGTGAAACAATGATTCTGTTACGACACTCTCCGACGTTTCCGCCATGATTTGTTGTTTTACGTGGTCGGGGTGTGACAAGCAAGAGAGCGATCTTTAAACCTGGAGGTGAAGTTCACTATTTATAGCTGGGGTGGTTTGTGAAGGAGATGGGCTGATGGGCATTGGGCCTGTAATCGACAACAAGGAATATCCATTATGTCTCCTCTGCCACCACCGTTGGTGCTTCTATGCGAGAGGATAGCTGGCGCACGCTGAATGGATCCACGTGTCCTGACAGTTATCCTTGTTGTCTGGTCTGTCATCAGCAGCTAAGTGGAGATCGTGGAGCAGTGGTCGACGTATGTTGATTGGTGCCACGTGTGCGTCCTTGTGTACCTTTTTGTCCCCTGTGCTATTGTCCATCGTGCAGCATGATCGGATACAGCCTATTGGACGCTCTTTGGTCCACTGCTCTGCCATTTGTACCTTTGGTACTTGTCCTAGGTTTATCTGCGCTTCCTACCTTCGTGCGACCCCCGGGGATATCCGGTGTAGCCAGCACAAGGTCCAGGAAGTCAGGGTTTTTATCCAAGGAGTTAAGTGTCAAATCTGATCCTGTGTTAGTCCTGACCTCGCGCGCGACCTGGATTACACCTGATTAGCCGGCGCGAGGTCGGGAAAGCTACCGAATTGGTCTGATATGAGTATGATCCCGCGCGCGACCTGAATTGTTAGCGCGAGATTTGGGACCATACCCCTTCAGGTTACAATGAATTAGACCAGATACGTCAAAACACGCGTTTTCATATAATTAACATATCACATAACATGCTACTAGCTATAAGCAACTAAAACATTACCGCGTGTCAAAACATAATAATTCATACCATTAACGAAACATAATAATTCATATATATTTAAAATTAAAATATATTAAACAACACACTTCTTCAGTCTAACGAAACATAATAATTCATAACTCGTCTTCTATTTTATTTCATCTTTTGTTTCGTTTTATTTAACTGAAAATAAAATATAAGTGGTTAAAGGGTTACTTTTAATAGAAGTCAAATGGATGTCGGCACGAACATGGCCAGATTTAAAATGATTAAATATCGTCCCAGTTTGGGGACTGTGGTGGAGTTGGCCCCACTTGAACGTGGAAGACTGGAAGTCCGTTACTTGTTGCAGTCAACGAATGAAATAAGACTCACAATATAAAAACAAAATCAATAAACAACGAACTCCAGCTAAAATGGTAGGAGGAGGGCTGGCTAATACCACTTGAGGCTTAAATTTTAAAGGGTCCGGAAAATTTTTATAACCATTTATATATACAGTAAGCTGCATTCATTTATTGTACATAAAATTGTTGGTGGTGAAGTGAAAAAATCATCTCAAGATAGTTTAAAGGTCTCAAGTTTAAGGCTTAGCCCCACCACAATTTTTTTTAATTCATTTCACCTTACAACAATTTTGGGCCCAATTTTTTATTTCGCCCGAGGCCTAAATTATTTTGAGAGTTTTCGAAGACGGCTCTGGGTAGGAGGGGTGAGTTCTTCTGTGAAGACTCAAGTTTGATTCTAATTTGGTGCAAAAAAAAGGAGTGAGACACTTGGGTGATGATAGGTGACCCAGGGAAACATGGGTTCGATCCTTGAGCCAAACGAGTTTTACCGATAAGTTCACCACCGTGCCTACGAGCGGGTGGGTTATCGGATTTTCCCCGGAAGTGGTGGTGGACGACTCGGGTTACTCTCAGAGTACTCCGTTTGTCAAGTGGGTGCCCTAACAGTACTCGGGATTGATTTGATGGCCGTTCAAAAAAAAAAATCAATATTTCACAAATAAAACTAAGCTTTATTAGACCAAAAATTATATAGGTTTTTAGTAAAACGCATTTTCGTTATTTATTGTTAAAACATAAATGTTTTTTTTTTTTAATTTTGAAATTCTATTCTACTATGTTAATTTTGAAATATTATTGTTAGTTAAGTACATTAAAAACTACTCATTTGTTGTTAAATTTACTTAATTGTATGACGCCTCTCAAAGTTATCTATGATCTTTCTCACCTACAATTATATTACCGATTATTCATCTATAAAAATCACAAAACAAATTCAAGATGAATATAATGAAACTTTAAAAAAAACGAATAAGACCTTAAAAAAGAGAAAAAAAAAAGAAAAAAAAACTGTCAACTTAAAAGAAAAAAAAAAGAAAAACCGTCAAATGGTAAGTGTCGAGCGAATCTTCAATTATAGCCATAATCAAACCATTTTTTCTAAAAGTATTAGGCTATGTGGTATGGGGACGTCCCCCTCCGTCCTCAGTCCGGCGCCGGTCCAACACCATCCCGCCCACCTCCGGCTTTGTCCTTGGCGTCGAGTTCTGGACGTTGGGGACGCTCACTAGATGACAAAAATTATCCCCCCCACTCTCTCACACACCCCTATACATACAATATATACATACACATTTTAGGTCCATCTCCCCATTTCCACACCTCCATCCTCTTTGCCCCATCCTCATGCCAATCCTACGTGGCGGACCATCCTCCAATGGAGGACCATCACCATACCGTGTAGCCTTAGTTATAAGAAATATAACGTGATAGCTTTAAAATTAATAACTTACGTGGGTAACCACAGCGCGATGTGGAAAAAAATCGGTATATACATAAAACATAACCAATGGGGTGGTGGTCAATTGACAAAGACAAAACCTTTAAACACCTGAGTTTAGAAAAAGGAGGTCTTTGGTTCAAGTTGTCACACCCCGACCACGTAAAACAACAAATCGTGACGGAAACGTCGGGGAGTATCGTAACAGAATCATTGTTTCACAACCATGGATTAAATTGTTTCGTTTTATTGAATTATTGAACTCATTGATTTATTACAATTCAGATAAATACAAATATTGTCTTTCGAGTTTTAAAGTCACTAAGGCACGAGTCCATCCTATGTGTAGCAGGCATCAACAATCATCACATAGCAGTACCTGAAACATACGTGAAAATAGGTACGTCAGCATAAAAATGCCTGTGAGTAATATAGGTTTTGTTGATTTAGATTCATGGCTTTAGTTAACATAAGAAAAAGGTTTTATGTTTTACAAAAATAGCCATGAATCCTTGTAAAAGTTTTGTTTCTAAAAATACATTGTTTTGATAAAAGGTTTGTAGTATATACAAAAAATATACTTTGGTTTGGAAATAGTTAAACGTATAGTATATCAAAAATATACTTTTGTTACTAAAATAATAGATTTGGTAGTATATGACAAATATACTTTGGTTTTGTAAATAGCATCTCAAACTATGCTTTGGTTTTGAAAATAACATATCAACTATGCTTTGGTTTTAAAAATAGCATATCAACTATGCTTTGGTTTTGAAAATAACATATCAACTATGCTTTGGTTTTGAAAATAGCGTATCAACTATGTTTTTGTAAATAACAAGGTTAGTAGTATATTAAAATACATGTTGGATTTTGTACATAGTATATCAAAATTATACTTTGGTAAATAATATCACATTTGGGAGCACATCAAACTGTACCTTGGTAGTATATCAAAATATACAAAGAAAACGTGATTTAGTATTCATTCAAACCTTAGTGCATCAAACTACACTTTAGAGACTATAGAAATACCACAAAGGCAATTTCTATTTGGTTAAAATTTGGTTTCTGACATTCCATACAACAGGAATGGGGTGTCTAGTCCTATAGCGCTATATCGTACTACCAATCGGCTTGATGAATGAATACAATAAGTACAATCCAACCATTAGTTTTATAATCTTTGAAAATTAGTGTTTAAACCATAGATAACCATTCAATTTGTCAAAAGATAAGTATTAGCATGTATAATCATGTGAAAATAACAAATAGGCACACATGTTTCACTCCAAAACATTTGAAAACAGTAAAAGAGAGGACTATGTACTCACTTGAGATTGAAGGTATCCTCGATTAAGTGTCCTAAGAAGCTCGGAAATCAAGGGATCAAGTGGTACCTAGTAATCGGATTGTTAATTCAAATAATCGACACCTAAATCGAAAGATCGGATATAATGAGGTATTGTAAACCAAATGAGTGTTGGAACTCATGTGATATGGTTTAACAAAGCCTACATTCTAAAACGGAACCTATCATAAGTGCTTACGACCCGTTACAACCCATTAAGGTAGCCTACGCTACTTTAACGCGTCGTTCCCGCGAAAGCGCATTCGAGACGTCTAACTAGTCCTATGACAAGTACTATATGCCTAAACATGTTTAAATATGTTGCATAATCAGTTAAGTGACAAAATTTTAAGTTACATATGCTTAAAATCCAATTATGCATGAAAATGGCATTTTGGTCATTTACCTAAGGCATATAAACTACCTATCATACAACTACCTAAACTTTGTGACCATAAGGTATAACCTCGGAAGGTTATTCCCTATATAACTATGGTCACTAAACATGCTTGGTCGGATCCTAATGACCGACCAAACGGGTCGTGTTCATGGATCGCCAAACCAAGCAGCTCAGACGCTCGCGCATTCCTATTGTGAAAGTCCGATGGGAAGGAAAACGAGGCGCAGAGTTCACTTGGGAACTCGAAAGCGACATGAAGGCGAAGTACCCGCAGTTGTTTGTTACGGCTTCGGCCTAATTTCGGGACGAAATTCCCTCAACTAGGGGAGGCTGTAACATCCCGTGTTTCGTAAGTCAAAGTCAAGTCAAGATCAAAGGGAGACAAGATTGCTAATTGTGATTTGTCACCCCTTGCTCAATTCCTGTTTGACTTCTTTGACTTGTAGATAGTCTATTTGTGACACCCCAGGAAAACGAGGAAAACCACGCAACCTAACAAGCTTCCTCAGTAAACACGTGCTAAATTTCAGGACGAAATTCTCTTAACAGGGGGAGAATGTGACAACCCACAAAATTACATGTATCCGTACGATTTATTAATGTTAATTAAAGTGCTTGATGTCTGTGCTGAATTACTTAACTGTTTTCTGGTTACTGTGTCATACTTACATGTGCTTGTTAACATACTAGTCTTGTGCAGAAAATTTACTAAATAGTCCTGTATGCTTTCCCGAGTATTGGGAATTTAAAAATGTTACAAAAAGTTACATAAAAGACACTTTACGACATAACTTAGCACTTTAACGGAACAGTATCAAACCGAACAACCGGACATTACCCGGAACACTAAAATATTATCAGAAACATTGTTTTTATTTTTCTGAACTAGTTATGGTTCCCGAACATCATAACACACTATAATTTTACACAACACCTAAACACCTAACTAAACCACTTAACTTCTAACCAAAATAACCAACTTACCATTACATACTAACTAAACCAACCCCCCCCCCCCAACCGGTTATGGAAGTGGGACACCCCCTTTGATTTTCTTCTAATTGTTTAAGGGATATGCTAAGTACTTTAGAAGACATAAGGACCAAAGGACTATGAAATGTTGGAGTTTACTTATAAAAACCCACTAGACCTTACACATTCATTATCACCTTCATCTTTCACAAAAACTTACCCTCTTCTCCTCTCCCTTGGCTTCGGCCGAACCCAAACCACCACACCATCACCATCATTTGTTCAGCTTCTTCCAATCTACAAGCATCCTAAGGTGCACCAAGGTGAATCACGAAGTGTGGAGCTTTCGAATCATTAAGGACCTTCCCTATTTGCTATTAACCACCACTTTTCTTCTCTTGAACTTTCCTAGCCTTGAGCTAGTGGTAAGAACTTGAATCCCTTCATTTTACATCTTATTTAAGTGGTTAAAGTATGATACATGATGTTAATCTTAAGGAACATTATGAAACAAGAGAATGAAACCTTAACATAAGCTTAAATCATGAAAGAACTATGTTGTTTTAGTGTTGATATGCTTGTTGATTATTGTTGTTGGTGAAAATGATGTTGAACATCATGTAGTCTTGCTAGATCATGATTAGAAACATAATATAGCAAGATGAGAGGATGAACATGTTCAAGGTTATGGATCATCCTCACTAAAGTCTTGAACTTGAAAGAACAACTTTGTTTTCTTGAAAAGTAATAAACAAAGTGAGTTGTTAAACACATAGATCTAAATATTTATGAATGATTTTTAAAGAAACCAAGTTAAAAATACAAGTTTACTAAACCTTGGTTCTTACATAAATATACATCAATTTTGGTGATTAACAAAGTGAAGAAACACATGAGTAACAAGAAAAATACATGAAGAAGCATTTTTAGAAAATATGAACATAAGTTGTAAAAATCCATATTCTTTAAAAATGGTGTTTTTAAAGAAACAATTACACTTCCAAGGGTAACAAGACTTACTAAATACACTAGTAAGTTACTACACATTTTTATAAATCTTCAAGTTCATGAGTTGGTAGTTTGTACTTGTTTTTAACAAGATTGGTAAGTAGAGATTGTATATTGTTGATTGAGGATTGTTTGGATGAATTTTTTAAAAGAAGATGATATGCTAATAAGCATGGACACCTCCATTTACAAAGGAAACTCTGGCGAAATTTTCTAAAAATTCCAACACTTAGAAAATATTTTTCTAAACAAACGTTACAAGTATATTTTATAACTTGTGTTTCGAATATAAACTTCGCCATAATTTTCGTATCAAAATACAAAGTATCTGAGGTTGATTTTTGGTAAATAAAAATGGGTAAATATATATTTAGAATATATATATCTTATACTAGAACACTTGTGTGGATATTTGTTTATTTTGTGAGATAGTTATATTATTTTAGGGTAAAATAATGTAACTTAACAATATAACTTGACATTTGAATGGTGTGGTATGTGATAGATGTAATGAGTAAATAAACCGTACATAGGATACTTGTTATGCATGAGAAACGGATTGTTATCCGTACCTTATTAGGACGAGCTTGATTTCTGATTATTAGAGTAACTAATCTAACCGAGCAAACCAATGTGAGTTCACACTCTTTCTAAGGCATGGGATTCCCGGTGGTTGGGAATGGGTTAAAGAATTAAAACGAAATCTACATATCCTCCTTGGGTAGGATATGTACGGCCATCCTCCATAGGTAGGATGCCAATATTAATCCTGCGTATTCTCCTTGGGTAGAATACGTACGTGCGTCCTCCTTGGGTAGGACAACAACCTTAAAACTTACTAGACAAAACTCTATCATTAAGTCCCTCATTTTATATCGACTTAATCGCCGAGGCCAATGGCGAGCGGGTCATTAGTTAATAGCGCTATTAGGTTTAACAAACCTCACACTGTGCCAGTCGGACGGGCGTGTATTAATGGACTATGACAAACTGTCAGTGATGATAGACACTGATGTAGGGCACAACTTATTTTCGTTAGTAGTCGATATGGCAACGGTCTAGTAGTTCACATGGGGAAGCCCCCACTGATTATGGATATGGTTTGGGTAATAAAGAAGGAACTGGTTAATCATACTTTCAAGTATGGGGTAACCCCCACGGCAAATAAGCCAGCGAAAGACAAACCATGTTTTCGGAAACAACTTAAAACTAAACAACCAAATGTGAACTCACTCAACTTTGTTGTTGACTCGTTGTTACATGCCTTACAGGTCGCTAGATGCTTATGGAGAGCTTGCACAAGGAGGAGGTCGTTGTGGGATATGGACTGTTATGTCATGTGCTAAACATTTAATCCTTATGAACTTATTAAACTTACGTATTGGACTTTAAACTTATGAACTATGGAACTTATGTTTTGGGTTTTATCTTTAATGCTTTCGCTGTTTAATTTGAACTAGGTTAACTAGCTTTTGGTCACCAATTGTATTGTGGTTGGTTTTATTTACTTAATTACGTTGTTCAATATGATTGGTGGCTCAATCCTGGTCATGTCACGCCTCCAAGCAGTGATACTCCGCATGGTGGATTTTGGGGGTGTGACAGATTGGTATCAGAGCCATTGGTTATAGCGAACTTGGTTTTAAAAAGGGGAAAAACTTTTTGATAAAACCAGATTATAACCTATACAGTGCTCAACGATCCACAACGACAAGACTCGACACAATAGGTGGTATGATTTATGTTATATTGTCGGTTAGATAGTTCACACTGTGCATTAATTAACGTGATAATTGCTATTTGAACCTTGTGTGTTTACTCTCTGCTGTCATCCCACACTTACGCACTTTCGCGACACTTTTCTCACTTACGTTGCTTCGTTGTGAAGATCATGAACGGACGCGGAGGACGTATCAACCTAACTCAAGCCCAGTTGACGGCTTTGATCAATGAACGAGTTGCTGAGGCACTCGCAGCTGTCCCTGCAGGAGGTATAACCTGCCATATCAACCCATCTTAGGACGTTTAGATCCTACCTTCGCAAACCAACCCTCGTGCTAAACCTTGTCTTTTATTATCGCGCAACAGGTCAACATGCTCAGCCTCCTGTGTGCACGTTCAAAACATTCATGGATTGCCGACCTAGTACTTTCAGTGGCACAGAAGGAGCTGTAGGCCTTCTTCACTGGTTCGAGAAGCTTGAGTCTGTTTTTGAGATGTGTGAATGCCCTGAAGATCGTAGGGTGAAATTTGCTACTGGAATGCTTGAAGGTGCTGCGTTAACCAAGTGGAAAGCACAGGTTCAACTGCTAGGGCTGGCGGTTGCTAATACCACCCTGTGGAACGGTTTCAAAGAACTGATCAAAGAAGAGTACTGTAGTCGTGACGACATCCACAAGCTAGAGGTGGAATTTTTCAATCTGAAGATGACAGGGTCTGAGATTGAGGCGTATACGAAGAGGTCAAACGAGCTGGCCATCTTGTGTCCTACTATGGTGGATCCTCCTATCAAGCGTATTGAGCTGTATCTCAAAGGTCTTGTACCAGAGATCCAGAGCCACGTGACCTCAGCTAATCTTGGCACCATTCAGCAAATCATCAAGTTGGCTCATCGTCTCACTGATCAGGCAGTTGAGCAGAACAGGCTGCCCAAGCGTATTAGCGCTACTACTACTGATGCTCCCAGTGATAACAAGCGCAAGTGGGATGGAAATTTAGGCAAGGGTTCTACTTCAGTTCAGTCTCAGTCCCAGCAGCGAAAGACTGATGACTACCAGAGTCCTGGTCAGCAATCTTCTGGTAATCAATGACAGGGTGGATACCGAGGGAATCACCCTAAGTGCAACCGGTGCAACAAGCATCACAGCGGGCAGTGCCACAAGGGTTGCTATCTGAGATGTAACAAGCTGGGTCATGAAGCCAAGGATTGCAGGAGCATACGTCCTGCGAATCAGAATCGTCAGCAGCAACAACAAGCTCCACAGCACCACCAGCAGCAGCAACAGCAGGGCAATAAAGGATGCTTTCCGTGTGGCGCTGAGGGCCACTTTAAGAGGAACTATCCCCAGCTGAACCAGAATCAGAACAACAACAACCAAGGAAACGTGAACAACAATGGAGGCAACAATGGAGGCAACAACGGGGGTAACAATAATGGCAATGGTGCCAGGGGACGTGTTTTCGTGCTGGGTCAGGGTGATGCAAGGAATGATCCCAACGTGGTGATGGGTAAGTTTCTTCTGGACGACTTCTTTGTTACTGTTTTATTCGATTCGGGTGCCGATACTAGTTATGTGTCCTTAAAAGTTAGCCAAATGCTTAAGCGCACTCCAACACTTTTGAACATCAAATACACGGTAGAACTAGCAAACGGTAAAAGTCTTGAAGCCACACACATAGTTAAGGGTTGTAACCTCGTCTTAGCTGGTCAGACCTTCTCTATCGATCTTATTCCTATCGTTCTGGGTAGTTTCGACGTTGTTATTGGGATGGATTGGCTATCTCATCAGCAAGCGGAAATTCTTTGCAACGAGAAGATTGTCCGTGTTCCTCGTTCTGGTGAAGAACCTCTCATGACTCATGGCGACAATGAGTGGTGCTGTTGTGGGCATCATCTCTTTCCTTAAGGCCCAGAAGTGTTTGCGAAAGGGCCACACTGCTATCCTAGCCCTCGTTTCTGATACATCCTCGGAAGAAAGGAAGATAGAAGACATTCCTATTGTACGTGATTTTCCTGAGGTATTTCCTGAGGAATTACCTGGTCTTCCGCCTCATCGTCAAGTTGAATTTCAAATCGAGCTAGCTCCTGGAGCAGCGCCCATAGCTCGAGCACCTTATCGTCTAGCTCCATCAGAACTTAAAGAACTGTCCACGCAACTACAAGAACTCTTGGAAAAGGGTTTCATATGTCCTAGCTCTTCGCCTTGGGGAGCTCCAGTGTTATTCGTGAAGAAAAAGGACGGTACCTTCAGAATGTTTATTGACTACCGCGAACTCAACAAGGTGACCGTGAAGAATCGTTATCCTCTTCCACTCATTGACGACTTGTTCGACCAGTTGCAAGGGTCGAGTTATTACTCTAAGATTGATTTGAGATCGGGATACCATCAGCTGAGAGTCCGATAGGAGGACGTCTCCAAAACAGCATTCAGAACTCGTTACGGCCATTACGAGTTTTTGGTTATGCCTTTCGGATTGACGAATGCACCTGCGGTCTTCATGGACATCATGAACAGAGTGTGCAAACCTTACCTGGATAAGTTTGTCATAGTTTTCATCGACGACATCCTGATTTATTCGAAGAGTCAGGAGGACCACGAGCAACACCTGAGGTTTATTTTGGAATTCCTTCGAACAGAGCAGTTGTATGCCAAGTTTTCGAAATGTGACTTCTAGCTTCGCGAAGTCCATTTTCTAGGCCATGTGGTAAACAAGGATGGAATTCATGTGGATCCATCTAAGGTTGACTCGATCAAGAACTGGCCTGCACCCCGTACACCAACAGAAATCCGCCAATTCTTGGGTTTGGCAGGATATTACAGAAGGTTTATAAAGGATTTCTCAAAGATTGCGCAACCTCTCACTTCATTGACTCAAAAAGGTGTCACCTATCGTTGGGGTGATGCACAGGAATCTGCATTTCAGCACCTAAAAGATAGACTTTGTAGCGCGCCTATCCTCTCATTGCCTGAAGGCACAGATGATTTTGTGGTTTATTGCGACGCTTCCATCCAAGGACTTGGTTGCGTGTTGATGCAACGTGACAAGGTCATTGCCTACGCATCGCGCCAACTTAAGGTTCACGAAAGGAACTACACTACACATGACTTGGAATTGGGAGCAGTTGTCTTCGCACTTAAGATATGGAGACATTACTTGTACGGTACCAAGTGCACCATTTACACCGATCACAGGAGTCTCGAGCATATCTTCAAGCAAAAGGAATTAAACATGCGACAACGTCGATGGGTCGAGCTCTTGAATGATTACGAATGTGCAATCAAGTACCATCCGGGCAAAGCCAATGTGGTGGCCGACGCCCTCAGTCGAAAGGATACTATACCTAAGCGTGTACGTGCGTTACAGCTTACCATTCACTCTAGCCTTCCCGTTCAAATAAGAGATGCTCAGGTTGAAGCTTTGAAAGCAGAAAACATCAGGGCTGAGTCCTTACGAGGATCGAGGCAACGATTAGTACAAAAGGAAGACGGTGCCTACTATGTAAACGGGCGCATATGGGTTCCACTTTATGGAAACTTACGCGAGCTTGTAATGGATGAAGCGCACAAGTCTCGTTATTCAGTACATCCTGGTTCAGATAAGATGTACCACGATCTCAAGACTACGTATTGGTGGCCTAGCATGAAAGCTCACATAGCAACCTACGTCAGTAAATGCTTGACTTGTGTGAGAGTCAAGACTGAATATCAGAAACCATCAGGCCTACTTCAACAACCAGAGATCCCGAAATGGAAATGGGAGCAAATTTCCATGGATTTCATTACTGGCCTGCCTAGATCTCAACGCGGAAACGATACCATTTGGGTGATCGTGGATCGACTGACCAAGTCTGCACATTTTCTAGCTATCAAGGAAACCGACAAGTTTTCTACTCTAGCAGACATTGTTAGTACATAACGTCTGTAGCTTCCGTCAGCATGTAGTCATATTTTATATTCTGTGTTTATGTATATTGTATGTTTGTATGTATGTAGTTAGCATGACAACTCAGGAATAGGTTCTGTATGTGAAAGTGTTGTTTGGGACAAGTTCATCCGCACGCATGGCAATACATACGTATGGTAATACGCACGGATGACTTATCCGCACGGATAAGTCATACGCGCAGATAACTCATACGCACGGATGAGCCATACGCACGGATAGCCCACCCGTACGTATAACACTTCTTAGTCTCCTGAGGTTGCCTATAAATAGGAGGTCCAGTGCAACTTTGTTAGAACTTTTGGACACGCACGGATAGTCTGTACTTCTACCGGATCTTTGTAACTTTCAAAACACTCAATAGAACGAACAGACAAGCAGTTAAATGTTGATTTCTGTGTTGCACAAATCTGTGATTCGTCATAATGGATTCCGCACATTAAGACGAAATCGATTCATCTTGTTCCTACGATCAGATCCTGTATCAACGGGACCAACAAGTGGTATCAGAGCGTCCAGGGAGCTGAATCGAGATCAACAACACCGAATTCACCGGAATTCAAGCTTTATTCGCCGATCAAAGTCAGATTTCACCGGAGATTTGACATCTGTTGCCGATTTGACTCAAATTTCACCGGAAATTTGATAGATTTCTTCTACTTCTACTTAGTTTTTACATTTGTTCTTCATTCGTCACCATAAAATCAGAAAAACTTAAAATTAAGCAAGAATCTACGGTTAAAATTTGTTAAAATTGATATCAATTGATTCGCAATCATTCAAAGTATAATCCTACTTAGTTTCATAATCAGATTCAACCTAAAACTAGATCAAATTCATCGAAAATCATGTTTAGCTGTTCGTATTTGATGACGTCATTCACCTGTGCGGACAGCTGTCCAAACGGATTGGATTAGTTAGTTACTACAAGTTGCTTGCTGACATCATCATTGTTACACGCACGGATTACAACCCGTGCGGATAACCTGAAAAGTCAAAAAGTCAAAGTTATTCGTACGTACAACCATCCGAGCGGATCATTATCCGTGCGGATAACCTCAGTCATTCAGATAACTACTCGGACGGATCATTATCCGGTTCAAGTGTTTGAAATTTTTAGAATTTGTAAAAATTGTCTAAGTGTTTGAAAATTGTTTCAGGTATTTGAAAATGGAAGAATTCATGAATCCCTTCAGTGAGATGTATGCTTTCGCGGGTAACTCCGGAGACGATACTTCCAACCATTCAAATGATAATCCGAACCCGAAGAAAACTTTGTCCGATGCCCTAAGTGTTGAAAGCGCATATGGTACCTATAACAAACCACCAAAGCTAATGGCAATCGAAGAGTATAATCGGTGGGCAAAAAGATTTGATGAGTGGCTGAAGGCATTCGCATATCCAAGCTGGAAAAGCTTAAAGAACGGTTTCAAAAGTGGTAGACGAGATTGTGAGAATCTGGAAGAGACTGGAGAAATAGAAAACTTTGTCGCTGAACAAAAATGCATCGCTTTGATTCACCAGTCCATAAGAGACGACATTATTTCACTCATTGAATACACAAACGCGAAAGATCTATGGGAAAAGTTAAAATTAAAATGTGTAGGAAGTGCAGAAATAGTCAAAAACAAAAAGAAACTGTTGAGAAAAGAGTTTGACTTGTTTGGATGCTTAAAAAATGAATCTGTTTGTAAAATGATTGAAAGATTTGGACACCTAAAGTTAGAATTGGCAAGACACGGAATTATCTATTCTCAAGAGGAGCTAGTTGACAAACTGTTCGATTCACTACCAGAAGAGATGGATTGGCAGTACTATGCATTGATGCTAAAGAATACAATCAAAGCTGAAGATCTGACCGTCGACTTGCTGATTGAAAGACTAGAGAGTCATGAATTGGAGATAAAGAAAACACACAAAGTAAATCATTCATCATACCAACAAAACATGGAGCTATACTATCCAAAGAGTATGATTCCCAAGAATGTTTCTCCAAGAACTGCTTTCTCCGCTGAAAATTCAAACACTTCAAGTAAAGAAAGTCCAAGTTTAAACAATGGTTTTCATGGAGGTTTTTCATCCAATACTCCAAGCCAGGGATCTTCTTCAAATTCTTCAAGTCAACAACAATCTGTTCCAAAGAACGTGTTTTCATGCAACATTGCGGTAGATTTGAAGAATGCTCAGAATTTTGATGAGGAATCGGCCAAACAGCAGATGATCTTTCTAGCATCTGTGTTAGAGTCGTATGAAGGGTTAGTAGCCGGGAAGATAGGTAATACCAATCTGACGAAAGAAGATTATGATCAGATTGATCCCGAGGAAATGGAGTTGATCGATATTCGCTGGGCTATGGCCAGTGCCGTTCGTCGAGCACAACGTTTCATGGAAATTACCGGCAGGAAGACAATTGGTGGTGCATCTACCAAGCTGGGGTTCGATAAGTCAAAGGTGACGTGCTTCAAATGTAAGCAGAAATGTCACTTCAAACGAAAATGCAGAAACGCATATGCTGATGAGTCAGAGAACCCTTTCAGAGATGATTACTACAAGAGAGCAATTTATCACCAGAATAAATCTGAGCCACCTATATTAAAGCAGGTTGAAGACAACAAAGAGAAATCTAGAGCTCTTGCTGTAATTCATGATGATGAAGGTTTTGATTGGAGCGAATTGCTACCAGAGGAAGATGCGGTGGGTTATACATTTGTGACGAAGATTGTTCCTTTTAAAGACAATAGAACTGAAGAAGAAAAGTTCGTCAACCGAAGAATGAAAGCCCAAACCAGAATGAGCATAATTTATAACACATACAAAGAAGCTAAAAGAGCTAAGAGATGGGATGCCGACAGAGAATGTTATCTTGATCCACAAGGAAATATTGCAGTTGACCCATATTCCATTAGTGTTGATGCTCTCACCCAGCAATTTGCCCAGGAAGAAGAAGCTAGACAAAGAGAATGGTGGGGGGGTGTTGATGAGAAACTAGTAGAGAAAGAAGAAAAAATCAAAGAAGCAGAACAGAAGCCAAAGTCAAAGAATGCTGATGATGGGATCATTGATACATCACAAGAGTTAACAGCTGAAAACTTAAGGAAGATGGCTGAAAAAGTTCTTGCAGCAAAAGAACTTGAGGTAGTCTCTAGTTCTGGAACTGAGTCCAAAAACAAGGTCAGTTCAAATGATACACTTAAGTCAGGTAAGATAGTTAAATCTGAAAATGACTGCAAAAATTGCATGAAAGAGTGCAAAGTTTGTAGTACAATCACTTACCTCAATGGTAATAAGGTTGAAGAGTTGACTAGTAGAGTCAAAAGTGTTGAAAATCAAATCTTAAACCGTTACAAAATGCTGAAAGCTTCGAATGATAGATCAAAAGAATTAGCTGAGAAAATTGAAAATGATAAAAATGACATAGAAAGAATAAGAAAAGAAAACGAAAAGTTGATTCTTGAAAATCGTAAAATTTCTGAAAATTTTGAGAAGCTAAAGCGAACGGTTAAAGATTCTGATGACAGAAATGGTAAAACAACGAAAGAAAATCTTCAACTATCAGGGGTTCTTAGGGTAAAAGAAGAGTTAATCAACCAACAAATTGATGAAATTGCAAAATTGAAGCTTCAGTTTGAAGAAGCTAAGATTGAGAATGAGCGTATTAATCTGAAACTGAGCAGTTACAACTCTGCAAGCTTTGTTTTGCAACACATTGTTCCAAAACCCATTGGGAAAAACAAAGCTGGCGAAGATGTATACTGTGATGGAACTGGGGTGGGGTTTCATCAAGTTCCACCACCTGTTCTAAATAATTTTTCAAAGAAGCAATCAGGGTTGGTTAATGATGAAGTTGAAACAAATGAGATAAAACTGCCAGATACAATTGATGTGACATTTTCTTCATCATCATCCGATGACAGTGTTCAAACTGAAATCATTAAAGGCATGGCTGAAAGTGTCTTGGATAGTGATTCGACTGAAGATGAAGAATGTTTTCTGAACAATTACATTCCTAAACCAAAATCTAAAAACAACTCATATGATGAGCCGGGTCTTGTGATGTACAAGATGTCTGGTTCTGATAAGTTGTATTCAGACTTTGAGTTTCCTTTGGAGAATGTTAATGTGAACAAATTGAAAAATGTTTTCAAATTGGTTGAAATTGATTTGTCTGAAGTAGACGGTTTGAAACAGACAAAGAGACAAATGAATTTTGATAAAGACAAATCTTACTATAAGAAACCTGTTATTCCACCACGTTTTTCAAACAACAATCGAAATAAATGGTCGGGAGGATATCAGGGTGGTAAGAATTATCAGAAAAAGAATGTTCAGAACAAGAAGTTTGCTGTAAAAAAGGTGTTTGTGAACAGTTCAAGTTCACTTTCTGATGAGGAATCTGAAATTTTTTCTAAAACAAACAAAGAGTTCTTTGAAAAGAAGAACTCACAGCCTCAGTCTGAAGGCCCAAGCCGGGTAGTTGACACCCGAACATGCTTCAAATGTAATCAAGTTGGACATATTGCACGAAAGTGTACCAACTTGAAGCCCAAGACTGAAGCTGTGAAGAATTCTATCAAGAAAGATGTTGTGAAAGGAAAGGTTCCATTGATTGTTGAGAAAAATGTTTTGAAAAATGAAAACACCAAGATCAAAACTGAACCTGTTAAGAATTTGACATCTAAAAATAATAAATTTTACCAACGGGTTGCATCACCTCAACAAACATGGAAGCCAAAAGTTGTTGAAAAGAAAGCAAATTCACCAAAGGTGTCTGAAACTGAAAAATCATCATCTTCAACAAAGAAGATGTATGTACCTTTGGAGTTTTATGAGAAACAAAAATCGACTTCTGAAAAGAAGTATGTGGTGAAGAAAAATCAACCAGCTGGTCAACCTCAAAAAGACGAATTTTTCTTATTCAAAGAGGTTGAAGTTGGGAATGCTGAAAGCCTAAAAATGAATGATAAAAACTTTCCACCACTTTACACTACAAAAACTCACATTAATATCAAATTACCCGAGTCAAAAGAGGCTTGGGTAGCATCAAAATCTCATTAAATGTTTTTTATATGTGCAGGAGCTTCCAAGATCCGTTTCACGTTGGATTATGGATAGTGGAGCTTCTCGGCACATGACAGGAAAGACAGCACTGCTGTATGATGTCAGAAATATCAATGGTGGTTATGTGGGATTTGCTGGTCATGAAGGTGGTAGAATTATTGGTGAAGGAACGTTATCCAACGGGATCGTTACGTTTGAGAGAGTTAACTACATTACTGAGTTGGAGAACAATCTGCTAAGTATCTCGCAGATTTGTGACAATATGTATACTACTCACTTCACAGACAAAGAATAATTGATTTTGAAGCCTGGATTTGTTATCCCTGAAGAATGGATTATAATGCGTGCACCCAGAGAGAATGATTTATATGTGTTGGATATGTCTGTAGCAACTACAACAACAGGTCAAGCACATTGCTTTGTTTCTAGAGCAACTGAAAAAGAATCCAGGTTGTGGCACCGGAAGATGGGGCATATACATCTTAGAAAAATGAATCATTTGGTGCACAATGATCTAGTTCTTGGAGTTGATATCAAAGGTTTTCATCTGGAAGGGGAGTGTATTAGCTGCATCAAAGGCAAACAGAAGAAAAAGTCACACCCTACAAAACAAGTCAATTCAGTTTTGTGTCCTCTGGAAAGACTTCACATGGATTTGTTTGGTCCTGTGAACGTCAAAAGTATTACAGGAGATCTCTACTGTCTTGTGGTCACTGATGATTACTCCAGATTTTCGTGGGTATCATTCTTAAAGACGAAAGATGAAACGTTTGACAGTTTGATGGGGCTGTTCAGAAAGATTGAAAATTTGTACCAAAGGCGTATTAAAAGAATTCGAAGTGATAATGGTACTGAATTCAAGAACAGTAAAATGGAAGAATTTTGTGATGAAAGAGGTATATTGCATGAGTTTAGTGCTCCGTACACTCCGCAACAGAATGGAGTCGCAGAACGCAAAAACCGGACACTAATCGAGACAGCTAGAACTATGCTTGCAGATTCAAAGTTACCGATAAATTTTTGGGCAGAAGCTGTTTCCGTTGCATGCTATACGCTCAACAGGGTTCAACAAAACATGTTTTGAGCTAATCAATAACCGCAAACCGAATCTGAAGTATCTTGAACCGTTCGGGTCTCCCTGTACAGTTCTAGATTTTCAAGGAAAATTCGGTGAAAAAGGCTTAGAAGGAATTTTTGTGGGTTATGCAAGTCCGTTGAAATGAGTATTCATTCCAAGTTTGAAGACGATTATTGAGGCATATAATGTTGAATGTCAAGGTTATTCTATGCCGCCGCAAAACCCTGGAGATTCATGGCGCTATCATTATGACAAACTGTGGGATTCATTTGATATGAGAGAAGAATCAGAGGAAGAAGAGGATTTCTTTGATAAGTTGGACATTTTGCGTGAGTACGAGTCACAGCAACGGTTTCCAGCTGAGTATTCAAGGCGACCACGGGAAACTTCAAATGATAATGAAGCAGGTCCAAGTAATGCTGGTGAACATGACGAAGTCCGACAGAATGAAGTTGCTCAAGAAGCTGAAAACATGCCGATATTTGATCATAGTGATTCAAATTCTGAGGGGGAGCAGATTCAGATTTTAAGTCAAACAAACCCAGTCAGTGAACAAGATGCAAATCAGAATATTACAAATTTGGAGAGCGAGGTAGATGTTTCAGGCGAAGTGACGCCAAGAACGCTTTCTTATCATCCAGAGGAACTGATAATCGGAGAACTGCAATCAGGCGTCCGCACTCGAAGACAACTAGATCAAGGGCTTACATGTTTTTATACAAAAGTTGCTCCTTTACAAACTGAATTTTCATTAAGTTGCTTTATCTCGCAGATAGAACCAAGGACGTACAAAGAGGCGCTTACTGAAGATTCGTGGGTAAATGCAATGCAGGAGGAGTTAAGCCAATTCGAGAAGTTAGGTGTGTGGAAGCTAGTAGATTTACCCGATGGTCACCGGAAGATTAATACCAAATGGGTGTTTAAATGCAAGAGGGATGATAGAGGAGTTATCATTCGAAACAAAGCTTGACTCGTTGTCCAAGGCTTCAGTCAGCAGGAGGGGATAGATTTCACCAAAGTATATGCCCCTGTCGCAAGACTTGAAGCAATCAGAATCTTCCTTGCATTCGCATCGTGGAAAGGATTTAAAGTTTTTCAGCTAGATGTGAAGTCGGCGTTTCTCTACGGCAAGGTGAAAGATGAGGTTTATGTCGGACAGCCACCGGGCTTCACCGACCCAATTCACAAAGATAAAGTCTATCTCCTTGACAAAGCGTTGTACGGCTTACATCAGGCCCCGAGAGCCTGGTATGAGACCTTATCTCAACATCTGTTAGCCAACCATTTCACTCGAGGAAAGATAGACGCCACTCTGTTCACAAAATAAGTCGACGGGCATCTTCTGATTGTCCAAATTTACGTGGACGACATAATTTTCGGGTCTACAAATGAACAACTCTGCAAAGATTTTGAACAAGTTATGAAGCAGAAGTTTGAAATGTCTTCAATGGGTGAGATGAAGTTCTTCTTGGGACTTCAAGTTGATCAACTTCCCGAGGGAACTTTCATACATCAAACAAAATACGTTCATGATGTTCTGGAGAAATTCGGGATGTCAGGAATGTCATCAATGTCCACCCCATTAGCGACGAACCATGGGATAAACCCTGATCTCACCGGAGAGAAGGTAGATGAAACATTGTATCGTTCCATGATCGGATCGTTAATGTACTTGACGGCATCAAGACTGGATATTATGTACCCAACCTGCCTCGCGGCTCGATTTCAGTCAAATCCTAGAGCTTCGCACATGGTAATTGTGAAAAGGATTCTACGCTACCTGAAAGGAACTCCATCTCTGGGGTTGTGGTATCCAAAAGTTGGCGACTTCATGCTCGAAGGATATTCTGATTCTGATTTCGGATGCTGCAAAGTGAATGCTAAATCAACAACAGCGGGGTGCCAGTTTTTCGGACCACGATTGGTCACCTGGCAATGCAAGAAACAGACCTCTGTCGCTTTATCCACTTGTGAAGCTGAATATGTATCTGCTAGCAGCTGCTGCTCTCAGATCTTGTGGATCCAGCAACAGATGAGAGACTACGGTTTGCAATTTCTTAACTCCCCTATCTTTGTTGATAATGAGGCAGCAATTAACATAACAAAAAATCCTGTTCATCACGCTAAAACAAAACATATTGAAATTCGTCATCACTTCATCCGAGACTGTTTCGAGAAGAAGTTGATACGAATAGAGAAAATCCACACCGATGAACAAAAAGCTGACTTACATACCAAAGCTTTTGACAAAACACGTTTTAAATATCTTTTGAAACTTAATGGTATGAAGTTACTATCGGATGCGGAGGAAATCGTTGGCGTTGATGAAGGTACCACTGTAGATGATGTTGAGAAACAATCTGCAATGGTTTGTCGAATTTTTACTTGTTTTGGTTTTTAGGGGGAGATAGTAGTTTTATTTTCAGAAAATACAAAAACAATAAAAAAATCGAAAAAGTTAAAAACATTAGAAAATTTCAAAAACCCAAAAACATGATAAAATTTCAAAAAGAGTTTGTGTAAAAAGGGAAAATGATAGTACATCAGCTAGACGGTTACAGTACGCTAAAGAAATGGAAAGTTCAAATGCGTTAAACAGTCTCACTGATGATGTGTCGATAGGTTTTTACACATTTAGTAAGTCTGTTCGAGATATAAACCTAAAATCTTACTTGCTTATTTCGTGGGGAACACTACTTTGATATATAGGTAACCCCTGAAATCTCGTTTGAAAGGTCTCATAATCTGATATACTAGGTCTTTATACTCAATGATGTCTGGGGTATTATTCCGGGACTTCTACTGAACGGTAGTTCTGACCTAGTCCTTGGATAATACTTTCTGCAAATGCTTGAAACACAGCATAAACCCTCAGCATGCCGATGAAACAATAAAATTGATAGTCGCTGCTGTTGTAGCTAAAAGATCCTCTAAAGGGGACATTCCTTAAAGTCGAAGCTGATATCTCTCTGCGTATACGGAAGTATCGACCTGAGATCCCTCGGCCCTCGCATACCTAATTTATGTACAGATATCATTGTAGTATACTCACCTGTAAGACTGATTATTGGGATTCTGGATACGGGAGTATATTCAAGAGGTGGGACACACGTATAAGTTTAAGTCTCTAAAATACTAAATCAGTATCCTGAACAGATTGAAATGTGTGTAAGAATTTAAGTGGATCAGCATATCGACAATCTAAGTGAATTGTTTAATGTTTGGCATGAAATCAAGCTTAATGGTACTTGTAACTTGTCGGAAGCTGATATGATTCCCTAACACGCTCACCAAAAATATGTTTGTAAATAGTTTATTTTACTGCTCTTATATTCTGTTTTTCTTTTCTAGTCTAATTGCTTAAAAAAAATCCCAAAAAAAATTTATTTTTCTGCTTTATTTTCCGACAAACCAAAGTGGAGAGTTGATCTTCGGATTCGAAAGTTGATAGAAGATGCAGGAAGTTTCTGAAATGGAAGATGAGTTTGGAGCTTATCATAACTAATTGAAAATGTCAAACACAAGTTCATTAAGTTGATACTTGTAATTTTTTTTTTCAAGAAAAATGATTGAACAAAAATTCCAAAAGTCAGTATGTTTTGTTTCAGGTCAACCAAGGTCATTAAGTTGGACTTGGTCGACAAATTAAGTACCTTGGGTCATTAATTTGAACCAAGCAACTTAAGTGGATTTCTAAAATCTGACAAGATTTGAGAAAGATCAAAGTTTTCATTAAAAAGGTTAAAGTGTACCTCATTCGGATGTTCATCCGGATGGATAGCCATACGCACGGATGGCAATGCACCCGGGTGACAATACGCGTCTGTTGATAGTATAAATAGAGGGTCAAAGAGTCAGTCAATGTTATCCGCACGTACAATACTCTTTCTCACTCGCACTTTGACTTTCTGATTTCGGAATTCTTTGCACGGATCTTTGTTTTTGTTTGGTTTGCACAACATTAACAATGGCAAAGGTTTGTTTTTCTAACTCAAATCTGCTATAATCTGTTGTTTGCTATCTGTTCATCGTGTATCTTTTCTTTCGGAGCTTTAATCTTAGATCTAGCCTGTGTTAGTTTGTTTTGTCATGAATAAATCATAGGGTTTTGTTCGGAATGATTAGATCTAGAGTTTTACCGGTTTAATTTGTGTTATAACATGATTAAATCTTATAGATCTGATATTTGGACGGTATGTAGTGTCGGCTAGGTTTTTGTGAAATTAACCTGTGAATAGGAAGTTTTAGACATCATTGAACATAGGGTTTTGATGGCGTTGACATCCTCTGTATAGATCTGTGTTGAATTTTAGGATTTGCCCTAGAAAATTTTGATGTTTAAAGACTGTTCTTCATCTGTGATTTGTATACGCACAGATGGCAATCCGTTGCAAAGTCAGGCTGTAAGCACGCATGGTAAACCGTGGCAATGTTATGTTGTACGCACGGATGGCAATCCGGGGCAATGTCATGTTGTACGCACGGATGGCAATACGGGGCATGGACAACTTATCCGCACAGATAACTCATCCGCACGGATAAGTCATACGCACGGATAAGTCATGCGTACGGATAACCTTTTAATTGTCAAACCGTACAGAAAGTTTTTCTTTGTCAGAATATTTTGAGATCCCAAAATTATTTCTTAAATGAATAAAATTTCTGCAGGATTGGGATAAATCTCATAATATTTATTGTGTATTGGATAAAGTGTATACCGAAAACACAATAGTTCAAGATGTTGCGAAATTCTTGAGAGAAAGCAGAATCTCTAAGGCTTTAACTGATAAAACTGTAGCTTATGAATCTCATGTGAAATGATTTTGGAGTGCTGCAAGATACGAAGAGAGTGATAAAACCATTTATTCTGCTGTATCAAAGAAGGATGAGAATGGAAGAGATATAGATTTGGAGATGAAAGTGACAGTTGGTGATGTAAGGAGAGTGTTGAATTTAGGAGACTCTGTTAGTGACCCAACCATAGTTTCTGAACGTCTTGTAAAAGGATTATGGTGTAGAATGGGTTTTGCTGGTAGTGTAAATGGAAAGATGCAGAAGACAAGTTTCAGTCACGCTTATAAATTCATGGCTCGTGTTATTCATGCATTGTCACACAGAAAGGGTGGATATGATGAAACTCAAGATTATATCATGAATATCATTGCTTGTCTTGTACTGAACAGACCGTACAATATCTCTCAAGTAATTTTTGATCACATGTCTGAGAATGTAAAGGATGGAAGCAAGAGGTTCCTTATGTATCATAGGTTTGTCCAGATGTTGATAGATGATAAGTTTGAAGGTTTAGAAAAGAGAAGTAACGATATTTTGGGCCTGAGGCATATGTCACCAGACACAATCAGCTGGTTGATCAAAGGTCCAAATCCAGGAGCAAAAAGAATGATCTGCAAAATTTCAAATCCGAACTATGTAGCTCCAGAAAATGATGCTTGGAGACATGAAGATAGCAATTCTGATAATGAAGATGACAAGATGAGTTTGTTCTTTAAGAAAGATACAAGATGGTGGTGTATCAAGGATGGAAAGAGAAAGAGAACTCCAAAGACGTCCCCTGCAGTTTCTATTCCGAAGAATGTAGAAAAGGGTATTGTGAAAGGGGGAGTCATAAGGAAATTAGAATTTTATATTGTGAAAATTTCTAATAAATTTGTCAAACATCTGTTTTGCAGGGTCTTCTGGAAAACAGCAGCACAAGTTGATAGACGAAACAGTTTTGGAACCGTCAGCAGTTATTCAAGAAGGAGCCGAGTTGTTATCTCAATATCTTCAAAGTTTCTTAAAGAAGAATGAGGATGCTGCTAAAGGTGTTAAAGATCAAGAAGGAGTCGTTCAAGATCTATCAAGTGATGATGATTCTGAAACCACTATATCAGAATCTGAACTTGATCCAATCACTATTGGCAAAAGAAAAGCTCAGTTAAAGAAAAAGTCTCTAAAGAAAAGGAAAGGGTCAGACGAAGAAGATTCAACTTATGATCCTGAGAGTCCAAAGAAACAAATCAAGAAAAGAAAAGCAGTTGTAGCCACTGTTGCAGAAATCGGCCTAGGCGGCCGATTAATCGCCGCCTAGGCGCTAGGCGGTCACCAACTGATTAATTATAAGCTAGTCGGTCAATTAATCGGTAATCGGTCAAAGTCGGTCGTAGGCGGTCCTAGGCGGTCCTAGTCGGTCCTAGTCGGTCAATTAATCGGATTAATCGGACTACATTAATCGGACAAAATCGGACAAAATCGGTCCTAGGCGGTCCTAGGCGGTCCTAGTCGGTCAGAATTGGTCAAAATCGGTCAAAATCGAACCATACTATCTAAAACTTGAAGTATTTATGTGAATTTTGAAGTATTATTTTTATATTATTGGGTATATATATATAATTTTGAAAAAATACATATAAAAATCCCATTCCGATTAATCCCGATTAATCCCGGTTAATCCCGATTAATCCCTAGGCTGTACCTCACCGCCCGACTAGCGCCTAGCGCCTTCTACAACATTGGTTGTAGCTGGCCTTATTCCGAGAAGTGTTCGAGCAAGAAAAGGCGAAAGTCAAGTTCAAAAGGAACATGATGGTAAAGATACTCAACATGTTGAATCATCTCAAACTCAAGAAGCAGAAGCTGAAAAGCAGACTAGCCACGATGACTATGTTAAAGTCACTGAGGCTGGAGTCTTTTATTCAAAGTTTCCAAAAGTACCAGAAAATATAGAGATTCCAGAATCGTCCTCACGTCCAAGAGACTCAGATGATTTCTTTAGCCATATGCCATCTGCTTCAGGAGATCCGTTGGAAGATCTGAATTTTGATGATGATTTATTCAACAATGAAGCAGTGAGAGTTTTGGCAAAGAAAGTCAAAGATCTTGAAAAAGAAAAAGAAAAGGCTGAAAGCGAACGTGATCTTTTGTTGAAGCAAGTTAATAAGATAATGAAAGCTCATGATCAACTCAGATCGGTGATAATATTTCATGAAGATAACACCATGAAGAACATAAAGGAAGATGGTGAGAATAATGCTAAAGTGATTGAAGCTCTTATGGCAGAAATTTCTTCATTGAATGAGAAAACAAAGAATCTCCAGGATGTAAATCAGATACTCAATCAACTTATCAGTGAAATGAGTGAATCTACCTCAAATGAAATGAAAGCAATGAAGTTGGAGATGGAAGCCATGAAAGCAGACAAAATGATGAAAGATGAACAACTTAAGATGTTATATTCTGTTGTGGAAAATCTTTTGAAAAAGGATGTTCATGCTGCCTTCAATGAAATTGAAGTAAGAAAAGTTGAAGAGAGAAGACTTGAAAGAGAAAGAAGACTAGCTGAGGATGCTATCCAAAAGAACAAAAGTATAATTGAAGATGTTCAGGAAGCTGGTGGTTCTTCAAGTCAAGTTGATGCTGAAATGATTGATGCTGAAAATGCTCAAGATCAAGTTGCTCAAGAACAAATTGAACATGGTTAAGATTTCATGTTAGTTGGTGAGCCTTCTCTACATGTTGATTCTAATGAAATTATGCGTAGAGTTGCTATTCAAAAGAAGAAAAAGGTCAAAGAAGTTTTGCTACTTGAATGGAAGACAAAGCAGTTTGTTCTTGTTGGTAATGCATATACAGCGCCTCTCAACGTAAAAGAAGCTCTTCACAGAATGAAAATTATGAAAAGGAGAAAAGAAGCAAAGAAGCAAAGAAGGCTCATGGAGAGGAAGTTAGTGATTCTGATGAAGAACTTCTTGTAGATGATGAAGCAGATGAAGATGAAGAGAAAGATGATGATGATGATGAGAAAGACGATGATAATAAGAAAGATGATGATAAGAAGAATGATGACGATAATCAAGGTTCTTCAGGATTGATTGTGAAGAATCCTATTGATGAACAAAAGATTGAGGAGTTTCTGAATGATCAGATCAACGAACAAGAAGATGATGATCAGCAAGAAACTTCTACTTCTGGAAAGCAGCACATGGATCAGGTATTCCTCACAAATCCCACCGTCATTTTCTTACAAGATAAAAATCAGGAAGTGATTGAGGTTAGAAGGTCAAGGGAAGAGATGTTAGAGGAATTGGGTTTGCAAGAAGGGAAATTTAAATTCGATATTGAAGATGAGATTCCTGAGACTTCAGAAGATGTATTTGAGCCAAGATATGCTTTCGAAGCTGATCATTACAATGATGTAATTGTTGAAGATGCTTCAGATTCATCTGATGATGAAGTCGATTTTCATTATTCTGGGATTGATGAAACATTTCCTTCGTTGTCGGAAATGTTCAAAGATCGAAATGAAGAAGAAATCAGGAGAAAGATAGTGGAGAAAGTGTCTACAGAAGGTATTCCAGATACCATACCGAGAGAAAATCTTGCTGAAGAAAGAAAGAAATGGTACAAAGTCATGCCAAAAGAGAGAAAGAAACTTCGGGCACTTCAATTCTTTACACACGACAAAGAACTCTCTTGGGGTGACATTCTCTCTTGGGGATATTTGGAAGACTTAAAAGTTTATGCAATCAGAAGAGAACAGGGAGTACAGTATTTTGAGTTCTTATCTGATATCAAAACTCTGCCTTGGTGGGATATAGATGAGTTGGTAAAAACAAAGAACATCAAAGAATTCTACCATGGGTTAGATGTGAGGCAACATGATCAAAAATTATGGAATTATGTGAAGTTGCAAGCTGAGAAAAGATATCCTGATTGGAAACCACACTTTCCACAACAAATTGTCAGAACCTTAGAAAGTGGTAAAAAGGATATTACTCTGGATATCAAACCTCCAAGTTGTTTGAAGAATATGCCTTTACGGGCAATGGAGCAAGATTTCCACGATGAGTTTGAAGGGTGGTTGTACAATCAAACTACAGCTGAAGCAATAATCTCTTTAAATAACAAGTCCACAGGAGAAGCAAGAAGGATCTGTGTGTTAGATCCTATGTGGCTTGTAAATTGCTCGAAGAAAGATATCGATTGTCTGTTCTACAACAAGATAGTTTATGAGAGACCTGACAGAGAGCAAGCTATGCAATATCAAAAAGTTGTGGATGTTTGTTACGCAAAAGACATCAACTCTGGAAGAAACTGGAAGACAAAATGGAGAGATCTAGAGATTGACGAGTTCTTGAAAGTATACAAGCGTGAACAATGTTCCAAAAAGATTGCTGAAAGAGCTGCTGAGTTGGGAAAACGTAGATTGGGGATTGTTCCTCCAACAGATCAAACACTTATTGAATCTGAAGAAAACAAAATTCCAAAGTGGGAACGGAAGCGTGATGGAGATCCTGTCTACAGAAATTGGTGGTTGACTGAAGGAAGACATAAATGAAAAAGAATGTTGGAGGAAAAGGCACAGAAAAGAAGAGAGAAAGCGCGTGAACGAAGACGCAGCAAAAGGGATTGAAGACTATGCTGGAAGGTACTACAGCTACATCTGAGGGGGAGTCTGTTAGTACATAACGTCTGTAGCTTCCGTCAGCATGTAGTCATATTTTGTATTCTGTGTTTATGTATATTGTCTGTTTGTATGTATGTAGTTAGCATGACAACTCAGGAATAGGTTCTGTATGTGAAAGTGTTGTTTGGGACAAGTTCATCCGCACGCATGGCAATAAGTACGTATGGTAATACGCACGGATGACTTATCCACACGGATAAGTCATACGCGCGGATAACTCATACGCACGGATAGCCCACCCGTACGTACAACACTTCTTAGTCTCCTGAGGTTGCCTATAAATAGGAGGTCCAGTGCAACTTTGTTAGAACTTTTGGACACGCACGGATAGTCCGTACTTCTACCGGATCTTTGTAACTTTCAAAACACTCAATAGAACGAACAGACAAGCAGTTAAACGTTGATTTCTGTGTTGCACAAATCTGTGATTCGTCATAATGGATTCCGCACATTAAGACGAAATCGATTCATCTTGTTCCTACGATCAGATCCTGTATCAACGGGACCAACAGACATCTACCTAAAGGAGGTAGTATCAAGGCACGGAGTGCCAACCTCCATCATTTCTGATTGTGACGCACGTTTTACATCTGAACTGTGGCAAGCTATGCACAAGTCCTTTGGCTCTCGATTAGACATGAGCACGGCATATCATCCACAGACGGATGGGCAATCTGAACGCACCATCCAAACCCTTGAAGACATGCTTAGGGCATGTGTAATCGATTTTGGTAATGGCTGGGAAAAACACCTCCCGTTAGTGGAATTTTCATATAACAACAGCTACCACACCAGTATCCAGGCCGCTCTGTTTGAGGCATTGTATGGACGTAAATGTCGATCACCTCTTTGTTGGGCAGAAGTTGGTGATAGTCAAATCACTGGCCCAGAACTTGTAGTAGATACAACTGAAAGGATTGCTCAGATACGACAACGAATGGCGGCAGCTCGTGACCGTCAGAAAAGCTATGCTGATAAGCGAAGGAAACCACTTGAGTTCCAGGTTGGGGATCGGGTGCTACTCAAAGTCTCACATTGGAAAGGTGTAGTGCATTTTGGTAAAAGAGGCAAACTCAATCCACGTTATGTCGGACCATTCGAAATCATTGAGAGAATTGGAAAAGTAGCTTACAAGTTGAATCTACCTGAAGAACTCAGCGGAGTTCACAACGTATTCCATGTGTCAAATCTGAAAAACTGTCTGTCAGATGAGACCCTCATAGTTCCCTTAAAGGAGCTCACAAACGACGACCAGTTGCGATTCGTCGAGGAACCAGTTGAAATCACAGACCGAGATGTTAAGGTCCTCAAGCGAACCAGAATACCTCTTGTCTGAGTTCGTTGGGATTCCCGTCATGGCCCAGAGTATACCTGGGAACGAGAAGACCAAATGAAACTCAAGTACCCCCAGCTGTTTAAGAAAAGTGCAACAACTACTGAGGCTGAAGCTACTGCAGAATTTCGGGACGAAATTCCAAACCAACAGGGGGGTGATGTGACACCCCAGGAAAACCACGCAACCTAACTAGCTTCCTCAGTAAACACGTGCTAAATTTCGGGACGAAATTCTCTTAACAGGGGAGAATGTGACAACCATCAAAATTACATGTATCCGTACGATTTATTAATGTTAATTAAAGTGCTTGATGTCTGTGCTGAATTACTTAACTGTTTTCTGGTTACTGTGTCATACTTACATGTGCTTGTTAACATACTAGTCTTGTGCAGAAAATTTACTAAATAGTCCTGTATGCTTTCCCGAGTATTGGGAATTTAAAAATGTTACAAAAGTTACATAAAAGACACTTTACGACATAACTTAGCACTTTAACGGAACAGTATCAAACCGAACAACCGGACATTACCCGGAACACTAAAATATTATCAGAAACATTGTTTTTATTTTTCTGAACTAGTTATGGTTCCCGAACATCATAACACACTATAATTTTACACAACACCTAACTAAACCACTTAACTTATAACCAAAATAACTAACTTACCATTACATACTAACTAAACCAACCCCCCCCCCCCCCCCAACCGGTTATGGAAGTGGGACACCCCCTTTGATTTTCTTCTAATTGTTTAAGGGATATGCTAAGTACTTTAGAATACATAAGGACCAAAGGACTATGAAATGTTGGAGTTTACTTAAAAAACCCACTAGACCTTACACATTCATTATCACCTTCATCTTTCACAAAAACTTACCCTCTTCTCCTCTCCCTTGGCTTCGGCCGAACCCAAACCACCACACCATCACCATCATTTGTTCATCTTCTTCCAATCTACAAGCATCCCAAGGTGCACCAAGGTGAATCACGAAGTGTGGAGCTTTCGAATCATCAAGGACCTTCCCTATTTGCTATTAACCACCACTTTTCTTCTCTTGAACTTCCCTAGCCTTGAGCTAGTGGTAAGAACTTGAATCCCTTCATTTTACATCTTATTTAAGTGGTTAAAGTATGATACATGATGTTAATCTTAAGGAACATTATGAAACAAGAGAATGAAACCTTAACATAAGCTTAAATCATGAAAGAACTATGTTGTTTTAGTGTTGATATGCTTGTTGATTATTGTTGTTGGTGAAAATGATGTTGAACATCATGTAGTCTTGCTAGATCATGATTAGAAACATAATATAGCAAGATGAGAGGATGAACATGTTCAAGGTTATGGATCATCCTCACTAAAGTCTTGAACTTGAAAGAACAACTTTGTTTTCTTGAAAAGTAATAAACAAAGTGAGTTGTTAAACACATAGATCTAAATATTTATGAATGATTTTTAAGGAAACCAAGTTAAAAATACAAGTTTACTAAACCTTGGTTCTTACATAAATATACATCAATTTTGGTGATTAACAAAGTGAAGAAACACATGAGTAACAAGAAAAATACATGAAGAAGCATTTTTAGAAAATATGAACATAAGTTGTAAAAATTCATATTCTTTAAAAATGGAGTTTTTAAAGAAACAATTACACTTCCAAGGGTAACAAGACTTACTAAATACACTAGTAAGTTACTACACATTTTTATAAATCTTCAAGTTCATGAGTTGGTAGTTTGTACTTGTTTTTAACAAGATTGGTAAGTAGAGATTGTATATTGTTGATTGAGGATTGTTTGGATGAATTTTTGAAAAGAAGATGACATGCTAATAAGCATGGACACCTCCATTTACAAAGGAAACTCTGGCGAAATTTTCTAAAAATTCCAACACTTAGAAAATATTTTTCTAAACAAACGTTACAAGTATATTTTATAACTAGTGTTTCGAATATAAACTTCGCCATAATTTTCGTATCAAAATACAAAGTATCGGAGGTTGATTTTTGGTAAATAAAAATGGGTAAATATATATTTAGAATATATATATCTTATACTAGAACACTTGTGTGGATACTTGTTTATTTTGTGAGATAGTTATATTATTTTAGGGTAAAATAATGTAACTTAACAATATAACTTGACATTTGAATGGTGTGGTATGTGATAGAAGTAATGAGTAAATAAACCGTACGTAGGATACGTGTTATGCATGAGAAACTGATTGTTATCCGTACCTTATTAGGACGTGCTTGATTTCTGATTATTAGAGTAACTAATCTAACCGAGCAAACCAATGTGAGTTCACACTCTTTCTAAGGCATGGGATTCCCGGTGGTTGGGAATGGGTTAAAGAATTAAAACAAAATCTACATATCCTCCTTGGGTAGGATAGGTTGTGACAACCCTCACTAAACCAGGTATCCGTACGACTTAATTAATAATTAATTATTGCTTAATTACTGTGCTTGCTTGAACTTGTGAATGAACTGCTACTTGAATACTGATACATGTACTTACTTGCATCATACTTTACTTGCTGGCACTACATTATTTACATGCTGAACCTTAGTGACAAACATGATGCACAAAAAGCACAGTAGCACTATAACGGATAACCTATTGAACATGCTGATAAAGCCAGCATCAGGCAAACACTGCCTCTAAAGGCCTGTAAGAGCCTGAGATATGTTGCTACACTAGTGGTGAGTGTAGGGATACAAGGGTTGTAGAACTGCGTCTCTAGGAATAAGTCACTATGACTGGATGTGCCTAAAACGTACTCTAAGTACAAAACTCAGCACTTTACAAAATAATTCAGCTTTTAGCTAACTAATAAAGTGCCAAAACATGAGAAAAATAACACTAGACACTTTCCAAAGTGTCAGGAATGAGTCGTGTCACTAAAAAGAGTATTAACGACACTTTAAAGCTTTGTTAACGCTTTAACGGATTACTATCCAACCAAACAACCGGACTATACCCGGAACATGAAAATATTGTCATTCACACTATTTATCTTTTTCTGAGCCAGTTAGGGTCCCCGTATACCCTAACACCCGTCATAACACACTACACATTAGTAACTGGGTTAAACACTTAACTAACTTGGTTTAACCTAACTAATACTTACCTATCTAGTTGGAATCGGACCAAGACCCCCCCCCCTCCTAACCGTCCCCAACTAAGGGGGGGACACCCTTGTCCTTACAAGATTATTAAAATCTTGTTTGCTTAATATCTTCTAGACACATTAACCATTGGGTAATTAACATTAGAATTGTCTATAAGTAACTAAGCTTAAACCATTTGTCACTTAACACTTCACAACTCACCAAAGCTCTCTCTTTCTCTCTAAATAAGTCACGGCCGAACACCCCCCCTCCCCTACATCCATTTTCGAGTTTAGTTCACTTCATTCCAACATCATACAAGCTTCAAGGATCACGTATTAGTAGGCTTGGTGCACTCGGAGTTTGGAGGACCTCTTTATCTTGCTTTTATCCACCTCATTTGCGCGTAGATTCTTCCCTAGCCTCGAGCTAGAGGTATAATGCTTAAAACTCGTACTTGAACTAATCTAAGTTGGTTAATAAGATGTATGATGATTAAAACTCGGAATCTTGCATTTTGAAGCATTAAAGTTTACTAAAAACACTAAAAATAGTGGTTAAAAGCTTATATGTTGTGTAAATGATGTAGTATTCGAAATGTATGGTTATTTAGGCCCGATCTATGATGTGGTAGCTCGGATCATCGTTTAACCCGGTTTGGTAAGGTCATGGATCTTAACATAAGCTTGTTTTGAATGAAACAAGGGTTAAAGGGTGAAACTCTACCACACACGAATCATGAACTTGTGCAAAAATGTTTTACTTGTGGAATAGTGTTTAAAACTAGCAGATCTACGTATCTGCAAGTGGTATTTTCAAAGGACCAAGCGTTAAAGAAATCATGCTTTCTAAAAATGGATCTTACACTAACAGGAATGATTTTTATAAACCACAAGTGTGTAAACACTTGTGAAATGAAAAGATCCGACAAAATAACAGTTTTTGTAAAAGATGATTGGAAGTTGTAAAGATGGATTTTCTCTAAAAACGAGGTTTTTACAAGATTAAATTACCTTATATGAAGATCTACTAAATTTAAGGGGATTTACACCACAGTTTTGGGAAAACTGCAAGTTCATGTAATTTTTGGCAATTTACACATATGTTGATTTGTTGTTGTGATGAAAGTTGTTCTGATCAAATAAAGAAAATTGTTGAGTTGATTTGTTAAAGAAAATGATACGCTTGAAAGCGTGGCCACCTCCAGTTACAGAGGAAACTCTGGCGAAATTTTTTCTAAAAACCTAACACTTAGAACTATTTACACTACAAGTGTTAGAATTATTTTTGACATGTTTTCGAAATATGAATTTCGCCATGACTTTATTTACTAAATATTCGGAGGTGGGATTTTCACGAAATTTAACGTGATAAATATATAATTTTCACACACTGTTTATGATTATTTTGTGAAAATACATAAATATTATTTTTAGAGTAAAAATAATATTTACGAACGTTAACGAATCCAAAATAATACGAACGCTTTCACCATAAATATATAAGTTACACCGGTAATTATATTACCACTCGATTGTTAAAAACGTAACTTACGCACTTACGGAAATATTTATGAACGCGTATTTTAACAACGTATTATTGGAGAAAAATTATGTGAAATGAAAAATATAACATTTTTGAGAAAAATACTTATATTTTGGAATTGGAAATATATATATATATATATTAAGTGAGACTTAATGATATAATTTGAACGCACATGTATCGAATCCCCCCACCCTGGGGAAGGAAAATAATTACCAAGTATTTACAAAATGTAAACACGAAATAGTTGCCTAACTATTTCCCAAAAACATAAACCATGAAGCTAAGGCACGGCCGTCCGTCTAATAGAATTAGTACGTGTAGGTCGTCACACAGCTGCGTGAGCAGGAGATACTTGGTAGAGACGCTTCACTGTGAGTTCATGTCCCCCTTTTCTCTAACTGTTTTCAGTTTTCTTAACTGCGGGGGTGAAATACATGTTACTATGATTACGAGTACTTTATACACGGTATGGTTAGCGTAAGGAGGTTTACTACTTAGATCATGTGAGTGGGTAGGAGCAATATGAGGCCATTAGTCCTCATGTCGGGACCAAGGGACAGGAGCGGTAGATCTATCTGGGTGTAGCGAGCCCAGCCCCAGGCCAAACTAGAAACGGACTTTGGGGTGACTTTGTCCACATACTAATGCCGTGGCGAAATCTGCTAGGTTTGAGTCTCCCTATTTGCACTTCACATATATCAGTGGCCTTGCAAACCATTGGTGATCTCAATTCCCTTATTTGCTACATACCAAAACTATTTTTATACTCACAAAGGTTTACTTACTCACTTACACATGAACTCGCTCAACATTATTGTTGATTTTTTAACTTACATGTATTTCAGGAAATTAAAGATCTGGCGCGGTATGTTATGTTTTCCCGCTGCATAAGGGTTCCAAGGTCATCCCAGTTTAGGAAATGTGACTCTTTCCTGGACAAGTCACAAATCTTAAGCTGCGTTTATTTCATGTTGATGTTTATGTTTATCAAGACAATGTTTTACGTTATGAGGTTGTAAGTCCCTAAGACAATGTTATGTTATTCTGGTTTTAAAACTAAATCAAATGGATGATCTTGCATGATTTTATTTCATATAGCTTTGTTATGGTTAAGCTATGGTATTAAGAAGTCACACCAAAATTAACCACGCTTCCGCAAAGCCAGGGTGTGACAGCTTGGTATCAGAGCTCTGATCATAGCGAACTAGGATTCTTTCTCGAGTCTAGACTATGATCCCTAGGGCTCTCACGAAAACATTTTACTGCATACCACTTAAGTCCAGATCCAAACTTTTTACAAACAAATGTTGAGCACATTTTATTATTTATAGGCTCAGCCTGGAGGGCTGAGGCTCGGTCTGGAGGATCGAGGCTCGGTCTAGGTGACCGAGGTAGTTGGCTAGTGAGACTAGGAAGAGTAGGCTCAGTCATGAAGGCTGAGGCTCAGTCAAGGGGACCGAGGCTCGATCTAAGAGGTCGAGGTGGAGGATAGAGCAGTCTTAGAGACTGGGAGGAATTTGGCTAGTGGACTAGGAGAATTATGTGATACCTTACTTGGTGACTTATGTGATTATCTGATTGTGTGACTGATTATTTGAGCATATTTGTGTTTATGTTACAGACTCATGGACTCAGCCGGTACTGGCGTTTCGGACACCACTGGACCCATACCTATCGTATCTGATGACCTCACATCCTCCGAGCATGAGGTGTACACATCTGACTATACCAGTACTGACGAGGATGATTTCCAGCCTTTCGCACTACCCGATGGTGCTGATGAGCCTGCAGATGACCCTCCCGCTGAGTACCTACCTCTAGTAGAGATTCCGGCCCCTATACCCTTAGCCGTTTATCCAGCATATGATCTTCTTCTTGACGCCGAGGCTGATGGCGATATTGACCTGTTTGAGGATGAGCCCTTTGAGGATGAGATCCAGGGCGAGGCCCTTCTTCCTGCAGACGATCTTCTGATGATCGCTGACGTTCCCGCTGAGGATTCGCCTGCACATTCTCCTGTCCCAGACTCCTTCGAGTCTGTGGCATCCGCACCTTCTCACACATTGAGTGCACAGCACTTTGCGCATGATTCTGATCCTGACCAGGCATCCTCTGTTGCACCTATTCCCAGCTTTGCGTTTGACCATGATGACATAGAGGATTCTGATCCTATCTTTCCCCCGGGATACGACCCAGATGAGGATATCGAGTTTATACCTATGGATCAGCCCATGGAGGATCCAACTGACCTAGTAGATCCTATCGACCCCGAGTTTGACTTCGAGATGGCTTTTGATGATCCCGAGCCTGCCGTCGCCCCTGAGCAGGCAGCCGCTCTAGACCCCATACTTGAGCATGACCCCGTACATGCTGGCATCCCTATTGAGCCTGTTATAGCAGACCCACCTGTTGATGATCTCCCCGTGGATGTTCCTTTGTTAGAGGGCGATCATGTTGTTGTTGATCCTGTTGGTCCTCCACCTGTTGTTGATATACCTGTTGACCATCCTGTTGAGCACATTGCACCTGTTCACCCTTTTGTTGCTCCCCCACCTGATCCCATCCCACTAGAGCCCGAGCATGCACTGTTCGCGGCACACATGGATCCACCAGATGAGCATGCACAGCACGGTTGGATACCTGCTGATGAGGATGTTCCACCTTTTCCCCCTCAGATCCCTGATACACGACATGTTGATTTTACTTTTCAGGTTCCTCAGTTTGTACCTCCAGCGAGGACTGGAGAGGGTTCTTCAGCCCATCCTTTTGGGCATGTACTGATGTCTATCCCCTTCATGCCCCAGATGTCATCTGTTCCACCCTCTGTTGCTCCATTTCATGTGGCACCTTTTGATCCCACCAGTGAGCCGTTCCTTTGGGCACCAGACTCTGCTATGCCACCTACTGACCCCTACCATTCTTTCCACATGGGGTATACTATTGAGGACGTTTTGATGTCTTTTGTCGCTCAGCACGAGGCACACACACAGCGCATTCAGGAGCTTGAGAGAGCTCAGCCGCCGCCGTGTCCGTGCCAGGGTCAGACCCACTCTCCGTTGCAGCCCTCTCGACCTTTACCACCAGACTATGTTGCACGCCTTTTGGCACTTGAGCAGCAGGTTGCTTCTTGGTTGCGTACCCAGAGACCACATAGTAAGTCTCGATATATGGCAATCGCAGTGTTCTCACCATATTTGATACGCTTGATTGCTTATTTATATTTTTATGATATGGGATGTTGTGTGATTGGTATTTGTGATGTGAGATGTTATGTGCTATTACTATTACTATATACGTACGTTTTACTATGGCCTGACCAACGTAAACCATCTTTTAGAAGATGCCGCCGAGACGTGAGACACACATGCCTATTAATGAGGCAGAACTCCAGCAAATTATCGCTGCTGCCATTGCACAATACGCCGCCTCTCAAGGAGGGACTAGTGGAAGCAACACTGGCAACAACAATAATCCACCTCATGGTAATACTAAGTCATTTAGACATACCATGACCTAATTGGATATCCTTAGCAATGATGCTAATGTCGATCGTATGTTATAACGTATGTGCAGGGTGCACCTACAAGCAGTTCTTAGACTGCAAGCCCGTAAACTTTGATGGCACAGGAGGTGCTGTCGCCTTTGTTCGTTGGGCTGAGAAAACCGAATATGTTCTTCGCATGAGCAAGTGCGCGCTGGATTAGCAAGTCACCTATATCTCAGGGTTGTTTCTAGATGGAGCCCTATCCTGGTGGAATCTACAAGTTCAGACACTAGGCGAAGCTGCTGCCTACGCGCTGACCTGGACCGAACTAAAGGAACTTATGCGCAAAAAGTACTGTTCCCACGCAGAAATCCAGAGATTGGAGACCGAGTTTTGGCATTTGAAAATGGACGGTCCAAAGATCGCGGAATACGTTCAAAGGTTCCATGACTTATCGCATGTGGTACCCTACATGGTCACTCCTGAGTTCAAGAGAATTGAACGCTTCATTTGGGGACTAGCTCCTCAAATCATAAGCATGGTAACCTCATCCAAGCCTGCGACCATTACTGAGGCGATTGATTTGAGTGTGGCTCTCACAGAGGAGGCCATTCGCCTGAACAAGTTTGATGAAGCAGAGCCGAAGAAGAAAGAGACTCACGTCGAGTCATCAGGAGGTAACAAACGGAAGTTCTCAAACTTCAAGCAGGGCGCCAGTGTGGCGGTTAAGAAAGGAGGATCAGGCACGCCAGCTCAGGTTACAGCTGGTAGTGGAAAGAAAGGAAAAGGATATCAGGGCACCCAGCCCAAGTGTAATACCTGTCAACGCCATCATACTGGCCATTGTAGTGTGAAAGTATGCGAAGCATGTGGAAAGCCGGGCCACTTGAAGGATTCTTGTTGGGCTAATGCCGGCCGGGGAGGCCAAGGAGGATTTGGGAATAGGAATAATAATCGTGGTGGTAATCGCTCACAAGGAAACTATGGAGGAAACGGGAATCGAGGCAACTATGCGAATCAGACCGGCAATGCAAACCAAAACAACAACCAAGCTGGAAATGGAGGTGGAAACGGGCAAAGACTTGGATGCTATAACTGCGGTGATATCGGGCATTTTAAGAAGAACTGCCCAGAGTTAAACCAAGCCCGTGGAAGAGTGTTCCAAATCGAAGCTAGGGAAGCGCGCCAGGACCCCAATGTTGTTACTGGTACGTTCCCTGTAAATCAACGCTATGCATCCGTTTTATTTGATACTGGTGCCGATTATAGCTTCGTGTCGTTAGAATTTAAGAATATGCTTGGGTTAGCCGCTAATAAGTTAGATATTCCCTACTCAATCGAATTGGCCAATGGGAAGTTAGTAGAAGCCAATGAAGTTATCAGAGGTTGTGTGATCGAATTAGGAGAGCGTGAGTTTGCTTTAGATCTACTACCAGTCCAGTTGGGAAGCTTCGACGTGGTGGTAGGAATGGATTGGTTATCAGGCAACAAGGCAGAGATAGTTTGTCATGAAAAGATTGGTCGTATCCCAACCGAAGATGGCGAGACAATTGTGGTTCACGGAGAGAAGCGTGATACGCCGTTAAGAATTATCAGCTGCCTGAAAGCGCGAAAGTGTTTGCAGAAGGGATGTGTTGCCTTCCTGGCACACATTGTGGATAAGAAGGCTGCTGAGCCAAGAATCGAAGACATCCCTGTCGTGAGGGAATATCCAGAAGTCTTCCCCGAGGACTTACCTGGACTGCCACCTCAGAGGCAAGTAGAGTTTCACATCGATCTAGTCCCAGGCGCCGCGCCTGTGGCTAAGGCACCTTATAGACTTGCTCCGTCTGAGATACAGGAACTGTCGACACAGCTTCAAGAGTTGTTAGACAAGGGTTTTATCCGACCAAGCTTCTCGCCTTGGGGAGCTCCGGTCCTGTTTGTCAAAAAGAAGGACGGTAGTTTTCGAATGTGCATCGACTACCGGGAGCTGAACAAGCTGACGATCAAGAATAGATATCCTCTGCCAAGAATTGATGATCTGTTTGATCAATTGCAAGGCTCTAGCTTTTATTCAAAGATCGATCTTCGATCTGGATACCATCAGTTAAGGATACAAGAGGAGAGTATCCCAAAGACAGCCTTCAGAACTCGTTATGGACACTACGAGTTCCTTGTTATGCCGTTTGGTTTGACAAACGCACCTGCAGTCTTTATGGATTTGATGAATAGAGTTTGCAAGCCGTACTTGGACAAGTTCGTGATTGTGTTTATCGACGACATCTTGATCTATTCAAGAACAAAGGCCGAGCACGAACAGCATCTAAGAGCTATTTTGGAGCTGCTAAAGAAGGAACAGCTGTATGCCAAATTCTCCAAGTGCGAATTTTGGCTACGTGAAGTCCAATTCCTTGGGCACGTGGTAAATGGAGATGGAATCCACGTGGATCCAACCAAGATCGAGGCGATCAAGGATTGGGAAACGCCAAAGACGCCAACCGAGATTCGACAATTCTTGGGTTTGGCTGGCTACTATCGAAGGTTCATTGAGGATTTCTCAAAAATCGCTCAACCATTGACGCTCCTCACCCAGAAAGATAAGAAGTTTGATTGGGGAATCAAACAGGAAGAAGCATTCCAGATACTGAAGGATAAGCTCTGTAATGCGCCAATCTTAGCACTACCGGAAGGTACAGATGATTTTGTGGTATACTGTGACGCTTCGTGTCAAGGATTAGGTTGCGTGTTGATGCAACGCCAAAAGGTTATTGCTTACGCATCGCGTCAACTGAAAGTGCACGAAAAGAACTATACCACACATGATTTGGAACTTGGCGCAGTGGTATTTGCACTAAAGATCTGGAGACACTACCTTTATGGTACAAAGTGTACAATCTTTACAGATCACAAGAGCCTACAGCACATATTCAACCAGAAGGAGCTGAATATGAGGCAAAGACGATGGGTTGAGTTGCTGAACGATTACGACTGCGAGATAAAGTATCATCCAGGGAAGGCGAATGTAGTCGCCGATGCCCTAAGTCGGAAGGAGAGGATCAAACCCATAAGGGTTAGAGCTTTAGAAATGATTATCCGAACCGATCTTTCCTTGCGCATTCGTGCCGCGCAAAAGGAAGCTCTCAAGGAAGGAAACCTTGAAGAAGAATATCTCCGTGGGATGGAGAAGCTACTGGTACCAAACGAGGAAGGAACGTTATGCTTCGAGAAAAGGATTTGGGTTCCTCTGTTTGGTGGTTTAAGGAAAGTTATTTTTGATGAAGCTCACAAATCACGGTACTCTATCCATCCTGGAGCGGATAAGATGTACCAGGATCTCAAAGATTATTATTGGTGGCCTAGGATGAAAGGTGATGTTGTTGTGTATGTGAGCAAATGTTTAACGTGCGCTAAGGTTAAAGCCGAATACCAGAAGCCTTCAGGACTTCTACAACAACCTGAGATTCCCAAGTGGAAATGGGAACAAATCTCCATGGATTTTATTACAAAGCTGCCAAGAGGCCATGACACTATTTGGGTAATAGTGGATCGATTAACAAAGTCAGCACACTTCTTACCTATCAGAGAGAAGGATAACACTAGCAAATTGGCTGAAATTTACATGAGAGAGATCGTCGCGCGCCATGGAGTACCCCTCTCAATCATCTCTGATAGAGACGGAAGGTTTGTGTCAAGGATATGGCAATCCTTCCAAGAAGCCTTTGGCTCCCAATTGAATCTGAGCACTGCGTTTCATCCGCAAACTAACGGTCAGAGCGAGCGATCGATACAGACTTTGGAAGACATGCTGAGAGCGTGTGTTATGGATTTGGGCGGTAGCTGGGATAAGCATTTGCCTTTGGTCGAATTTTCATACAACAACAGCTACCACACCAGTATTGGTGTCGCGCCATTTGAAGTCCTTTACGGACGCAAGTGCCGATCACCCTTATGTTGGGCTGACGCAGGTGATAGGCAGCTTGCTGGTCCCGAAATCGTCCAAGAGACGACAGACAAAATCGCGCAGATTCTTAAACGCATCGAAGCAGCTCGCCACAGACAGAAGGCCTATGCGGATCCAAACCGAAAACATGTGGATTTCCAAGTTGGAGAAATGGTGTTATTGAAAGTCTCACCCTGGAAGGGTGTGGCACGCTTCGGGAAGCGTGGGAAGTTAAATCCGCGCTACATTGGTCCTTTCAGAATTCTGGAAAGAATAGGACTGGTAGCATACAAGTTGGACCTACCTGCTGAACTGAATGGTGTTCACGATACATTTCATGTATCCAATCTAAAGAAAAGTCCAACTCAAGTCACCGTTGCCATTCCCACCGACGAGATTCATCTTGACGACACGCTCCACTTCGTTGAAGAACCTGTCGAGGTCACGGATTGGAAAGTTAACAAGACCCGCCGGAGCAGTGTCAAGCTCGTCAAAGTTCGTTGGAATGCCAGACACGGTCCTGAGTACACCTGGGAGCGTGAGGACCGGATGAAAGAGAAATACCCCCACCTTTTTCCTAAGAACCCTGCATCTACAAGCAGAACTTAAATTTCGGGAAGAAATTTATTTAACGGGGGGAGAATGTGACAACCCTCACTAAACCAGGTATCCGTACGACTTAATTAATAATTAATTAATTATTGCTTAATTACTGTGCTTGCTTGAACTTGTGAATGAACTGCTACTTGAATACTGATACATGTACTTACTTGCATCATACTTTACTTGCTGTCACTACATTATTTACATGTTGAACCTTAGTGACAAACATGATGCACAAAAAGCACAGTAGCACTATAACGGATAACCTATTGAACATGCTGATAAAGCCAGCATCAGGCAAACACTGCCTCTAAAGGCCTGTAAGAGCCTGAGATATGTTGCTACACTAGTGGTGAGTGTAGGGATACAAGGGTTGTAGAACTGCGTCTCTAGGAATAAGTCACTATGACTGGATGTGCCTAAAACGTACTCTAAGTACAAAACTCAGCACTTTACAAAATAATTCAGCTTTTAGCTAACTAATAAAGTGCCAAAACATGAGAAAAATAACACTAGACACTTTCCAAAGTGTCAGGAATGAGTCGTGTCACTAAAAAGAGTATTAACGACACTTTAAAGCTTTGTTAACGCTTTAACGGATTACTATCCAACCAAACAACCGGACTATGCCCGGAACATGAAAATATTGTCATTTACACTATTTATCTTTTTCTGAGCCAGTTAGGGTCCCCGTATACCCTAACACCCGTCATAACACACTACACATTAGTAACTGGGTTAAACACTTAACTAACTTGGTTTAACCTAACTAATACTTACCTATCTAGTTGGAATCGGACCAAGACCCCCCCTCCTAACCGTCCCCAACTAAGGGGGGGACACCCTTGTCCTTACAAGATTATTAAAATCTTGTTTGCTTAATATCTTCTAGACACATTAACCATTGGGTAATTAACATTAGAATTGTCTATAAGTAACTAAGCTTAAACCATTTGTCACTTAACACTTCACAACTCACCAAAGCTCTCTCTTTCTCTCTAAATAAGTCACGGCCGAACACCCCCCCTCCCCTACATCCATTTTCGAGTTTAGTTCACTTCATTCCAACATCATACAAGCTTCAAGGATCACGTATTAGTAGGCTTGGTGCACTCGGAGTTTGGAGGACCTCTTTATCTTGCTTTTATCCACCTCATTTGCGCGTAGATTCTTCCCTAGCCTCGAGCTAGAGGTATAATGCTTAAAACTCGTACTTGAACTAATCTAAGTTGGTTAATAAGATGTATGATGATTAAAACTCGGAATCTTGCATTTTGAAGCATTAAAGTTTACTAAAAACACTAAAAATAGTGGTTAAAAGCTTATATGTTGTGTAAATGATGTAGTATTCGAAATGTATGGTTATTTAGGCCCGATCTATGATGTGGTAGCTCGGATCATCGTTTAACCCGGTTTGGTAAGGTCATGGATCTTAACATAAGCTTGTTTTGAATGAAACAAGGGTTAAAGGGTGAAACTCTACCACACACGAATCATGAACTTGTGCAAAAATGTTTTACTTGTGGAATAGTGTTTAAAACTAGCAGATCTACGTATCTGCAAGTGGTATTTTCAAAGGACCAAGCGTTAAAGAAATCATGCTTTCTAAAAATGGATCTTACACTAACAGGAATGATTTTTATAAACCACAAGTGTGTAAACACTTGTGAAATGAAAAGATCCGACAAAATAACAGTTTTTGTAAAAGATGATTGGAAGTTGTAAAGATGGATTTTCTCTAAAAACGAGGTTTTTACAAGATCAAATTACCTTATATGAAGATCTACTAAATTTAAGGGGATTTACACCACAGTTTTGGGAAAACTGCAAGTTCATGTAATTTTTGGCAATTTACACATATGTTGATTTGTTGTTGTGATGAAAGTTGTTCTGATCAAATAAAGAAAATTGTTGAGTTGATTTGTTAAAGAAAATGATACGCTTGAAAGCGTGGCCACCTCCAGTTACAGAGGAAACTCTGGCGAAATTTTTTCTAAAAACCTAACACTTAGAACTATTTACACTACAAGTGTTAGAATTATTTTTGACATGTTTTCGAAATATGAATTTCGCCATGACTTTATTTACTAAATATTCGGAGGTGGGATTTTCACGAAATTTAACGTGATAAATATATAATTTTCACACACTGTTTATGATTATTTTGTGAAAATACATAAATATTATTTTTAGAGTAAAAATAATATTTACGAACGTTAACGAATCCAAAATAATACGAACGCTTTCACCATAAATATATAAGTTACACCGGTAATTATATTACCACTCGATTGTTAAAAACGTAACTTACGCACTTACGGAAATATTTATGAACGCGTATTTTAACAACGTATTATTGGAGAAAAATTATGTGAAATGAAAAATATAACATTTTTGAGAAAAATACTTATATTTTGGAATTGGAAATATATATATATATATATATTAAGTGAGACTTAATGATATAATTTGAACGCACATGTATCGAATCCCCCACCCTGGGGAAGGAAAATAATTACCAAGTATTTACAAAATGTAAACACGAAATAGTTGCCTAACTATTTCCCAAAAACATAAACCATGAAGCTAAGGCACGGCCGTCCGTCTAATAGAATTAGTACGTGTAGGTCGTCACACAGCTGCGTGAGCAAGAGATACTTGGTAGAGACGCTTCACTGTGAGTTCATGTCCCCCTTTTCTCTAACTGTTTTCAGTTTTCTTAACTGCGGGGGTGAAATACATGTTACTATGATTACGAGTACTTTATACACGGTATGGTTAGCGTAAGGAGGTTTACTACTTAGATCATGTGAGTGGGTAGGAGCAATATGAGGCCATTAGTCCTCATGTCGGGACCGAGGGACAGGAGCGGTAGATCTATCTGGGTGTAGCGAGCCCAGCCCCAGGCCAAACTAGAAACGGACCTTGGGGTGACTTTGTCCACATACTAATGCCGTGGCGAAATCTGCTAGGTTTGAGTCTCCCTATTTGCACTTCACATATATCAGTGGCCTTGCAAACCATTGGTGATCTCAATTCCCTTATTTGCTACATACCAAAACTATTTTTATACTCACAAAGGTTTACTTACTCACTTACACATGAACTCGCTCAACATTATTGTTGATTTTTTAACTTACATGTATTTCAGGAAATTAAAGATCTGGCGCGGTATGTTATGTTTTCCCGCTGCATAAGGGTTCCAAGGTCATCCCAGTTTAGGAAATGTGACTCTTTCCTGGACAAGTCACAAATCTTAAGCTGCGTTTATTTCATGTTGATGTTTATGTTTATCAAGACAATGTTTTACGTTATGAGGTTGTAAGTCCCTAAGACAATGTTATGTTACTCTGGTTTTAAAACTAAATCAAATGGATGATCTTGCATGATTTTATTTCATATAGCTTTGTTATGGTTAAGCTATGGTATTAAGAAGTCACACCAAAATTAACCACGCTTCCGCAAAGCCAGGGTGTGACATAGGTACGGCCATCCTCCATATGTAGGATGCCAATATTAATCCTGCGTATTCTCCTTGGGTAGAATACGTACGTTCGTCCTCCTTGGGTAGGACAACAACCTTAAAACTTACTAGACAAAACTTTATCATTAAGTCCCTCATTTTATATCGACTTAATCGCCGAGGCCAATGGCGAGCGGGTCATTAGTTAATAGCACTATTAGGTTTAACAAACCTCACACCGTGCCAGTCGGACGGGCGTGTACTAATGGACTATGGCAAACTGTCAGTGATGATAGACACTGATGTAGGGCACAACTTATTTTCGTTTGTAGTCAATATGGCAACGGTCTAGGAGTTCACATGGGAAAGCCCCCACTGATTATGGATATGGTTTGGGTAATAAAGAAGGAACTGGTTAATCATACTTTCAACTATGGGGTAACCCCCACGGCAAATAAGCCAGCGAAAGACAAACCATGTTTTCGGAAACAACTTAAAACTAAACAACCAAACGTGAACTCACTCAACTTTGTTGTTGACTCGTTGTTACATGCCTTACAGGTCGCTAGATGCTTATGGAGCTTGCACAAGGAGGATGTCGTTATGGGATATGGACTGTTATGTCACGTGCTAAACATTTAATCCTTATGAACTTATTAAACTTACGTATTGGACTTTAAACTTATGAACTATGGAACTTATGTTTTGGGTTTTATCTTTAATGCTTCCGCTGTTTAATTTGAACTAGGTTAACTAGCTTTTGGTCACCAATTGTATTGTGGTTGGTTTTATTTACTTAATTACGTTGTTCAACATGATTGGTGGCTCGATCCTGGTCATGTCACGCCTCCAAGCGGTGATACTCCGCATGGTGGATTTTGGGGGTGTGACACTATTTTATGCCTTACGTTAGTTGTATTATGTGGAGTATTTATTAATAATCGAGGTTTATCGCATATTTGATCGCTTTATCGCTTATTGCACTCGCAACTCAACTTACGCGTTCTGGATATTGTTTTACGTGTGTGTGCCTTTTATGTGTTACTTGTGCATGCTTATTTATGTTTATGTGTGGTGATTAATCGAAACGCAATACAAACTCAATCGCAATCGAATCGCAAACGCTAAACGCAAGTCAATTAAGGATGATTGTATGTTGATATAGTAGTTGGGATTAAAAGTAATTTGAATAGGAAACTCTATTGCATCGCAACGCTCAACACACAATTCGAAATCGCAAAACTCATCGCGCCGTCCCTCCAATCGAGTGGCCAGCCGATCGAGCTGCCACCCGATCGGGCTGCCATCCGATCGAGGTGCACTCGATCGGGCTGCCACCCGACCAGGGTAGCCACTCGATCGACCAGCCCTCCTTTCCTCTTTCCATTTATGGAAACCCTATAAATACCCTCTGTCAACATCATAACTTCACCTTTTGCACTCTCTCGTCCGACCAGCGCTTCTTGCCCACTTTTCTTCAGATTTCTCGCGATTCTTGTAAGTTTTCCACCTAAATCTTGTACTTTCTTAATCTACACGCACTCCTACACCTTTCTATTTTTTGAATCTTAACTTTTAACCGCGAAATCAGTAGATTTGAGGTGTTCTAGGATGATGTCATCATGGTGTTCTTGTGAACTTCATGTTTTGGCATCAATCCACCAAGAACAACGTAGATCTGAACGATTTCCACACAAATAAACAAAGATCTTTCATAAATCTGAACATATTCATGGTGAAAAGGATTGAAAGTTGGTTTTCCAACTTTCTTTCAATTCTTTTACACTCAATGCACTCAAAACCGATAGAATCAGAGCTTGTTCTGATCTTCTACTCTTTCTTATCGAAGTGTTGGTTCAAGATCTGAATTCTATCCACGAGATTACCGATTTCGGGTTTAACATGGAACACCGTCTCGAACAGTTAACTGGTTGGATTTGGGTGATTCCTGTCCGATCAGGTTACTAAGTAAATGACGGGGTTTCTGTTGTCTAACACGTTATCAAATCATCTCGAGAAAACGACAAACTATCAAAACAACCAAGGAAGAAGACGATCAGGCCATCTGTGACGGACCGCCGTCCAATCAGATTGCTGTCCGATCGGATTGTCCCCCGACCGGACTGCCACCCGATCGGATTGCACCTTGGGACCCACACTCAATTTTTATTTTTTCAAACTTTTGAGGTTGGAACATTGAACAGATTGCCGTCCGACCGAGTTACCACCCGATCGGATTACCACCTGACCATGTGATGTTCTGACTTCAACACTTAAACAATTTTCAACATGTTCAATGCACAAGGGTTGCCACCCGATCGGATTGCCATCCGATCGAGTGACCGTCCAGCGGTGAACTTGTTCTCAACCTGAGAAGCCTCGACAATCGGATCGCTATCCGATCGAACAACCGTTCGACCGACCGACCGACCTGAAAGGTAGAGATACTTCTCTTTTTTCAAAATGTTACAACGAAAACTTCAAAAGACAAGCCATCATACACAAACACATCCTTTCCAAACGAGGTAACAATCCAATCGCATGGTCACCCGATCGGATGACCGTCCGAACGGATTGTCACCCGACCGACCGGCCACCCGATCGGATTGCTGTCCGACCCACTCACACTTTGTATCGTTTTACGCGTCGTTTATCGTTTATACTATCGTTCTGATCAGGCTAACTTACTCTCTAGCGCTCCCTTCAATCCATCAATCGCTGTGAGTATACTCGGTCCCTTTTTGCTTTACGCACTTTTGGGTGTTACATACGTTACTTATTCTAAATCACATCGAACACACTACGCAATACTTTAAACGCTAACCGTTACCACATGTTATACATGACTTAACGAATGCTTGTTTGTTATGTTTACACATAGAATGCTGTCTACCTGCCTTAGCAACGATGGTACTATAGTTTGGACTCAGCACCTGTTCACTCAGGGGTTGTTAAGGACAATTTGTTACATGGCTCACAGTGGTGAGTGTGAATTACGAACTGCCTTGGGCAGTCAACCCGCAGTCATTGGTATCGATAGGTTCATGTCGATAACTAACATGCCTCATTTTATACTGTGTACGTGCTGGTTATGCGTAACGATTTCGAACTCTATTATATCTATTAAACTTGTATGCTCACCTTTACACTATGTGTATTGACTTTTACTTTAACGTATGTGACAGGTGCTTAGGATGTTTATATGCTTGGCTTGCTGTGAAATCGATGCTAGGAAAGCTCTAGAAACGAATAAACAATTGTTTGTAATTGAAATCTGAGTTGTCGGAACAGAACAATTTGACTAGATCTTGTCTATAATAATTTTGTTATCTTTTATGACATGGTATGGGACATGTTGCTTTAAATAATTGATAATTATAGTTGTTATGTAAACTTCTGGACAATCTGTTTCGCTAAGTGTCACGCCCCGATGTTTCCGCCATCGGTTGGGGTGTGACACGGAGCTTCTGCATATAATACATGTAGAAGTTTTTTAATAAATAAATCTTACTTAAAAGATTTGTTTTTCTAATTTCATTAAGCTCTCATCTACTGTGAACAGAACAGAAGGTCATATCACTTCGTGTTTAAAAATCAACACAGGTGGTTCAAGAGTTGCATCATCATCACATTGATTTTGATGTTGCTTTAGAAACCAACCAGGTTGTCATATGTATTAACACTTCATGTTCAACATGGCATTTGTAGTTTTACAGTACAAGTATGCTAATGCTTATGTTTATGTTAGCCTCTTTTTTGTGAAAGTATATGTTAACATGCTACTTTTAGCACTTTCCAACATATATGGAATCCATGAAAGTCTCACAAAAATAAGTTTTTTTTATTAGAATAGCTTTGACACATCCTTATATACAAAAGCATAGAAAAGAATTTTGAAAAAAAAATATTTTTAATATGTTAAATATATCATAAAAACAATTTAACATGTTAAAAATTACTTTTTTCAAAAAAAAAATCTGAGCTTCTTTATATAAATACATGTAAACCTTTTTAAATAAAAAAATTCAAAATCTAAAAAAAATGCTTAAAAAGAGTTTTAAAAAAGGTAAAAAAAATAAAAAAATATTTTTTAGAATGGCTTTGACACGTCCATATATGTAAAAGCTCCGAAAAGAATTCTGAAAAAAAATATTTTTAACATGTTAAATATATCATAAAAATTCAATTTAACATGTTAAAAAATTATTTAAATCGGAGCTTCTGCGTATAATACAAGTAGAAGCTTTTTTAATAAAAAAACTTACTTAAAAGATTTGTTTTTCTAATTTTATTAAGCTCTCATCTACTGTGAACAGGAAGTCATATCACATATGTATTATCACTTCGTGTTTAAAAATCAACACAGGTGGTTCAAGAGTTGCATCATCATCACATTGATTTTGATGTTGCTTTAGAAACCAACCAGTTTGTCATATGTATTAACACTTCATGTTCAACATGACATTTGTAGTTATACAGTACAAGTATGCTAATGCTTATGTTTATGTTAGCCTCTTTTTTGTGAAAGTATATGTTAACATGCTACTTTTAGCACTTTGCAACATATATGGAATCCATGAAAGTCTCACAAAAATAAGTTTTTTTTATTAGAATAGCTTTGACACATCCTTACATACAAAAGCTTAGAAAAGAATTTTGAAAAAAAAAATATTTTTAACATGTTAAATATATCATAAAAACAATTTAACATGTTAAAATTACTTTTTTTAGAAAAAAAAATCCGAGCTTCTTCATCTAAATACATGTAAACCTTTTTAAATAAAAAAAATTCAAAATCTAAAAAAAATGCTTAAAAAGAGTTTTAAAAAAGATTAAAAAAATTACTAAAATATTTTTTAGAATGGCTTTGACACGTCCTTATATGTAAAAGCTCCGAAAAGAATTCTGAAAAAAATATTTTTAACGTGTTAAATATATCATAAAAATTCAATTTAACATGTTAAAAAAATTATTTAAATCGGTGCTTCTGTATATAATACATATAGAAGTTTTTTTAATAAAAAAATCTTACTTAAAAGATTTGTTTTTCTAATTTCATTAAGCTCTCATCTACTGTGAACAGAACATGAGGTCATATCACATATGTATCATCACTTCGTGTTTAAAAATCAACACAGGTGGTTCAAGAGCTGCATCATCGTCACATTGATTTTGTTGTTGCTTTAGAAACCAACCAGGTTGTCATATGTATTAACACTTCATGTTTAACATGGTATTTGTAGTTATACAGTACAAGTATGCTAATGCTTATGTTTATGTTAGCCTCTTTTTTTATGAAAGTATATGTTAACATGCTACTTTTAGCACTTTGCAACATATATGGAATCCATGAAAGTCTCACAAAAATAAATTTTTTTATTAGAATAGCTTTGAGCCTTTGACACATCCTTATATACAAAAGCTTAGAAAAGAATTTTGAAAAAAAAAATATTTTTAACATGTTAAATATATCATAAAAACAATTTAACATGTTAAAAATTACTTTTTTCAAAAAAAAAATCTGAGCTTCTTCATATAAATACATGTAAACCGTTTTAAATAAAAAAATTCAAAATCTAAAAAAATGCTTAAAAAGAGTTTTAAAAAAGGTAAAAAAAATTTACAAAAATATTTTTTAGAATGGCTTTGACACGTACTTATATGTAAAAGCTCCGAAAAGAATTCTGAAAAAAAAATATTTTTAACATGTTAAATATATCATAAAAATTCAATTTAACATGTTAAAAAATTATTTAAATCGGAGCTTCCGTATATAATACATGCAGAAGTTTTTTTAATAAAAAAATCTTACTTAAAAGATTTGTATTTCTAATTTCATTAAGCTCTTATCTATTGTGAACAGAACATGAGGTCATACCACATATGTATTATCACTTCGTGTTTAAAAATCAACACAGGTGGTTCAAGAGTTGCATCATCATCACATTGATTTTAATGTTGCTTTAGAAACCAACCAGGTTGTCATATGTATTAACACTTCATGTTCAACATGGCATTTGTAGTTATACAGTACAAGTATGCTAATGCTTATGTTTATTTTAGCCTTTTTTTTTTTGTGAAAGTATATGTTAACATGCTACTTTTAGCACTTTGCAACATATATGGAATCCATGAAAGTCTCACCAAAATAATTTTTTTTTATTAGAATAGCTTTGACACATCCTTATATACAAAAGCTTAGAAAAGAATTTTGAAAAAAAAATATTTTTAACATGTTAAATATATCATAAAAACAATTTAACATGTTAAAAATTACTTTTTTCAAAAAAAAATCCGAGCTTCTTCATATAAATACATGTAAACCTTTTTAAATAAAAAAAATTCAAAATCTAAAAAAAATGCTTAAAAAGAGTTTTAAAAAAGATAAAAAAAATTACAAAAATATTTTATATAATGGCTTTGACACATCCTTATATGTAAAAGCTCCGAAAAGAATTCTGAAAAAAATATTTTTAACATGTTAAATATATCATAAAAACAATTTAACATGTTAAAAATTACTTTTTTCAAAAAAAAAAAAATCTGAGCTTCTTCATATAAATACATGTAAACCTTTTTAAATAAAAAAATTCAAAATCTAAAAAAAATGCTTAAAAAGAGTTTTCAAAAAGGTAAAAAAAATTTACAAAAATATTTTTTTAAAATGGCTTTGACACGTCCTTATATGTAAAAGCTTCGAAAATAATTCTGAAAAAAAATATTTTTAACATGTTAAATATATCATAAAAATTCAATTTAACATGTTAAAAAATTATTTAAATCTGAGCTTCTGTATATAATACAAGTAGAAGCTTTTTTAATAAAAAAACTTACTTAAAAGATTTGTTTTTCTAATTTCATTAAGCTCTCATCTACTGTGAACAGAACTGGAGGTCATATCACATATGTATTATCACTTCGTGTTTAAAAATCAACACAGGTGGTTCAAGAGTTGCATCATCATCACATTGATTTTGATGTTGCTTTAGAAACCAACCAGTTTGTCATATGTATTAACACTTCATGTTCAACATGGCATTTGTAGTTATACAATAGAAGTATGCTAATGCTTATGTTTATGTTAGCCTCTTTTTTGTGAAAGTATATGTTAACATGCTACTTTTAACACTTTGCAACATATATGGAATCCATGAAAGTCTCACAAAAATAAGTTTTTTTTTTTTATTAGAATAGCTTTGACACATCCTTATATACAAAAGCTTAGAAAAGAATTTTGAAAAAAAAAAATATTTTTAACATGTTAAATATATCATAAAAACAATTTAACATGTTAAAAATTACTTTTTTCAAAAAAAAAAATCTGAGCTTCTTCATATAAATACATGTAAACCTTTTTAAATAAAAAAAATCTAAATCTAAAAAAATGCTTAAAAAGAGTTTCAAAAAAGGTAAAAAAAAAATTTACAAAAATATTTTTAGAATGGCTTTGACACGTCCTTATATGTAAAAGCTCCGAAAAGAATTCTGAAAAAAAAATATTTTTAACATGTTAAATATATCATAAAAATTCAATTTAACATGTTAATTTTTTTTAAATCGGAGCTTCTGCATATAATACATGTAGAAGCTTTTTTAATAAATAAATCTTACTTAAAAGATTTGTTTTTCTAATTTCATTAAGCTCTCATCTACTGTGAACAGAACAGGAGGTCATATCACTTCGTGTTTAAAAATCAACACAGGTGGTTCAAGAGTTGCATCATCATCACATTGATTTTGATGTTGCTTTAGAAACCAACCAGGTTGTCATATGTATTAACACTTCATGTTCAACATGGCATTTGTAGTTTTACAGTACAAGTATGCTAATGCTTATGTTTATGTTAGCCTCTTTTTGTGAAAGTATATGTTAACATGCTACTTTTAGCACTTTGCAACATATATGGAATCCATGAAAGTCTTACAATACGTCGGGAAACACTTGATTCGCAGTAACATGTGTGACTTCAGGTGTGTACAGGCCTCGTATAAATGCATATGAAGGAGATCCAAAAAATAAACGTTTGCGTAGATCAACTAAATTCGGTTTAACTTTATTTGACCAAACATGTTAAAATAGGTTTTGCATGAAAAACTTTAACATGTTAAATGAAAGTAGGCATTGATTAACTAACTTCGATTATACTTTATTTGACTAAATTATATACAGACTTTCGAGTTAGAGTTCAAAATATTAAATAAAGTTTTGTGTGGAGTCTATACGTGCTCCAAATTTTGAAATAAATAGTTTTAACATTAAATTAATGAGCTTTTGCATTGCAACTAAACTCGATTCGACTTTATTTTACCAAACATGTTAAAATAAGTTTTGTATGATAAACTTTAACATGTTAAATGAGAGTGTGCATTGATTAACTAGGTTTGATTCAACTTTAATTGACCAACTTATATATATTGAATTTCGGTTAGAGTTCAATATATTAAAATATTTTTTTTGTGTGGAATCAATGTGGCTCAAAATATTAAATTAAATAAATTTAACATGTTAAACAAACGTTTGCATTAAACTTCAATTCGACTTTATTCGACCAAACATGTTAACATAAATTTTGCGTGATAAATTTTAACATGTTAAATGAGAGTTTGCATTGATCAACTAAGTTCGATTATACTTTATTTGACCAAATTATATACTGACTTTCGGATTAGAGTTCAAAATATTAAATAAAGTTTTGTGTGGAGTCTATGCATGCTCAAAATTTTGAAATAAATAAATTTAACATTTTAAATGAGCGTTTGCATTAATCACTAAACTCGGTTCGACTTTATTTGACTAAACATGTTAAATAAGTTTTGTATGATAAATTTTAACATGTTAAATGTTAAATATTAAATATTAAATGAGAGTTTTCATTGATCAAATAGGTTTCATTCAACTGTGACCAAATTATATATTAAATAGTGGATTAGAGTTCAATATATTAAAATGTTTATTTGTGTAGAGTGTATACGGGCTCAAAATATTAAAATAAATAAATTTAACATGTTAAATAAAAGTTTGTATTAATCAACTAAACTCGATTCGATTTTACTTGACAAAAAATGTTAAGATAAGTTTTGTATGATAAACTTTAACATGTTAAATAAGAGTTGCATTGATCAACTAGGTTTGATTAAACTTTGTTTGACCAAATTATATATTGACTTTCGGATTAAAGTTCAAGATATTAAATAAAGTTTTGTGTGGAGTCTATGCGTGCTCAAAATTTTGAAATAAATAAATTAACATTTTAATGAGCGTTTGCATTAGTCAACTAAATTTAATTTGACTTTATTTGACCCAAAATGTTAAAATAAGTTTGTATGATAAATTTTAACATGTTAAATGAGAGTTTGCATTGATCAAATAAGTTTGATTCAACTTTATTTGACCAAATTATATATTAAATTTTGGAATCGATTTTAATATATTAAAATATTTTTTTTTTGTGTAGAGTATATACGGGCTCAAAATATTGAAATCAAAAGATCTAACATGTTAAACAAACGTTTGCAATGATCAACTAAACTCAATTCAACTTTATTCGACCAAACATGTTAAAATAAGTTTTGCACGATAAACTTTAACATGTTAAATAAATGAGAGTTTGCATTGTTTAGCTAAGTTCGATTATACTCTATTTGACAAAATGATTTATTGACTTTCGGATTAGAGTTCAAAATATTAGATAAAGTTATGTGTGGGGTCTATGCATGCTCAAAATTTTGAAATAAATAAATTTAACATTTTAAATGAGCGTTTGCATTAATCTTAAACTCGATTCAAATTTATTTGACCAAACATGCTAAAATAAGTTTTATATGATACATTATAACATCTTAAATGAAAGTTTTCATTGTAGGTTTCATTCAACTTTATTTGACCAAATTATATATTAAATTTCGGATTAGAGTTCAATATATTAAAATATTTATTTGTGTACAGTGTATGCGGGCTCAAAATATTAAAATAAATAATTTTAACATGTTAAATAAACCTTTGTATTGATCAACTAAACTCGATTCGACTTTATTTGACCAAAAATGTTAAAATAAGTGTTGTATAATAAACTTTAACATGTTAAATGATAGTTACATTGATCAACTAGGTTTTGATTAAACTTAGTTTGGCCAAATTATATATTGGATTTCGGATTAGAGTTCAATATGTTAATATATTTTTTATGGTCTATGTGGGGCTCAAAATATCAAAATAAATAAATATAACATGTTAAGTAAACTTTTGTATTGATCAACTAAACTCGATTCAACATTATTTGACCAAAACATGTTAATGTAAGTTTTGCACGATAAACTTTAACATGTTAAAAATGAGAGTTTACATTATCAACTAAGTTCGACTCAACTCTATTTGAACAAATTATATGTTGAATCTCATATTAGTGTTCAAAATATTAAAGTAAAGTTTTGTGTGGAGTTCATGCGGGTTCATATTATTAAATTAATTAAATTTAACATGTTAAATGAAAGTTTGAATTGATCAATTAGATTCGATTCAACTTTGGATACCTTAATGATATATTAAATTCCGTTAGAGTTCAAAACATTAAAATATTATCAAGGTTAATCTAATTTGTTATACTTTTTTATTATTCATGATTTATAGTCACGTAAATTGTTGATTTTACTTCTATTATTAGTAGCATTATTTATTATGATATGGATTTGTAGATTGATACCTGAAATTACTAAAATAAAAGAATTGTAAATGTAATGAAACCATTAATATATCAGTCATATTCCTCAAAATATTCAGGTATTATAACAAAAAAATAAAATAAAAAACATTTCATAACAAAAAAATAAAAATAATAATTTCATACAAATACAATGTTTATAAACGATCATAAGTACCACTGCTAGCAATCATCGACAAAAACTGACTACAAAGACTTAGTATCGTAGACTTGTTTGGGTTGCCTAGCAAGTACGTCCCGATTTTAGAGCATGTTAATGTATACTGACTACGCGTTTGCTCATACTGCAATGTATATCATTATCCATCAGTTCCAAATCTCAATTAGTTATCAAACAAAAATAAATGAAAAACATAACTTTAATTGATAACTCACCAGGCACTCCAGGCAGGTACACAACTTTATTGTCGCAGCTCGACCGTGAAGTAGGTACACTAACTCATGTAATGACACCAAGAACAGTGATCATTTAAGTTGGACTCCACGCAGCAGTGAAACAAGCACAACAATCATCCTGTATAAACAAATGGGTCAAACATGTAAAACGAAGAACTTGGCTAAAATTAAAAGAAACGGGTCAAATATGCTAACATGATTACATAATTTCTTACCCGACCACCACTAGGATGAGTGAAAGAAGCCAAAGGACATGCTGATACGACTTGTATTTAGGTTTCGCTCCAGTTCTTGAATAAGCAGGCACGCGTCTTTGGTTAACCCATCCAAACTCGGGACACATTAAAAAACACAAAGCCATGAAGGAAACTAGAAAAGACCCCACCAAGATGAGCAAAATTATCGACATGTGGCAGAAGTGCAGAACCCCCACAGCCAGATCAATAACAATAATGATCACGAGAGTCAATAATGCTTACATCTGAACATAAAAGTAAAAAAAAAAACTTTTAAAAAAATATCTTCAAAATGCAGTTGTTGAGAACTGAGAACATTCGATGATATACCTTTTTTATTTGTTAACATTGATGGACGCTTTGTGGTTGGGTCGGCAGAGAGATGCGTGGATTTGTTCAGTAATGATTGAATAAGCTCATCAACTTGCATAGTCATAGTAGCTGAAAACAACATAGTCTATCTTCATTTGGGGGCAAAGTCTAACCTTCAATGATTACAAATATATTAGTTAAGACTAAAATATTTTTAGAAGTCCTATCTAGCAAATAAATGTTACAAAAAAGAGCAGAGGCGTTACGAGAAACTTAAATAGCATTTTAAATGGCACTTGCAAGAGTATTCAAGGACTCCAGAAGTTAATGATCATAATATTATAAGAGAATTTATTTCTATAGTTATGAAACACATGAATATTTGATCCAGTATACTTTTTAAATTAATGTAACTAATAAACTTGGGTGTGTTACGCGTAGGGCTGTAAACGAACCGAACGAACACGAACGAGGCCTTGTTCGTGTTCGTTCGTTAAGGAAATAAATGTGTTCACGAACACTTACCGAACGAGATTTTATGTTCGTGTTCGTTCATTAAGGAAATGAGCGTGTTCATGAACGGTTCACGAACACAAGCGGACACAAATAAATTTGGCGAACGCGATGACGGATAAAGGTTGATGGCCCAGAGAGTAGCACTAGAACTTGAATCCCTTATTGTGGAACGGAGGTAGATCATATTCGTCGATGTAAATAATGAGAAAAGAAAGGAAAATTGTGCATAAACAAAGTGAAAGAGGGTTTCCTAGTTTAATTGTTAGGGTAATGATATAAATAAAAGTTTAATAGTATAAAAGGTATAGATAAAATATATGAAAGTATAAAAATCTTTAATTAAAACACGAACATACGAACATAAACGAACGCAAATGAACGAATGTTCACGAACACCTTACCGAACGTTCACGAACACCTTACCGAACGTTCACGAACACAATTGAACGAACGAGACCTTTGTTCATGTTCGTTCATTTAACTAATCGAACGGAATTTCTTGTTCATGTTCGTTCGTTTATTAAACGAACGAACATAAACGAACTTCCCGCCGAACGGTTCACGAACTGTTCGCTGAACGTTCGGTTCGTTTACAGCCCTAGTTACGCGTATCAGCAATCCATGTCATTGCAATTGATGTCGTACGTCTGGGTGTGTTACGCGTATCAGCAATCCATGTCATTGCAATTGATGTCGTACGTCTGATGAGGATAAACAACTACCGAATACGTAACTCATATCCTGTTTAAGTATTTGAATCACATGATTAGATACGAAGACAAACTCGAAGACAAAGGATGAACGAAACCCTTTACAGTTGTCATGATAAAAAAAAGGTACCAGATTTAATTCCCAGATCAAAAGAATAAAGAATACCCTAATAATGATTGAGTAAATCGCAATATACAAAGATAACGATAAAAAATGGTCGTTAACCTACCTGGGTTATCCTTGTGACGCCCATTGATTACCCTTAATTTCTCCCTCAATTGCGACACCATTGAGCGAAATGAGTGATGTTGAAGAAGCAGAACTGCATTACAGATAGCGAGAAGAGAAGAAGTCTGATGATGGCCACCCTAATTTAATACGTTGAATTTTACTTCGACTCAGCCTTTTTTTTCTACAACTTATTCCTTCAATTGGGCCTCTCCAAATATGCTATATATATAAATAAAAAGGACCGAGGCCCTTTCCCAGTCTCAAAAGCCCATTGGGCCGGCCTTGCCAGTAGTGTGACATACAACATAACAACATTGCTGGTTTCCTGGATAAATATGTGTGTGTGCCTGTATAAAAGAATAAACAATTAAAATTACTATATAGTTTTTGTAATTATATCTAGCATGCTAATTATTAGTACAAAATATATAAATGTAGGAAGTATTTGGAAGAACTCAACCCAAATCATTTAGACGAGTTACTTTGCCACCTCTAAAATTTAGGCTACACAGTGTGGCTTCGGCAAAACCAAGTGACAAGGTATGGCATGGGGCTGCAAGGGAAGCGTCAACATTCCGTGTGGGTTCGGAAACAGTGGCATGCAGCAAGCTAGACCAAGGATGTGTTGCTCATGCCATTTGAAATGTAAATGTTGATGATCAAATTTGGACCGTTGGGGTAGGGGTTGGGGTTGGGTTTAAAAATTGGTTGTGGTATGTAAAGCAAATCCATTTCCTATCATTTGGCAAGTTGGGCTAGTTGAAACTAATGTGGATGACAGAGAGAGTTAAAGCATCGAAGGCAAACATACACTCCACCCTTACACTTGTGTTTCAATATATTTACATAATACCTACAATATACAAGGTAAATTCTTGAAGATCACTTAAAAAATGACAATGCTTCGAGAATCCTTGAACTCAACAAGATTTGGCTAAGTGAAGTGCAAGGTTCTCTAAATCACTTACATGATGTAACTGGCATATCCAAGGAGTAGTCTTAAAGTCATGAAAGTGAAGTGAAGTTCAGATCAGATCTTCTTTGTTAAAAAAACATGATGCTGGTTTCATTTTTCACTAGCAACCATAGTACCATCATGCAAGGCTATTAAGTTTGTCCCTTAATATCCCTTTTAATCAGCAAAACATATTCCATCTAAACTAGCAAAAACATATTCCATCCAAACTAACTATAACTATGTAAAACAAAATAAAAATAGTTTTTACCTTGAAACAGCAAATGTCATAAGCTCTTGGTCAAGTCTCCAATGAAAATCAGGGGCCCTTTGAAGAGTGGAGGCCCAAAGCAAGGACTTGACTTTACTCCCTCAAGAGTCGTCCCTGTATTCACAACGCATGTTGATAATGCATTTCCAAACGCTGCAGCAAGACCGTCCTACGTTCATATTTATGTAGTCTCATTGAGTCGCTGCTGATAGTTAAACAAACCTATTCCTATTTGTTAACTTCAACTCTTCAATTATCATTAGTCTTCTGGTTATGTGGAAAAGAGTAATAACCATACTATCAATATATAAACTCTTTACAAATATTCAAGTCATTCAACATTGAATTTCATGATCTTGTCAATCAAGTGAGGTAATCAATTTAATATGTTAAACTGTAATGATTTTAAAATGTTCAACATTAAAAGGCTCTTTTATTTACATAATAATATTAACATGTTAAATTCTTTAATTTTATGTTTTACTAATGTATGAAAATCAATTTGAAATAAAAGAATTTCATTCCCAATCCAAAAATACTGGAAAAAGCACACATATTATAAATAAAAATCTAAAAATTATCAGTAAAATAATCTTCTATAATTGTTCACAAATTAACGTGCAAGTAAAATAACATTTAACATTCAATTTTTTCAAAGTAGAATGTGAAATTAGATTTCGATTTACCTTATTCAAAAACGGCTGTTAGAAATTTGAACGAATTCGTTGTTACGTGTCTTATTTATTTTAGTTTTATTACTATTGTTAAGTCAAGGGATTAGGATGTTATTTTGGTTTAGTTTGGGGGTGTCTTGTGTAAGTTTCTTATCTATTTATTTGGGTTACGTATGGAATGAAAATCAAGCATAATTTGAGTCAAATATCTCTCTATCTCTTAATTTTTTTCTTCCCCAAGGTTTTAACCCTATCAAGGGTATCAGAGCCGTTCCGATCTCCGGTCGGAATTACTTTCGAGTACCATGACTAACACTCGCAATCAAGAAATTGACAGCACTCTCAAGGAACTTGGCAAGGTAATCTCAAATCTCCAAGAAACCCTAGCCACCATGTTGAAACAACAAGAACAGTCGATGAAACAACAAGAAGAGATCTTACGAGCACTCAAGGAGCATTCAAGCGGTGGCAGTTTTAGCGGCGGCAGAGGCGGCTTCAGCGGCGGTGGAGGCGGCCCTGATAAGGGCCTGTTTAGCGATGATTCGCGGACGGGTACTCGGCCTATGCGGGTCGGGAAGGTTGAGTTTCCTTGGTTTTCAGGTGAAGATGTGGAGGATGGGCTGCAACCCGAAGATGTCAAAATAACACCTCCGGTTAACGCTTCAAAACTTCCGTTGCTTCCAGATCCAACAGGAGTCCCTGGGCCACCAGCTTATAAACCAGCAACTATTAACGCGAAGCGCTTGTCAGGTGAGGAACTAGAGTTAAAAAAGTCAAAAGGAGAATGCTTTTGGTGCACTGAAAAGTTCGTTCCAGGACACAAGTGCAAAAAGAAACAACTTTTTGTGATTAACGTGGAAGGCGATAAGGAAACTGAACAAGACGACTATGGTTAAGGATTGAATTGAAGAGCTTACTTTTTGAGGGCAAAAAGTAGGTTAAGGGGGGAGTATTGTTACGTGTCTTATTTATTTTAGTTTTATTACTATTGTTAAGTCATGGGATTAGGATGTTATTTTGGTTTAGTTTGGGGGTGTCTTGTGTAAGTTTCTTATATATTTATTTGGGTTACGTATGGAATGAAAATCAAGCATAATTTGAGTCAAATATCTCTCTATCTCTTAGTTTTCTTCTTCCCCAAGGTTTTAACCCTATCATTCGTTGATTTCGTAACCTCGTCAAAGCAGATTGATCGGAAGTTTCGATCGAAAGAAGACTGATCGGAAGAGTAATCGGTAGTTTTGATTGAACTGGTTGTAGCCTACGTCTTCGTCGTGAATCTCCGTCGTAGATTGCTCATTAAATTGGTTGTAGGCTATGTTACTCCGCTGTGAATCTCCACCGTTATCTGCCCTAGGTTTATTTTAACAGAGGAGCGAACTTTTTAAAATATTTGGACAAAAATACCCCTGGTTCCCACTTTTTTGTTGTTCCCAAATGAACCCTCTCTCGTGATTGATGTATATATTGTACAAAGCATAGCGACCTGTTGGCAATGGAAAGGTTCGTGACGAGTCATGTCATTAAGCAGTTCGAAGGAGATTCTGAGGCCCTGTGCTCAGCAATCGCAATGTTCTTCTTCATACTCACCAAGTGCAAACCCTAGAAAGCCTCCGAAATCGTGTCTCTCTCAGCAACTATTACGCCTGGAACCCTTGCCGCTTCCTGGAAAACAATTGAAGCACCTTAAAGAAATAGAAGAAGAAGAAGAAGAAGAAGAAGACGCAAGCCCTAGGTTTGATCCCACTGGACCTTATGAACCATTGCTGCTTTCCACTTCCGTGCAGGTCAACCCTTCTTCTTTTCCTATTAATATTCTTGTCATCTTACAACACACACACACACACACACACACACACTCTCATTGCATCGCAGGTACCTGCCTCCATCAATTGCAGGCTTTTAAAACATCAAAGAGAAGGGGTCAAGTTTTTGTACAATTTATACAAGTCAAACTGCGGGGGTATTCTTGGTGATGACATGTCAGTACTTGTTAATTTACCTTTTACTAAATTCATCTATTGGATGGCCCTATTGATGAAATTGTAAATACAATTGATCAGGGGATTAGGGAAGACTATCCAAGCAATTGCATTTCTCTCTGCTGTATATGGAAAAGATGACACAACAACCCCCCCCTCCAAAGGCGAAAGGTCCCACGCTAATTATATGCCCATCCTCTGTAATTCAAAACTGGGAGTCCGAGTTCTCTAAGTGGTCAACATTCCACGTTGCTATTTACCATGGCACGAACCGCGATATAATTTTTGAGAAAATCCAATCTCATGGAGTTGAGATACTTATAACCAGTTTCGTCACATACAGGATTCATGAAAAGAATCTGTCACAGACGATAAATTGGGAGATTGTGATTGTTGACGAGGCTCACCGTTTGAAAAATGAAAAATCAAAGCTTTATGAAGCTTGTTTAGCCATTGAAACTCGAAATCGCTATGGTCTAACAGGAACCATAATGCAAAACAAAATTATGGAATTGTTTAACCTGTTTGACTGGGTTGTACCTGGAGGGTTGGGGAGCCGTGAACATTTTAGAGACTATTATGAAGAGCCATTGAAACATGGGCAGAGATCAAGTGCTCCGGAAAGATTTGTTGAGATTGCTCAGGAGAGGAAGCAGCATTTGGTGTCGGTTTTGCATAAATATCTGTTAAGAAGAACGAAAGAAGAGACAATTGGACATCTTATGATGGGTAAGGAAGACAATGTTGTATTTTGTGCAATGAGTGAGGTACAAAAGAGAGTGTATAGGAGGATGCTACAAGTACCAGACATCCAATGTCTGATTAATAAGGATGTTCCATGTAGCTGTGGAAGCCCTCTAAAGCAAGTGGAATGTTGTAAAAGAACAGTTCCAGATGGTGTTATCTGGCCCTATCTTCATAAGGATAATCCTGATGGTTGCGACTCCTGCCCCTTTTGTCTTGTTCTTCCTTGCCTCACAAAGCTCCAGCAGGCATGTTTCCTATCTATACTTTATTTCATTAAACAGATTTATAATTAAAGTAATTCAAGGAAATGGGAACAAAATGGTTACAATTCTGGTCCGTGTCAATTAAAAGTGTTGTATCTCTTTTTATTGTTGAATTGCGCAGATAAGCAATCATTTGGAGCTCATAAAACCAAATTCAAAAGATGATCCAGATAAACAAGAGAAGACATGGCTTTTGCATCACAAGTGTTTGGTAGTGATGTGGTGGGAGGGTACACACAAAACGAGAGTTTTATGGGGCTAAGTGACGTTGAGCATTGTGGGAAGATGAGAGCTTTGGAAAAGTTGATGTCATCTTGGATTTTGCATGATGATAAGATTCTTCTCTTTAGTTACTCCGTTAGGTAACTTTTAAAATGATTATTATCTAATATTTTAAATGAAGCATTATAGTTTGAAACATTTGGCATTGTTGTAGGATGCTGGATATACTTGAGAAGTTTCTAATTCGAAAAGGATATGATTTTTCAAGGCTTGATGGGTCTACCCCAACTGGCATGCGACAATCTCTTGTTGACAACTTTAATTCAAGTCCAAGCAAACAGGTAAAAGGAAAAATATAACTACCAGATATTGTTATAATACAATATAACCCGAATTGACCCACAAATATATGCGTCTTTTTGCAACAAATAGATATCCAACCTAAGCGTTCTGATTTCAGGTTTTCCTTATATCGACTCGTGCTGGTGGGCTGGGACTGAATCTTGTGAGCGCTAATCGTGTAGTTATATTTGACCCAAATTGGAATCCGGCTCACGATTTACAAGCACAGGACAGGTCATTTCGATTTGGACAGAAGCGTCATGTTGTGGTTTTCCGGCTTTTAGCAGCTGGTTCTCTTGAAGAACTTGTCTACTCTCGCCAGGTTTACAAACAACAGCTCTCAAATATTGCTGTTTCTGGAAAGCTTGAAAAACGTTATTTTGAGGGTGTCCAGGTATGTTAGACACGCACACATGTTGGTTTCTGAGATTAGGAAACTTTTGAGTAAATACCCTTTTGTTCCAGGATTGCAAGGAGTTCCAAGGGGAGCTTTTTGGGATCAGCAACTTGTTCCGTGATCTGTCTGATAAGCTTTTTACCAGCGAGATCATTCAGTCATATGACAGGCAAGGAACAACAACACATGAGCATGGACACGAAGGTGCTTCCGGTGAACAAGACATGATGTCAGATCTTGGGATGTGTTTTCTACCTCCACAAGCAAGGGACAAGAGCGAGCTTTTTAGTAGTAAGGAGAGCAACAAAAGAATTGCCCCACTCAACCAAGACTTGGGTGAGATCTTTCATCTTTGCTTTCCGAAATTCATGAATCGTTTTACTTGGCACAAAGTTCAATATAGGGCGTTTGATTCTTAAAAGATTGTTACTCCAACCCCCCCCCCCCCCCCCCCTCCTCTTGGTCTGGGCTTTAAAACAAACGTTGCAAGAACACTAATGAATGTATTAGATATAATAATCTTACTTTTATTTATGGTATAATATCCAGGTATCGTTTATGCTCGCCGTAACGAAGATATAATCAGCCACAAACGTGGGTGTGATGTTGATGTGATGCAAGAGGTACCGACTGGAATACATTCATGCTTGCCCCAACATGTGCCAAAGAAGAAACATGGTGAAAAGGCAAATGCGTCGTTGAGGAGAGCACATAAAATAAAGCAGTACAGACGCCTTGCCACTTTTATGGGCATGCAAGTTGTTGAGTTTAGTAAGTGGTTTTTATCTGCAAGTTTGGTTGAAAGAGAACAAGTATTGAGAAACTACAAAAGGCGAAGGGCTGTCGTCTGTTTGTAGTTCTCTTCGGTATGGATATGATATCATGGTATGTTCAGTGGATGTCGACAGTCTTGCTCATTTACTGTTATAATAGAAAGCACCATGCGTTGTGTTTTCTTTTAATTCTGCAAGTTTATTGAGTCAGGTAGCAAACCCTAGTGTATTCTTGTAAATGTTATGTTATTACATAGGATCACCCCATTTGATAAAAAAATGCAAGAATGCATGACCTCGGCTTTAAAAAAGATGCTTCAAGCGCATAATGTGTGCTGGTGATGCACTGATGCCCCACGATGCTGTGAATTAGCATGTGTCAGCACAAACTGTATATAGAACAGGAGATGTGAATACCCCCCCCCCCCCCCCCCCCCGGTCAAACTAAAATCTCTCTACTGCTGTATGACTGTATCGTTCACTTGAAGAACTGTTTCAGTAAATTTTCCCGAATAACTGCTGCAAAAAAAATTATATGCACTCTCGTGTGTTCACTCTTACGATATTCAAAATTTTTTCCTTTTTTTTTTATTTTTTCTTTTTTGTTATAACTTCCATTATGTTGCTCTATCACATATGACGTCTACCAGTCTCCACGTAACTTCCTAGATGAACTAGTGTCAGGTGGGAAAATCTCATTGACCGAGGAGGTTTACACAATTCCTTTATGAGTCAATGGACTGAAGAGATGGTTGTGTATTATAAGTGTACGTGTGTGTTGCAGTTTTTTTTTTTTTTTTTTTAAATAAACGGTCACGATATGTAACAAAACTTGCGATGGTTAGCAAAATGATCAGTTTTCCAACAGATAGTAGTTTAGATAAACAATAACTCATCGTTACCTCGATAAGGTTATTTGTTTTACAAATCTTTTTCTATAAATTCATTTTCGTGTAATTTAATCAACGAAAGGTTTCTTCTGAACTTGACAGTGATAAAGTTAGTATCGGTATGCAATGCTTAGAAACATTTGTCTGACATCTTGATAACTTTAGTATTGGCATATCACCAGGTCCTCCTGTAGTGATGAGGGATGCCTCAACGCATGTCATGTGCGAGATGGTTGGCATGGTCATGGTATATTGGTATGGTTCTTTCATACGAAGTACGAACACACCATCGATTCCAAGGTTTCAACGTACAATTAATCTTTTCTCGTTATTATGCTTCAACTTCCAAACTTTGTTGAAGACTAGCAATGATGTGATGTACTTCCCAAAGCTGACAAATTAGGGCTGAGGAGTTGTAATAACTAGAGATAGACAAAGGAGGAAAAATTACTTTTCAAACACACCATTCAACAACTATCAACAGTTTCTGGATATTATATATTGAACATCAAACAAGTAGTTTTAAACATCTTACATACTCAGGTTATAATAAACCAGTCCAGTCTTGAAGTGGGTTGGTTGAGTTTCAAAAACAAACGCTTTAGGAAGAGCACATTGATATTCTTTGCTTTGTGAGTGACTGCTTTAGCTGTTTTATCAAGTGAGGGTTGGAGCACATGTAGTCCTCAAATGACTTCCTTAAGTTTCCCAATATCTTCAAATGTTCCTCGTCATTATCATTGTTAAGCAAATCCGTGAAAAGCTTTTTCCAAAGATCCACTTTTTGGTATCTGTAACATAACCAAACCCAGGTTGGTGGTGGTTTCCTAACATTTAGCAAGTGTATAATAAATAAAAGAGTAAATTACGTCTTTGGCCCCTGTGGTTATATCACTTTTACTATATTAGCCCAAAATAAGAATTTTTAACAGATCTGCCCCCATGGTCTCTATAACTAACCATTTTGGCCCCTAAGTCTAACCAAACCCCCAACTCTGGTTAATTAATTGGCACATGATGTCTAAAAATGTAATCCCCCCCCCCCCCCCCCCCCTTTTTATGACTAAATAAAACAACCCTAGATTATTATTTTTTCACTTCATCTTCTTCCTTAATTCACAAATTTCGAATCTGATTATCAAAATTCAATAAACAAACTTCTTAAAACAAGAACAATAGAACAAGCATTCGGTTTTCAACAAGTTTTAACCTGAAATACGTTCGAAATGTCGAAAAGTTTGAAAATTTTCACCGATATAAATCGGAGTTTATCAAATCAGTCTGAAACTCAAATGAACGAATCCGAAACTGTAGACACTTTAATCAAAATTCAATGAATCAGTCCGAAAATGAAATCAACTTATTTAGTCAAAAGTTCATTGAATCAAACTGAAGATCAATTTTCACTCGAATGTTGATTCAGATCTGTTTTTTCACAGCTTCGAATCAAACAATCTAAACTTTAATTCAGAAACGAAGTCATCTATGATTAGGTAGATTATCAGTCGTTAACATCAAACGATTTAGATTGTTTCAAATCCAATTTTTATTCAAGAAATCTGTTTGTAAAACAATATAAACTGTCTAAAAGCACCGTAGACAACGAACACAGTTAAGAATGATCAGATTTTGATCTGTACATCACCAATCTTAACTGAAATCAGTTCAAAATCATCAGACGACACACCGAATTTAAACCGAAATCGATCGAAACAAACTGAAATTCTTAATCGACACTCCAAAAGACACTGAAACACGTTTGAAATGAACAAACTTTGATCCGAAAACAGACTGATTCAGTTTGAATTCAACAGAAATTCGATTCGAATTCACCGAAACTAATCGAAACTCGTCCGAATCGATTAGCAATCAAAGGGTGGAGGGGAAATTACCTTTTTAGACATCATGTGCAACTCATGTGACAAAGAAATTAACCAGAGTTGGGGTTTGGTTAGCTTTAGGGGCCAAAATGGTTAGTTATAAGGACCATGGGGGCAGATCCTACGTTGTCAAAAGCGCAAAAAGCGCGCGCCTAGGCGCAGCGAGGCCCACCTATAGCGCCTGGTGGCAGCCTAGGCGCAAAAATGGGTTTTTTTGAAAAAAACGGCCTGAGGCGCGCCAAGGCGTGGCAAAAAAGGGTCTGAGGCGCTGTGCACAAGCAGAAAAAAAAACAGAAACCGTGGGTGCGTATAAAAAACTGCCTCACGCGGGCCCGGGGTTTTCGGAGCTGCATTCGTGTCCGCATGTGTTCAACCAAATTCAAGCTCAGAAACTCATTTTTGCACCCCCCCTGCGCGCGGGTAGGACTTGTGGTAAAACATGTCATAAAGCTACAATAGAGTAGTAAAGACTTTACCTTATAAACAACCACTCACTTTGTCCCCACACCGATGTGGGACAAAGTATTTACCACCTTTTGAGACTTTTATTCACACACCCAAAACTTACAACATATAAGTCCTAAACTTTTGCTACTAACTATTAGCTCCATGATCTTAAATGGCATGTATAATAGTTTTTTTAATTATATATGTGGAATCTTATTTATTTTCAAAGCATAACATATTTTTTATATTTTTTTTCTCTATGTGCGCTTTTCTTAAAAAAGCCCACGCTTTTTTTGCGCCTTGCGCCTAGGCTCCGGGCGAGGCCGATGCGCCTCTCCTGCGCCTTGCGTCTTTGACAACATAGGGCAGATCTGTTAAAAATTCTTATTTTGGGCTAATATAGTAAAAGTGATATAACCACAGGGGCCAAAAACGTAATTTACTCTAAATAAAATACCGTTTGAAAGGTGATTTGGGTTGATACGAATAGCCACCGAGAGATGGTGTCTTGTCAATCTCCATATATGTATTATGAAGCATCAAATGAACAATAACACAAAGCCCATAAGTATCAACCTAGCAAAAAAAAAAAGTCAATGGAAATTAAGTCAATGTGGAACTCAAAATTAGCCAATGCTGTTAGTCAACACAGTGTTAAACCTGGTATTTCCATGGTTTATTCTCTTGCATTTGTACACAGCGGAAGCCCGATGTTCGACAATCTCCATTGAACTTTACATCCTTGGGAAATAGTTGCAGGTCTATTCCTCTACCCCAATCAACAAGACAGAGTCCCTGTTCACGCCAAGGACCACTGCGGGTCTCAAATCCATCTTCGCTTAGATCGCCACTGAAAAAACGTAACAGATTTTGATGCAGATGAAATTTGACAATAGTAGTATTCAAGAGCTTGGTTTGTTTACCTAGCATAGCGCATCAACAGATTATCAGGCTTAAAATCACCATGAATAATGCCATTACCATGCAAATTTTCAAGCATTGACAGCATCTCAATTGTGTAATGTATACACAAAACTTCATCCATGGAGACACCCGTACACACGTTGGTGTTTATGGCATCCTAACAAATGAGTGCAAATAATGTCAAGCAAAAACAAATACAAAATAAAAGAGAAACAAACATAATTCCTAAACTCACCAGGAGCGTCCCGTGTGCTAAAAAATCTGAAACAAGAATGCTGTAGTCTGAATAGAGGTGCAATCTATGAGCATATCCGAAGCATTTTCTCTGAGGACAAATAACTAGCACTTGCTTAGCCATGTTATAAATAAATATACACTTGACCCTTTACCCAATTTGCTATCTCCAATACTATAAAATAATCTGATAAGAACAGGAGTGTTTACTTCATTTTCGTGTATTCTCTTATCGAGTTGGCGATACATGTAGAACTCCCACGGGAACGGAGGCTTTTGTACCTGTCAGTGTCTTAAATGTTAGCAATCATTCCTCATACATTCTGGTTATGAAAGAAAAAAAACAGAGAAAATATCATGTATCAGTCACCTTCAAAGCAACGACTTCGTCTGCATTACCATTGATACACGCCTTGTATACTTGTGCAAACCCACCCTTACCAGCACAACCCTTGATCTGATACTTATTTCCACCTGTGATATATCAGAAAAATCTCATAACAAGAGGATAGAGTTGAAAGACATTCATTATAAGTGAAAGTAGCATTACCTATCTCAATAACTTTATTCCGAACTGACTTGTGCAAAGATGATAATGTCACCTTCCCAGAATAAGACTTACTACTTGCATGGTATCCCTGAGCATAATGTTAAAAACATGACATGAATAATAATAGAGTGCTTATAACACCAGAGAATGAAGGAAGACCAATGTCTCTTACTTGGTATTTTGCTAATTGAGCATTCATCTTTTGCAACAGATTTTTTATAATTGAGATGGACCACGGATTCACATATCCATTCTCATTCTCTCCATCCATCTAGAAAAGAAAAAAAAAAGAAGCATACGTGAGTAGTAGTCCAGTGTTTCTTACTAGTCATAATTACAGACCTTTGGAAGTGAACAGGCGCCTACTATTGTGTGCATTCTCTCAAGAAAACATTCATGTGCCTTCTTCAACCTCCCTATTGGTTCAGCATTCCTAAACCGGCAATTATATGACTATCAAAATCAAATCCCTTTGATATTTAGACAAGATAGAAGATAGTAAGGACCTTAAAATGCCTGATTGATACACTAAATGAGCCTCGCCCATCATCCCCATCGCTTCCAAGACCAATGCATAGGACTCGTATAGCAAAGCTTTATCCAAGCAAATTTGGAGTTGTTCGATTTCTGTGAAGACAGCCCTGTGGTCTGGACTAAAATCCATCTGCAAGCAAACATACATACATACATACATACATACATACATACATACATACATACATACATACATACATACATACATAAAACTAGGGATTTGAAAGTGAAATGTTGAGTTACATACATATATAAGCCAGATCTTGAGAAATCGGATATCTTTTCGATAATCTGAATGGTGCTTGAAGGTTTGGATACAATGAGATACAAGGTGGTATAGATGTTCCTCATTTTTGGATGAATCAAACTTGTCTAGGGCTGCTTTAATCGACCTATCAGAACCAAAATCGAATTTTATAATTTAAATAGTAATTTCATTGACATAAATCGGGAGAAGAGAGGGTTACCAGAGATGTGGTAGGGGAGGGTCATCCCCGGTGGAGACGATAGTGTTCGCTGCCATCTCCTTCTTCCGACTCCAAAGGGCCGGGAATTTTTGAATCAAAATGAAATGGGTGACATGACAACACAAATTAATTATTTGTTAAAAATGGCTCTAGTTTAAAAATATATATAAAATAAAAAAAACCCCAACTTTACCCTAAATATTAAAAAAATACAAATAAATATATTTAAATAATGGGTGCAGTTAATATTTATTAAAATTTAGCTTTAAAAATAAGATAAAAATCTTGCACACCCACCCCACCTATATTATTTCTCCGACAATTGCCTTGAATCACCTTCACCATTTCATCGTCTCTTCTAGGATTCTCATACAAAGAAAATTAGTGGGTGTTTGGGTTAGCTTATTTTGGAGCAACTTATAACTTATTGACTTATAAAAATAAGTTATTTTTGTGTGTGAAGAAGTTGTTTTGGAGAAGTTAGAAATTCTAACTTATGACTTATATAAGTTAATAAGTTGTTTTTTAGAAGGAATCCCAAACACCCCCTAATAATCTAAACCTATCATGTGAAAATTTAAAGAGAAAAAATAGTGTAGATAGTTCCTGAAATTTCTATAGTTCAATCTTTCTAAACTTACAACTATGTTCTTCACCTTTTACACATTCATTTCTTAGATATATCCTAACATGGATGGGGGTTAGTTTTTGTTTTAATTGCATGTGAATCAATTAAAATGCCCTTACTATTAAAATAAAAGAGTAACTGCAATTTCACCCCCTGGGGTTTTATGTGATTGGTACTCTGACCCCCTACTAGGAAAATTTTGTGTCTGACCCCCCAACGTTGTCGATTTCCCTCAACATTACCCCCTGGTCTTTGTGTCCGTTAGTTTGGAACGTTATCTTCAAACGGTCAAAGGGCAAATTGGTAATTTCACCCCTAATCATTACTTACATCCCTTTATCTTTCACATTTCCTCAATATGAAACCCTGAGTTAACCTAGTTCTTAAATCATCAATTTCTGTACATGGCGATCATGCACATTTGAACAATTACAAGCGAAATCCAAGTTGTTACCAGTATGGATCTTCGATTATGGAAGATTAGAGTTGAAGATCAGTATCTCGAACCAGACGAGATGTACCATAAGTGACATGCAAGCTCATAGGGTCTGATTTAGGTAAAAATTGAACCTTTTGTTGTGTTAATCTGATGTTGATGTTTGTTTACAGGTGACACTCAGAGACAATTTACAATAAAGGTACACCATGGAGGTAATTTTGTAGAAAACCCAAATGGGAATACTTACATGGAAAGATCAACTACATTGATCATGTAGATTTTCGTGTATTGACTACGGATGTTTTAGAGGAGATGATTAAGAAAATAGGCTACGATGATGGTATCTTTTTCTACATTCATTACAAGGAACCTTACATGTCTTTGGATTTTGGTCTTAGGACATTAAAATGTGATGTTGATTTAGAAGCTATGTTTGATCATGTGCGTCAAGGAGTCAACCTGATAGACATGTATGTTGAACACCGGAGGTCAACAATCTTGATGGAGTCCTATGAAGATCAAGCAGGGCCATGTAGAGAAATTGTTCCAACATCAGTTTTAGTACACAATGCAAATGAAAGTCAGAATGAAAACGAGGAAAAAGTGAAGATCAAAATGAAGTGGATGATGAAAGTGATCCTGATTATGAGTATGTTGAGGAAGATAATATGGTTTATGAAATAGAAGTCGATGTGCAGAGGTTCAGGGCTAATGTAGAATTTACTAGGGAAGAACTGGATGGTTCAAGCGATGGGGATCATGATAATGATAATGAGATAAATGTAGAAGGTCATCTTCCTGTAGACCTGGAGGACTTTGAAAGTGGGTCTGATGACAATACAACACTTAGAGATAAGGTTGCCAAGAAGATAAGGAGGAAAAGGAAGGCTGCTATCAAAGAGAGGGGTGCAGATGATGTACCCTTCTATTTTGGTCAGCTTATCGATGACAAGAGTAAGATAAACGAGATGGTCAAAAACTATGCTCTTAAGGCTAGGAAGGATGTTTTTATCCTTAAAAACGAATTGTTAAGGTATAGAGTACTGTGTTTTGGTAGTAATCCACCACTACTTGGTGTTGCAAAAAAAAAAAAGGAGATGAGGAGCAAAATAGTAAAATCAATAAGGTAGGGCAAAAATACAAGCACATTAAAAGGCATACAAAGCCCACCTGCCCTTGGGCAGTTCACATCTCAAGGAAGACGGCTAAGGAGAAGTGGTGTGTGAAGACAATTCATAATCATCATAACTGTTTGACAACCAGGGACGTATCATTATATACATTGAGTTCGATTGCCAGGGAGATCCAACCTATGATTGAAAGCAATCTAGAGATGCCAATTCAAGCAATTCAAAGTCAACTTCTTAGGAAGCATCAGCTAGAAATATCACTACATAAGGTGTTCAGAGCTAAGAGGATAGCAACTACCAGGATATTTGGTGATTACCAAGAGCAGTATGGTCTTCTAAGGTCGTACTATGATGAACTTCTCAAAGCCAACCCAGGTAGTACAATTAAGATAGATGTGGAGCCATGTGGGAACCCTAGTAGTCCTACAAGGCAGTTTCGCAGGATATATGTTTGTTTTGCATCTATGATGAGATGATTTAAGATGAATGGAAGACCACTGTTGGGTGTCGATGGGTGTTTTATGAAAGATCCTTTTCCTGGATAGATCTTGAGTGTTGTTGGTATAGATGGGAACAATAGCATATATCCAGTTTGTTATACTCTTGTTGAGGCAGAAACAACACAGTTGGAAATGGTTTTTGCAACTATTGAGAGATGACCTAGATTGCACAGTTGATTCATGTTTCACTTTCATCAGCGACAGACATAAGGTAATCCATTATTACATGTTAATTCCTGACTTTCTTTGTAAACTTTGCTTGAAAAATAAGACGGATATTTCCAATTTGTATGACAGGGTCTGATTCCAGCTATACTAGCAGTTTTTCCTAATGCTAAGCACAGGTTTTCTTTGAGGCACATTCATGAGAAGATGAAATTCAAGTGGCGTGGAGATGTTTACAAGAATTTGCTTTAGTCAGCAGGTAGGAAGACTGTGACACCTGGGTCACTGCGACCATCAAACAAATACCAAACCAATGAAATATTGTATTTCATACTTGGGATTTGTACAAATATGTGTATCATTTGCACATATCAATTCTTGTTCGATTTCAAACTCTATATCGTTTTCTGGAAGGTTATACGCGCACCGATGCGTAAATATAACCAGTTTAATACAACAAACACTCCGGAACAGTGACATAGGCTTAACATACCTTAAATAACCTTTACATAACTTAGAAATAAGCTTTGAGGTGTTCGGTGTGCTAAAATAAACTTTTGGGTCATTTAGGGACTAAAAGTGTCAAAAAGTGCACAAGTTTGCACTTTCGCGCATAACTTACGTTCTGAATACATCCGGACATCCAAAAATTTATGTAAGCGCTAAAACATTTTATTTTAGTGTTTGGCATAAGAAAAATCCATTCGTCGCGTAATTTGGATCGTTTTTCGCGCTTATGCTCATTCCGTCGTAATTAACCGAACAACGCAATTGTACGGCCAAACGAACCGACATCCGAGATATTTTTTAGCACATTTTAAGTTCCCTATACTTTAACTTCATTTTAGAGCTTTGAAATGGGGTTAACGGGCCTTAAACGTGTCGGAAATGGCTCAAATGCTTGACAGGGACCAAAACTGCCAAAAAATCAAAGTTTCTGGTCTGCAAGGTCCTTACGGACCTCAACATTGTGAGTGTTGAGGTCCGTAAGCAGTCCCCAGACAGTAGAAACTTGCAGAAACATTGCATCTGGTCCCTTTCACTTGTGCACATGGTATTGGGCAATACCAGGGGCTCAAATGGTTTTCAAAAACCAGGGTCTTGAGGTGGAGGGTTGAGATTTGATCATGGTTTCCAAGAAACGATCTTAACGGCTCTCCGAAAACTATAAATACCCCCCCCCCCATGCCATTGCAAAACCCACTTGATTCTTGAGAGTTCTCTAAGTGGTTGTGACATTTCACTTCCTACCTGAGAATACTTGAGAAATCAAAGCTTTCGGGGACCCTTTGTAAGTATTCCTTCGTTCTTTTATTGCTTTTCGAGTCCGAAAGTCAAACTTTGTTTGACTTTCTGCATTGACCAGTTTATGGTCAATGCGAAGTTCGTTTGAACTTCGCAACGTGATTGTAATCACGATGGTTATAGTCCCTTGTGACTATGCCTACTGATTACCACGTTGTCTAGGGTCTTAAGGGTAAGCGATCTAATAAATCGCTTATACCTTCGAACCCGACCCATTTGGTCGATCATTAGGATCCGACCAAATACTTTAGGTGACCATAGTGTATAGGGAATAACCTTCCAAGGTTATACCTTATGGTCGCTTCGTTTAAGTAGTTGTATGATAGGTAGTTTATATGCCTTAGGTAAATTACCAAAATACCCCTTTGATGCCAGAATTCATTATAAACATATGTGACATAACTTTTGACATACAAACTGATTTGATAACAATATTAGACATGTTAAGGCATATTTTACTTGTCATAGGACTAGTTAGGCGTTCCGAACGCGTTTCACGCGAACGACGCGTTAAAGTAGCATAAGCTACCTAAACGGGTCGTAATGGGTCGAAAGCACTTAGGTTAGGTTTCATTTAGAATGTAGGCTTTGTTGAACCATACTACATGAGTTTTCATACTCATTTGGTTTACGAACCCTCATTCTATCCGATCCTCCAGTTTAAGTCCGGTTTATTAACATAGTTACCTATATTAGGTGCCGTTTGATTCCGTGATCTCTAGCATTGCTTGGTGGTTATCTTAGGACTTCTGAGCAATCTCAAGTGAGTACATAGAACCCCCTCTTTTTACATGTTTTCAAGGTGTTTATGTGAGTACATAGACCCCTCTTTTACTGTTTTCAAACTGTTTTGGGGTGGAACACATGTGCCTACTTGTTACTTTCATGCTTTCCTGTTTTCACATCATATACTTGCTATGTTCATTAGTACACTTATAGTACATGATTTCATTGTGTTTTTACTATGTATGTCCTTTGTTGCATACTTAGTACATTGTTTTACTTTACATTTTATGCTATGTATGCCCATTGTGTGCGTACTTAGTACATTATTTTACATTACATTCTATGCTATGTATGTCCATTTTGTGCATACTTAGTACATTTATTATTCATCACATGCTTACATTTTGATATGACATTTGGTTTGTTTAAATGGGACAATGTACATTCATTAACACCGATCATGCCGCTCGGTAGTAGGTAGTGGTACCATAGGACTTGACAAATCCCATTCCTGAAATCTCGGGTTTGTTTGGACGTAAGGAATGACCGAATCCGAATACATTTTTTGATAACCTTTACTAAAAGGGTTATCCGACTGTCGCAAGGCTTGGATGTATGAATTTTCACAATACCGCATAGATGTTTGTATCAGTAAAGCATGCATTATTCTACAAAGCATAACTTTTGATTTATTCAAATACTTTGTTTTGTACATTTTTACTTGTGGTTTAAGTAGACTCATTTTACTTACCATACATAACTTTTGACTATACATAAACATTTATACATTGATGGTTTTTACATAAACATTTGACATTTGACTATACATAAACATTCTTACATTGATGGTTGGTTTTGGTAAGTGATTTAAGTAACGAGACGTGTGTAGTATGATACAAGCATGGTGGATATGCCGCTGGTACTTCCTATATATAAGTGCTTGTATTATATTACATGTTGGAGCGTTATTTAAATCATTTCAATTTGGACTTATACATTTTACACAAATGACATATTTTTCACAAGACATTGTTTTACAAAACAACTTATTTTATACAAACTCATTTTACTTGGTTATTCATTTAACCTTGCATTATTCTTTTATACATATATATCGTTTGGTTTATTTATCACTTTTCAAATGATTTACAAGACAAAACAATTTACAAGGTTCATGACTAAACATTTTCTTAAACAATAAGTCATGAATCCTATTTTCATAAAACCTATGTATCTCACAAGCATTTTTATGCTGACGTACCTATTTTCACATGTGTTTCAGGAACTGATGCATAGGATTGATCAAGATATGTGACAACTCGTATTTCTGAACTTATCTATGTGCTTGATGTAACGAATGTGAACTTAGTGTAATTAATTGATATGTTGATTTAATGAGATGATATGTGTTATATGTTATGTGAGTGTATGTATTATGTTATGTATCATGTGAACGCACAACGCAACCCGATCGCACAAGCCCATTCAGGCTACACTCTTGCATTCGGATCTATTGGGCAGCCCAAGTGGGGGTTCGGCCCACTCTCTTTTATGCGCATAACACTTAGGAGATAGGGTTACTCCTCACAACTTGCAAAATACAACACACACAAACCCTACGATCTCTCTATCTTCTCTCAAAGCCGACGCCAAACATCATTCTATTCTCATCGAAGCTCTTGAATTCGGAACACTCTCATCTTATCTCAATCGGTTAGTGATTCATGACTTGTGGTTTGTAATTGATGATATGATTTCATGACTTGATTAAACGCTAGGGATTTTGTGTACGATGAACAATAATGTTTATATGTGATGTTCATGTGAATATGTGGGAAAAATCAATATTGTATATGATTGCAAGCATGTTATCTGATTATATCGATCCAATGATGTTGTAGAATAATGATTTGTTAATAGTGGATAACTTTGATTTAAAGAGATTGTCGGCCATGTGTGTGTGGTTGTAGTGTTGATAAAATCCAAGCATGTGCATAGTAAATGTGTGTTGTCAGAATAGTCAAAGTTATCATGTGATGAGAATTGATTGATGTCTTGATTATACGCATGAACCGAGTGACGTTGATAATATGTATGATTAGGTAATGAATGATTGTTCGATGTGTCCGCATGATTTATCTAAATCTGTCTAATATTGTGAGATTAGTATTGGTTGGGAGTAGGGATTTTGTGCGGTGATGTTTAAACAAATTGGATTAGGGTTCATAGGTATTAGTGGGGATTACATGTTTGATCGATTTAATTGCATAATTTGAAATTGATAGTTGTTGATTGATTATCTACATGTATGGAAACTGTTAAATTGGGTCAAACGAATTGATTAGAAGCTAGTAAATGATTGCATGAAATTAGGAAATCATAACTAATCACACAAGTTCCTTAATCGCACAAGGCAAATTCAGTCGCACAAGTGAGGGAGTCGCACAAGATCAGTTATCTGTTTAATATTTTGGGCTGCATATATATCTGTTGGGCCGTGGATTTGTTGGGCTGGGTAACAAAGATGACCTAATCACACAAGAGATCCCTAGTCACACAAGGCTGTTGGATCGCACAAGTTGTCATGTCGTCTAACTGTTGGGCCAGACTTACATATTGGGCTGGATCGCACAAGACATGTATTCCGGATCGCACAAGACATGTTAATTGGACCGTGTTCATGTTTACCGTTTTGTTGGGTTCTTGATATTGGGCCGGGTTTTATTGGGCTTCAACGGGTGAATCGCACAAGGTTATTAGACTTGTGCGAGCCCAATCTATTAAATCGTACAAGTGATTGTATGTTATGAGGTTGACTGCTAATGTGTTATACGTGCTTGCCATGATCAATGCGTGTTAATAACATGTTCGACTATGTGTAATCACACGTGCTTTACTTGAACCTAAACCTGACATGTATGATAACCATGTTAGGACGTGGTTGACCACTAGCATCTAGACTTGACCTTTCTATGTATCTGCCGAGCAAACCAAGGTGAGTTCACACTTCTTTACAAAGCATGGGATTCCCAGGGGTTGGGAATGGGTTAAGGAATATAGATTCCTCGTCCTGTTGAGACGTAATCAGGAACATAGATTCCTCGTCCTGTTGAGACGTATTCAGGAACGTAGATTCCTCGTCCTGTATGAGACGGATTTAACTATACTAGACTAGAACTCTATCAACGAAGTCCCTCCTTTTATATCGACTTAATCGCCGAGGCCAATGGCGAACGGGTCATTAGTTAAATAGCGCTATTAGGTTTAACAAACCTCACACCGTGCCGCAGAGGACGGGCGTGGACTAATGGACTATGGCACGTCAGTGATGATAGACACAGACGTTAGGGCACTTAAACATGACGAACGTTAGTAGTCGATATGGTAACGAGTCTGGTGAATTAAACATGGGGTAGCCCCCACGGCCATAGAGCCGGGCTGGAATAGCCAACGTAAGAACGGGTAACTAATAAACGTTTTTCGAACTATGGGGTAACCCCCACGGCTGGATAGCTGGTAAAGAGCAAACTGAGTTTTCGGAACAACTATAAACTGGACAACCAAACGTGAACTCACTCGACATTGTTGTTGACTCGTTACTACATGCTTTGCAGGTCAATAGGTACTTAGTTGGAGCTTGCATGGGGAGTGTCGTTGTGGGACATGGACAGCTGTGTGCCATGTTAAACCTTTGGATATTTAAACTTATGTTTTGGTTTTAAACGTTATGCTTCCGCTCATAACTTAAACTATGTTTGTCTTGGACACTAATTGTGTTGGTTGGACTTTTACAATTAATTACTTGCTTGTTCAATATGATTAGTGGTTTGATCCTGGTCAGTCACGCCTCCAAGCGGTGATACTCCGTGTGTGGATTTTGGGGGTGTGACAAGATACACTTAGGCGGACTTGGGCTTTAGTGACAATAAAAGATGCAAGACTAGTTAATTATGTTATACTGCTTTGTTTGTTAAGACATTGTAACTCTTTTGGATCAATAAAACGATATTTCAATTTCCATGTGTTATGAAACAATGATTCTGTTACAACACTCCTCGACGTTTTCCGCCACGTTTTGTTGTTCTACGTGGTCGGGGTGTGACAAAGACCTCCTGTCCCCTTTGTGAAAAAGAAAGATGGATCTTTTCGTATGTGTATCGATTATCGTGAGCTTAACAAGCTTACCATCAAGAATCGATATCCCCTACCACAAATCGATGATCTCTTTGATCAGTTGCAAGGTGCTACCTATTTTTCCAAGATCGATCTGCGTTCTAGGTATCATCAACTTCGTGTACTCGAAGAAGATATTCCCAAAACTGCTTTCCGCACGAGATATGGGCACTACGAGTTCACCGTCATGCCTTTTGGTTTGACGAATGCCCATTCCCAAAACTGCTTTCCGCATGAGATATGGGCACTACGAGTTCACCGTCATGCCTTTTGGTTTGACGAATGCCCCAGCTATCTTCATGGACTTAATGAATAGAGTCTATAAACCTTATTTAGACAAGTTCATCATTATGTTCATCGAGGATATTCTTATCTATTCGAAGTCTCGAGCCGATCACGAGCAACACCTTCGTTTGACATTGGAACTCCTGAAGAAGGAACAACTTTTTGCTAAATTCTCCAAGTGTGAATTCTGGCTCAAGGAAGTTCAATTTTTGGGACATATTGTCAACGAGCAGGGTATTCATGTGGATCCATCCAAAATTTCTGCAATTAGGGATTGGAATACACCTACGACACCCACAGAAGTTCATTCTTTTCTCGGACTTGCTGGGTATTATCGTCGTTTCATTTCGAACTTCTCGAAGATCGCGGTTCCACTCACTGCTTTGACTCAGAAGAATAAGCCTTTTGAGTGAGAACCTAAACAAGAAGAAACGTTCCAAACGCTGAAACAGAAGCTATGTGATGCTCCTGTTTTATCTTTGCCCGATGGAAATGATGATTTCGTTGTCTATTGTGACGCGTCGAATCTAGGACTTGGTTGTGTTCTTATGCAACGAGGTAAAGTCATAGCTTATGCGTCAAGACAACTGAAAGTTCACGAGAAGAACTACACCACTCATGATCTTGAGTTAGGTGCTGTGGTTTTTGCACTCAAAATCTGGAGACACTATCTTTATGGCACGAAGTGTGTGGTTTTCACAGACCACAAAAGTCTCCAACACATTCTCAATCAGAAAGAGCTGAACATGAGGCAACGACGTTGGGTTGAACTCTTGAGTGATTATGATTGCGAGATTCGCTACCATCCTGGTAAGGCGAATGTCGTAGCCGATGCGCTTAGTCGAAAGGAGCGAGTCAAGCTTCATTCTGTTCGAACTCTATCTGATATTCAATCTCGTGTTCTTCAAGCTCAGCAATCTTGTGTTTCACAAAATTTGATGGGTAAGGAATTACCACGTCAACTTGAGCTTAAACTTGAAGCGAAAGACGATGGGTTACTCTACTTCAAGGATCGTTTGTGGATTCCGAAATAAGACGATCTTCGCACTTTAGTGATGGACGAATCTCATAAGTCTCGATATTCTATCCATCCTGGTGCTGATAAAATGTACAAGGATCTTCGTACTCAGTATTGGTGGCCTGGTATGAAGAAGGATATAACCTTGTATGTATCGAAATGCCTAACTTGTCTCAAAGTCAAGGCTGAACATCAACGACCATCTGGTTTGCTTGTACAACCAGAGACACCGGTATGGAAGTGGGAGAACATTGTTATGGATCTCATCACTAAGTTACCGCGTACATCTAGAGGTCACGATGCTATTTGGGTTGTCATCGACCGATTAATGAAGTCAGCTCATTTTATTCCGATTCGCGAGGATCTATCTGCTGATAAACTTGCAAAGATTTATGTTGATGAGATTGTATCTCGACATGGTATTCCTTTGGATATCATATCCGATCATGATGCCTGATTTTCATCTCATTTATAGAAGACCATGCAATCTGCTATGGGAACCCAACTAAATCTAAGCACTGCTTATCATCCCCAAACAGATGGACAATCTGAGAGGACGATTCAAACTTTAGAGGATATGCTTAGAGCATGCATGATAGACTTTGGTGGTAATTGGGACTCGCATCTGCCATTGATCGAGTTCTCTTACAACAATAGTTATCATGCTAGCATCAATATGGCACCATTCGAAGCTCTCTACGGTTGAAAATGTTGTTCACCTGTCTGTTGGAATGAGATCGGTGAAGCTCAGCTTACTGGACCTGAGCTCATTCTGGAAATGACAGACAAAATCAAGAAAATTCGCGATAATCTTGTGACAGCTAGAAGCCGTCAAAAGAGTTATGCGGATATGCGACGCAAGCCCTTAGAATTTCAAGTCGGAGACCATGTTCTACTCAAGGTGTCACCTTGGAAGGGAGTGGTGAGATTTGGAAAGAAAGGAAAACTTGCATCGAGATATGTTTGACCATTTAAGATTGTTGAAAGAGCTGGAAAGGTTGCCTATCGAATAGAGCTACCTCCAGAACTTGGAAATATTAATCCGACTTTCCATGTGTCCAATTTGCGAAAGTTTTTAGCCGATACTGATCTTCACATTCCACTCTACGAGATTCAAGTTGATGAACCGATGCATTTTGTCGAGAAACCTGTGGAGATAGTGGACCGTGCAGTTAAACAGTTGAAGAACAAACGGATTCGATTGGTCAAGGTTCGCTGGGAATCCAAACGTGGCCCAGAGTTTACTTGGGAACGTGAGGACCAAATGAAGGCGAAATATCCGCAATTGTTCTCACAAGTTTCCTCTAGTTAAAATTTCAGGACGAAATTTCCTAAAGTAGGGGAGACTGTGACAACTGTGCTCTGTAATCGATGTACAATGTAAAACAATGTCAATCATTAATAAAACAATATTTTTTGGTGTTATTATGTGTGTATTTGTGTTTGATGATTTTACGATTTGATTCGAGTCCAATTTCAAGCTTTAAATCGTTTGGAAAGTTATACGCAAACTGGTGTGTAAATGTAATCAGTTTAACGCGACAAACACTTCGGAATAGTGAAATAGGCTTAACATACCGTAAATAACCTTTACATAACTTAGAAATAAGTTTTGGATGGTTTGGTGTGTTGAAATCAAGTTTATTCGATCGCAGGGACTATTTGTGTCAAACTACGAAACTATACCGATTTGTATAGTAACGAACATTCCAGAACTTGATCATAAGTTAAACATACCATAAATATCCTTTACATAGCTTATAAATAGGCTTTGAGGGGTTCGGTATGCTAAAATAAACTTATTTGATCCATAGGGACTAAAAGCGTCAAAAAGTGCATAAGTTTGCATTTTCGCGCATATCTTACGTTCTGAATATATCCGGACACCCAAAAATTTAGACAAAATTGCAGAAAACAACCTTTATGTATACCCCAAACTGCACTTTATACCTTTCACTATGAAATCCGCCAAAACCAACCTTTACGTTCATGTTTTGTTACACATCACAACCTTTACACCAAACCTAGTAAAAAAAGTCAGTTGAGTTGCCCCATGTGCGATGCATGTGAGGGCATATATGTCTTTTCCTTTGACCCCTTTTACAATGAATATTATATTTAAACCTTTTTATTTATTTCCTTCAACAAACCCCCACCTCTCTCTCTCTCTCTCTCTCCAGAATCTAAAAACCCCATATCTCCTTCTTCCTTCTCCACCCACCACCACCACCCACCCTACACACATTACAGTCGCCGTCACTACACACCACCATTACCGGCACCCTATCCAATTTGCAACATGACTGTCGTCTCCACACCAACCTCCGACAATTTGCATCCCCCATTTTTGGTTTAACAGATAACCCCTTTTTACCGTATTCGGATAGTTCATCCCACCAAGGTATAGCACTAATGTTACCCTTTGCGGAAGGGAACACCATCTCACCCCCCTTCTTCAACATCCGATCTGTAAATGTTTAAGGTCATCAGAAAATACCATAAAAATCCATGAGACACAAAAGCTCAAAACAAAGTAAAGATATCGCTTACATGTACATCAGAATGGTAGCCATCCGTTGACCGCCATTCCTCGTGTTATATTCATCGAGAAAGTAGTCATAGTGAGAATCATATTTCTGACCAACTTCATAGTGGAGAACTTGAAGTCCTTCACCATGTTCTGAACAAAAGTTGAAACCAATTAATGTTTATGTAAGAATTAAGATCATGTGCTTGTGTGCAATTAAGTTTCTTTGACAATGCTTGAATGCTTCCAAAAAATCCATACCTACAGGGAAGAAAGTGAACTCGCACATGGGGCAATTAAGTTTCTTTAAATATAATATTCATTGTAAAAGGGGTCAAAGGAAAAGACATATATGCCCTCACATGCATCGCACATGGGGCAACTTAACTGACTTTTTTTACTAGGTTTGGTGTAAAGGTTGTGATGTGTAACAAAACATGAACGTAAAGGTTTGTTTTGGCGGATTTCATAGTGAAAGGTATAAAGTGCAGTTTGGAGTATACATAAAGGTTGTTTTCTGCAATTTTGCCAAAAATTTATGTAATCATTAAAATATTTTATTTTAGTGATTGGCACGCAAAAACTCCATTCGTCGCGCAATTTGGACCGTACACGCGTTCGTTACGACTTCCGTCGTAATTAACTGAACAACGCAACCGTACGACCAAACGAACCGACATCTGAGATTTTTTTGAGCATATTTTAAGTTCCCTATACTTTAACTTCATTTTAGAGCCTTGAAATGGGGTTAACGGGGCTTAAACGTGTCAAAAATGCATCAAAAACCAAGTTTCTAGGCTGCAGGGACCAAAAGTGTAATTCTGTCAAAGATACCAGGCGGGGCGCGTAAGCCTGCTCTGTATCTTATGCGGGGTACGACAGCAGCCCAGCACAGAAACATTGTATCTGGTCATCCAGCTTGTTTTTGATGGTTTTAAACACTGATTTGGGATATCATCTGCTGAATTTTGATGGTTTATCATGTCCCATGGTATATTAAAACCATTTGCTCACTTGGATGGTCAAGATTGATCCCTCTTTAGCAAGAAATGATCCTAACGGTTTACCGAAAACTATAAATACCCAAGCCCTCATTCCATTTTCTGCACCCTTGATCTGATTAATGCTCTAAGTTGAAGCATTTGCTTCATACCTGAGTGTTATAGATCAAGTTCTCCCTAGCTTAGACCCTTTGTAAGCTTCTTTCGTGCTTTTAATTCTTTTCGAGCGTGAAAGTCAAACAGTGTTTGACTTTCTGCTTTGACCAGTTTTTGGTCAACACAAAGTTCTTTTGAACTTTGCAACGTGAGTGTAATCACGATGGTTATAGTCCCTTGTGACTATACCTACTGATACCACGTTGACTAGGCATAATGACGAGTCGTAGTTTCGGTCAAAATGCGTATTTATGCGCATTTTGCAACCAAACTACTCTTGGGTATCAAAACACTTTGTTTTGATATCAAAACCTGTTTTCTAACTTAGTTAAACATGTTCCAAAATGTTTAGCTCGTCACTTTTAGTTTAGTGCTTGTTTAGAGTCGTAAGTCAAGCGGTCTAAACCACCGCTTAGACTTTCGAACTCGACCCGTTTGGTCGATCATTAGGATCCGACCAAGCATGTTTAGTGACCATAGTTGCATAGGGAATAACCTTCCAAGGTTATACCTTATGGTCACGTAGTTTAAGTAGTTGTATGATAGGTAGCTTATATGCCTTAGGTAAATGACCAAAATGCCCTTTTCATGCATAATTGGATTTTAAGCATATGTAACTTAAACTTTTGTCACTTAACTAATTATGCAACATAATTAAACATGTTTAGGCATATAATACTTGTCATAGGACTAGTTAGACGTCTCGAACGCGCTTTTGCGTGAACGACGCGTTAAAGTAGCGTAAGCTACCTTAATGGGTCGTAACGGGTCGAAAGCACTTAGGTTAGGTTCCGATCTAGAATATAGGCTTTGTTAAACCATATTACATGAGTTCCAGTACTCATTTGGTTTACAAGACCTCATTCTATCCGATCTTCCGATATAGGTGTCGATTTATTTACTAGTGATTCGATTACTAGGTGCTGCTTGAGTTTCCTTCATTTTCCTGAGCTTGTTGAGTTCTTTATATTGAGGATACTTTGCACTTCGATGTGAGTACATAGTCCCCTCTTTTTACATGTTTTGTGGTAACTATGTGAGTACATAGTTCCCCTATTTTACTGTTTTTGATTGTTTTGGGGTGATTCATATGTATTAAAACGATTTCGATATTTTAACGATGGTTTCAAAAACGATTAACATGGTTTATATTAAACTAATAATGATTTCGATAATGTGAACAAACTTGTTGGACGTATTTACATAACGAATAACATTCATTAGCATTGATCAAGCCGACAAGTATTAGGTTATGGTACCATAGGATCTGATAAATCCCGTTATCTGACTACACCCATGGTTATGTGTGGGGGTTATGTAGGTAACGACCGAATATGTGATTGTTAACCTACCATTTGGTGGTTTGTTAATGCGAGTTTCGAGATAGTCGAGTTGCGAAGGTTTGAATGTTATTAGCGAGGCGACCAAAAGTAGTTTCACAATTAAAACGAAAACGATTTTGGGACGAGTTAAACGATTTGAAACGATTTGAACAAGTTAAACGATTTTAACAAACGATTGGTTTTGGGTTGTGATTAGATAATGGGATGGGTTTAACATGATAAAAGCATGGTAGATACGCCGCTGGTACATCTTATATATAAGTGCTTTTATCATATTATATTCCGTTGCATTATTTAGTTCACTTGGGAAACGATTTTTGAAACGATGTCACACAACGATGTTTTCTAAATGATATAAACCATACGAGTTTTATTAACGAGTTTTTATGAGATGTTTTACGATTTGGTTTACTAAAACAAATGTTTTGGGGTTAAGAATCATGGCTGCGAGATTTTATAAACTATAACCAACTTGATTTGAGTTGGTTAATCATGTTGCAATATTATATACTTTTCAAAACAAGGTTTTCGAGGTATTGCAATATGTAAACGAGCCATGAATCCGACACTCTCATAAAACCTATGTTCTCGCCAGCATTTCTTTGCTGACTTTGTTTTTACATATGTTTCAGGTGGTGATTGAATGATGTTGATTGCTAGGATGCATGATTCACATAGGATCTGGATGAGGCCTTAGTGACATAATAACAATGATAGACGATATGTAACTTGTTTGTTTGGTTTTAAGACAATGTAAATTATCTAATGAATCAATAAAACGAAACTTTTGTATCCATGGTTGTGAAACAATAATTCTGTTACAACACTCCCCGACGTTTCCGCCGCGGTTTCGTTGTTGTGACGCGGTTGGGGTGTGACAGAAGAGTTTGGTATCAGAGCCAATGGTTATAGGGAATTAGGTTATTAGTAATGCTTTGACCTAGACTATAACTTTCTAGGACCCCAACGCGAGTACACTTGCGTTTAGATTTTAAAACAACACTGTCACCTATCCTTAGGTGATAACCACAATGTGAACACAATAACAAATCCGCTTCGAAAATTAATAATCTATTCTTGGATGATTGATTACTAGGTTTTGAACCCTCTTAGTTTTCAAAATCTCGTCAAAGTTTGGGTCTAAATAATGTGAACACGTGCAAACTGGAAGGGTGAATGCTTGTACCCTGAGTTTTCTGTCTAAGGCTAGAGTGTTCGTACAAATCCGCAGTATCGGACCAGTCACTCTTACTTGGGAACTCTTGGGGTGAGTGTTCACTTATAGGCGAGCATGTCTTCAGTGATACATTATATTAACCCATTTACTTTGATTAGTCACTGCGTGTCGTTTGTTTGTTCGAGGTAACAAACGAATGATCGCCTTCCTTGTGTTTTGTCGATGTTTTCAATACCTCTTTTGTTTCTCCAATTGAAGACCTCACTCGTTTCTCATGTTTCCTTGTTCTTTTTAGACAATGCCACCTCGAAGAGATGCACAACCTCTAACCAACGAAGAAGTCGCAGCCCTTCTCTCTCAGTAAATGGCTGCTGTACTTCCGAACATAGTAACCCAGATCCATCAATTATACGACAACAATAACAACAATAATGTTCAGTGTAGTTTCAAGAATTTCAATTTGGCTAAACCGTTGAAGTTTTCTGGGTCTCAAGGAGCAACCGCGCTCTTGCAATGGTTCGAAAGTTTGGAGAGCACATTCAGACATGTGCAATGTTCGAATGAGCGTAAGGTTGAATTTGCATCCAGTGTGTTCGAGAAGCGTGCTCTTACATGGTGGAACGGTGTGATGCGTGATAGGGGTGCCGATGTGGCGATGGCACAAATGTGGGAAGAGCATCGAGCTCTCATGATGAGAGAGTTCTATCCCCGTCACGAGATTCGAGCTTTGGAACGAGAATTCGACGATTTGAAACAAGATGTGGGAGAACATCATGCGTATACGGATCGTTATGAGGAGCTCAGTTTGTTGTGTCCTACGATGGTTACCCCGTTGGAGAAAGCAATAGAGAGGTATATCTATGGTTTACCCGATTCTGTGCAAGACATTGTGATTGGTAGTAATCCTACTACTGTTCGTCAAGCGATTGAATTGGCTGCTACTCTGACCGAGTCTCATGTCAGAAAAGGGAAACTGACCCATTAGGGTGACAAGAAGAAGTCAGCTAATTCTGCACAAGAAAAGGGTAAGGGTAAGAAGCAGGGTGAGTCTTCTAAAAAGTCCAGGAAGCGCAAGGCTTCCCAGAACTTTGCAGTCACTGCATAGAACCCTCAGAACCCACCGGCACTACCTTTCGCGAAGAAGCAATATGCTGGTACTGCACCTCACTGTGCTCGATGCAACGGTCATCATGTTGCCCAACAGGCCTGTAAGCAGTGAACTACGTGTGGTAAACTTGGGCATCTAGCCAACATTTTTCGTTTAGGCCAGAATCAAGCTGCTCAGGTTCTAGCACAAGCTCAGGGGAATGCTGCAAGATTCCTACCTGGTTCGTGTTATAATTGCGGAGAGATGGGTCATTTCCGCAACAACTGCCTGAGGTTAGTGAACGCGAATGCAAATGCAAACGCGAATGTGAATCCTGCTGGTGGACGAGCATTCAATCTGAATGCAAACGAGGCACGAGCTGACAACGAGGTTGTTAATGGTACGTTCCTTGTTAACAATCAACTTGCATCTATTCTTTTCGATTCTGGTGCCGATAGGAGTTTTGTTTCATTGTCATTTGAGCCTTTACTTGCGATACCTAGAACTAAACTGAGGAAACCCTTATCTCTCGAAGTTGCTACTGGTAAACCTCTTGTACTCGATTATGTTATTCGTGGTTGTCAATTGAACCTCGATAACTATCTTTTTCCCATTGACCTCACACCAATGCAACTTGGGAGTTTCGATATTATCGTGGGGATGGATTGGTTAACCAAACATCATGCTGAGGTGGTTTGTTTCGACAAGATCGTTCGTATTCCTCTTTCGTCTGGTGATGTCCTAGAGGTTCGTGGCGAGAAACTATCTGTTGGTTTGAAACTCATGTCGTGTACGAAAGCCCGAAGTTATTTACGAAAGGGATATGTTGCCTTCCTGGCACATGTCACCGAGGAGAAAGGCAAGAGCAAGAGTATTCAGGATATTCTGATTGTTTGGGATTACCCAGAGGTGTTTCCTGATGAGCTGCCTGGTTTGCCTCTAGTTCGTCAAGTCGAGTTTCATATTGATCTTGTACCCAATGCCATCCCGATTGCAAAAGCACCTTATCGTCTTGCACCGTCTGAGATGCAAGAGTTATCGAAACAGCTTCAAGAGTTATTTGATAAAGGATTCATCCGTCCGAGTTATTCACCTTGGGATGCTCCTGTCCTCTTTGTGAAAAAGAAAGATGGATATTTTCGTATGTGTATCGATTATCGTGAGCTTAACAAGCTTACCGTCAAGAATCGATATCCCCTACCACGAATCGATGATCTCTTTGATCAGTTGCAAGGTGCTACCTATTTTTCCAAGATCGATCTGCATTCTAGGTATCATCAACTTCGTGTACTCGAAGAAGATATTCCCAAAACTGCTTTCCGCATGAGATATGGGCACTACGAGTTCACCGTTATGCCTTTTGGTTTGACGAATGCCCCAACTATCTTAATGGACTTAATGAATAGGGTCTGTAAACCTTATTTGGACAAGTTCATCATTGTGTTCATTGACGATATTCTTATCTATTCGAAGTCTCGAGCCGATCACGAGCAACACCTTCGTTTGATATTTGAACTCCTGAAGAAGGAACAACTTTTTGCTAAATTCTCCAAGTGTGAATTCTGGCTCAAGGAAGTTCAATTTTTGGGACATATTGTCAACGCGCAGGGTATTCATGTGGATCCATCCAAAATTTATGCAATTAGGGATTGGAATACACCTACGGCACCCACAGAAGTTCGTTCTTTTCTCGGACTTGCTGGGTATTATCGTCGTTTCATTTCGAACTTCTCAAAGATCGCGGTTCCACTCACTACTTTGACTCAGAAGAATAAGCCTTTTGAGTGGGGACCTAAACAAGAAGAAGCGTTCCAAACGCTGAAACAGAAGCTATGTGATGCTCTTGTTTTGGCTTTGCCCGATGGAAATGATGATTTCGTTGTCTATTGTTGTAACACCCCAATCGCGTAATATAACAACACGCGGCGGAAATATCGGGGAGTCACGTTACAAATTGCTCACAACTACTGGTACTAAATTGTTTCAATATCATTAACATCGTTTTACAAACAATGAATACAAGTGATTGTTCTTTTGTTTTAGAAGTCTAAGGCCCGAATGCAGTCCTATGCGTTGCATGCTTGAAACAGTCGATAACCTGAAACATATGCGAAAACAGTCAGCATAAAAATGCCGGCGAATACAAAGGTTTTATTAGCCAAATAAATGGCAAAACATTTGGTATTGCAATATTTTAATCTTAATTGTAAAAACTCGTGACAAAATAGGTTTGTATATGGCAATATGATATTCACTAAGTCATTTTATGCCTTACATTGAAATCTTGATTAAACCATCATAAAAACTTGTTAATATGTTATCAGGAATCCAATCAAGGATTAATAATAACTGTTTTGAAATAAATCAAAACTTATATAAGTATTATATAAATCAAATCAATGATCTATGATAATACTTTAAATATCCTTCTAAGAATCTAACATATAAAGATATGGGAGATTCTACAAGGATTTCGATAATCGAATACTGAAACAATAGTACACAAAATACTAAAGTGATCCAGATAACGCTACAAGAATAATAAAATAAGAACACTTATATATAGGAAGTACCAGCGGCGTATCCACCATGTTCTTATTTTATTACACCAGTTTTGTTATCTAAATCACGACTACCACATAAACACATAATCGTCAACTTCTACCAACTCGTAAACACGCATTAAAGCACACAATGAATCCAATCAAGGACTCCAATATCAGTACTTTAAACATCCTACAAGAATCAACCTATGAAGATAGATAGATGCTATAAGGATTTGGGTTCTTTCACATCGTCTAATCTAACATGCATTGAAGTACACAATGAATCCAAACATGGACTCCAATATTAGTACTCTAAACATCCCATATAAGTCTAACTATGAAGATAGATAGATACTACATGGATCCTGGGTTCTTGTCATATTGAATTATTGAATCTAAACAATCCTAAATCCTAATGGTGATTCGGGATAACGCCACGAAAGGTAATACAATAAGCACACTTATATATAGGAAGTACCAGCGGCGTATCCGCCATGTGCTTATTGTATTATCTAGTTTCGTTATCTAAATCACCAACTATCTACACAAAAACCAACCATCGAGTTGTAAAGTACTTCTTAAAAACCTTACTATGAAGATAGGAAGATCTAAGACTGTACTTCGAATATCCTATATGAATCTAACTATGAAGATAGGTAGATTACTTAAGGATAAAAACATTTCATTTGCATAATCGGAATAATACACATAAAAGCACTTAGTGAACACATATATGCCATACATTTTGAAAACAAATCGATTACACATATGAATCACCCCAAAACATTTGAAAATGGTAAAAGAGGGGAACTATGTACTCGCCTGGGGTTGCGTATAGTCCCGGTTCGAAGGGTATAACAAAGCTCAAAAGACCAAGAGTTCAAGTGTTGAAGCGGTCCCTAGGGTAACAGGTACTATGTTAGGGAATCGACACCTAAATCGGAAGATCGGGTAGAATGAGGTCTTGTAAACCAAATGAGTGTTGGAACTCATGTGATATGGTTTAACAAAGTCTACATTCTAAATCGAAACCTTTCCTAAGTGCTTACGACCCATTACGACCCATTAAGGTAGCTTACGCCACTTTAACGCGTCGTTCTCGCGAAAGCGCGTTCGAGACGCCTAACTAGTCCTATGACAAGTATTATATGCCTTAACATATCTAATTATGTTATATAATCAGTTTAGATGTCAAAATATTGGTTTCATATGCTTAGAATGAAATTATGCGGAAAAGGGCATTTTGGTCATTTTCCTAAGGCATATAAACTACCTATCATACAACTAACTAAACGAAGTGACCATAAGGTATAACCTCAGAAGGTTATTCCATATACAACTATGGTCACATTATATGTTTGGTCGGATCTAATGATCGACCAAACGGGTCGGGTTCGAAAGTCTAAGCGGTTGTCAAGACCGCTTGACTTACGACTCTACACAAGCACTATCCTAAAAAGTGACGAGTTAAACATGTTTAACGAAGTTAGAAAACAAGTTTGATATCAAAACAAACGGTTTTGATATCCAAGAATAGTTTGGTTGCAAAATACGCATAGACGTGTATTTTGACCGAAACTATGACTCGTCACTATACCTAATCAACGTGGTAATCAGTAGGTATAGTCAAAAGGGACTATAACCATCATGATTACGCTCACGCTGTTAAGTTCAAATGAACTTCATGTTGACCATAAACTGGTCAAAGCAGAAAGTCAAACGCAGTTTGACTTTTACGTTTAAAACGCATAAAAGAACCAAAGAATGCTTACAAAGGGTCCAAGCAAGGAAGATCTTGATCCAAAACACTCAGGTAAGAAGTTTTAGAACTTCAACTTAGAGTTATTTAGATCAAGGTGTGCAGAAATGAATGAAGGGCACGGGCATTTATAGGATTCGGTAAACCGTTAGGATCGTTTCTTGAAATCCGAGCTTCAATCTTGAGCGTACATGTGTGCCCACTAATTTGTAAACCTAGGGGCATCCAAAACCAGTCCATAGGATGATAGAAACCATGTGCAAAACAATGGGAGCAGCTGGGTTTTATAAAAATGAAGTCTGCTATGCTGGAGAAGGCTTACGGACCGTAAGCACTACCATACGGTCTGTATGGAGCTTGTGTGCTGGCAGCAACTTTCAGCAATTGGCAGAACAGGCCGCTGTGACTCCGAACTTGATTTTTGATGTGTTTTGGCACGTTTAAGCCCCTTTAACCCCACTTTAAGGCTCTAAAATGAAGCTAAACTATAGGGAACTTAAAATATGCTCAAAAATATCTCGGATGTCGGTTCGTTTGGCCGTACGATTGCGTTGTTCGGTTAATTACGACGAAACACGAACGGACGCGAAAAACGATCCAAACTACGCGACGAATGAAATTTTATCACGCAAATCACTAAAATAGAATATTTTAATGATTTAATAAATTTTTGGATGTCTGGATATATTCAGAACGTAAGATATGCTTGAAAATGCAAACTTATGCACTTTTTGACGCTTTTAGTCCCTATTGATCAAATAAGTTTATTTTTGCGCACCAATCACCTCAAAGCTTATTTCTAAGATATGTAAAGGATATTTAGGGCATGTTTAACTTATGATCAAGTTCCGTAATGTTCGATACTATGTGAATCAGCAGACTTTCGCAGTTTGACGCAAATAGTCCCTGAGTGTGAATAAGCTTGTTTTTGACACTCCAAAGCTTTCAAAACTTATTTCTAAGTTATATAAAAGTTATTTAAGGTATGTTAAGCCTATGTCACTATTCCGGAGTGTTTTCCGCATTAAACTGATTACATTTACGCATCAGTTCGCGTTTAACTTTCTAGAAAGCGATTTAAAGCTTGAAAATGAACTAGAATCAAAATGTGAAATTGTAAAACCAAAATAAACAAATTTTTGAGACCAAAACACATTGTTTCTTTGACAAAAGATAGTGTCCTACATTGTGTGTGTGTTTACGGAGCACAAGTGTCGCAATCTCCCCTACTTCAGGAAATTTCATCCCGAAATTTGTTCGAATGAGACCGTAGAGTGGAATTGAAACAACTGATGGATAAGCAGATTGCTAGATCCCAAAGATGCGGAGCATAATTTGGAAATTTTAGGGAATTCAAAAGGTGATTTGGGATATTCAAAGTATCTCAAGGTGTTCAACCCTTCGAAACTTGTGATAGTCGACTAGTGTTCAAAAATCATTTAAGTATGGCACTATGTTGTACTAAGCTCCTACTGTAATTCCTAGCAAATAAAGATGTGTACATTCAAGCCCTACACGTACACGGTTTCTATCGTTCCACGAGGTACATCCAATGTACCATGAGCATCTCATGCATAGGAGACGGGTCAACATACCTATGGCATTAAGATCGTCACCTTTAACACCATAATATACTCCTGGTCGGCTCGATTTGAGTTAATGAATGTACTCGTCGTCTTCCATCGAAAATAACCACACAAATAACACTAAAACACATAATCACATAATGGTCCAAGATAACATAAAATCACTAAATGATCTCAGCAACGTTCTGAAGAATAACACGATAAGAACACTTATATATAGGAAGTACCATCGGCGTATCCACCATGTTCTTATCGCATCATACTCCTCCTGTTACCTTAATCATTCTAGATTTTATGCTACCATACTTAACAAGGCTTACTATGATTCTCATGCGTCAAAACTCATAATTAAGTGTGCACCCATAATTACTCGTTTCGTCACATGGTCCACATAGCTCCTCTTGTCAAGCAAGGGTAAACAAATAATAAGGTCGAACTATCATCTAAATCAACTAAATATTGGTACAACATAACATCGGTCAAATCGAATTGTATTTCATACTAGCAATGATAGCACTACTTATTTTGCATATAACAAATTTAGTAGTAGGTATTTTATTCTAGTACAAATATTTATATATGTTTCATACTTAACCAAACAGGTAGAACACAACATATATAATTCATACATTATCATCATAATGTAAGCATATCAAGAAATTGTTTTCAAATCATGTGCTAGGTATGCTAAGTTAACAAACTAAGTACGTTAATTCAACATACGAAGCAAATTGAATTTATAATCATGTGCTACACATATTAGATAAACAAATCATGTATATAATGCTATGATCATAAAACAGTATTAACTTGTATTGATCGTGTTACCAAGTTTGTACGAATGCACCAGAGTGCAATCACATTATACTAAATTATAAGATTTAGTTCCTAAAGAACGGAATCCTCAAAATCAGCATGAAATTAGAAACCACACATATTGCAATCACTTTAGATTTTGAAATTGAAAATTGAATAACAGAGATAAAGATAAACTTCTTGAAATTTATATTGTCATTACAAACATAGTTAAAATATATACATTGATCTTGAAAATAAACAAGAAATTTAGAGGTTCAAATGATCATAAGCGCTTGATCATTAGCTTGAGCCTCATTGATGTTGAATACTCGTCCATTAGCATTGGCAAGCTTGGGGCAGTTTCGCTTGAAATGATTTAAGTCACCACAATTGAAACATGCTCTTGGGCGAGTCTGAGTGGGGGCTGCTCGGTTCTGGATACGACAGGTCACAGCTAGATGTCCAAATAAACCACAAATTGTACACTGGCGACAAGAGGAATTTGACGCATGATGATAATTGCAATGATTGCACCGAGGTTGCTTCCCACGATAAAATCCCTTAAAGGGTACTGAGTTCAGTGGAGCAGGTGCAGGAATTGCAAAATTCTTTGAAGCCTTGCGCTTCCTAGAACTTTTAGAAGATTCGGCCTTTGATCTTCTCGAATTCTCGTTAACTGATTCAGTGTCTTGTTTCTTGTCTCGTTTTCGAAACAATTTACCTTTTCTAACCTGGGAGTCGGTTAAGATAGCGGCTAATTCCTTAGCCTCCCTGAGCGTTGCAGGTTGGCTGCCAGTGACAATGTCTTGGACAGGGTCAGGTAAACCATCGATGTATTTCTCAATGGCCCGATCCAAAGGTGTGACCATAGTGGGGCAAAGTAGGCTTAACTTTTCAAATCGGCCAGTGTAGGCACGATTTTCCCCACTATCCTGCTTCAGATGATAGAACTCGCTTTCAAGTGCCCTTATTTCACTTCATGGCCAGAATTCTTTCTTCATAAGATCCTTAAATTCTTCCCACGTCAGTTCCATTGCTACCTCGGCACCTCGGTCTCTCATAATACCATTCCACCCAGTGAGTGCTCTCCTTTGAAAGACACGCGAAGCGAAATCTACCTTGCACTCATTAGGACACTGAACATGGCGGAATGTGCTTTCTATACTTTCGAACCATTGTAAGAGTGTGGTTGCTCCTTTAGACCCAGAAAATTTTAGCGGTTTGGCTGAATTAAAGGTCTTGAAATTACACTGGGCATTGTTGTTGTTATTGTTGTTGTATATCTGATGAATCTGGGTTACCACGTTCGGAAGCACAACAGCCATCTGCTGAGTGACAAGGGTTGCGATTTCTTCGTTAGTTTGAGGTTGTGCATCTCGTCGAGGAGGCATTTCGAAAGTACAGCTATAGAGAAAACCAACAGTTAGATTTATCTAATTGTTATGAGTTTGTAACATTATTGTATTGAAACAAGAGTTGTTTGAAAATAAACTTTTGTAATATTTTTGGATGAGAGAATACAAACCGGGTTAATGGTTTGTATCATAAATTCTTTACCTGTTAAAAATTTATTACTTTTAAGACAAAATGTTTTTAAATTAAAATTTTAAAATAAAGAAACTTTGTGTTGAAATTTTGAAAATTCTCATTCAAATGGTAAAAATTTGAGATTTTAAAAGACAAAGGTAGTATTTTAAAAATAAAATAGGATCTCGTAGAGTCGTGAAATGAAATGAGATTCATTTCAACTATATTGAATCAAACATATCACCGAAGGTAATATGATGAAATGGTATTGGGAAAGGAAGGATGCTTCGATTGTCATGAAGAGCAAACACATTACCGAGGGTAACATGAATGAGTAGGGTTACAAAGGTCGTTTTAAAAATCATTCGGTAGGGTCAAGATGGATAGGTATTTATAATGCTTCACGAAGACATGCTTTAGCCTATAAGTGGACACTCACCCAAAGAGTTCCCAGGTAAGAGTGACTGGTCCGATAATGCGGATTTGTACGAACACTCTAGCCTTAGACAGAAAACTCGGGGTACAGGCATCCACCCTTCCAGATTGCATGTGTTCACATTATTAAAACCCAAGATTTCGGAAAGTGGTCGATAATCTCCTTCACCTCTAACATCTCTAACCTCTAACCATAAACTCTCTCTCTAGCATGGCGACCCTTTCTTCCTGTAACCTTCGATTTTCTTCTTGATTTTGGTATAACAGTCTGATCATCGGATTGTTGATTCTCTCAACACATCTGATTCGAACTAGTTAGCCAAAGGATTGAGGTTTATCTAGGGTTTTTTGTTTTCTTTGTCGCCTACCTTTAATCTGTGTTTCGAATCCATTGGTATAGTGTTTAGGGTTTATCGGTTATAGACCTAGATTTACCTTAATCCCTATTCTGATTTGATAGAGGCATGGGGTAAAGCGCTAGATTAGGGTTTTGTTTTTGTTTTCGTTCTGGTTCGCTGCGTCTGCTGGTTGTCTGGTTTTCTTGGATTCTTCTTTGCATGGTCTTCTGTTTACGTAGGTTTTGAGAGAGGTGTTTTCTCCATAATGGATGTTCGTAAGAAATCTGATCAGCAGCCTGATCGTGGAAAGCCTCCTTTGTTTTCTAAAGGCGGCGGTAGTCATGGTTTGAATGATGGAATTCTGAAATCTGCACGTAGGGGAAGTTACAAGTCGAATGCTGAACCTAAACCGATAAATGTAATTGATGAGCTTCAAAAAATCTCTGTTCCGGTTCCTCAGGCCGATGTTGCTAAGGAATCTTCACCGGACATGGAGAAATTGAACGACCTGAATACTGGTGGCTGTCCGGTTCGTGAAAAACCTAATAATCAGATTAACATTCAGATTACAGAACCGGTTCTGGGTAATTCAGAGGTGAACTTGGGTGATTCTTTGAGGAAGCCGGTTTCTTATGCTGATTCGGGTCTTAACTAGGAAAAGATGTATAATTTCAGTTCGGAAGGTGAGACTTCGAGTAATAATCAGGCCGGTCCAGAAGGGGTTCAGGGAGCTAACGTGAATGTGGGTAGTAGTTCGAAGGCAATGTCTTACGCTGATTCTGTTGGGTTTTTAACATGTTTATCAAAGCTAATTTTATCCGAATAAAATTAAAACGCAGCGGAATAAGGATTTAAAAATGTTACTTTACAAGATTTAAAACTCTTTTAAATGCAAAAACCCAAAATCGGATCCATATATGACATACATGCTATCAAAATACAACCATAGGGTGTTTGAGAGTTCAACCTTTCTTTGGAGCAAGGAGATAGAAGATGATGATGAATCTTGAATGGTAGCTTCCAAACGAGAAAGCCTCAAGCTAGTATACCCGAAAGCTCCAACAAACACCTTGAGATTGCTAGGATTTCTACACTTGAAACTCACAAAAATCCCTCAAATAATCAGCTCTTGGCCGAAATTTCTAGAGAGAAATTAGAGTTTTTTTTTTTGTTCTTGCACTTGAATTTTTAGAGAGAAGTAATATGCATCTTCATCTTCTTTTTTTTTGTCATACAAAAAAAGAATATAAAACAATGGAAGATGGAGCCACCCAATTCATCCAATCAAGAGGGAGCCTTCTTGGAAGATTGCATGTAATTTTATTGGTGAAAACCACCTTGGAACCACCTAAAGTGGACGGCCCACATGGGGTTTTCCCACCCAAAATTTTCAAATTTTATTAAATCAAGTCTTGTATTTTAATTTTATAACTTTTATAAAATTAGACATCCCATGTTTACAAGACTTATGCAATCTTTTAAAATTGTTATTTAACCCATTAAATAACAAAAATAAAATATTCTCTCAAAATAAATTATCCATATAATTTATTAGTTTGTCAAGTGCAATTATTTAGAAAACCAATTTCTAAATATTCTAAGTGTTAATATTTATTTGTTTGATCATATCATAAATAAATATTGTAGGTGTTTGTCTAGCTTGTTATTGGGTATGACCCGACTTGGATCATAACGTACTAGCCACATCAATTTAATATGTGTCTTGGGCATACAGAGTCCAACAATCTCCCACTTGCACAAGATACATAGAAGATTGATGCAAGCAGTAAATGACGCCTAACAACGGTTTACTACCCCTAATACGTATGACGAAGTGCCATTCAATAACATCATCCCCTTCAAGTCCCTTACTTGAAAATGATTTAGGTGAATCTATCATTTATCCTTTCGTTACAGATGTCATGTCAAATCCAGAGACACAGTGTGATCATTCTCTGTTGATTTAACTTAAGCAGGCCTTAGACATCTTACTCTCAACGAATAAGAGGAACAAATCCCTTCTTGACTACATACGTCTCTCACAATCACCTCGTACCATACCTGAGCTTAGTCTTATGTACTATCTTATTACAGACAGCGAAGAACTAAGTCAAGGCATAATATTTGGTGAATATCAAGACCCAATATGTATCTCAGGTCAGAGGATACTATGATATTCGCCTTTACTCAAATTTACTTATGATCAATCAATGATTCCATGCAGTAACATTTGAGAGCGGGTCAGTCCAATATTTGTATCCCACAAATATCTATGAACTTTGGCAACAACACTTTGCTCTATATTCATACCTAATGAATATCCACCAATCCAAGTTCATAATAGTCTTACATTCATATTTGTTCCCACAAGTATGATCGACTACGGACATTTAGAATAATTAATTTATTCATGGATTTAAACATGCTAAAATGGAACATAACTCAAAATACCATAATAGAGTTAAAATAACAATTGTTCCAATATCCAAATACAAAATAGATCAAATCCAATCACTAGAATACCGAAGTCCTAAGGCACAAGTATGACCCTCATGTTTTGGCCGTTCAAGGAGCTTCGTGAGTGGATCCGCAATGTTTTGATCGGTGTGAACTTTGCGAATACATATCTTTCCTTTTTCAACTTCATCCCTTATGTAGTTGAATCTCCGCTCAATGTGCCTAGTCTTTTGATGTGCACGAGGTTCCTTGATTTGAGCAATCGCACCCTCGTTATCACAAAAGATCTCTAGGGGGTCTTGAATGGTAGGGACTACCCCTAGGTCGGCAATGAACTTCTTTAACCACGCAGCTTCTTGTGCTGCCAATGAGGCGGCGATGTATTCTGATTCTGTAGTGGACAATGCTACAACATCCTGCTTCGAGCTCTTCCAAGAGACTGCAGCTCCATTCAAAATGAAGACATACCCAGATTGTGATCGAGAACCATCTCGATCAGTTTGGAAACTCGCATCCGTGTAACCTTTTACAACGAGTTCCTCTTCACCAGATCCATATATTAGAAACATATCCTTAGTCCTTCTAAGGTATTTCAATATGCTCTTAACAGCCATCCAATGACTGTTACCTGGATTTTGCTGGTATCTACTTGTCATGCTTAAAGCGCATGACACGTCCGGTCTAGTACATATCATTGCATACATTATGGATCCTATAGCAGACGCATATAGGATTCCTTTCATTCTTTCTTGCTCATCCTTTGAGCTTGGACATTGAGTCACATTCAATATTGTCCCCTTTTGAATAGGTACCAAACCTTTCTTAGAGTTCTCCATCTTGAACCTTTTCAAGACTCTGTCAATGTATGCACTTTGGTTTAAACCTATCAAGCGCCTTGATCTATCCCTATAGATCTTTATTCCCAAAATATAGGCAGCTTCTCCAAGATCTTTAATGGAAAAACATCTTCCAAACCATGCTTTTACACCTTCCATGGTTGGAATGTCATTTCCAAATAGTAGAATGTCATCGACATACAATACTAAGAAAGTGACGGTGCTCCCACTAGCTTTCTTATACACACAAGCTTCATCCCCGTTCTTGATGAACCCAAAATTCCTAATTTCTTCATCAAAACGGTGATTCCAACTTCTCGATGCTTGTTTCAATCCATAGATTGATTTCTTTAACTTGCACACTTTGTTAGGATGTTTTGGATCGACAAAACCTTCAGGCTGAACCATATAGACATCTTCATCAAGATATCCATTGAGGAAAGCCGTTTTGACATCCATTTGCCAAATCTCATAGTCATAATATGCAGCTATGGCAAATAATATCCTAATCGACTTTAGCATTGCCACTGGCGAGAAGGTCTCATCATAATCAACCCCTTGAGTTTGAGTGAAACCTTTTGCTACAAGTCTCGCTTTATAAGTATCCAAGTTACCATGCATATTTGTTTTCTTCTTGAAAACCCACTTACTTCCAACTACTTTGGAGTTAAGAGGTGGCACAACCAATTCCCAAACTTGGTTGTCATACATGGATTGCATCTCTACGTTCATAGCCTCAAGCCATTTGTCGCAATCGGATTTCGACATTGCATCATGGTATGTGGTTGGTTCATCTGAATCTACCACATAGCATCCATCCATGAAAAAACCATATCTTTCAGGTGGATTACTAATTCTACCAGATCTGCGAACGTTTTGTGTATGTTGATCAACCATTTGATCATTTTCAACAACCTCTTGTTGAGTGCTAGTATCAACCAAACGTGTATCGGCTTGTGGTTCTTGATCCTCATCAAGTTCCACTGTTCTACTAGTTCCTTCCATAAGGAACTTATCCTCCAAGAACTTACCCTTTCGAGCAACAAATACCTTTTGCTCTGTTGGATCGTAGAAATAATATCCTATATCATCTTTAGGATATCCTACGAAGATACACTTAATGGATCGTACTTCTAACTTGTTTGGGGTGTATTGCTTCACATAAGCATCACAACCCCATACCTTCAAATATGATAATGATGGAACCGTTCCATGCCATATTTCAAAAGGTGTCTTATCCACTTTCTTGGTTGGGGCCATATTTAATATACGAGCCGCGGAGAGCAAAGCGTAACCCCAAAATGATAGAGGCAATGTGCTTCTAGCCATCATAGATCGAACCATATCCAATAGAGTTCGATTCCTCCTCTCAGACACACCATTATGTTGTGGTGTTCCAGGTGGAGTAAGTTGTGAGATGATCCCACAACTCCTAAGATGATCTTGAAAAGCATCACTAAGGTATTCACCTCCTCTATCGGAACGAAGAACTTTGATTGTCTTGGTGAGTTGATTCTCTACTTCGTTTTGGAAGATTTTGAACGTTTCATAAACTTCATCTTTGTGTCTTAACAAGTACACATAACCATAACGACTGAAGTCGTCGGTAAAAGTTACGAAGTATCTTTCACCATTCCTAGTCATTGGCTTAAAAGGACCACATACATCCGAATGTATGATGCCTAATAAATCTTTTGCCCTTTGGTTTGTGCCACTAAAGGGTTTCTTGGTCATTTTACCTTGTAAACAAGATTCACATGTATCAAATGAACCAATTTCATTTGTTTCCAAAAGACCATTCTTTTGAAGTGTTTGCATGCGATTTCTGTTTATATGACCAAGACGACAATGCCAAAGATAGGTCTCACTCAAATCTATTTTGAGTTTCTTGGTGTTTGCTTGGTACATCGAATTATCAAATGATGTATTATCATGAACCAATTCATAAATACCATTTGAAGGCGTAGCTTTAAAGTAGAACATGTCATTCATCAAAGCATAAATTTCATAGTTCACAAACTTTAAATCAAATCCATATTGTCTTAAAAGGGAAACGGAAATAATGTTCCTAGTCAAACTAGGAGCATACAAAACATTTTTCAAACATATTTCCAAACCACTTGGAAGTTTTAAAACATAGTCTCCTTGGGCTTCAACTTGAACCTTCGCTCCATTGCCCATGAAGAGACTAGTGTCTCCCTTCTTGTAATGCTTATTTCTTTTGAACCCCTGCAACGAATTGCAAATATGAGTTCCACATCCGGTATTTAATACCCATGTGTTAGAAGAAATAACATTTAGATCAATATGTATCATAAAGATTGTACCTGAGGTTTGCCCTGCATCCCTCTTGTTTTTCAACTCTTTGAGATAGGTTGGACAATTCCTTTTCCAATGCCCTATCTCTCCACACTCAAAGCATGGATCGCTCGTGGCAACCTTTGCCTTCTTCTCTTTTGGTTTTGGTGGTTCTGCTTTAGCCTTTCTTTTTCCCTTCCCTTTGACGTGCCCCTTTCCTTTGGCAACATTTGCCTTGGAGTCGGAGTGATGTCCCTTCTTGCCTTCCTCATTGATCGTTAGAACGGGTAAAGCCTTTTTACCCATTCCTGCTTCGGCCGTTTTGAGCATTGCATGAAGCTCACCAATGCTCTTGTCCCATCCATTCATGTTATAGTTCATAACAAAGCTCTCAAATTTCTTTGTTAAAGAGTTGAGGATTAAATCCGTAGCCAACTCTTTAGAGACGGGACAATTGAGCCTCTCGAGGCGATCAATGTGGCTTTTCATCTTAAGGACATAAGATGAGACCGATTGGGTTTCCTCCATCCGACATGCATGAAGCTCTCGAACCGTTTCGAAGCGTTCTACCCTTGCTTGTTGTAGGAACATTTCCTTCAATTGGGTAATCATGTCGTATGCCCCATGATGTTCAAAGTCCTTTTGAATCTCGGGAATCATAGTTCCCAGCATGAGGCAAGAGGCTTGCATGGAGTCCTCGGTATACTTAACCCAATCATTGTAGGCTTCTACATCTTCCTCGTCAGGTTGATCGGGAATAGGATCGTCCAACACATAGGATATCTTCTCTTGCTTGAGAACAATTCTCAAGTTTCGAAACCAATCCATGAAGTTGTTATGGTTGAGACGATCTTTTTCAAGGATGGTTCTTAGTGATAGGTTACAGACGGTTTGGGTAATCGGGTTTGCATTGTTAGCGGCCATCTACAAAATTTAACAAAGTTCAATTTTAGTATTTTCGATATTATTAAAATTTTAATCATTAATACCCTTTTAACGTCTCATAGACAATTAATAATTAAAATCTAGAATCCAACGTTACATTTAAATATTGGTTAGGTGACCTTTATCCCATTATTTAAATTAACAAGGTAGTCAACGTTTGACAATTGCAACCCTTTGCAACTTCTAGCCATATGGGATCAGTTAAACATTTTTATGTTTAGTTGGCATGTTTAATCCCATCAACACCTTTTGTTCCCCATGCTTCGGTGACCCTAAGTTCATGGTTTCCAAATCAAGTCGTCCAACTTACACACACGTGTGAGTTTATACACATAAGTGGTTAGGTGACCTTTATCCCACAAACACGGTAAACCCACCTCAAATATACAAGTTTCCTCAAATGTGGTTAGGTGACCTTTATCCCACAAAGAGTTCCCAAGTAATTTGAGTGTTGTATAAAAGGATGGTGTTTGACTTGTTTTATAAAAGGGATTTTTATTTTTCAAAATTCTAGTTTAGAAAAATTTTATGTACCATATATTTGCATGCATTCAAATCAATGGTACTTTAGTGAAAACCAATTTTCAAGGTTCTTTTAATAAAACCCATTTTATTATAAAATCATTAATTTTTAATAAAACCTTTTATTAATCGTTTTAATGATTTTGTAAGAACCAATTTTAAGCTTGTTACGGGTTATTAGTTGTTAAGTATGCATATCCAAATATCATCCACACAACCATAAATAAAATATAACCATACAAGCACAACACATATGTAAAAAGGTGCATAACCATAGCCAACTATTTTGACCACACTTGTTAGCCGAAACAAGTGTGTCAAAAGGTCCTTCCTAAAGGGTGAATATGGACACAAAAAAAGTGTCGGTGAACTCCCACTTGATCCCGCATCCAAATGCTTCAAGTCTTCATTTTGTGTTGTGATTTCTTCACATCTTTGAGCTTCCAAATGTCTTTTAAATTCAGCTCCAAACTCCTTTGGACTTCAAAAATGTGTTTTGGTTATTGGGCTAAAATCCCGTTAAGAACTATGAAGTCCTTTTTGCCCGAAATAGGCAAAAACCAAAACCGCATTTTTGTGTGCATCTTCTTTTACATAAAAGTATCCTAATACATTTTTCTAGTAAAATAAATGCATCTAATCTATTTACTTACATACCATATGAAAATAAATAAATTACATATTTTTACAAATGGAAGACAAAATAATAATTATTACAACCCATTGAATAATTAACTAATATCACAAACACAAACATATTCACACAAGGTCATGGCTAGGTTATGAACACCAAAATATATATCCAAATATATATATATTTCAAGAGCAAAATGGTTTCCTTTTATAACCTACATTTTCGGCCAAGAATGAAAAACCGAAAAATGTGGGTTTTTGTCCAAACAAAACAAATCATCAATATGACATAATTTTTTCAAGATTCCTTTATGCATGTAGGAGTTAAATCTTGAAAAATAAAAGGAGAACCATGGTCAAAACTTTCGGCCATAGGGTTTAACCAAACCCAAAACCCGAAAATTTTAAATCCAATGAAGCATGCACTCATATAAGCGGCTCTAGATGCCATTGTTGGGTTTTTAACATGTTTATCAAAGCTAATTTTATCCGAATAAAATTAAAACGCAGCGGAATAAGGATTTAAAACATGTTACTTTACAAGATTTAAAACTCTTTTAAATGCAAAAACCCAAAATCGGATCCATATATGACATACATGCTATCAAAATACAACCATAGGGTGTTTGAGAGTTCAACCTTTCTTTGGAGCAAGGAGATAGAAGATGATGATGAATCTTGAATGGTAGCTTCCAAACGAGAAAGCCTCAAGCTAGTATACCCGAAAGCTCCAACAAACACCTTGAGATTGCTAGGATTTCTACACTTGAAACTCACAAAAATCCCTCAAATAATCAGCTCTTGGCCAAAATTTCTAGAGAGAAATTAGAGTTTTTTTTTGTTCTTGCACTTGAACTTTTAGAGAGAAGTAATATGCATCTTCATCTTCTTTTTTTTTGTCATACAAAAAAGAATATAAAACAATGGAAGATGGAGCCACCCAATTCATCCAATCAAGAGGGAGCCTTCTTGGAAGATTGCATGTAATTTTATTGGTGAAAACCACCTTGGAACCACCTAAAGTGGACGGCCCACATGGGGTTTTCCCACCCAAAATTTTCAAATTTTATTAAATCAAGTCTTGTATTTTAATTTTATAACTTTTATAAAATTAGACATCCCATGTTTACAAGACTTATGCAATCTTTTAAAATTGTTATTTAACCCATTAAATAACAAAAATAAAATATTCTCTCAAAATAAATTATCCATATAATTTATTAGTTTGTCAAGTGCAATTATTTAGAAAACCAATTTCTAAATATTCTAAGTGTTAATATTTATTTGTTTGATCATATCATAAATAAATATTGTAGGTGTTTGTCTAGCTTGTTATTGGGTATGACCCGACTTGGATCATAACGTACTAGCCACATCAATTTAATATGTGTCTTGGGCATACAGAGTCCAACAGATTCGTTGATTGGAAACAAGTCTTTAAAGCTGAATTTTCGGTCTCTTCCTAGTGAAAGTGTGCTTGATGGTTGTGATGTAGTTCTTCCAAGGGAGTCTGTGAGGTTAGTTCAAGACAAAATGGCAAACACCCTGTATGGTTACTTTCTGGGGGATCGGGTTGCATATCCAGTTGTAGATTACTTTGTGCGTAATAACTGGAAGAAATATGGTGTCCAGAAATCTATGATGAACGCTAACGAGTTTTTTTTCTTCAAGTTTTCGGATGAGGCAGGTATGATGAATGCTTTGAAAGATGGGCCATGGATTATTCGTTCGCAACCTCTTTTTCTAAATATTTGGAGCCCAACTTCAAAACTGGAAAAAAAGGAAGTAAAAAAGGTGCAAATTTGGGTGAAAATTCATGATGTCCCGATTGTGGCTTACACGGAGGATGGTCTTAGTATGATTGCAACTACGATCGGTGAGCCGAAACTAATGGATTCGTACACTTCGTCGATGTGTATGGATATGTGGGGCCGTAGTAGTTATGCGAGAGCCTTAATAGAGGTTTCGGCTGATAAGAGTTTAAGAGAGGAGATTACTTTAGCGATTCCTGAATCTGAAGGGGAGAGTTTTATTAAGGAGTTTATGTCGGTTTAATACGAATTGTACCCTTTGAGATGCCTGATTCAGATTGTTCTTTGGGCTCAGTAATAATTAAGGGTTTTACTACTGGGTTGAACAGATTAGTCCACTTTATTTTGGGCTCTTATTTGTGAATTGGAAATACTTAACCCAAGTATAACAATTCAAGATAAACCTTTGAAACATGTAACACCCGCCATGAAAGATCAATTCAAAAGACATACAGATGCTCTGCTACAACTGGGAGTTATAAGGAAAAGCAAAAGCAGACACAGAACGATGGCGATGATGGTAAACTCAGGAACATCCATTGATCCAGCAACAGGAAAAGAAGTCAAAGGAAAAGAAAGAATGGTGTTCAATTACAGAACACTAAATGATAATACCAAGAAGGATCAATATTCTCTCCCTGGAATTAACACAATAATCCAGAGGATAGGATACTCTAAGATCTATTCAAAATTTGATCTTAAGAGTGGATTTCATCAAGTGGCAATGGCAGAAGACTCTATTGAATGGACAGCCTTTATCACACCTGAAGGGTTGTATGAATGGTTGGTAATGCCATTTGGCCTAAAGAATGCACCTGCAATTTTCCAGAGAAAAATGGATAACTGTTTTGAAGGAACAGAAGAATTTGTAGCAGTATATATCGATGATATACTAGTTTTCTCTGAAAATGAAGTTATGCACGAGAAGCATCTCAGGAAAGTTCTAGAGATATGTGAGAAGAATGGATTAATTCTTAGTGCAAACAAGATGAAGATTGCAGAAAAGGAGATTGAATTCCTAGGGGCAGTAATAACTAATTCATCAATTAGATTACAACCCCATATAATCAAGAAGATTGCAGAATTCAAGGATGAAGATCTCAAAGAAAAGAAGGGGTTAAGATCATGGCTAGGAATCCTCAACTATGCAAGAAGTTACATACCAAAGTTGGGAATCATGCTAGCACCACTGTATGAAAAGACATCCCCTCATGGAGATAAGAGAATGAAAGATTCTGATTGGAAGCTTGTGAGAGAAATCAAGAAACAAGTTCAGAATCTCCCAGACATGAAGCTACCTCCAAAGGAAGCTTACATGGTGATTGAGACAGATGGCTGCATGGAAGGATGGGGAGCCATTTGTAAATGGAAGAAAGAAGGAGAAGGCAGATCTAAGGAAGAAATATGTGCTTATGCAAGTGGAAAATTTCCTGTGATCAAATCAACTATTGATGCAGAAATAAATGCTGCTATTAATGGGTTGAATGCATTCAAGATTTATATCTTGGATAAAAAGGAAATCACTCTCAGAACAGACTGCCAGGCGATAATATCTTTTTATAAGGCCGCTCAAAACCTGCAAAATAGGTTATCCAGAGTTCGCTGGATGAATTTTATAGACATCATAAACAACACCGGAGTCAAAATCAATATGGAGCATATTGAGGGAAAACAAAATGTTTTAGCTGACCAATTATCTTGAATTGTTATACTTGGGTTAAGTATTTCCAATTCACAAATAACCTTATTCTTCTTCCAATGCTTCAACGGATCATCTCCAATATACCCTTGATCTTTCAATCTTTTAATTAGATTCTTGAACTTCTCCTCAAACCTTTTATTTCTGCTGATCTTGGTCTCCACCGTCTTATATGACCATTCATTGATTTCACTATAATCTTGATATTCAAGATCTAGTTCTTCAATGGCACATTTAGCAATTACAGCATACGGCAGATCAACAAAGGGATAACACCCTTGCGGAACTGGACCTCTACAGAACAATGGTGGAGTACTTCCGAATTATTGCCTGAGAATTCGTCATTGCTTACATCATTGTTTTCTCGAAGCTGGGCTTGTTGGGCTTGGATCCTAGTGTTGGTTTTCTTGGTGGGCTTCACAAATAAGCCTTTTTGCTTGGGCCAATTTATTAGCTGCTTGTTCTGCTCTTGTTGTGAAGATGTGTGGGCTTGTTCCTTCTGTTCGTATCCACCATCTGCACAAGTTGTACTCCACCATTGTTCTGTAGAGGTCCAGTTCCGCAAGGGTGTTATCCCTTTGTTGATCTGCAATTCTTTGTAGGGCCTCCATTCTTTCTGATGATTGTGACCTGAGTTGGTCGAGAATATCTTCTTCTGTGATTCCGGCGTAGCGGTTAACAAGAAATGCTCCAGAAGATGGCATAGTTCCTCTTCCTCCATAGTCACGTCTGCACCCATCTTGGCGCCATATGTTACCTCTTCTAAGGTGTCGCTCAACATTAACATCGTTTCTGTAGAGGATGAAGAAGAGGAAACAACACTAACTGGTAGAATAAACCATGTACAGGCTAATCCATTATATCACAATCCCTGTGATCTGGATAACCCAAGCTGGTTAACACCATGGGAGGAGCTAGAGCATAATGAAAGGTGGAATAATGGAAAGTTTGATCGAAAGAAGGCTTCAAAGACAAAGAAAGAAAAACCAGGTGTATGGGATACACTGGGAGAACCATCAGGAAAATATGATTACATGGTTGACTATTCATATGTAAAAACATGTGATGAATCACCAATCATATCTACTGGTTGGGAAACTGATAATGAAGATCCTGAACAAGAATATGTTTTTGCTGGGCATTCTTCAGAAGAAGAAAAGGAAAATATAGATTTTCTTTCAGAAAATCCATATTTTTTTTGTGAGGGTAAAGGAAGCATATTTGGAGATGATACTCCATACCCGCCGCAAAAACCACAAATTGAAGCCCCAACAACAGATACAGGATCAGATGAAGAAATAGTCTACCTAGCAGGAGAAGCACAACCAATTGAAGAAATCCAATTGTCTAGTGATGAAGATTTGTCACCAAAACAACAACAGATAAACAAGTGCTATGAACAATCAGCAAGGAGACTAAAAGCAGAAGAAAAATCTGTAGCGTCCTATAAGGGAAAAACCCTTATGCAAGGTACAGATAAGAATCTAATTAAAAGATTGAAAGATCAAGGGTATATTGGAGATGATCCGTTGAAGCATTGCAGAAGGAAGTAAGGGCGATAGATTTTTGTGGAAATATTCCAGTTCCTGGATATTATGGCAATCCAAGAAAAAGAACATTATCAAAAGCCAAGAATTATAATGGAAAGCCACACATGAATCATATACGAGCTTTTAAAAGCAAGTATAAAGAACAAGAAAGAGTTCGGAAGTGCAAGTGCTTTAGATGTGGAGAAGAAGGGCACTATGCAAGTGAATGCAGAAAAGAAAAGGCTATAGTAGCAAGAGCTGCTATACTGGATAAAATTGAAATTCCGAACAACTGGGATGTTGTATCTGTAGATCCCGGAGTGTTTTCACGGAGAAAGCGTTACACGCGCTTTTAACGTCAATAATCACTCTACTAATCCGAATTTGCTAATATCGGATGATCTAAATATTTTAAAATATAATTTGCAAGCTTTTTATGATAGTCACTTGTTAGCCACTCACTTAAATATAAAAAGATTCAGAGAGATCCTTAGAGAGCAAGAGAGTCTTGGTAGACAAGTTAGTGGTATTCATACTGCCATTAATAACCTCTCCAAGAAAGTAACACAAATAGGTGTGACTTTACAGTCTCACCAACCACTCACAGCAGTCCAAGTTCGACATCTGGTCGAAGAAATCGCTAAGCAACCAAAAATTGTTGAAGCAGAAGCTCTACGACTCACAGAAGAGCTTACTCAAAAGGTGACCCAGGTTGAAAGATTAATTGTAAGACTCAAGACAAACTACTTTAGCACACAAGTCCGCGTTGCTGTAGATAGTGGGTAGTCACATCTTTGAGTGGCCCATACGTCCTGGCCATTCATTCCACAATCGCCTTATCTCTTGTCGTGTTTCATGATTGTAGGGTCCGCCACCTTCACATGAGTCTTCCGAATTATTGCCTGAGAATTCGTCATTGCTTACATCATTGTTTTCTCGAAGCTGGGCTTGTTGGGCTTGGATCCTAGTGTGGGTTTTCTTGGTGGGCTTCACAAATAAGCCTTTTTGCTTGGGCCAATTTATTAGCTGCTTGTTCTGCTCTTGTTGTGAAGATGTGTGGGCTTGTTCCTTCTGTTCGTATCCACCATCTGCACAAGTTGTACTCCACCATTGTTCTGTAGAGGTCCAGTTCCGCAAGGGTGTTATCCCTTTGTTGATCTGCAATTCTTTGTAGGGCCTCCATTCTTTCTGATGATTGTGACCTGAGTTGGTCGAGAATATCTTCTTCTGTGATTCCGGTGTAGCGGTTAACAAGAAATGCTCCAGAAGATGGCATAGTTCCTCTTCCTCCATAGTCACGTCTGCACCCATCTTGGCGCCATATGTTACCTCTTCTAAGGTGTCGCTCAACATTAACATCGTTTCTGTATATTCTCCTGACATGTTCCATTCCTGCATAGTCATTAAACAACAAATTCGTGATAATTGGTCAGCTAAAACATTTTGTTTTCCCTCAATATGCTCCATATTGATTTTGACTCCGGTGTTGTTTATGATGTCTATAAAATTCATCCAGCGAACTCTGGATAACCTATTTTGCAGGTTTTGAGCGGCCTTATAAAAAGATATTATCGCCTGGCAGTCTGTTCTGAGAGTGATTTCCTTTTTATCCAAGATATAAATCTTGAATGCATTCAACCCATTAATAGCAGCATTTATTTCTGCATCAATAGTTGATTTGATCACAGGAAATTTTCCACTTGCATAAGCACATATTTCTTCCTTAGATCTGCCTTCTCCTTCTTTCTTCCATTTACAAATGGCTCCCCATCCTTCCATGCAGCCATCTGTCTCAATCACCATGTAAGCTTCCTTTGGAGGTAGCTTCATGTCTGGGAGATTCTGAACTTGTTTCTTGATTTCTCTCACAAGCTTCCAATCAGAATCTTTCATTCTCTTATCTCCATGAGGGGATGTCTTTTCATACAGTGGTGCTAGCATGATTCCTAACTTTGGTATGTAACTTCTTGCATAGTTGAGGATTCCTAGCCATGATCTTAACCCCTTCTTTTCTTTGAGATCTTCATCCTTGAATTCTGCAATCTTCTTGATTATATGGGGTTGTAATCTAATTGATGAATTAGTTATTACTGCCCCTAGGAATTCAATCTCCTTTTCTGCAATCTTCATCTTGTTTGCACTAAGAATTAATCCATTCTTCTCACATATCTCTAGAACTTTCCTGAGATGCTTCTCGTGCATAACTTCATTTTCAGAGAAAACTAGTATATCATCGATATATACTGCTACAAATTCTTCTGTTCCTTCAAAACAGTTATCCATTTTTCTCTGGAAAATTGCAGGTGCATTCTTTAGGCCAAATGGCATTACCAACCATTCATACAACCCTTCAGGTGTGATAAAGGCTGTCCATTCAATAGAGTCTTCTGCCATTGCCACTTGATGAAATCCACTCTTAAGATCAAATTTTGAATAGATCTTAGAGTATCCTATCCTCTGGATTATTGTGTAAATTCCAGGGAGAGAATATTGATCCTTCTTGGTATTATCATTTAGTGTTCTGTAATTGAACACCATTCTTTCTTTTCCTTTGACTTCTTTTCCTGTTGCTGGATCAATGGATGTTCCTGAGTTTACCATCATCGCCATCGTTCTGTGTCTGCTTTTGCTTTTCCTTATAACTCCCAGTTGTAGCAGAGCATCTGTATGTCTTTTGAATTGATCTTTCATGGCGGGTGTTACATGTTTCAAAGGTTTATCTTGAATTGTTATACTTGGGTTAAGTATTTCCAATTCACAAATAACCTTATTCTTCTTCCAATGCTTCAACGGATCATCTCCAATATACCCTTGATCTTTCAATCTTTTAATTAGATTCTTGAACTTCTCCACAAACCTTTTATTTCTGCTGATCTTGGTCTCCACCGTCTTATATGACCATTCATTGATTTCACTATAATCTTGATATTCAAGATCTAGTTCTTCAATGGCACATTTAGCAATTACAGCATACGGTTGGGTTACCACTTTTGATGTATTCTTATAAAAGGTAATAGTATCACCTTCTATATTAACACCTCCTTTCTTACTTCTAAGAAAGTTTGCACCAATCAGCATGTCTATTCCTTCACTTTTTCTCATTTCAAAACAGTAAGTGAACGGAATTGGATAGCTTTCTCCGGCAATAATCATCTTTCCATCTTGCTTTATCTTCATTCTTGCCTTTTAATCTGAGTTAATGCCTTTGTAATTTACTATCCATGGGCTTTGCTCCATTGCCCCTTCTGGAACTTTTAAAATGTTGCAACAACATGTTGTTGCTCCTGTATCCAATATGGCCTGTATTTCAAATGATGGTCCATCTTTGATTTCAAAGTAGACTTTCATATTATACAGCCTGTTCCAGGATTTTCTCCCTTCATGCCCCATAAAAGCCTTTTCTTCATTGGGCTTTGGTTCTTCATATACCACCTCTGTATCTGATTCAGATTGTTCTTTGGGCTCAGTAATAATTAAGGGTTTTACTACTGGGTTGAACAGATTAGTCCACTTTATTTTGGGCTCTTCTTTGGGCTTTTCTTCCTCTTTTCCTTCTCTATGGGCTAAGGGTATTTCCAGATCTTCTAATTCTTTCTCCAATTCTTTTAATTTTTCTTCATCATTTACTGATTGGAGTTTTTGAATTTGATCTTCTAATCCTTCATTCTTCTCAGTTAAGTACATAGTATACTGAAGAAGCTCTTTGATAAGAGGTTCTTTATTAGCATAACCATGAACTTCCTTTTTTTCTGGAATCACCTTATACTTCAAGTGTTTAAATGCACATAGTGTACATGCAATTAAACCACATTCATCACAGGTTGCCCTTGATTTTTTTGTCGTTTCGTATTTACAGTAGGAACATCTTCCATGGATTCTCCTTTGGTTCATTCTGAGATTATGAATACATTTCTCCATTTCTTCATCCAATTTCATTCTTGGTGCCCAATCATACTGTGGTTGTATGTATTCAATTGTTCCTGCAAATGCATACTCATGCCCTTCTTCTGCATTATTTCCTTCATCTTCAGAATAAGAATATACATCATCAGCATCATCTCCGGGATCTACAGATACAACATCCCAGTTGTTCGGAATTTCAATTTTATCCAGTATAGCAGCTCTTGCTACTATAGCCTTTTCTTTTCTGCATTCACGTGCATAGTGCCCTTCTTCTCCACATCTAAAGCACTTGCACTTCCGAACTCTTTCTTGTTCTTTATACTTGCTTTTAAAAGCTCGTATATGATTCTTGTGTGGCTTTCCATTATAATTCTTGGCTTTTGATAATGTTCTTTTTCTTGGATTTCCATAATATCCAGGAACTGGAATATTTCCACAAAAATCTATCGCCCTTACTTCCTTCTGCAATGCTGCTCTTCTGCATGCTTCCTCTAGGTATTCTCCAATAAACTTAATTCTTGGAAATACTGCAGCTGTTGCACCAGGGTATTTTTCATTCCATGCTTTTTCAATATCTTGCCCCAGTATTGGTGGAAGTTTGCTGAATAGCTTATCAGAAAGCTCTGTTCCCACAAAGAGTCTTCCAGATTTTGCTGCAAGATTCTTGTAGTCACTTAGGAATTTCCATATGTTCTTCGTTTCTTGACATTGTAATCTTTCCAAATTCCTATAAGCTTTATCTTGTTCTGCGGTACTCCCTTGGTATGGATCCTCCAGAGTGAATATCTTTCTTATTGTAGAAAGAATATTCTGAGTATCACTTGCTGCTTCTTCAAGAGCATTATACTCCTCTTTGTACACATTCTTCCACTGGTTCCATGTCAGCTTTTCAACTTCTCCCATAAGATTTTCAATGAAGTTAATTTTTGATCTTTCATTAGGCCAGCTTTTTGTTGGATCGTCCACCACATTTAGAGTACTTGATTCCCATCTTGATATTACATCTCCCCAGAGACTAATATCAAATGGTAGGACTAATATGCTTCCTTGATTTGACCATGCTGGAGGTAAACTCCACATGTTATTAGGCATTGCAGATGCCATAGCCTCAGTTCTTTGCTTTATTTTTGCTTGGTCGAATGGAAACATTGATCTTGTCTGTCCCACTGTTTGGGCTGGAGGATAAATAACCGGTGTCATCGTTGCATCCGGTGGTCTTCCGTAGTAAACATTGGAAGATGATGACATCTTTGCATGCTCAGTCTTTGTTTCCCCAGTTATCTTCCTTCTTAATCTTGCAAGAGAGGGATATTCCATTTCAGATTCTTCATCAATACCTCCTGCATAGATTCTTTCACTTCTTTGCTCAATTGATTCTGTTTCATAATCACTTTCAGTTTTAGTATCAGACGGCACATCTTTCAGCACGCTCTGTTTACTAGAACTTCCAGTTCTTACTACTTTAGATTTCTGAGCATTTTTGACAACCCATTTCCTGGTTTGTCTCTGCTTCTTATCTGTACCTTGCATAAGGGTTTTTCCCTTATAGGACGCTACAGATTTTTCTTCTGCTTTTAGTCTCCTTGCTGATTGTTCATAGCACTTGTTTATCTGTTGTTGTTTTGGTGACAAATCTTCATCACTAGACAATTGGATTTCTTCAATTGGTTGTGCTTCTCCTGCTAGGTAGACTATTTCTTCATCTGATCCTGTATCTGTTGTTGGGGCTTCAATTTGTGGTTTTTGCGGCGGGTATGGAGTATCATCTCCAAATATGCTTCCTTTACCCTCACAAAAAAATATGGATTTTCTGAAAGAAAATCTATATTTTCCTTTTCTTCTTCTGAAGAATGCCCAGCAAAAACATATTCTTGTTCAGGATCTTCATTATCAGTTTCCCAACCAGTAGATATGATTGGTGATTCATCACATGTTTTTACATATGAATAGTCAACCATGTAATCATATTTTCCTGATGGTTCTCCCAGTGTATCCCATACACCTGGTTTTTCTTTCTTTGTCTTTGAAGCCTTCTTTCGATCAAACTTTCCATTATTCCACCTTTCATTATGCTCTAGCTCCTCCCATGGTGTTAACCAGCTTGGGTTATCCAGATCACAGGGATTGTGATATAATGGATTAGCCTGTACATGGTTTATTCTACCAGTTAGTGCTATTTCCTCTTCTTCATCCTCTATTCGACTAGGATGTCTTGCACTTTGGCTTCTTGTTTCCAAGTCTTCCAATAAATTTGGATTATTGGTAGTTCTTCTGTAGTTCTGGAAGCTTAACACTTGTGTTCCTCCAAATCCATCTTGAATGGATGCTTCTGTTGGAGCTCTTACTGTTATTCTTTCTCTTGGTGGTCTGATCGTCCACTGCCTTCCAATAGGCACTTCTATCCCTTGAGCCGGTATAGCCCTGATACTTGATGAAGCTAAATAGCTTATAACATTTAACATTTTCAATGTTATAATTAAATCCAGCATTACTAGTGTTAGTCAGTCTTCCCACTAATGCACTTGTAACTATCAAGTTGGACTCACCACTAAACTCTTCATAGCCATGAGTTTGTATTACTATCTGAATATGTCGGAAATCAGATAATGATACCATCATGTTTGGTGCTATGTATACCATCTGTGCTCCTGAGGATAAATCAACCTCCATAGATCCAATTATAGACACATTATTCGCCCATCTTGTGTCTCTTAAGACTACCAAAGCTTGAGTTCCTGCTCTTATTCGGTGCAGGGTTTGTAGCCTTATCATAATAACACCCATATGCAGATGTTCCAGGCCTCTTTCAGCCAACCTTGCATATGACCTGTCATTACAGAACTCCAGTTCTACTTGATCACCATCTGTGACTAGGACCCTTTCTTCTCTATAATGTTGGTAAACACTATTTTCTTGTCTTCTGTCACCTGCGCTGTATAGTACCTCAGCTGGTACTAGGTTTGCTCGTCTGCTTCTGGTCAACTGGATTTCTCTATCTGGATCTATTTGTGTTTCTAGGGTTCTGTTAAACCCTCTTCTTCCGAGTCTTCTTCGAGTATTAAACAGATTCCTTTGCCAGGTAGAATACTGTCTAATCTGGTCCTCTTGACTTGGGACCCTGTTATTTGTTGCTGTCACCGTTGGTCTCCACAAGGGTGGTGGTTGATCTGTTGATCTTCTACTCATTTTCGGATCTTAGCAAGTTCTTCTTGTAGAATCCTACTAGGGTCTTTATACACGTAGAATGGACCTTTTTCTTTTGGAACTACTGACTTCCTTTCAATCTTAAGGTTCTTAAGATTTTCCAGGCCTTCGAGTAATTCTTTTGGGTATCCTTCTATTACAGCACCTTTTCCTTTACTAAGCTCTGTAATAGCCCTTTTTAATTCACCAACGTCTTCTTTTATTTCTCGAAGTTCTTCCGAGATTCTTGTAACTTCCTGGATGAGGAAATTATTCTGCTTAATTAGGATCGCTGTTTGTTGCGCCGGGTTACCAATACCAGTGGTTTTACTGAAACCGACTGCTGGTTCGTCTATACTCCAAGTTGCTGCTGCTGCTGATTTGTAGGACTCAGTTTCTGCAGTGGCTTGCCACCTATTCATAGAGTCATAGACTCCTTGAGTCTTACAATTAATCTTTCAACCTGGGTCACCTTTTGAGTAAGCTCTTCTGTGAGTCGTAGAGCTTCTGCTTCAACAATTTTTGGTTGCTTAGCGATTTCTTCGACCAGATGTCGAACTTGGACTGCTGTGAGTGGTTGGTGAGACTGTAAAGTCACAGCTATTTGTGTTACTTTCTTGGAGAGGTTATTAATGGCAGTATGAATACCACTAACTTGTCTACCAAGACTCTCTTGCTCTCTAAGGATCTCTCTGAATCTTTTTATATTTAAGTGAGTGGCTAACAAGTGACTATCATAAAAAGCTTGCAAATTATATTTTAAAATATTTAGATCATCCGATATTAGCAAATTCGGATTAGTAGAGTGATTATTGATGTTAAAAGCGCGTGTAACGCTTTCTCCGTGAAAACACTCGTATTCTAAACCAAAATTTGTTCGTCTATGGATGGGTCTTGAAAACTCTAAATTAAGATAATCTAATCTATTATTATTTTCACAAAACGTACTAATTTGTCTTTCAAAATCTTGAAAATACCTTTCAACACTTGGATTCATAAAACATAAAGAGCATATTAAAATTCTGGATTTAAACAATATTTTTAAACAAAAGAGGACTTAACAGTTACTTGGCTCTAGGATTTTCCTTACTTTCTTAATAAACTTTCTAATCTTTCATAAAGTTTTACTTTGTTTGAGAAAAGATGGTTAAATAAACACTAGTTGTTTCCGATTTATGAACTAAACACAGGATATTTTCTTTGGTGAATACCTCTTGGTTTTTTTTTTTTAAACTTTAATACTTTTTCAAAATTCACAAGTTTTATCACCACAGGGGATCTGCCTATCTTCGCCATCCTCGGCTACTCTCTGGCCTCTGCCTGCGTCTTTTTAAAACATTTTTCTTTTGAAAACCATTTAAAGTATTAATAAATTTTAAACCATTTGCCTTTCACAAATTCCGAAAATTCCGCCTATGCTTTCTTCCGAACTAGACTCACCATGGGGTGCTACTTACTGCTCTTCGGTAGGCGCCCATGTCTTTTGTAAATTTTCTTTTTAAAACATAGTTTAATTTTTACTTGGATCGAATGAACAGTAATGTTTATTAAGTTATTTTTCTCAGAAATTACTTACCAGAAGTAATTATAAAACCTTATTTGAGATTAGAAAACTTATTTTGAATTAATTCATTCCCAGGCCTTTCACTATTAAGCCTTCTTTAAGGCTTTAGCCTGACATATCGGAGCTTTTTACAGCTCTGATACCAGATAATAGGCCGAAATAGGATCAAAGTAAGTGTAACAAAAAGCTAGAAAACAATTTACACAAACTTTTATACAGAGTTTTATTTAAAACATGCGGAAGCTTAAAAATACAAACTGAAAACTAGAAAACTTACATAGCACCAAACATGATGGTATCATTATCTGATTTCCGACATATTCAGATAGTAATACAAACTCATGGCTATGAAGAGTTTAGTGGTGAGTCCAACTTGATAGTTACAAGTGCATTAGTGGGAAGACTGACTAACACTAGTAATGCTGGATTTAATTATAACATTGAAAATGTTATAAGCTATTTAGCTTCATCAAGTATCAGGGCTATACCGGCTCAAGGGATAGAAGTGCCTATTGGAAGGCAGTGGACGATCAGACCACCAAGAGAAAGAATAACAGTAAGAGCTCCAACAGAAGCATCCATTCAAGATGGATTTGGAGTAACACAAGTGTTAAGCTTCCAGAACTACAGAAGAACTACCAATAATCCAAATTTATTGGAAGACTTGGAAACAAGAAGCCAAAGTGCAAGACATCCTAGTCGAATAGAGGATGAAGAAGAGGAAACAACACTAACTGGTAGAATAAACCATGTACAGGCTAATCCATTATATCACAATCCCTGTGATCTGGATAACCCAAGCTGGTTAAGTATTTCCAATTCACAAATAACCTTATTCTTCTTCCAATGCTTCAACGGATCATCTCCAATATACCCTTGATCTTTCAATCTTTTAATTAGATTCTTGAACTTCTCCTCAAACCTTTTATTTCTGCTGATCTTGGTCTCCACCGTCCAATAATCCAAATTTATTGGAAGACTTGGAAACAAGAAGCCAAAGTGCAAGACATCCTAGTCAAATAGAGGATGAAGAAGAGGAAACAGCTATAGTAGCAAGAGCTGCTATACTGGATAAAATTGAAATTCCGAACAACTGGGATGTTGTATCTGTAGATCCCGGAGATGATGCTGATGATGTATATTCTTATTCTGAAGATGAAGGAAATAATGCAGAAGAAGGGCATGAGTATGCATTTGCAGGAACAATTGAATACATACAACCACAGTATGATTGGGCACCAAGAATGAAATTGGATGAAGAAATGGAGAAATGTATTCATAATCTCAGAATGAACCAAAGGAGAATCCATGGAAGATGTTCCTACTGTAAATACGAAACGACAAACAAATCAAGGGAAACCTGTGATGAATGTGGTTTAATTGCATGTACACTATGTGCATTTAAACACTTGAAGTATAAGGTGATTCCAGAAAAAAAGGAAGTTCATGGTTATGCTAATAAAGAACCTCTTATCAAAGAGCTTCTTCAGTATACTATGTACTTAACTGAGAAGAATGAAGGATTAGAAGATCAAATTCAAAAACTCCAATCAGTAAATGATGAAGAAAAATTAAAAGAATTGGAGAAAGAATTAGAAGATCTGGAAATACCCTTAGCCCATAGAGAAGGAAAAGAGGAAGAAAAGCCCAAAGAAGAGCCCAAAATAAAGTGGACTAATCTGTTCAACCCAGTAGTAAAACCCTTAATTATTACTGAGCCCAAAGAACAATCTGAATCAGATACAGAGGTGGTATATGAAGAACCAAAGCCCAATGAAGAAAAGGCTTTGATGGGGCATGAAGGGAGAAAATCCTGGAACAGGCTGTATAATATGAAAGTCTACTTTGAAATCAAAGATGGACCATCATTTGAAATACAGGCCATATTGGATACAGGAGCAACAACATGTTGTTGCAACATTTTAAAAGTTCCAGAAGGGGCAATGGAGCAAAGCCCATGGATAGTAAATTACAAAGGCATTAACTCAGATCAAAAGGCAAGAATGAAGATAAAGCAAGATGGAAAGATGATTATTGCCGGAGAAAGCTATCCAATTCCGTTCACTTACTGTTTTGAAATGAGAAAAAGTGAAGGAATAGACATGCTGATTGGTGCAAACTTTCTTAGAAGTAAGAAAGGAGGTGTTAATATAGAAGGTGATACTATTACCTTTTATAAGAATACATCAAAAGTGGTAACCCAACCGTATGCTGTAATTGCTAAATGTGCCATTGAAGAACTAGATCTTGAATATCAAGATTATAGTGAAATCAATGAATGGTCATATAAGACGGTGGAGACCAAGATCAGCAGAAATAAAAGGTTTGAGGAGAAGTTCAAGAATCTAATTAAAAGATTGAAAGATCAAGGGTATATTGGAGATGATCCGTTGAAGCATTGGAAGAAGAATAAGGTTATTTGTGAATTGGAAATACTTAACCCAAGTATAACAATTCAAGACTGCCAGGCGATAATATCTTTTTAAGCTTCCGCATGTTTTAAATAAAACTCTGTATAAAAGTTTGTGTAAATTGTTTTCTAGCTTTTTGTTACACTTACTTTGATCCTATTTCGGCCTATTATCTGGTATCAGAGCTGTAAAAAGCTCCGATATGTCAGGCTAAAGCCTTAAAGAAGGCTTAATAGTGAAAGGCCTGGGAATGAATTAATTCAAAATAAGTTTTCTAATCTCAAATAAGGTTTTATAATTACTTCTGGTAAGTAATTTCTGAGAAAAATAACTTAATAAACATTACTGTTCATTCGATCCAAGTAAAAATTAAACTATGTTTTAAAAAGAAAATTTACAAAAGACATGGGCGCCTACCGAAGAGCAGTAAGTAGCACCCCATGGTGAGTCTAGTTCGGAAGAAAGCATAGGCGGAATTTTCGGAATTTGTGAAAGGCAAATGGTTTAAAATTTATTAATACTTTAAATGGTTTTCAAAAGAAAAATGTTTTAAAAAGACGCAGGCAGAGGCCAGAGAGTAGCCGAGGATGGCGAAGATAGGCAGATCCCCTGTGGTGATAAAACTTGTGAATTTTGAAAAAGTATTAAAGTTTAAAAAAAAAAAAAAAACCAAGAGGTATTCACCAAAGAAAATATCCTGTGTTTAGTTCATAAATCGGAAACAACTAGTGTTTATTTAACCATCTTTTCTCAAACAAAGTAAAACTTTATGAAAGATTAGAAAGTTTATTAAGAAAGTAAGGAAAATCCCAGAGCCAAGTAACTGTTAAGTCCTCTTTTGTTTAAAAATATTGTTTAAATCCAGAATTTTAATATGCTCTTTATGTTTTATGAATCCAAGTGTTTCATGATTGTAGGGTCCGCCACCTTCACATGAGTCTTCCGAATTATTGCCTGAGAATTCGTCATTGCTTACATCATTGTTTTCTCGAAGCTGGGCTTGTTGGGCTTGGATCCTAGTGTTGGTTTTCTTGGTTGGGCACCAAGAATGAAATTGGATGAAGAAATGGAGAAATGTATTCATAATCTCAGAATGAACCAAAGGAGAATCCATGGAAGATGTTCCTACTGTAAATACGAAACGACAAACAAATCAAGGGCAACCTGTGATGAATGTGGTTTAATTGCATGTACACTATGTGCATTTAAACACTTGAAGTATAAGGTGATTCCAGAAAAAAAAGGAAGTTCATGGTTATGCTAATAAAGAACCTCTTATCAAAGAGCTTCTTCAGTATACTATGTACTTAACTGAGAAGAATGAAGGATTAGAAGATCAAATTCAAAAACTCCAATCAGTAAACGATGAAGAAAAATTAAAAGAATTGGAGAAAGAATTAGAAGATCTGGAAAAAGCTTTATCTTGTTCTGCGGTACTCCCTTGGTATGGATCCTCCAGAGTGAATATCTTTCTTATTGTAGAAAGAATATTCTGAGTATCACTTGCTGCTTCTTCAAGAGCATTATACTCCTCTTTGTACACATTCTTCCACTGGTTCCATGTCAGCTTTTCAACTTCTCCCATAAGATTTTCAATGAAGTTAATTTTTGATCTTTCATTAGGCCAGCTTTTTGTTGGATCGTCCACCACATTTAGAGTACTTGATTCCCATCTTGATATTACATCTCCCCAGAGACTAATATCAAATGGTAGGACTAATATGCTTCCTTGATTTGACCATGCTGGAGGTAAACTCCACATGTTATTAGGCATTGCAGATGCCATAGCCTCAGTTCTTTGCTTGGGCCCATTGTTGTGTTTTTGGCCACTTTGATGAAAGTTGTCCTAACCAGCCTAAACAGCAGCCTAAACAGCAGCCTAATCAGCCTAAACAGCAGGGTAATAATACTAGGGCTGGTAAGAAGCCAGTGATTGATGAAGAGGGTTATACGGGTGTGCACGGAAAGAAGGTTGCTAGAAAAACTGGTTTCCCGGTCAACAAGCCGAAACCAAAATTCGAATATAGGCCTGTGGTTTCTAAGAAGAATCATGAGCCGGGTATTGGGTCGTCTGAGCCTAAATTTCAATCTGTGAATCCGTTCGATGTTCTTAATGATCCTAGTGTTAATGAGAAAGAGGCCGATAACAAGTCAGGTGAGGTTCCAGTTGATGTGGAGGAGGATGAGGTGGATGATGGTTATAATGAGGGGGACGGGTATGAGCTCGATGATTTTTTGAGGCAAGGGACTATTAAAAATGATAATAAAAAGGGGCAAGCACTCCTTCTTCTCAAGTTAATAATGGTTAGCATTGCCTCGTGGAATGTTAGGGGATTGAACCGCCCCATTAAGCAAGCTGAGGTTCGGCAAGCAGTTAAGGATTATAAGTTAAGTTTATGCGCTATTCTTGAGTCCCACATTGATCCAAGTAATCTTTCTAAAATATGCAAGTCGGTGTTTCGGTCTTGGCATTGGACTTCTAATGGGGCTCTTTGTAATAAAGGTACGAGAATTATCGTTGGTTGGAATCCGTTTATTTTTGATGTTATGGTGCTTTTTCAGTCGGATCAGGTCATGCACTTGCAACTGTTTTTTAAACAAGAGAAAAAAATGGTGTATTGTTCGGTTATATATGCTGCAAACTATTATGTTTCTCGTAGGGAGTTATGGGACCATCTCACTTTGCATAAAGCTCTTGTTCGTAATGATCCATGGGTAATGCTAGGTGATTTTAATTCAGCTTTGAATCTTGAAGATAAGTCTATGGGGTGTTCATCGATTTCAGCTAGCATGAGAGAGTTTCAAGCTTGTGTCAATGATATAGAGATGCTGGATTTGAATCATCGGGTATACACTTTACGTGGAGTCAGAAGCCAAAGAAAGGGATTGGTTTGATGAAAAAAATTGATAGAGTCATGGGGAATTCTCAGTTCATAACCCAATTTCTGAATGCGGTGGCGGTCTTTTGTCCAGCTCGGTTATCGGATCACAGTCCGAGTATTCTCAAAATTCCGGTAGTTGGGAAAGTTAAACACAAGTCTTTCAAGTTTGCTAATTTTCTTGTTCATAAGCCGGATTTTTTAGTCATTGTGAAACGTATTTGGGATTCCAATATTAGAGGTGTGTATCAGTTCTCTGTCGTTAAAAAACTTCGGTTGCTTAAGTCTCCTCTTCGTGTGTTACTTTTTCAGCAAGGTAATTTGCACAAAAAAGTTCAACATTTACGTGATAAACTTGATGGGATTCAGCATGATATTGATAAAGATCCGTCTAGTGTGTCTATTCGGGAGGAGGAAACTAATATTCGTTGTGACTATCAGGAAGCATTATTAGATGAAGAGCGTTTCTTGAAGCAAAAGTCCAAGGTCGATTGGTTAGCGGTTGGGGATATGAATTCGGCTTTTTTCCACTCGTCTCTTAAAAACAAAGTTCACTATAGTCGTATTGATGTTATTCAGGATACTAGTGGGAAGGTGTTTGAGGATGATCTGGTTCAGTTAGCGTTGGTTAACCATTACGAGAATTTTTTGGGTTGCCCGGGCGATACTTCGATCACTTCATCTCCAGATTTATTTACGAAAAAGTTGGATTTAGACGTAGCGAATCACATGGTTCGACCGGTGTCAGCTGATGAGGTTAAAAAGGCGATGTTCTCGATTGGGTCAGACAAAGCTCCGGGTCCTGATGGTTTTACCGCTGGTTTCTTTAAAGGTGCCTGGCCTATTGTTGGAAGTGAAGTGTCGGATGCTGTTATTGATTTCTTTGCTACAGGGAAGCTTCTTCGGGAATTGAACCATACGCTTATAGTTCTTCTCCCTAAGTCCTCTTCCCCGTCTGTGGTTACGGACTATCGTCCGATTGCTTGTTGCAACGTTTTGTATAAATGCATTAGCAAGATTGTAGCTGAAAGAATTAAAGTGGGTTTGAATGATATCGTTAGTGTCAACCAATCAGCGTTTGTGCCAGGTAGAAAGATTTCTGATAATATTTTGTTAACGCAAGAGTTGATGCACAACTATCATCGTAATATTGGCCCCCCTAAATGTGCGTTCAAAGTTGATATTCAGAAGGCGTATGACACGGTCGCTTGGAAGTTTCTGAAGGGTATTTTGTTTGGTTTCGGTTTTCATCCTAAGATGGTTCATTGGATTATGCTGTGTGTTTCCACTACAACATATTCGGTGTGTGTTAATGGCGAGATTCATGGGTTCTTTAAGGGTAACAGGGGTTTAAGACAAGGTGATCCGGTCTCTCCGTATTTATTTACTCTTGTCATGGAAGTTCTTACGGCTATCTTACAACATACGGTTAGGATTGATAATTCTTTTAAATTTCATAATAAGTGTGAGCGTCAACAGATTATCAACCTATGTTTCGCGGATGATTTGTTTATTTTCTCAAAGGGTGAGATTGCTTCAGCTAGGTGTATTATGAAGTCGCTTGACTCCTTTACTAAAATGTCGGGTTTGTTGCCTAATGTTAAAAAAAGTACAGTTTTTTTCTCGAATGTGCCATCTTATGTGAAAAATGCTATTCTGAATTTTATGCCATTTAAGGAGGGTTCGTTGCCAGTGAGATATTTGGGTGTGCCCCTTATTTCTTCGCGGCTGCTTTATAAAGATTGTTATGTTATGGTGGAAAAGCTAGAGAAACGCATATTGCATTGGAGGAATAAGTTACTTTCTTTTGCAGGCAGGCTGCAACTTATTATTTCTGTATTATCCTCTATGCATATTTATTGGTCTTCTGTGTTTATTTTGTCGAACCGGGTGATTCTTAATTTGGAGGCATTGATGCGGAATTTTTTATGGTCTTATGACAGTGCGTTTCAGAAGGGTCGGGCCAAAGTTTCGTGGAAAGCGGTGTGTGTTCCTAAGCTTGAGGGTGGCTTAGGTATTCGTCGGATTGGTGATGTTAATATGGCTCTTATGACAGCCCATATCTGGAGTATTCTTTCGAGGCGGCAATCCTTGTGGGTTGAGTGGATTCACTCTTACAGGTTGAAAGGCAAAAGTTTTTGGGCTTGTAAAGTTCCTTCTACTTGTTGTTGGTCTTGGAGAAAGCTTCTTCAGCTTCGGCCGATTATGAGGAAATTCATTTGGTCAGATATTGGAAACGGTTCGGCTACTTCAGCATGGTTTGATACATGGAGTGATCTAGGACCGCTGGATCAGATTCTTTCTCCTAGAGTTATTGCTAGTGCGGGGTTTAACATGGATTCAAAGGTGTCTGATATTTATTCTGACAATTCTTGGAGGTGGCCGGTTGCTTGGCGGGATACGTACCCGGTTCTTATTCAGCTTGATAGAGTGTCATTGAATCCGAATAAGTCTGATAAACTCTTGTGGCGTCAAGGGGATCACAAACATGATTTTTCTTCGTCGAGAGCTTGGGATTCGGTACGGCATCATGAAGCTGAGGTTGATTGGTGTCGTATTGTGTGGTTCGGTCAGTGTATTCCGCGACATGCTTTTTTATTGTGGCTTATCATGAGAAGGAAGCTGCTTACTCAAGATAAGATATTGAGCTGGGATTTTTTGCGTAGGAAAAATATGAATATGATGTGTTGTTTGTTATGCTATGATAACCATGACTCTCATAGTCACCTGTTTTTTGAATGCAAGTTCTCGACGCAAGTATGGCTTATGGTTAGGGAAAAAGCGGGCATGGATTCGGTGCGGCCTAAGTGGGACGATATTGTTAAGTGGTTATGTGATCGGTCAAATTCGAAATCTGCCACTGTTTACGTTGCTAAACTTTTAGTGGCGGCTAGTGCTTACTTGATTTGGCAGGAGCGGAATGCTAGATTATTCAAGAACCAGTTGAGGCCTCCGGAAACTTTAAGTGAAATTATTATCCAACAAGTGCGGTACAAACTGATGGGAGCGAAGCTGAAAAAGTGTGAAAATGTTCGTAGGCTTCTAGGGGATTGAGATATTGCTGGTACAGATTTGCATGATGATGGCGGCTGACTGTCCTTGTTAATTTTCGTATTTTTGAGTCTAGATTTGTAGTCTAGTGGTCGTCAGTTTGGTGGTTGTTTTTAGTTTTGTTTTTCCTGGTTGTTACTTTCATGGGGCATGTCCTATGATTGAACTAGTGTAGGCTTTCTACACTACTTGTGTTTTCTTGGTTGTGAATATATAGAATCACCGGGGTAACCCTTTACCCAAAAAAAAAAACCCAAGATTTCGATGAAAAACGTTTGAAGAAAACATTTAAGAAATCTTTTGATACAAATCGTTTGAGATAAAACATGTCGTGAAATATTTTGACAAAAACGTTTGAGAAAACATTTTGAAAAATATTTTAATGAAAACGTTTTGAGAAAAACATTTTGAGGAATACCTTAAGGCATAAAGAATAAGGGTTTTAGGATAAATCATCTAAGGTTAGATGATTCGTAAATCATGGGGTAGTTGTGGCACGAATAAGGATGAGGATTAGGAAAGAAGTCCTAAGTCTACTGTAACAACTATGCTTGTAATCATTTTGAACAGTTCTATTATCAATAAAACAATGTTATTTGATCCTAATGTTTGTTTTGTTATGTTTTACATTTTTCATGTTTTGACTTTTATGTAATTTCAAACTCTACATCGCTTTCTGGAGAGTTATACGCAAACTAGTGCGTAAACGTACTCAGTTTAATGCGAGAAATACTCCGGAACATCAACATATACTCAACATACCTTAAATAACCTTTACATAACTTAGAAATAAGTTTTGAAGGCTTTGGTATGGCAAAAACAAGTTAATTCGCTTACAGGGACTAAACTTGACAAACTGTGAAAGTATGCCAATTTGAACTGTAACAGACATTCCGGAACATAACCATAAGTTAAACATACCATAAATATCCTTTACATAGCTTAGAAATAGGCTTTGAGGGGTTCGGTATGCTAAAATAAACTTTTGGGTCATTCAGGGACTAAAAGTGTCAAAAAGTGCACAAGTTTGCATTTTCGCGCATAACTTACGTTCTGAATACATCCGGACATCCAAAAATTTATGTAAGCATGACTATATTATATTTTAGTGTTCGCCATAAGAAAAATCCATTCGTCGCGTCATTTGGATCGTTTTTCGCGCTTATGCGCATTCCGTCGTAATTAAGCGAACATCGCGTTCGTACGACCAAACGAACTGACATCAGACATATTTTTGAACATGTTTCATGTCCACAATGTTTAGGCATCATTTTAGGGCCTTAAAGTTGGCTTTACGGGCCTTAGAAGTGTCGGAAATGGCCTTAAACACGTGCAGGGACCAAAACTGTAATTTCTGAAACTTGTTTTCTGATCAGAAGGGCTAGGCGGCCCGCCTCAGTTCCTGTAAATCCCCAGGCGGCCCGTGAGGCACCTTCAGACCAGATTAAATGAATTTAACAGCAGATTGCAGCTGTTTGATCCTCACCCACACATTCTAAATTGCTTAGTCAGATGATAAGGACCATTTTTAGGCACCACAACTTGCCAACACTTGTACGGTTACGATTAAGGCACGTTTTCCATGAAACGATCTTAACGGTGGACCGAATACTATAAATACCCCACCCCCCATGCTTCAAAATCACAAGAACTTTGATTTGAGAAACTCTAAGTTGAAACTATTGTTTCATACCTGAGATTTTTGAATCGAGGTTAGCATTCGGGGACCCTTCGTAAGTATTCTTTCGTTCTTTTCCTTATTTTATTGCTTTTCGAGTCAGAAAGTCAAACTTTGTTTGACTTTCAGCGTTGACCAGTAATGGTCAATGCGAAGTTCGTTTGAACTTCGCAACGTGAGTGTAATCACGTTGGTTATAGTCCCTTGGGACTATGCCCACTGATTACCACGTTGTCTAGGGTCGTAGGGTAGGCGATCTAATAAATCGCCTGTACCTTCGAACCCGACCCATTTGGTCGATCATTAGGATCCGACCAAACACATTAGGTGACCATAGTAGGTAGGGAATAACCTTCCGAGGTTATACCCTATGGTCACATCGTTTAAATAGTTGTATGATAGGTAGTTTATATGCCTTAGGTAAATTACCAGAATACCCTTTTCATGTATAATTGGTAATTAAGCATATGTAACCTAAACCTTTGTCACATAACTGATTATGTAACATGTTTAGGCATATGACACTTGTCATAGGGCTAGTTAGGCGGTCCGAACGCGTTTCACGCGCACGACGCGTTAAAGTAGCATAAGCTTCCTAAACGGGTCGCAATGGGTCGTAAACAATTATGTTAGGTTTCAATTAGTATGTAGGCTTTGTTGAACCATACTACACGAGTCTCCATACTCGTTTGGTTTACAAACCCTCATGCTACCCGATCTTCCGATTTAGGTCCGGTTAATTAACATAGTTACCTATATTAGGTGCCGTTTGATTCCGAGATCTCTAGCATTACTTGATGTTTATCTTAAGACATCTGAGCAATATCAAGTGAGTACATAGACCCCTCTTTTACTGTTTTCCAAACTGTTTTGGGGTGGAACACATGTGCCTACTTGTTACTTTCATGCTTTCCTGTTTTCACATCATATACCTGCTATGTTCGTTAGTACATTATAGTACATGATTTTATTACATCTTATGCTAGGTATGCCCATTGTGTGCATTACTTAGTACATTGTTTTACATTACATTTCATGCTAGGTGTGCCCATTGTGTGCATTACTTAGTACATTGTTTTACATTACATTTCATGCTAGGTGTGCCCATTGTGTGCATTACTTAGTACATTGTTTTACATTACATTTCATGCTAGGTGTGCCCATTGTGTGCATTACTTAGTACATCGTTTTACATGACATTTCACGCTATGTATGTTCATTTGATTACATACTTAGTGCATCGTTTTCACATGCTTACATTTTGTTATGACATTTGGTTTGTTTAACATGGAACAATACATTCATTAACATTAATTACGCCGTTCGTTAGTAGGTAGTGGTACCATAGGAATTGACAACTCCCGTTCCGGACATCCTGGGTATGGGGATGAAAGGAATGACCGAATTCGATATACATAACTTAGATAAACCTTTAATTTGTTTAAGGGTTTATCGCCACAGTCTCAAGGCTTGGATGTATGCATTATAACAATACCGCATAAATGTTTGTATCAGTATAGCATGCATTTGTTACACTCAACATGACTTTGATTTAAACTGTGTTTTACTTCAATACCTTGTTGTTGTGCATTTTTACATATGGTTTAGTTGATACATTTCACTTACCATACATGACATTTTGGTTACACATTACATAATCCACATTGAACATAAACATTTTGACATTGATATACACATTTGGTGGTTTACATTGGACATAGACATTTTGATATGGTTTACACAACAACACTTGACAATTGGTTTGTACATGAACAAGTTACATTGGTGGTTGTTTGGGTAAGTGATTTGAGTAATGATACGTGTGTAATATGATACAAACATGGTGGATACGCCGCTGGTACTTCCTATATATAAGTGTTTGTATAATATTACATAGCGTAACGTTATTTAAATCATTTCAGTATAGACATAATACATTTTATATACATAACATACTTTTCACAAGACATTGTTTTTACAAAACAGTTTATTTTATACAAACTCATTTTACATGGTTATTCATTTAACCTTACATTTACTTATACATATCAACTGATCTTATCGTTTTTCAAATGATTTACAAGACAAAGCAAATTACAAGGTTCATGACTAAACATTTTCTCAAATACAAGTCATGAATCCTATTTTCACAAACCTATGTATCTCACAGGCATTTTTATGCTGACGTACCTATTTCACATGTGTTTTCAGGTGCTTTTCCGTAGGATGATGATCATGACACTAGGGCGGACCTGTGCCTTAGAGACTTAAAATGAAGCTAGACTATGTTTAATTATGTTATAAACTCTTTTGTTTACTGTTCAAGACAATGTAACACCCTTGTTTGATAAATAAAATACAACTTTGTATGCCATGGTTATGAAACAATTTATTCTGTTACGACACGCCCCGATGTTTCCGCCGCGATTTGTTGTTTTACGCGGTCGGGGTGTGACATCTACTCATGTTTGGGTCCTAGGAAGGTTATAGACTAGGTTTAAGGCATGCTAATAACCTAATTCCCTATAACCAGTGCTATGATACCAATCTGTAACACCCCAATCGCGTAATATAACAACACGCGGCGGAAATATCGGGGAGTCACGTTACAAATTGCTCACAACTACTGGTACTAAATTGTTTCAATTTCATTAACATCGTTTTACAAACAAGGAATACAACTGATTGTTCTTTTGTTTTAGAAGTCTAAGGCCCGAATGCAGTCCTATGCGTTGCATGCTTGAAACAGTCGCTAACCTGAAACATATGCGAAAACAGTCAGTATAAAAATGCCGGCGAATACATAGGTTTTATTAGCCAAATAAATGGCAAAACATTTGGTATTGCAATATTTTAATCTTAACTGTAAAAACTCGTGACAAAATAGGTTTGTATATGGCAATATGATATTTACTAAGTCATTTTATGCCTTACATTGAAATCTTGATTAAACCATCATAAAAACTTGTTAATATGTTATTAGGAATCCAATCAAGGATTAATAATAACTGTTTTGAAATAAATCAAAACTTATATAAGTATTATATAAATCAAATCAATGATCAATGATAATACTTTAAATATCCTTCTAAGAATCTAACATATAAAGATATGGGAGATTCTACAAGGATTTCGATAATCGAATACTGAAACAATAGTACACAAAATCCTAAAGTGATCCAGATAACGCTACAAGAATAATAAAATAAGAACACTTATATATAGGAAGTACCAGCGGCGTATCCACCATGTTCTTATTTTATTACACCCGTTTCGTTATCTAAATCACGACTACCACATAAACACATAATCGTCAACTTGTACCAACTCGTAAACACGCATTAAAGCACACAATGAATCCAATCAAGGACTCCAATATCAATACTTTAAACATCCTACAAGAATCAACCTATGAATATAGATAGATGCTATAAGGATTTGGATTCTGTCACATCGTCTAATCTAACATGCATTAAAGTACACAATGAATCCAAACATGGACTCCAATATTAGTACTCTAAACATCCCATATAAGTCTAACTATGAAGATAGATAGATACTACAGGGATCATGGGTTCTTGTCATATTGAATTATTGAATCAAAACAATCCTAAATCCTAATGGTGATTCGGGATAACGCCACGAAAGGTAATACAATAAACATACTTATATATAGGAAGTACCAGGGGCGTATCCACCATGTGCTTATTGTATTATCTAGTTTCGTTATCTAAATCAATAACTATCTACACAAAAACCAACCATCGAGTTGTAAAGTACTTCTTAAAAACCTTACTATGAAGATAGGAAGATCTAAGACTGTACTTCGAATATCCTATATGAATCTAACTATGAAGATAGGTAGATCACTTAAGGATAAAACATTTCATTTGCATAATCGGAATAATACACATAAAAGCACTTAGTGAACACATATATGCCATACATTTTGAAAACTAATCGATTACACTTATGAATCACCCCAAAACATTTGAAAACGGTAAAAGAGGGGAACTATGTACTCGCCTGGGGTTGCGTATAGTCCCGGTTCGAAGGGTATAACAAACCTCAAAAGACCAAGAGTTCAAGTGTTGAAGCGGTCCCTAGGGTAACAGGTACTATGTTAGGGAATCGACACCTAAATCGAAAGATCGGGTATAATGAGGTCTTGTAAACCAAATGAGTGTTGGAACTCATGTGATATGGTTTAACAAAGTCTACATTCTAAATTGAAAACTATCCTAAGTGCTTACGACCCTTTACGACCCATTAAGGTAGCTTACGCCACTTTAACGCGTCGTTCACGCGAAAGCGCGTTCGAGACGCCTAACTAGTCCTATGACAAGTATTATATGCCTTAACATATCTAATTATGTTATATAATCAGTTTAGATGTCAAAATATTGGTTTCATATGCTTAGAATGAAATTATGCAAAAAAGGGCATTTTGGTCATTTTCCTAAGGCATATAAACTACCTATCATACAACTAACTAAATGAAGCGACCATAAGGTATAACCTCGGAAGGCTATTCCATATACAACTATGGTCACATTATATGTTTGGTCGGATCTAATGATCGACCAAACGGGTCGGGTTCGAAAGTCTAAGCGGTTGTCAAGACCGCTTGACTTACGACTCTACACAAGCACTATCCTAAAAAGTGACGAGTTAAACATGTTTAACGAAGTTAGAAAACAAGTTTGATATCAAAACAAACGGTTTTGATACCCAAGAATAGTTTGGTTGCAAAATACGCATAGACGCGTATTTTTACCGAAACTATGACTCGTCACTATACCTAATCAACGTGGTAATCAGTAGGTATAGTCACAAGGGACTATAACCATCGTGATTACACTCACGTTGTGAAGTTCAAATGAACTTCGTGTTGACCATAAACTGGTCAAAGCAGAAAGTCAAACGCAGTTTGACTTTTACGCTTAAAACCCATAAAAGAACGAAAGAATGCTTACAAGGGGTCCAAGCTAGGAAGATCTTGATCCAAAACACTCAGGTATGAAGTTTTAGAACTTCAACTTAGAGTTATTCAGATCAAGGTGTGCAGAAATGAATGAAGGGCATGGGTATTTATAGGATTCGATAAACCGTTAGGTCATTTCTTGAAATCCGAGCTTCAATCTTGTGTGCCCACTGATTTATAAACCTAGGGGCATCCAAAACCAGTCCATAGGATGATAGAAACCATGTGCAAAACAATGGGAGCAGCTGGGTTTTATAAAAATGAAGTCTGCTATGCTGGAGAAGGCTTACGGACTGTAAGCACTACCATACGGTCCGTATGGAGCTTGTGTGCTGGCAGCAACTTTCAGCAATTGGCAGAACAGGCCCCTGTGACTTCGAACTTGATTTTTGATGCGTTTTGGCACGTTTAAGCCCCGTTAACCCCACTTCAAGGCTCTAAAATGAATTTAAACTATAGGGAACTTAAAATATGCTCAAATATATCTCGGATGTCGGTTCTTTTGGCCGTAGGACTGCGTTGTTCGGTTAATTACGACAAAACACGAACGGACACAAATAACGATCCAAACTACGTGACGAATGAAATGTTATCACGCAAATCACTAAAATAGAATATTTTAATGATTTCTTAAATTTTTGGATGTCCGGATATATTCAGAACGTAAGATATGCGCGAAAATGCAAACTTATGCACTTTTTGACGCTTTTAGTCCCTATTTATCAAATAAGTTTATTTTTGCGCACCAATCACCTCAAAGCCTATTTCTAAGCTATGTAAAGGATATTTAGGGCATGTTTAACTTATGATCAAGTTCTGGAATGTTCGATACTATGTGAATAAGCAGACTTTCGTAGTTTGATGCAAATAGTCCCTGAGTGTGAATAAGCTTGTTTTTGACACACCAAAGCTTTCAAAACTTATTTCTAAATTATATAAAAGTTATTTAAGGTATGTTAAGCCTATGTAACTGTTCCAGAGTGTTTGCGGCATTAAACTGATTATGTTTACGCATCAGTTCGCGTTTAACTTTCCAGAAAGCGATTTAAAGCTTGAAAATGAACTAGAATCAACATGTGAAATTGTAAAAGAAAAATAAAAAAAATTTTGAGACCAAAACACATTGTTTCTTTGATAAAAGATAGTGTCCTACATTGTGTGTGTGTTTACGGAGCACAAGTGTCACAATTGTGACGCGTCGAATCTTGGACTTGGTTGTGTTCTTATGCAACGAGGTAAAGTCATAGCTTATGCGCCAAGACAACTGAAAGTTCACGAGAAGAACTACACCACTCATGATCTTGAGTTAGGTGCTGTGGTTTTTGCACTCAAAATCTAGAGACACTATCTTTATGGCACGAAGTGTGTGGTTTTCACAGACCACAAAATCTCCAACACATTCTCAATCAGAAAGAGCTGAACATGAGGCAACGACGTTGGGTTGAACTCTTGAGCGATTACGATTGCAGGATTCGCTACCATCCTGGTAAGGCGAATGTGGTAGCTGATGTGCTTAGTCGAAAGGAGCGAGTCAAGCTTCATTCTGTTCGAACTCTATCTGATATTCAATCTCGTGTTCTTCAAGCTCAGCAATCTTGTGTTTCACAAAATTTGATGGGTAAGGAATTACCACATCAACTTGAGCTTAAACTTGAAGCGAAAGACGATGGGTTACTCTACTTCAAGGATCATTTGTGGATTCCGAAACAAGACGATCTTCGCACTTTAGTGATGGACGAATCTCATAAGTCTCGATATTCTATCCATCCTGGTGCTTATAAAATGTACAAGGATCTTCGTACTCAGTATTGGTGGCCTGGTATGAATAAGAATATAGCCTTGTTTGTATCGAAATGCCTAACTTGTCTCAAAGTCAAGGCTGAACATCAACGACCATCTGGTTTGCTTGTACAACCAGAGATACCGGTATGGAAGTGGGAGAACATTGCTATGGATCTTATCACTAAGTTACCGCGTACATCTAGAGGTCACGATGCTATTTGGGTTGTCATCGATCGATTAATGAAGTCAGCTCATTTTATTCCGATTCGCGAGGATCTATCTGCTGATAAACTTGCAAAGATTTATGTTGATGAGATTGTATCTCGACATGGTATTCCTTTGGATATCATATCCGATCGTGATGCCCGATTTTCATCTCATTTCTGGAAGACCATGCATTCTGCTATGGGAACCCAACTAAATCTAAGCACTACTTATCATCCCCAAACAGATGGACAATCTGAGAGGACGATTCAAACTTTGGAGGATATGCTTAGAGCATGCGTGATAGACTTTGGTGGTAATTGGGACTCTCATCTGCCGTTGATCGAGTTCTCTTACAACAATAGTTATCATGCTAGCATCAATATGGCACCATTCGAAACTCTCTACGGTCGAAAATGTCGTTCACCAGTCTGTTGGAATGAGATCGGTGAAGCTCAGCTTACTGGACCTGAGCTCATTCTGGAAACGACAGACAAAATTAAGAAAATTCGCAATAATCTTGTGACAGCTAGAAGCCGTCAAAAGAGTTATGCGGATATGCAACGCAAGCCCTTAGAATTTCAAGTCGGAGACCATGTCCTACTCAAGGTGTCACCTTGGAAGGGAGTGGTGAGATTTGGAAAGAAAGGAAAACTTGCACCGAGATATGTTGGACCATTTAAGATTGTTGAAAGAGTTGGAAAGGTTGCCTATCGACTTGAGCTACCTCCAGAGCTTGGAAATATTCATCCGACTTTCCACATGTCCAATTTGCGAAAGTTTTTAGCCGATACTGATCTTCACATTCCACTCGACGAGATTCAAGTTGATGAAACGATGCATTTTGTCGAGAAACCTGTGGAGATAGTGGACCGTGCAGTTAAACAGTTGAAGAACAAACGGGTTCGATTGGTCAAGGTTCGCTGGGAATCCAAACGTGGCCCAGAGTTTACTTGGGAACGTGAGGACCAAATGAAGGTGAAATATCCGTAATTTTTCTCACAAGTTTCCTCTAGTTAAAATTTCGGGACGAAATTTCTTAAAGTAGGAGTGACTGTGACAACTGTGCTCTGTAATCGATGTACAATGTAAAACAATGTTAATTATTAATAAAACAATATATTTTCGTGTTATTATGTGTGTATTTGTGTTTGATGATTTTACGATTTAATTCGAGTCCGATTTCAAGCTTTAAATCGCTTTCTGAAAAGTTATACGCAAACTGGTGCGTAAACGTAATCAGTTTAACGTGAAAAACACTCTGAAATAGTGAAATAGGCTTAACATACCTTAAATAACCTTTACATAACTTAGAAATAAGTTTTGGATGGTTTGGTGTGTTGAAATCAAGTTTGTTCGATCGTAGGGAATATTTGTGTCAAACTGCGAAACTATACCGATTTGTATAGTAACGAACATTCCAGAACTTGATCATAAGTTAAACATACCATAAATATGCTTTACATAGCTTAGAAATAGGCTTTTAGGGGTTCGGTATGCTAAAATAAACTTATTTGATCAATAGGGACTAAAGGTGTCAAAAAGTGCATAAGTTTGCATTTTCGCGCATATCTTACGTTCTGAATATATCCGGACACCCAAAAATTTATGTAATCATTAAAATATTTTATTTTAGTGATTGGCACGCAAAAACTCCATTCGTCGCGCAATTTGGACCGTACACGCGTTCGTTACGACTTCCGTCGTAATTAACCGAACAACGCAACCGTACGACCAAACGAACCAACATACGAGATGTTTTTGAGCATATTTTAAGTTCCCTATACTTTAACTTCATTTTAGAGACTTGAAATGGGGTTAACGGGGCTTAAATGTGTCAAAAATGCATCAAAAACCAAGTTTCTAGGCTGCAGGGACCAAAAGTGTAATTCTGTCAAAGATACCAGGTGGGGCGCGTAAGCCTGCTTTGTATCTTATGTGGGGCACGACAGCAGCCCAGCACAGAAACATTGTATCTGGTCATCCAGCTTGTTTTTGATGGTTTTAAACACTGATTTGGGATACCATCTGCTGAATTTTGATGGTTTATCATGTCCCATGGTATATTAAAACCATTTTCCCACTTGGATGGTCAAGATTGATCCCTCTTTAGCAAGAAATGATCCTAACGGTTTACCGAAAACTATAAATACCCAAGCCCTCATTCAATTTTCTGCACCCTTGATCTAATTAATGCTCTAAGTTGAAGCCTTTGCTTCATACCTGAGTGTTATAGATCAAGTTCTCCCTAGCTTGGACCCTTTGTAAGCTTCTTTCGTGCTTTTAATGCTTTTCGAGCGTGAAAGTCAAATAGTGTTTGACTTTCTGCTTTGACCAGTTTTTGGTCAACATAAAGTTCTTTTGAACTTTGCAACGTGAGCGTAATCACGATGGTTATAGTCCCTTGTGACTATACCTACTGATACCACGTTGACTAGGCATAGTGACGAGTCGTAGTTTCGGTCAAAATGCGTATTTATGCGCATTTTGCAACCAAACTACTATTGGGTATCAAAACACTTTGTTTTGATATCAAAACCTGTTTTCTAACTTAGTTAAACATGTTCCAACATGTTTAGCTCGTCACTTTTAGTTTAGTGCTTGTTTAGAGTCGTAAGTCAAGCGGTCTAAACCACCGCTTAGACTTTCGAACTCGACCCGTTTGGTCGATCATTAGGATCCGACCAAGCATGTTTAGTGACCATAGTTGTTTAGGGAATAACCTTCCGAGGTTGTACCTTATGGTCACATAGTTTAAGTAGTTGTATGATAGGTAGCTTATATGCCTTAGGTAAATGACCAAAATGCCCTTTTCATGCATAATTGGATTTTAAGCATATGTAACTTAAACTTTTGTTACTTAACTGATTATGCAACATAATTAAACATGTTTAGGCATATAATACTTGCCATAGGACTAGTTAGACGTCTCGAACGCGCTTTTGCGCGAACGACGCGTTAAAGTAACGTAAGCTACCTTAATGGGTCGTAACGGGTCGAAAGCACTTAGGTTAGGTTCCGATCTAGAATGTAGGCTTTGTTAGTCCATATCACACGAGTTCCAGTACTCATTTGGTTTACAAGACCTCATTCTATCCGATCTTCCGATATAGGTGTCGATTTATTTACTAGTGATTCGATTACTAGGTGCTGCTTGAGTTTCCTTGATTTGCCTGAGCTTGTTGAGTTCTTTAGATTGAGGATACCTTGCACTTTGATGTGAGTACATAGTCCCCTCTTTTTACATGTTTTGTGGTAACTATGTGGGTACATAGTTCCCCTATTTTACTGTTTTCGATTGTTTTGGGGTGATTCGTATGTATTAAAACGATTTCGATATTTTAACGATGGTTTCAAAAATGATTAACATGGTTTATATTAAACTAATAACGATTTCGATAATGTGAACAAACTTGTTGGACGTATTTACATAACGAATAACATTCATTAGCATTGATCAAGCCGACCAGTATTAGGTTATGGTACCATAGGATCTGACAAATCCCGGTATCAGACTACACCCATGGTTATGTGTGGGGGTTATGTAGGTAACGACCGAATCTGTGATTGTTAAGTTTCCCTTTGGTGGTTTGTTACTGCGAGTTTTGAGATAGTCGAGTTGCGAAGGTTTGAATGTTATTAGCGAGGCGACCAAAAGTAGTTTCACAATTAAAACGAAAACGATTTGGGACAAGTTAAACATTTTTAAACGAATTGAACAAGTTAAATGATTTGAATAAACGATTGGTTTTGGGTTGTGATTAGATAATGGGATGGGTGTAACATGATAAAAGCATGGTAGATACGCCGCTGGTACATCTTATATATAAGTGCTTTTATCATATTATATTCCGTTGCATTATTTAGTTCACTTGGGAAACGATTTTTGAAACGATGTTACACAACGATGTTTTCTAAATGATATAAACCATACGAGTTTTATTAACGAGATGTTTTACGATTTGGTTTACTAAAACAAATGTTTTGGGGTTAAGAATCATGGCTGCGAGATTTTATAAACTATAACCAACTTGATTTGAGTTGGTTAATCATGTTGCAATATTATATACTTTTCAAAACAAGGTTTTCGAGGTATTGCAATATGTAAACGAGCCATGAATCTGACACTCTCATAAAACCTATGTGCTCGCCATCATTTCTTTCCTGACTTTGTTTTTACATATGTTTCAGGTGGTGATTGAATGATGTTAATTGCTAGGATGCATGATTCACATAGGATCTGGACGAGGCCTTAGTGACATAATAACAATGATAGACGATATGTAACTTGTTTGTTTGGTTTTAAGACAATGTAAATTATCTAATGAATCAATAAAACGAAAATTTTGTATCCATGGTTGTGAAACAATAATTCTGTTACAACACTCCCAGACGTTTCTGCCGCAGTTTCGTTGTTTTGACGCGGTCGGGGTGTGACATGTATGACTGGCTGAATGAGATCCCATACACAGCTTGGTCAAGAGCTTATTTTTCTGGAAGAGCTAAATGTGATATGTTGCTGAAAAACATATGTGAAGTTTTTAACAGACAAATCATAGGGGCAAGGGACAAGCCGATTATCACATGCTTAGAATTCATTAGGGAGTACATGACCAAGAAGACAGTGAATGTAAAGAAATTGCAAGCAAAGTGTATTGGGCCACTGACACCTCATGCCCCTGAGGTCTTCGATGGGATCAAGAAACAAGCCTTTGAAATGTCTGTTTTAATGGTTGATACAGACAAGTATCAAGTAACAGGTCGTAGATCATAGTGTGTTGTGAATGTTAAAAATAAAACTTGTGCATGCAGGAAGTGGGACTTGACAAGGATGCCTTGCAAACATGCTGTTGCAGCCATATGGGATATGTCAAGGAATAGCATTGACGCGGGTATACCAGAAGTGTGGGTTTCGGATGTGTATTGGTTGTCAACATGGAAGAAAGTCTATGAGAATGTCATAGAGCCAATCAATGGGCTGGAGATGTGGACTCCTTCTGAATGTCCATCAACAATTATCCCGCCAAAGCATCATACACATGTTGGAAGGCCAAAGAAGAAGCGAAAGAAGGCATAAAAGAGCTTGAGAAGGAGTTCGACAAAGGAGGTAAGATGACTAGAAAGGGCACCACCAACAAGTGTGGTAAATGTGGAAACCTGGGATACAACATCAGGAGCTGCAAAGGACAAGGAGGTGAACAATCTGTTGCTTCACAAGAATCGCATACTGCCACTCAAGGTGCCCTAATTGACAATCTTTATGATTGATGGAAGTTTTTTATGGTTTCTAATATCTGTAGTTGTATGGATGTTTGTCGACTTTGTTACAGACAATGTTTGTTTTCATTTCTGCAGTTATGACTATGTTTTTTACTTTATTAGGTTGTGATGAAAATGTTTGGTTGTTTTTTATATGGCTGCATTTCAGTATTTTCATATTTGTGTTCAAACATAATTTTGACAGAAAGTAATTCGATTACATTGCAAACTTTAGTACATATTCCATAATTTAGTGGTCCAAAATACAACATACAACAACTTTATATGCTGGTTTCTAGCCTATTTCCAGTGACAATCATCCAAACAAGACCAATCTGAATCAGAGGGTGTGGGTACAACGGCGGCCGAAAAAACGAAGTGTGGTGGGTGAGGAAATGGGTTGTTGATTTGGGTTTTATGGTTAAGAAATAAAGACATATGGTGAATGAGAGGGTGTGGGTACAACGAGCAGAAGTCATGATTAAAGGTCCCAGTCTTGGAAGAGACGCAACATTACGAGCTATTCGCAGAAGTGGTATACTATTAACTTTCGTACGGGATGTAACCCCTATGCCACATAATGGCTGTAGACCCGAAAAAAAGACGTGTGTAGAAATCAAAACTGAAGATATTTCAATAGCAAGAGAAACAAGAGAGCAAGAGAAACAAGAGAAATAAATGATTCAATGATCAGATCAAATAATATTATTATGGTTCGAGAGAAAATAACAGTATCTACTCGGACACTACAGTGGAAGCGTGTTGAATCAGAAGCAGACAGTAAGCGTCTTTTGTATGGGCGCTTTATTCTGTCTCCGCTTATGAAAGGTCAAGCAGACACAATAGGTATTGCGATGCGAAGAGCTTTGCTTGGAGAAATCGAAGGAACATGTATCACACGCGCAAAATCTAAGAAAATGCCAATGATCTGGCTGATCAAGCTCCAAAAATCAACTTTCGATCTTTAAAATCAGATGTTTCATTGGATGGAGTGGATGTTGTGTTACCAATTGAGTCCGTTCGTGAGGTTAACAACAGGTTAGCTAATACTCTCTATGGGTACTTTTTGGGGGATAGAATTGCTTATCCGGTTGTTGATTATTTTGTGCGAACGAATTGGAAAAAATATGGTCTACAAAAAACTATGATGAATTCAAATGGGTTTTTCTTCTTCAAGTTTGAAGACAGAAAGGGTATGACTGATGTGCTTGAAGGGGGACCTTGGCTGATTCGAAATAAACCAATATTTCTTAACATTTGGTCTCCTACAAACAACCCTAAAAAAGAAGATATAAACAAGGTCGCGATTTGGGTTAAAATGCATGATGTTCCTCTAGTGGCGTATTCTGATGATGGGTTAAGCATGCTGGTGTCAAAAATTGGTACTCCCGTGCGGTTGGATACGTTTACTATTGCTGTGTGTAAGGAGGCTTGGGGACGGAGTAGCTATGCTAGAGCTCTCATTGAAATCTCGGCTGACCAGGATTTTAAAGAGGTTCTAACCATGGCTATTCCTAAATTGGAAGAGAATAAATATGTTACCGAGACTATATCTGTGGAATATGAATGGAAACCCCCGAGATGTGCCCACTGCTGTGTGTTTGGGCATGAATCAGGGGAATGCCCTAAACATATTGGTCCGAGTCCAAATCCTCCTACAAACAGGCCGAGAGTAGACGCGGATGGTTATACAGAAGTAAAGGCTAAGAAGAGTGCAAAAAAGAATGGTTTCCAAGTTAATAATCTGAAACCTAAGTTTGAATATAGACCAGTGGATACAAAGAAAAAGGCAGGGACTTCTATGTATGTGAATGAGAAGGTGTCACACCCCGACCACGTAAAACAACAAAACATGGCGGAAACATCGGGGAGTGTTGTAACAGAATCATTGTTTCATAACACATGGAAATTGAAGTATTGTTTTATTGAATAAAATAGTTACAATGTCTTGACAATCAAAGAAACATAACATAAATAACTAGTCTTGCATCTTTTTATTGTCGCTAAGGCCCAAGTCCGCCTAAGTGTATCTTGATCAATCATATGCTTCATTTCCTAAAACACATGTGAAAATAGGTACGTCAGCATAAAAATGCCGGCGAGTACATAGGTTTTGTGAAAATGGGATTCGTGACTTAAGTTTAAGAAAATGTTTAATAAAATTTAGTCATGAACCTTGTTAATTGTTTTGTTTTGTAAATCATTTGAAAAACGATAAGTTCAGATGATATGTATAAATAAGAGAATAATGTATGGTTAAACGAATAATCAAGTAAAATGAGTTTGTATAAGTCAAGTTGTTTGTAAAACAATGTATTGTGAAAAGTATGTTATTTGTATAAAATGTTATATGTCTAAATTGAAATGATTTGAATAACGCTACGATATGTAATACCATACAAGCACTTATATATAGGAAGTACCAGCGGCGTATCCACCATGCTTGTATCATGTTACACACGCCTCGTTACTTAAATCACTTACTCAAACCAAACCAACAATGTAAGATGTCTATGTTTAAACCAACTGCCAAATGTATTGAAATAATATGTCAAAATGTTTATGTCAAGATGTAAATCATGTAATGTATAACCAATGTCAAAAATGTTTATGTGTCAAATGTAAACCATGTAATGTGTAACCAAAATGATATGTATGGCTAGTGAAATGCATCAACTAAACCATAGGTGAAACGCACAAAACAAAGTATTGAAGTAAAACTTGGTTTAAATCAAAGTTATGTTTTGTGGAAATGCATGATCAAATGTAAATCATGTCAAATGTTAAGAAGTCCAAAAGTAGTCAAGTAATGTGTAAATGTTTATGTATAGTCAAAAGTTATGTATGGTAAGTAAAATGAGTCTACTTAAACCACAAGTAAAAATGTACAAAACAAAGTATTTGAATAACTCAAAAGTTATGCTTTGTAGAATAATGCATGCTTTACTAAATATGAACATTTATGCGGTATTGTGAAAATTCATACATCCAAGCCTTGCGACAGTCGGATAACTATGTAAAAGTGAGTTATCAAAATGAAAATGTATTCGGATTCGGTCATTCCTTACGTCTAAACAAAACCCGAGATTTCAGGAATGGGATTTGTCAAGTCCTATGGTACCACTACCTACTACCGAGCGGCATGATCGGTGTTAATGAATGTATAGTATAGTTTAAACAAACCAAATGTCATACCAAAATGTAAGCATGTTTTATGAAGATAATGTACCTAGTATGCTAGAGTAAACATACAAGGTAGAGCTGTAAAACAATGTGTCCATATGTTACTGGAACATATGCAACAGAGATGCAATGTGAAAACAATGTACTAAGTATGCTAAGTTAACATACAAAGCAGAAAAGTCATGTAAATCAATGTGCTAGCATGCTATCAGTCAACATACATAGCAGAAATGTAATGAAATCATGTACTATAAATGTACTAATGAACATAGCAAGTATATGATGTGAAAACAGGAAAGCAGGAAAGTAACAAGTAGGCACATGTGTTCCACCCCAAAACGTTTGGAAAACAGTAAAAGAGGGGTCTATGTACTCACTTGAGATTGCTCAGAAGTCTTAAGATAACCACCAAGCAACGCTAGAGATCACGGAATCAAACGACACCTACTATAGGTAACTACATTAATAAACCGGACCTAAATCGGAAGATCGGATAGAATGAGGGTTCGTAAACCAAACGAGTATGGGAACTCTTGTAATATGGTTTAACAAAGCCCACATACTAAAACGAAACTTAACCTAAGTGTTTGTGACCCATTACGACCCGTTTAGGTAGCTTATGCTACTTTAACGCGTCGCTCGCGTGAAACGCGTTCGGACCGCCTAACTAGCCCTATGACAAGTGTTATATGCCTAAACATGTTACATAATCAATTATGTGACAAAAGTTTAGGTTACATATGCTTAATTACCAATTATACACGAAAAGGGTATTCTGGTAATTTACCTAAGGCATATAAACTACCTATCATACAACTACTCAAACGATGTGACCATAGGGTATAACCTCGGAAGGTTATTCCCTATACTATGGTCACCTAAGGTGTTTGGTCGGATCCTAATGATCGACCAAATGGGTCGGGTTCGAAAGTATAAGCGATTGTTTAGATCGCTTACCTTACGTCCCTATATAAGCACTAAACTAAAAGTGACGAGCTAAGCATGCTAAAACATGCTTAACCTAGTTTAGAAAACAGGTTTGGTATCAAAACAAACGGTTTTGATACCCATAAGTAGTTTGGTTACAAAATACGCAAGAATACGAATTCTGACCCAAACTACGGCTCGTCACTGAGCCTAGATAACGTGGTAATCAGTAGGTATAGTCACTATGGACTATAACCATCGTGATCACGCTCACGTTATGAAGTTCAAACGAACTTCGCATCGACCATAAACTGGTCAATGCAGAAAGTCAAACAAAGTTTGACTTTCGGACTCGAAAAGCAATAAAAGAACGAAGGAACACTTACGAGGGGTCCCCGAATGCTAATCTAGATCAAAATAGCTCAGGTATGAAACAAAGGTTTCAACTTAGAGCACAATTGATCAGATTCTAGTGAGAAATGAAGTGAAGTGAGTTGGGTATTTATAGTATTTCCCGAACCGTTAAGATCGTTTCTTGAATAACGTGATTTAATCTTGTGCGTACATTTGTCAAAATGTTGTGGTAACTAAAAATGGCCTCTTATAAGCTGAAAGGGCAAGTTAGAATGTGTGAATGAGGTTTAATCAGCTGAATTATGCTGACTAATCGATCTTATCTGTTCTGGGAGGCTGATGCGGCCCGCTTCAGGATCAGACAAAACTCAGGCGGGCCGCCTGGAGCTTCTGATCAGAAAACAAGTTTCAAAAGTGACAGTTTTGGTCCCTGTTGTGTTTTAAGCCCATTTCTGGCACTTCTAAGGCCCGTAAAGCCAACTTTAAGGCCCTAAAATGATGCCTAAACATTGTGGACATGAAACATGCTCAAAAATATGTCGGATGTTGGTTCGTTTGGCCGTACGAACGCGATGTTCGCTTAATTACGACGGAATGAGCATAAGCGCGAAAAACGATCCAAAATGCGTGATGAATGGATTTTGCTTATGCCAAACACTAAAATAAAATATTTTAGTGCTTACATAAATTTTTGGATGTCCGGATGTATTCAGAACGTAAGTTATGCGCGAAAATGCAAACTTGTGCACTTTTTGACACTTTTAGTCCCTGAATGACCCAAAAGTATATTTTAGCACACCGAACCCCTCAAAGCTTATTTCTAAGCTAGGTAAAGGATATTTAAGGTGTGTTTAACTTATGGTCATGTTCCGGAATGTTCGTTCCAGTTCAAATTGGCATACTTTCGCAGTTTGTCAAATTTAGTCCCTGTAGACGAATTAACTTGTTTTTGCCATACCAAACCTTCCAAAACTTATTTCTAAGTTATGTAAAGGTTATTTAAGGTATGTTAAGCTTATGTCACTATTCCAGAGTGTTTGTTGCATTAAACTGGTTATATTTACGCATCGGTGCGCGTATAACCTTCCAGAAAGCGATTTAGAGTTTGAATTTGAACAAAAATTGATATGTGCAAATGATACACATATTTTTACAAATCCCAAGTATGAAATACAATATTTCATTGGTTTGGTATTTGTTTGATGGCCGTGGAGGCACAGGTGTTACAGTCTCCCCTACTTTAGGAAATTTCGTCCCGAAATTTTATCTAGAGGAAACTTGTGTGAGTTTGAAAACATGAAGTTGAAAAGATCGAACAACATTGGTTAGGGTTCTGAACTTCTAGTAACTTTAATAACATCATGCTTGCAATGTAAGAGGGATACTTATATACAAGTATATGAAGCGTCATTGGTGCGTCCACCGTACCTCCATTACATCGTTCTCATTTCGTTATTGTTGTCACTATCGGTTCTTACACATAATAAATCTTACTGTGGTTACCGTGCACTGAATCTCATAATTATGTACGCGTCCATAATTAGACAATTCCTTGCACAGTTCACACAGTCTATTTTATAATATGTAGGGTAAAACCAAATGAACAATCCTGTGATGAGTGTGACTAGACCGCCATAGAGTCCTTTTAATTAAATCAATAAATGATCTAAATAGACTATCAAGGAGTCTGTTCAGCTATATCACTAGATGTCATTTTTTAACCAAATTGTGAATCAATCTTTTTGACTAGACCACTTAAGGGTCTCTTATGAATCATGGAGCGGTACTATATAAAATCCAAGGGTCTTATCTATTACATAGAAGCCCATTAAGGATTTAAGGTAGTACCTTTTGAATATCCTGCTATGAATCCCTCATGTGAAGATATGAAAGATTCTGCGAGGATTTGGATAACGAATATCCAGAGTATACAAAAACGCAAAAATGCATAAAAGAAAACACAAAATATATAAACACATAATCACATAATTGTTTAACTAGAAATTTGTTCTGCTAACAGAGCACATGTATTTAAAGCACACTAGGAATCCATCTCGTGGATTTCATTTGGTACTTTAAACATTATCAAGAATCTAACTATAAAGATAGAAAGATTTCTAAAAGAAAAATTCGATTTCGATTTTAAGGAACCGAAATGTTCGAATTTAGGTACATAAGGAATCCAATTAAGGACTCTGATTTGAATGATAATCATCCACAAGGATCTAATTATGAAGATAAAAAGATCCCATATGGATTTTAGAAGTTGAAGATGTTTTGAAACCTTGCACTGGACGTGCTTATGTCAAAACATGAAGTAAAAAAAAATGCTTATGAGGTTGAGATGCTAGGTATGCCAAGGCGACATATGAAGCAGAATTTGAAGGTTAAGTCAATGTACGAGGAAAATATTTTTGAAAACTATGCATGGGGTTCTTTTAAGAAAAAAAGTGTTCAATGTTTTTGAAACCTTATATATAATACATTTGAAATCATAAAGTAGGTGTACTAGGTAAGTATATTTATAAAAATGTTTTAAAATCATGCGAGATGAATTTTGAAATTATGTATAAGGTTTTTGAAAAACATGAATGATGCTTTTCAAAATCATGCACTTGATAAGAAAATGTACTGTATGAATATTGTTTTCAGGATATTTGAGACATTTTGAAATCATGAAGGTTGTTTTGAAAACTTTATGTCGTGCATGTTGAAAAAATCAGAACGTAATGGGTATGAGATTTGAAAATATCCTTAGTTATCTAACCAAGGATTCAAAGGCACATATGTGCAAAAAGCATGATTACTCATAATTTCACTTTATTTCATGTACTTCGTTTCTTAGAATGAAACGAGTACTTAGAACTTTCGAGAAAATTATGAGCGATCACTTGAAAGAGAGAATCACAAGAATAGTTTGTAAGGTACATAGTTTCTCGATGTAGGTATCATAGGAAAAGTCATACACACATATAACTACACTTGTATATCAGAATTGTGAACAACAATTTATTTATAAACGAACAGATTGTTTCACATTACAAGAAAACAAAAGAAACAAAGGCATAAGACAGCAACATCCTTTGTTCAGCCGAATGCTCATCCAAGGGTTGGATTTGCACTGACATTCTTCGGGCAGTTGTTCCTGAAATGGCTCGTCTCGCCACAGTTGTAGCAAGTACCAGACGGAAAACGAGCTTGAGTAGGGTTGACTTGGAGTTGGGTAGCAGCAAGGTTGATAGCAGCTTTGTTTTGGATGGCAAAGCGGCATATGTTAATCAGATGTCCCCACCGTCCACAGTAGGTACATTTGAAGCAGGGTAAGGGGTTCGAATGATGACGGTTGCATCGTTTGCACAAGGGAGCAGTTCCTTTGTACCGCTTCTTGGCTGGTGATGCTGTCATCTCACTAGGTCCTGCCTGTTTTGGTGCAACCGCTGCGGGTTTCCTTGAAGCCTTACGCTTCCTTGATTTTGGTGCAGGCTTGACTTCTGCTTCCTTTGGTGGCTCTTGAGTGGCTTCATTGTCGAGACGAGAGGCTTCATTGTTGAGACGAGCCATGGCAATGCCTAAATCCACAGTCTTCTGAATCACTTCGCCTATTTGCTGGGCAAATTTGGCTGTTCGCTCAGACATTTGACCAGTGCTGAGAGGAATAGACATTCTAGAAGAAAATGAAAGACATAGGAAGGAACAAGTGAAAGGTTATTGGATAATCAATACAGAATGGTAACGAATGAAAATTGTGATCATTTGTTTGTTACCTAAGGCAAACAAATGAGATGGTGACAAATCAAAGTAAATGGGTCAAAAATAATGTATCGCGAAGATATGCTCGCCTATAAGTGAACACTTATCCCAAGAATTCCCAGGTAAGCACAACTGGTCTCGCTTCTGATGAGATGTATACGAAGTGCTTGCCTAGACAGAAAACCCAGAATACAGGCATTCACCCTTCCAGTTTGCACGTTTTCACATTATTTAAAACCCAAAACCTTGACGAGGTTTTGAAAACTCAAAGGGGTTCAAAACCATATAATAGAGAGTTCAAAACCTTACAATAGAGGGTTCAAAACCTAGTAATCAATCATCCTAGAACAGATGATTGGTTTTCAAAGCGGTTTTGAATTTTATGTTCTTGTTGTGGTTGTCGCCTAAGGATAGGTGACAGTATTGTTTTATGACTAAACGCAAGTAAACTCACGTTAGGGTCCTAGGAAGGTTATAGACTAGGTCAAAGCATTACTAATAACCTAATTCCCTATAACCATGAGCTTTGATACAAACTTTTCTGTCACACCCCGACCACGTAAAACAACAAAACGTGGCGGAAACATCGGGGAGTGTTGTAACAGAATCATTGTTTCATAACACATGGAAATTGAAGTATTGTTTTATTGAATAAAATAGTTACAATGTCTTGACAATCAAAGAAACATAACATAAATAACTAGTCTTGCATCTTTTTATTGTCGCTAAGGCCCAAGTCCGCCTAAGTGTATCTTGATCAATCCTATGCTTCATTTCCTGAAACACATGTGAAAATAGGTACGTCAGCATAAAAATGCCGGCGAGTACATAGGTTTTGTGAAAATGGGATTCGTGACTTAAGTATAAGAAAATGTTTAATAAAATTTAGTCATGAACCTTGTTAATTGTTTTGTTTTGTTTTGTTTTGTAAATCATTTGAAAAACGATAAGTTCAGATGATATGTATAAATAAGAGAATAATGTATGGTTAAACGAATAATCAAGTAAAATGAGTTTGTATAAGTCAAGTTGTTTGTAAAACAATGTATTGTGAAAAGTATGTTATTTGTATAAAATGTTATATGTCTAAATTGAAATGATTTGAATAACGCTACGATATGTAATACCATACAAGCACTTATATATAGGAAGTACCAGCGGCGTATCCACCATGCTTGTATCATGTTACACACGCCTCGTTACTTAAATCACTTACTCAAACCAAACCAACAATGTAAGATGTCTATGTTTAAACCAACTGCCAAATGTATTGAAATAATATGTCAAAATGTTTATGTCAAGATGTAAATCATGTAATGTATAACCAATGTCAAAAATGTTTATGTGTCAAATGTAAACCATGTAATGTGTAACCAAAATGATATGTATGGCTAGTGAAATGCATCAACTAAACCATAGGTGAAACGCACAAAACAAAGTATTGAAGTAAAACTTGGTTTAAATCAAAGTTATGTTTTGTGGAAATGCATGATCAAATGTAAATCATGTCAAATGTTAAGAAGTCCAAAAGTAGTCAAGTAATGTGTAAATGTTTATGTATAGTCAAAAGTTATGTATGGTAAGTAAAATGAGTCTACTTAAACCACAAGTAAAAATGTACAAAACAAAGTATTTGAATAACTCAAAAGTTATGCTTTGTAGAATAATGCATGCTTTACTAAATATGAACATTTATGCGGTATTGTGAAAATTCATACATCCAAGCCTTGCGACAGTCGGATAACTATGTAAAAGTGAGTTATCAAAATGAAAATGTATTCGGATTCGGTCATTCCTTACGTCTAAACAAAACCCGAGATTTCAGGAATGGGATTTGTCAAGTCCTATGGTACCACTACCTACTACCGAGCGGCATGATCGGTGTTAATGAATGTATAGTATAGTTTAAACAAACCAAATGTCATACCAAAATGTAAGCATGTTTTATGAAGATAATGTACCTAGTATGCTAGAGTAAACATACAAGGTAGAGCTGTAAAACAATGTGTCCATATGTTACTGGAACATATGCAACAGAGATGCAATGTGAAAACAATGTACTAAGTATGCTAAGTTAACATACAAAGCAGAAAAGTCATGTAAATCAATGTGCTAGCATGCTATCAGTCAACATACATAGCAGAAATGTAATGAAATCATGTACTATAAATGTACTAATGAACATAGCAAGTATATGATGTGAAAACAGGAAAGCAGGAAAGTAACAAGTAGGCACATGTGTTCCACCCCAAAACGTTTGGAAAACAGTAAAAGAGGGGTCTATGTACTCACTTGAGATTGCTCAGAAGTCTTAAGATAACCACCAAGCAACGCTAGAGATCACGGAATCAAACGGCACCTACTATAGGTAACTACATTAATAAACCGGACCTAAATCGGAAGATCGGATAGAATGAGGGTTCGTAAACCAAACAAGTATGGGAACTCTTGTAATATGGTTTAACAAAGCCCACATACTAAAACGAAACTTAACCTAAGTGTTTGTGACCCATTACGACCCGTTTAGGTAGCTTATGCTACTTTAACGCGTCGCTCGCGTGAAACGCGTTCGGACCGCCTAACTAGCCCTATGACAAGTGTTATATGCCTAAACATGTTACATAATCAATTATGTGACAAAAGTTTAGGTTACATATGCTTAATTACCAATTATACACGAAAAGGGTATTCTGGTAATTTACCTAAGGCATATAAACTACCTATCATACAACTACTCAAACGATGTGACCATAGGGTATAACCTCGGAAGGTTATTCCCTATACTATGGTCACCTAAGGTGTTTGGTCGGATCCTAATGATCGACCAAATGGGTCGGGTTCGAAAGTATAAGCGATTGTTTAGATCGCTTACCTTACGTCCCTATATAAGCACTAAACTAAAAGTGACGAGCTAAGCATGCTAAAACATGCTTAACCTAGTTTAGAAAACAGGTTTGGTATCAAAACAAACGGTTTTGATACCCATAAGTAGTTTGGTTACAAAATACGCAAGAATACGAATTCTGACCCAAACTACGGCTCGTCACTGAGCCTAGATAACGTGGTAATCAGTAGGTATAGTCACTATGGACTATAACCATCGTGATCACGCTCACGTTATGAAGTTCAAACGAACTTCGCATCGACCATAAACTGGTCAATGCAGAAAGTCAAACAAAGTTTGACTTTCGGACTCGAAAAGCAATAAAAGAACGAAGGAACACTTACGAGGGGTCCCCGAATGCTAATCTAGATCAAAATAGCTCAGGTATGAAACATAGGTTTCAACTTAGAGCACAATTGATCAGATTCTAGTGAGAAATGAAGTGAAGTGAGTTGGGTATTTATAGTATTTCCCAAACCGTTAAGATCAATTATTGGAAGAGTTCTTTACGGAAGAAGAACAAGTTTTTTCCTTGACCTTTCCAAGAGTTTCTTCTATTTCGCGAAGGTTATCTAGAAGGCGGATTTGGTATTTGGATATTGTTTGTATCAATGATTTGGCCAATCATTAATGATTCGTTATGAAACGTTGTAAAAAAAAAATAGAATATATAAATATTCTAAAATGAAAAGCTAAAAAAAAAAAAAATGATCGATTTCTATTCTGAAATGTTGATGTAGTATGTAGTAAGGATTAAATCAACTGAGTATTCAGTCTTTTCTTGTCTAATGAAAGAAAACGTGATTTAATCTTGTGCGTACATTTGTCAAAATGTTGTGGTAACTAAAAATGGCCTCTTATAAGCTGAAAGGGCAAGTTAGAATGTGTGGATGAGGTTTAAACAGCTGAATTATGCTGACTAATCGATCTTATCTGTTCTGGGAGGCTGATGCGGCCCGCTTCAGGATCAGACAAAACTCAGGCGGGCCGCCTGGAGCTTCTGATCAGAAAACAAGTTTCAAAAGTGACAGTTTTGGTCCCTGTTGTGTTTTAAGCCCATTTCCGGCACTTCTAAGGCCCGTAAAGCCAACTTTAAGGCCCTAAAATGATGACTAAACACTGTGGACATGAAACATGCTCAAAAATATGTCGGATGTTGGTTCGTTTGGCCGTACGAATGCGATGTTCGCTTAATTACGACGGAATGCGCATAAGCGCGAAAAACGATCCAAAATGCGTGACGAATGGATTTTGCTTATGCCAAACACTAAAATAAAATATTTTAGTGCTTACATAAATTTTTGGATGTCCGGATGTATTCAGAACATAAGTTATGCGCGAAAATGCAAACTTGTGCACTTTTTGACACTTTTAGTCCCTGAATGACCCAAAAGTATATTTTAGCACACCGAACCCCTCAAAGCTTATTTCTAAGCTAGGTAAAGGATATTTAAGGTGTGTTTAACTTATGGTCATGTTCCGGAATGTTCGTTCCAGTTCAAATTGGCATACTTTCGCAGTTTGTCAAATTTAGTCCCTGTAGACGAATTAACTTGTTTTTGCCATACCAAACCTTCCAAAACTTATTTCTAAGTTATGTAAAGGTTATTTAAGGTATGTTAATCTTATGTCACTATTCCAGAGTGTTTGTTGCATTAAACTGGTTATATTTACGCATCGGTGCGCGTATAACCTTCCAGAAAGCGATTTAGAGTTTGAATTTGAACAAAAATTGATATGTGCAAATGATACGCATATTTTTACAAATCCCAAGTATGAAATACAATATTTCATTGGTTCGGTATTTGTTTGATGGCCGTGGAGGCACAGGTGTTACAGAAGGGTACTAAGTCATCGAAGTTTCAGACGCATAACCCGTTTAGTGCTCTCGATTCTGACAGGGGGAATGCTGGTCCCATCCAAGGGAAAGATAAGGGTGGTCGAGATACTAGGGAAGAGTCTGATGAGGATGAGGTTGAGGTTATCTATGATGAGACTGCAGCGTATCCTAAGTCTTCCAGATCAGGGGCAAGCACCTCTTCCACAAAATCTTCCAATGGATAGTTTGTTTTTGGTTCGTGCCAGGTGGACGCCTCTTGGTCGCAATTTCATTTTTGATGATGGCGGATGAAGTTGTTTTTGTTTTAGTTTTTGTCTACTAGATAGGTCATTATCATGAAATGTAGTAGGCTAGTTTGATGTGGTGTTATAGTTTATTTTGTTTTATTTGCATACATATATGGGGCATGTCCTGTATATGAACTTGTGGGGAACTCATCCTCACTACTTGTACTTATTTGGCAGTTGTCTATATATAGAATCACCGGGGTAACCCTTTACCCAAAAAAATCTAAGAAAATCTCACACGAATATGCTACCATAATGGGTATTCAAGAATCAGTACATGAAATTTTAATGAATTTGAAAGAAATCGTATTGAGAAGTAATCTCTATGGAACTTGTGAGGCGTCTATTTGTGTCAGGGGCCCTGGATATGTAACTGCTCAAGATATCATCTTACCGCCTTATGTAGAAATTGTCGATAATACACAGCATATAGCTAGCTTGACGGAACCCATTGAGTTGGTTATTGGATTACAAATAGAGAAGAGTCGTGGATATCTTATAAAAGCGCCAAATACCTTTCAAGATGGAAGTTATCCTATAGATCCTGTATTCATGCCTGTTCGAAATGCGAATCATAGTATTCGTTCTTATGAAAATGGTAACAAAGAGATACTACTTCTCGAAATATGGACAAATGGAAGTTTAACTCCTAAAGAAGCACTTCACGAAGCCTCCTGGAATTTGATTGGTTTATTGATTCCCTTTTTACATACCAAAGAAGAAAATTTAAGTTTAGAGGACAATCAACACATAGTTCCTTTACCCCCTTTTACCTTTTATGATAAATTGGCTAAACTAACAAAAAATAAAAAATGGCGTTGAAATCGATTTTTATTGACCAATCAGAATTGCCTCCCAGAATCTATAATTGCCTGAGTTAAATAAACTTTAATTATATTTATTCTTATGTTTAAATTATTATTTTAATTGTAAGGGTATTTTAGTCAATTCACAAGCACTTAACACAAAAAATAACCCCAATCCACGTTCGGGACTATCCGAGAAACGAGTATGTAAAAGTTGGGAAACATAGCTGTAATTTTAGAAAGGTGAGAACTATAAGTGAAATTTCATCAAACCACAGGAACTATCCGAGCATTTTTCTCAAATTTAAAATCCTTTTATGAGCAGTTGAAGCCATCATCAATTCCGAGACCCTCTCAAGGCGCTCCATTTGAAGCTTTATACGGAAGGAAGTGTCGATCGCCCCTCTGTTGGTCTGAAGTTGGTGAAAGGCAACTGACCGGACCCGAGATCATTCAGGAAACCACTGATAAGGTTGCCCAGATTAAGGGAAGGTTGAAAGCCGCCGCCGATTGACAAAAGAGTTATGGTGACAACCGGCAAAATTAATGGTAATTCCGTACAACTTAACAACTATTTATATGATTAATTGCGTTCAGTTATGACTTAATTTATGCATGATTAGGTCATACGAAGTCTAGCAATGGTAGGACATGTATAAACTTGACAATTGATATTGTTACATTCGTCGCGTCGTGAGAGAACGATTAACTATGTCCTAATATGTTGGCTAAAAATGCTGAAATCACTATTCACCTGAACACACTATTCATGCCAGGAAGTTCTGAAAACTATCCGAATGATCAACGAACGATATGAAAGCATATCATCATTGAAATATGAACAAAAACCCCTAATTAGGGGCACAAAATTCAAAAAACACTTTAACTTTCCGGAAAATGCTTATATTTACAAATTGTCCGACCCGCACTAAACTGTAATAATTATAATTGTCCGCAACATAAAAAAATCAGCAATTATAATGTCTATAAGACTTGTAAACAATATTATACATCCTAAATAAACCCGAGGATATCAATGGTATATCAACGACGTAGTTTCCGGTATTACGACACACTTTTCACATATTGTCCGATTTTGAACCGACGAACGAACTAGTGTTATTTTTATCACCCTAACACCAAAGTTTCTAACTTAGTGAACTTGTTAAGACGAGTTACTACCCTAAACTATCATTAATGGCCTAATGGTGCAAAAATTCCATTAATTACATAAATATCTATATATGAGAATTATGTGCACATGTTATTTTTATAAGTGTTATTTTATAAATAACTTACACTTTACTCCCCCCCCATGTGGGTCCCACACACCTCAACCTACATCTAGTAGTATCTGATGGTTAGAAGCATGGTATGGAGATTTAGTGTTGACTACCAATTTGCAAGATCTTTATAACATTATTCCACCACATCCTACATTACTACTTCGCCAATAATTCACAACACAACTTCCCAACTCCTCCATGATGTTCACGGCTCCAAGGAGCACCTCCAAATCCACCATTTTCACTTCTTAAACACACTAAACCAAGTAGCTTTTCTGACGGTCACGCGCTGCCGCCATACGATTTCTGATCTGAACAATCTTTTCAGAGGTTTCAAGTACAAGTTCTGGGCCTGTAATCTGGCTATCACCCACCTCAGCCCAACAAAGAGGAGATCGACATTTTCGTCCGTACAATGCCTCAAACGGAGCTGCCTGGATACTGGAATGGTAACTGTTGTTATAGGAAAATTCTACCAGAGGCAAGTGTTTTTCCTAACCTTTACCAAAATCGATCACACATGCTCGCAGCATGTCTTCAAGCGTCTGGATGGTCTGTTCGCTTTGACAATCTGTTTGAGGGTGATAGGCAGTGCTCATGTCAAAGCGTGAGCTAAAAGACTTGTGCATCGCCTGCCACAAATCGGATATGAAAGGCGGATCACGATCAGAGATGATAGAGGTTGACACCCCGTGCCTAGAAACCACTTCTTTAAGATAAACACTAGCAAGTTGTGAGAACTTATCAGTTTCTTTGATCGTGAGGAAGTGTGCTGATTTCTTCAGATGGTCAACGATCACCCAGATGGTATCCTTTCCATTTTGAGTTCTGTGTAGGCCCGTGACAAAATCCATGGCAATCTGTTCCCATTTTCACATGGGTATTTCTGGTTGCTGAAGCAGACCAGATGGTTTCTGATATTCCACCGTGACTTTCGTGCAAGTCAAACATTTACTCACATACGTCACGATGTGGGCTTTCATCTTCAGCCACCAATATAAGACTTTTAGATCCTGATACATCTTATCAGAACCCGGATGAACAAAGTATCGAGACTTGTGTGCTTCGTCCATCACAAGCTCTCTAAGGTTTCTGTACAAAGGGACCCATATTCGCTCCATAAAATAACGAATACCGTCAGATCTTTCTACAAGTTGCTTCTCCAAGCCCCGCATGGCTTCAACTTTAAGGTTCTCATCTCTCAACGCTTCAGTTTGGGAGAGCAAATTGGTTCGGGTAGGTTGGAGTGGATAGCGAGCTGCAAAGCTCGGACTCGTCTAGGCTTCGTTTCCTTACGACTGAGGGCATCAGCTACAACATTAGCCTTGCCTGGATGATACTTGATTGCACAATCATAATCGTTTAAGAGTTCCTGTAGGATCGAGATTCGATCAATACGAGTAAATCTGAGTCAAATCTGGGTTGCTAGAAAGGCGGAAACAAACTAGTAACCTTGAATCAGTGTTAGAATAGGAGTAGAAGAGTAGAAATACACTTTAAACAGGTTTTCCATTGATATTAGACGTTTTCATACAGAAAGAAATGGACAGCAGTTCGGTACACCAAATCTCCAGAAGTTACAAATGAAAAACTCAACATGCCTATTTATAGGCAGCTCAGTTCGCACGAGACAACATGTCCAGTCCGCACGAACTGACAAGTTCCAGTTCGTGCGACCTGACTTTCCACTTCGTAGGAACTGGCCTACATTCATAACTTTACATTTTTCAATCATTTAAACTATTACATGCTACTGACACGACTTAGACTGATGACGTAGGCGATAGACATTATGTACCAACAAACTCCCCCTTGGATATTGCCACAGTCTTCAGTCAGCCTGTCTTCAAAACTTTTCTTTCACAAAGACTTGAACTTCTCTTCATGACGCTTTGGCTTCTTCAATAACGTCTTTCTGAGCTTTTCCTTCTCTATCGCAGCTCTCCTCTTCTTCAGCAAGCCTTTGCACACATGTATATCTAGCAATCTTGTCTTTTTCTTCACGCTCCTTTCTCTCCTTCTCAGCTTTCAGAAATTCTTCCTTTTCAATCTTTCTCCACTTTGATAACCACACATGTTCAGAATTTATACCTTTCTGAAAACATATTGTAGCAACTTTTTGAAACTGCAGAGCTTGATCTTTATCTTCAGCTTTGTATCCAATCTTGTTCACGAACAAACATTCGATATCCTTTACAGAACAATTCACTATCCACATCGGATCATACAAGTGAATGTATGTGGCTTCATTACCAACTTTGTACGCAATCACCGCTTCAGTCGACATGCAGCTATACACCCAGCATAAGAACCCTTTGTGAAAATTCTGTTCCATTTTCGGCAATGGAATATTCTTTATAACTCTGGGTTTCTTGATCTGCAAGATTGTTTCTTCAATGCCTGTAACTGGATCAATCCTCTTCACTTTCTTAGGATGATGTGGCTTCCAGTGTTTAAATTCTCTGAATGCTTCAAACTTCATCAAACCCCATGTAGGCATATCGTGAACCCTGACTGGATAAGATAACATTCTGACTTTGGGCAATTCTTCAACATCCCACCAAGGCAGAGACATTATATCTTGAATATACTCGAAATACTGAACGCCAAATTCTCTTCTGATTGCATAAGCATTCACTTGTGGTAAATAACCCCAACTTATGATGTCACCAAGAGAAACTTCTCTATCTCTTTTGTAAAACTTCAGTGGTCTTTTGAATTTTCTTTCAATATCTTTCCTGAACCACTTCTTTCTTTCTTTGCATTGTTCTTTTTTCGACATTTCGTGAAAACTTTTATTCTTAACACTTTCTGCAACTTTCCTTCGTAATTCATCTTCATTCGCTTGACTGAAAAACTCAGCAAGTGTCGGAAAGCTAGAAGTATCAACGTGAACATTCTCAGACTGATCTTCATCACTCCAGTCTTCGACTTCAACTTTATCATAGTTATCGGCTTCTTCAACGTACTTGTACTGATATTTAGGCTGCTGATTGATGTCAAACTAGTTTAACTCTTCTTCAAAATCGAAGTTAAAATCATTATCTTCAATATGCGTCATCTTGATGATCTCAGCTCTATTATAAGTGTGCAAGATTTCACCTTCCTCTACATCATGTTCAAGTCATAGAATTAACCTTGAACTTTGATCAACAATCTCATCATCTTTCTCAGCATCACCATGCTCCCCCTTTCCACTTACATTCTCAGGTTCTTCATTCGCATCGTCATGAAGATATTCATCAATCTTCTCTTCTTGAGACGCTTCAGTTATTTTGATACCCGAAGCATCTTGATCATCATCATCATTTCCATCATCATCATCATCATCATTACTATGTACAGAATAAACATCATCTGCATCATCTTTCAGAATATCATCATCATCTTCTTCATCTTCTTCATCATCGTCATCAGTCTCACCAGAAACTAAAGATATCGGACAAGGATCAAGAATAGATGATTCTGGAGCTTTCGTCGGCTCAGACACAACTATTGCCCTTTCAGTTACTTGAGCAACACCTTCAACTGGAACACCTTTGTCTTTATCTTTCATTTCAGCTTCAATTTCAGCTTTTCGTCTTACTCTTACTTCTTCAAGTTCAATCTCTTCAAATCTTTGTTCTATCGGTTTACCAATCAAGTTTTCCAACACTTTCTTCATCATATACGCTTCATGTTCTTTCTTAGCATTATTGGTCTCTAACTCTTTATTTTTCAACTTGAAGTATTCATTCTGCTCATCCCTTCGAGCCTTTTCTTCTTCCAATTCCGCTATTCGAACTTTTAGAATATCAATGTCGGCTTGATCAGCTTCAACCTTTTTCAACAAAGATGTGTTTTCAGATTCAACAGACTTTACACGATCTTCCAACTTCTTTTTCTCAACCAATACCTCTTCTACCTTCTTTTGCAACTTCTTTACAAGATCATCATTCACGAAACTAAAATCATCAAGCTGCTCAAGAACTATACTCTCTGGAATATGTGGAAAATCTTTAAATCCCAACGATCCAGGAGTAGTATGAATTTGTGGTTGTGTGGATGGTGGTGTTTGTACGATGTGTGGTGAAGTTATTGGTGGTTGTTCATGAATCGGTGATGAAATATGAAGTTGTGGTGATGATTGTGGTGATTGTAAATGTTGTGGTGATGGTTGATGTGGTGGTGATGGTTGTGGTGGTGATGGTTGTTGTGGTGGTGATGATTGTTCTGGTGGTGGTGATGGTGGTTTAGATTGTGGTTCTTGGATAGGTTTTGATTTCAGCTTGATTTTTAATTTTCGTGCTGTTGGAGTTACGACACGTTTCCTTGAGGTAGATTTCTTTCTTCCTCCTGATGATGGTGGTGTTTGTACAGCCTGAACCTTCTCTAGTGTTGGAACATACGTTTCATCATCATCGTCCGTACTCCTCTTTCTTTTCTTTTGTTTCTCTTTATCTCTTGGAACGTAGTTTTCTTTGATCCATTTATCTACTTCAGCATCAACCTCATCCTCAGAACCTGATTCATTCTTCTCTTCATCATCAACTGCCACCTTACTAGCTGCTTTCTCGGCTTCTAAAGTATCATCAATAGATTTCATCAAACGTTCAGTTTCAGGAGATAAACGATCTTGATCTTCTTCAACATTAACTTCTGTTTCATCTTCTTCTGGTTCATCAACCAACATAGTTTCAACAGCTTTCTTTTTTCGTTTCTTTTGAGGTTGAGAAGATGATCCTTCTTCAGTTTGAACTTTTGGCGTTCTCTTTCCACCTCTTTTCTTCTTTTCTTCTTTTGTATACCAATCATTATGTGTTTCACAGAAATATTCTAACTTTGTTAATTCATCAGCTGCACTCTTTTCTTTCATCTCTACATCATTTCTCCACTTCAAATGATTCACTGGATCTGGATCTTCATATTTCTCATCTTTGATATACCCGAAAAACTCTGTCTTATTCTTCGGTTCTGGCCAATTCTTGTGATACTTGGATAATCTGATCAACGTTTCATTATCCATGTGATTTAACACCATGAGATCATTCTGTTCATCTTTTACCAGATTGGGATATGCATGATCCAGCATCATTTGCACAAAACCTCGGATACACCCAGCTTTTACTTCCTGAAGTAATATTATCTTTCATGTAGTGAAAAATAATTCTTGAAAAGTTATATTTCTTGTTCAGTACCAACGCTGTCACCATACACATTTGATAATCTTTCATCACGTCGTATCCACCTTTTCTATGACTAAGTGCATGAATCACAGAGTGAATAAAGAACTTGTATGGCTTCGTAAAACATGCTTTCAAATAATTCGCTTTATTCAACGGACCATTGTACCCCATTCTCAGCATACAACCTTTGACCATCTTTTCTGGAAACCCTATTTTCATCATCTGGAAAATCTAACACTTCTCGGATAAGCTGTTCTGTGATGATTATTTCTTTATCTTCACCATTAATACTAACACTTGAAGTTATCACATCATTCTCTTCATCATACTTAGCATTCTTCCATAAATGAGCAACATGAGATCTGAAAACTCTGTGCTGATTCGTCAATGCCTTCTGAATCGGTAAACGCTTCATGAACGGCAAAATCTCCTTGAATACAACCATCTTTGGTAACGTCTCATCATAAACACAGCAAATGTTGTGCGATGGATCAAATTCTACGTTCGATGCCTGAAACACAAAACAGAAACACAAGTTAAATATTTTTGCACTAATTTCAAAACAATTACACTTCACACGATCTGGCCTTCAAACGAAGTGACCATTTCATGCGATTTGGTATTTCAAGCGATGTGGCCATTCTCAAATGATGTGAATCTCAAACGGACTGAACAATTTCACACGGTGTGGATTTCCAACGGACTGGCCATCTCGTACGGTCTGGATATCATCACTTCGTTTGAAACACGTGAACATGAACAGTAAATTTACAGATTTTTAAACATGATTTTATGATGAAATTAAAGCCATAGATCTGTTCTACATCAAATTCCGAGTACACTGATGTGTTTTTATTTATTTTAGACCATTACATAACCCTAGATCTAGATTCAAAGGTCCGTTCGTTCGAGTTCAAGCGATTTTAGATGATTTTGTTCAAATTAAGCAATAATCTCTACCTTTCCCATGGTATAAGATGTGCGAACCAACTTATACACGGATTCCGATCAACAAAAACACAAGATTTCGGCTTGAAATCAAAGAAATTCTCAAATCGCTTCAGATCGCTCGAAGGGTTTCTGTTTGGTGCGGAGTGGTGAAACTTTTGTGTTCACGCGATCTGGTCTCTTACTTATATAGGAGAGCCAGGTCGTACGAGATGAAATGATGAAATGATTTTGATGAGTTCGTGCGAACTGGCTATGTCTGTCACACCCCGACCACGTAGAACATACAAAACGTGGCGGGAATGTCGGGGAGTGTTGTAACAGAATTAATTGTTTCAAATCCATGGCAATTGAAGTTTCGTTTTATTGATTAAAAGTGTTACAATGTCTTAACAAACAAAGAATTACAACATAATTAACTAGTCTTGCATCTTTTATTGTCACTAAAGCCCAAGTCTGCCTATGTGTATCTTGATCATCTTATGCAACAGCTCCTGAAAAACACATGTGAAAATAGGTACGTCAGCATAAAAATGCCGGTGAGATACATAGGTTTTGTGAAAATAGGTTTCATGACTTATGTTTGAGAAAATGTTTAGTCATGAACCTTGTTATTTGCTTTGTTTTGTAAATCATTTGAAAATCGATAAGATCAGATGATATGTATAAATAATGTATGGTTAAATGAATAACCATGTAAAATGAGTTTGTATTAGATAAGTTGTTTGTAAATCAATGTCTTGTGAAAAATATGTTATTTGTATAAAATGTTCTATGTCTCAACTTGAAATGATTCAGATAACGCTACAATATGTAATACCATACAAACACTTATATATAGGAAGTACCAGCGGCGTATCCACCATGCTTGTATCATATTACACACGCATCGTTACTTAATCACTTAATCAAACCAAACCAAACAATGTAAGATGTCTATGTTTAAACCAATTGCCAAATGTATTGAAATCATATGTCAAAATGTTCCTGTCAAGATGTAAATCATGTAATGTGTAACCAAAATGATATGTATGGCTAGTGAAATGCATCAACTAAACCATATGCACAAGAACATAGTATTGAAGTAAAACTTGGTTTAAATCAAAGTTATGTTTCGTGTAGTAAATGCATGATCAATGTAAATCATGTAATATGTGTCCAAAATGTAAGTATGTGATGAATAACAAATGTACTAAGTATGAAGAACAATGCAACGATTGAACATACATAGCATGTGAACTGTACTAAGTATGCAACAACAGACATACGTAGCATGCGACCTGTACTAAGTATGCAACACTAGACATACGTAGCATGTGATGTAATGTAAAACAATGTACTAAGTAATGCACACAATGGCACACCTAGTATGAAATGTAAATGAAATCATGTACTATAATGTACTAATGAACATAACAAGTATATGATGTGAAAACAGGAAAGCTTGAAAGTAACAACTAGGCACATGTGTTCCACCCCAAAACGTTTGGAAAACAGTAAAAGAGGGGTCTATGTACTCACTTGAGATTGCTCAGATGTCTTAGGATAATCACCAAGCAATGCTAGAGATCACGGAATCAAACGGCACCTAATATAGGTATCTATGTTAATAAACCGGACCTATATCGGAAGACTGTGTAGCATTAGGGTTTGTAAACCAAATGAGTGTAGGAACTCATGTGATATGGTTTAACAAGGCCTACATGCTAAATGAAACTTAACCTAAGTCTTATCGACCCATTACGATCCGTTTAGGTAGCTTATGCTATTTTAACGCATCGTGCGCGTGAAACGCGTTCGGACCGTCTAACTAGTCCTATGACAAGTGTTATATGCCTAAACATGTTACATTATCAGTTATGTGACAAGAGTTTAGGTTACATATGCTTAATTACCAATTATACATGAAAAGGGTATTCTGGTAATTTACCTAAGGCATATAAACTACCTATCATACAACTACTCAAACGATGTGACCATAGGGTATAACCTCGGAAGGTTATTCCCTACCTACTATGGTCACCTAATGTGTTTGGTCGGATCCTAATGATCGACCAAATGGGTCGAGTTCGAAGGTATAGGCGATTTATTAGATCGCCTACCCTACGACTCTAGACAACGTGGTAATCAGTGGGCATAGCCCCAAGGGACTATGACCAACGTGATTACACTCACGTTGCGAAGTTCAAACGAACTTCGCATTGACCATTACTGGTCAACGCTGAAAGTCAAACAAAGTTTGACTTTCTGACTCGAAAAGCAATAAAATAAGGAAAAGAACGAAAGAATACTTACCCAGGGTCCCCGAATGCTAATCCCGATTCAAGAATCTCAGGTATGAAACAATGGTTTCAACTTAGATGTTCTCAAATCAGAATTCTAGTGATTTTAGCAATGGGGGGTATGGGGTATATATAGTTTTTGGTCCACCGTTAGGATCGTTTCATGGAAAACGTGCCTTAATCCCACCCGTACAAGTGTCGGGACCTTATGGTGACTAAAATTCCATCCTTATCAGCTGACTAGATAATTAGGAATGTGTGGAGGAGGATTAAACAGCCATGATCTGCTGTTAAAAACATTGAACCTGGTCTGCAGGTTACCTTACGGACCGTAAGGTTATTTAGGTTGAGGTCCGTAAGCTTAATTTGGCAGAATTACAGTTTTGGTCCCTGCAGTGCAATCAGCCCATTTTCGACACGTTTAAGGCCCGTTAACCCCATTTCAAGGCTCTAAAATGAAGTTAAAGTATAGGGAACTTAAAATGTGCTAAAAAATATCTTGGATGTCGGTTCGTTTGGCCGTACGAACGCGATGTTCGCTTAATTACGACGGAATGCGCATAAGCACGAAAAACGATCCAAATGACGAAACGAATGGATTTTTCTTATGCCGAACACTAAAATAAAATGTTTTAGTGCTTACATATTTTTGGATGTCCGGATGTATTCAGAACGTAAGTTATGCGCGAAAATGCAAACTTGTGCACTTTTTGACACTTTTAGTCCCTGAATGACACAAAAGTTTATTTTAGCATACCGAACACCTCAAAGCCTATTTCTAAGCTATGTGAAGGGTATTTATGGTATGTTTAACTTATGGTCATGCTCCGGAATGTCTGTTACAGTTCAAATTGGCATACTTTCGCAGTTTGTCAACTTTAGTCCCTGTAAGCGATTTAACTTTGATTTCACCACACCAAACCTTCCAAAACTTATATCTAAATTATGTAAAGGTTATATAAGGTATGTTAAGCCTATTTCACTATTCCGGAGTGTTCGTTGGATTAAACTGGTTATATCTACACCTCAGAGTGCGTATAACCCTCCAGAAAGCGATTTAAAGCTTGAAATCGAACAAGAGTCGATATGTGCAAACGATACACATATTTTTACAAATCCCAAGTATGAAATACAATATTTCATTGGTTTGGCATTTGATTGATGGTTGGAGTGAAACAGGTGTCACAGTCTCCCCTACTTTAGGAAATTTCGTCCCGAAATTAATTCGTAGGAGTCTATCTGTGACTTTTTGTCAAATAACCACCAGAGATATGTAAGGCATAATCCTGTAATTTCTCTTTAACGGACATTTTTCAGAAAGGAAAAATGAACGGAGTTATTTTCAACAGGCATTCTTTAGAAAATGGAATATGAAGGAATAAACAAGGATATTCGTTTCCCTCGATGGATATTCTTCAGCAACGAAAATGAACGGGAACGAAAATGAACAGAATGTGTCATTTTCCACAACATCTTCAGAAACAAAAATGAACGGAAAAGTCATTTTAACATCTTCAGAAACAAAAATGAACGGAAAAGTCATTTTAACATCTTCAGAAACAAAAATGAACGGAAAAGTCATTTTAACATCTTCAGAAACAAAAATGAACGGAAAAGTCATTTTAACATCTTCAGAAACAAAAATGAACAGAATAGTCATTTTCCATCTTCAGAGACAAAAATGAACGGAAGAGTCATTTTCCATCTTCAGAAACAAAAATGAACAGAATAGTCATTTTCCATCTTCAGAGACAAAAATGAACGGAAGAGTCATTTTCCATCTTCAGAAACAAAAATGAACAGAACTAACTCTAGATACATGACAAAACTCGCTGTGGTTTCCGTGCACTGAATTTCATAATTATGTATGCATCCATAATTACGCAATTCCTTGCATAGTCCGCACAATTTGTTTGTAATGTGAAGGGGAGGAAAATCAAACCTGTGATGAGTGTGACTAGACTACCATAGGGTCCTTTTAATTAGATCGACAAATGATCCTTTTAATTAGGCCACCAAGGAGTCCTTTCAGCTATATCATCACATGATATTCCTAACCAGATTTTTGGATCAATCTGTTTACCTAGACCACTCAGGGGTCTAATTATGGAATAGTACTATATAATCCAAGGGTCTTTACTACAACGTAGAAGCCCATTGAGGATTTTATATAGTACCTTTGGATATCCTACTATGAATTCCTTATACGAAGATATGGAAGATTCTACGAGGATTTGGATGACAAAACTTGGATCACACAAAAACATAAAAGGAAACACATAAGCACATAATCACATAGTTGTTTGACTTGTTTATTAATTTGTTATCTTTGGACGCGGATACTTAAAGCACACCAGGAATCCAATTCGTGGATTTCATTTGGCACTTTAATCATTTCAAGAATCTATCTATGAAGATAGGATAATCTTAAAAGGAATTCGGCTTTGTCCTTATTGAATTGTGATGTACGTATTGAATCATACAAAGAATTCAATTAAGGACTCCGATGAATGATATCCATCCACAAGGATCTAATTATGAGGATAGAAAGATCCTACATGGATTTTTTTTTTGAAGTTTGTGTAACGGGAGGTGTTCCGACACCTTGCACTAGGCGTGCTTACGTCGACACACAAGGTAGAAAGTTCATGAGGTTGAGGCGCCAGATATGTCAAGCGACATATGAAGCAGAGTTTGAAGGTTGAGCAGCAGCAGGATTTGTAACAGCTTTGCTTTGGATTGCAAAGCGGCACATGTTAACCAAATGTCTCCATCGTCCACCGTGGGTACATTTGAAACAAGGTATTTGATTCGGATAATGGCAGTGGTATTAATTGCACCAAGGAACAGTTCCCTTATACAGCTTCATCCCTGAGGCGAGTCATGGGGATAGCTAAATCATCGGTCCTCTGGAGTATGTCGCCTATTTGCTGGGTAGTTGCAGCACCTGGTTCGGACATTGTTGTTGCGATGAAGAAGCATCTTGAAGATAACGAAAGGCATAGGAGGAAACAAGCGAAAGATAGTCAAAAGAAAATGACAACGCATGAAGATTGCGACCATTTGTTTGTTACCAAAGGCAAACAAATGAGATGGTGACTAATCAAAGTAAATGGGTTAATATAATGTATCGCGAAGACATGCTCGCCTATAAGTGAACACTCATCCCAAGAATTCCCAGGTAAGCACAACTGGTCTCGCGTCTGATGAGATGTATACGAAGTGCTTGCCTAGACAGAAAACCCAGAATACAGGCATTCACCCTTCCAGTTTGCACGTGTTCACATTATTAAAAACCCAAAACCTTGACGAGATTTTGAAAACTCAAAGGGGTTAAAAACCATATAATAGAGAGTTCAAAACCTTACAATAGAGGGTTCAAAACCTTGAAATCAATCATCCTAGAACAGATGATTAGTTTTCAAAGCGGTTTTGAAATTTATGTTCTTGTTGTGGTCATCGCCTAAGGATAGGTGACAGTATTGTTTTATGACTAAACGCAAGTAAACTCGCGTTAGGGTCCTAGAAAGGTTATAGACTAGGTCAAAGCATTACTAATAACCTAATTCCCTATAACCATTGGCTCTGATACCATCTTTTCTGTCACACCCCGACCACGTAGAACATACAAAACGTGGCGGAAATGTCGGGGAGTGTTGTAACAGAATTAATTGTTTCAAATCCATGGCAATTGAAGTTTCGTTTTATTGATTAAAAGTGTTACAATGTCTTAACAAACAAAGAATTACAACATAATTAACTAGTCTTGCATCTTTTATTGTCACTAAAGCCCAAGTCTGCCTATGTGTATCTTGATCATCTTATGCAACAGCTCCTGAAAAACACATGTGAAAATAGGTACGTCAGCATAAAAATGCCGGTGAGATACATAGGTTTTATGAAAATAGGTTTCATGACTTATGTTTGAGAAAATGTTTAGTCATGAACCTTGTTATTTGCTTTGTTTTGTAAATCATTTGAAAATCGATAAGATCAGATGATATGTATAAATAATGTATGGTTAAATGAATAACCATGTAAAATGAGTTTGTATTAGATAAGTTGTTTGTAAATCAATGTCTTGTGAAAAATATGTTATTTGTATAAAATGTTCTATGTCTCAACTTGAAATGATTCAGATAACGCTACAATATGTAATACCATACAAACACTTATATATAGGAAGTACCAGCGGCGTATCCACCATGCTTGTATCATATTACACACGCATCGTTACTTAATCACTTAATCAAACCAAACCAAACCAAACAATGTAAGATGTCTATGTTTAAACCAATTGCCAAATGTATTGAAATCATATGTCAAAATGTTCCTGTCAAGATGTAAATCATGTAATGTGTAACCAAAATGATATGTATGGCTAGTGAAATGCATCAACTAAACCATATGCACAAGAACATAGTATTGAAGTAAAACTTGGTTTAAATCAAAGTTATGTTTCGTGTAGTAAATGCATGATCAATGTAAATCATGTAATATGCGTCCAAAATGTAAGTATGTGATGAATAACAAATGTACTAAGTATGAAGAACAATGCAACGATTGAACATACATAGCATGTGAACTGTACTAAGTATGCAACAACAGACATACGTAGCATGCGACCTGTACTAAGTATGCAACACTAGACATACGTAGCATGTGATGTAATGTAAAACAATGTACTAAGTAATGCACACAATGGCACACCTAGTATGAAATGTAAATGAAATCATGTACTATAATGTACTAATGAACATAACAAGTATATGATGTGAAAACAGGAAAACTTGAAAGTAACAAGTAGGCACATGTGTTCCACCCCAAAACGTTTGGAAAACAGTAAGAGAGGGGTCTATGTACTCACTTGAGATTGCTCAGATGTCTTAGGATAATCACCAAGCAATGCTAGAGATCACGGAATCAAACGGCACCTAATATAGGTATCTATGTTAATAAACCGGACCTATATCGGAAGACTGTGTAGCATTAGGGTTTGTAAACCAAATGAGTGTAGGAACTCATGTGATATGGTTTAACAAGGCCTACATGCTAAATGAAACTTAACCTAAGTCTTATCGACCCATTACGATCCGTTTAGGTAGCTTATGCTATTTTAACACATCGTGCGCGTGAAACGCGTTCGGACCGTCTAACTAGTCCTATGACAAGTGTTATATGCCTAAACATGTTACATTATCAGTTATGTGACAAGAGTTTAGGTTACATATGCTTAATTACCAATTATACATGAAAAGGGTATTCTGGTAATTTACCTAAGGCATATAAACTACCTATCATACAACTACTCAAACGATGTGACCATAGGGTATAACCTCGGAAGGTTATTCCCTACCTACTATGGTCACCTAATGTGTTTGGTCGGATCCTAATGATCGACCAAATGGGTCGAGTTCGAAGGTATAGGCGATTTATTAGATCGCCTACCCTACGACTCTAGACAACGTGGTAATCAGTGGGCATAGCCCCAAGGGACTATGACCAACGTGATTACACTCACGTTGCGAAGTTCAAACGAACTTCGCATTGACCATTACTGGTCAACGCTGAAAGTCAAACAAAGTTTGACTTTCTGACTCGAAAAGCAATAAAATAAGGAAAAGAACGAAAGAATACTTACCCAGGGTCCCCGAATGCTAATCCCGATTCAAGAATCTCAGGTATGAAACAATGGTTTCAACTTAGAGGTTCTCAAATCAGAATTCTAGTGATTTTAGCAATGGGGGGTATGGGGTATATATAGTTTTCGGTCCACCGTTAGGATCGTTTCATGGAAAACGTGCCTTAATCCCACCCGTACAAGTGTCGGGACCTTATGGTGACTAAAATTCCATCCTTATCAGCTGACTAGATAATTAGGAATGTGTTGAGGAGGATTAAACAGCCATGATCTGCTGTTAAAAACATTGAACCTGGTCTGCAGGTTACCTTACGGACCGTAAGGTTATTTAGGTTGAGGTCCGTAAGCTTAATTTGGCAGAATTATAGTTTTGGTCCCTGCAGTGCAATCAGCCCATTTTCGACACGTTTAAGGCCCGTTAACCCCATTTCAAGGCTCTAAAATGAAGTTAAAGTATAGGGAACTTAAAATGTGCTAAAAAATATATTGGATGTCGGTTCGTTTGGCCGTACGAACGCGATGTTCGCTTAATTACGACGGAATGCGCATAAGCGCGAAAAACGATCCAAATGACGAAACGAATGGATTTTTCTTATGCCGAACACTAAAATAAAATGTTTTAGTGCTTACATAAATTTTTGGATGTCCGGATGTATTCAGAACGTAAGTTATGCGCGAAAATGCAAACTTGTGCACTTTTTGACACTTTTAGTCCCTGAATGACACAAAAGTTTATTTTAGCATACCGAACACCTCAAAGCCTATTTCTAAGCTATGTGAAGGGTATTTATGGTATGTTTAACTTATGGTCATGCTCCGGAATGTCTGTTACAGTTCAAATTGGCATACTTTCGCAGTTTGTCAACTTTAGTCCCTGTAAGCGATTTAACTTTGATTTCACCACACCAAACCTTCCAAAACTTATATCTAAGTTATGTAAAGGTTATATAAGGTATGTTAAGCCTATTTCACTATTCCAGAGTGTTCGTTGGATTAAACTGGTTATATCTACACCTCAGAGTGCGTATAACCCTCCAGAAAGCGATTTAAAGCTTGAAATCGAACAAGAGTCGATATGTGCAAACGATACACATATTTTTACAAATCCCAAGTATGAAATACAATATTTCATTGGTTTGGCATTTGATTGATGGTTGGAGTGACACAGGTGTCACAATGTCTGAAATGATTTGGCCAGTTCGCACGAGTTGGTATATTTTTCATTTTTTCAAAATTTTAACTTTTTATTTTTATTAACTATTTACCAACACACATAGTTAACCAAGTCCAAGTTAATGACCCTGGTCAACAGTTTAGCCTGCCAAGTCCAAGTTAATGACCTTGGCTGACCAAATTCTGATCTTGCTGACATTTTGAAACAGATTAAGTTCAAATTAATGAACTTTTATACATTTTGAGCAATTACCAACACTTTTCACAAACTTTTTCTTATCCGACCCCAATGATCCAACTTGTTTAGCACTTTGGGACTTTGATCATCAGATCCCCAACGTCTGTTGTCGAAAATAAGATGAAAAATCAAATCTTTTTGGTTTTTTACAACATTTTGCTGAACAAACAGGAAATGTTTTTGGATTTTATGAAACAATAAACTGTACAAACATATTTACAGACATCTTTTTGTGAGTTTGTGTAAGAGGATCATATCAGTTTTTGAGACTGATCACTAACACCGTTGATCTGATTTAACTTTAAATTTTAAACAAATTCACTTCTGATTATCAGTATTGTTGTCCACTTAAACTTCTAACACAAGTTTCAATTGATTCGAGATACGGATTAGTGTTTTAAAGACTTAAACTTATTCGCGTATCCCACCTCAGAATATACTCCTGTATCAAAATTCCCTAGATTCAGTCTTACAGGTGAGTATACCAATCTGATATCTGTATTCGGGTTAGTGCGAGACCTTAAGAGCTCAGGTACGAACTACCGTTCGATCAAAGAGATGAAGGCTCGACTTTAGGTGTGTTCCCCTTGGGAATCTTCTTTACAACTGCACTTGATTTGTATCTTTCGATATTTTATCAATTTTTATGCAAAGGGTATGTTTTAAAAGCGTATAAAGTATTATACGAGGTCTAGGCCATTGCTTCCGCAATATCAGAAGACCAGGTATAATACCCCAGATATCAAACAGTATAAAGACCTAGTATCTCAGAATCAGGCAATCTCTCAAACAAGATTTCGGGGGTTACCCATATATCCGAGAGATGTTCCCCACGAGATAAGTAAGTATTAATATTTAGGTTTATATCTCGAATACAATCTACTATTCGTGTGAAGCCTACTGACACATCATCAGTGAGACTCGTTTAAAATCATTTTGACTTTCCATTTCTTTAGCATGTTGTGATAGTCCACTGATGTACTATCATTTCCTCTTTTTCACAACAAAACTCATTTTTGTCTTTTTCAATGTTTTTGGATTTTGAAATTTTATCATGTTTTTGTATTTTCTTTAAACTTTCTCCCCTTAAAATCAAAAACATATTTTTGTGTTTTTGGTTTTATCAAAAGCAGAAAATAAAACTGTACAGAAAACATGACAACTAGACGCATATCACTTCTGATCGCCGTCCTCCTCAGCCACACACTCTATCACCCTCCCAGAAAACAAATTCTTTAACCCGTTCAATTTTAAAAGATAATTAAATCTTGCTTTATCAAAGGGTTTTGTGTAAAAATCAACTCTCTGATCATCGGTGTGTATATAATCAATTCAAAACAATTTCTTTTTGTAGCAATCACGAATAAAATGATGTCGAATCTCAATATGTTTTGTTTTAGAGTGTTTGTCACACCCCAAAATACCACCTCGGAAATGTCCCTGCTAGGCGTGTGACATACCAATAACGAGCCACTAATTACATTGAACCCATGCAAGTTTCCAAATGAAATCATCACTTATTAAATAAAAACCAATATGTTCAGCGGAAGCAAATAAAAGAAAACATAGTTTAACTGTTTCAAGATTAAATATATGTAATCAATAAACCCATCATTCGTAACCACTCAGCGTGACCCATGACCACTCCAGCTACTTCAGACAGCACGTTCCAAATCCATATAATCTAACTACCTGCGAGCATGCAACAAGTGTATCAGACAACGCTGGTGAGTTCATAGTTTTACAAAAAACGCTGGTTACCAAGTGTTTAGTTAATCCATTGGATTTGATTTCCGAAAGTAATGTTTGATAATATCTCGATACTGAACAATACGACTCCTGATGTACGTTTTGCCCTTTCCCCAGTGCTCCTATCAAAGCACTGGGCCCAACTGGGTAATTAGTTCACAACCGTCCTCCCCGGTACGGTGTGAGGGTGCCAAACCTAAGTAACAAAAGATGGGACTTAAGAGATAGAGAGTGAGAATATTATTCAACATCCCAGTTTTACCCAAAAGACTTATCCCTCCCAGGGATACCCACTGACTGTCCCAACCACCGGGACGCATGCTCAAAAGAGATGAACTCACCTTAGGTTGCTCGGTTTGTTATGTTACCCATTCCAAGTTGGTCAACCAAACCCTACCGTGGTTACCAAAAGCAGTCAGTTTTATATGCACACAGATCACGCATTTTTCATACACATAACACAAGTAACATATAAGTAAAACTTGTATTCTTTTATAGGTCGTAACCATTGTTCATGAAATCCATGGATCTACAACGTTTATTAAAAAGTCACTTAGTTAATGCAGGGTCTCCTATACTAATAATTCACGCGTCAGTATAAATGTAGCAGCAATTTGTACACATACATATAACCTATCAATCAATACATGCAGGCACGTTAAAATCTAACAACGTATATGTTCAGGTATGCGGTTCCAATTCTTTGAATTTGCTCAAGAGCCCACTCACGAGGTGTGCGGCCCAACAACAGACAACCCATCACCGATGTGATTCCGACTCGTTCCAGCCCACCGAGTCTGGTCGGCCCAAATTTGACAACAACCCACCCGTAAGTCACGCATAGTTCGCCCAGGTTGTTCACTCCGGCCCAGCTGGGTTCGGCCCGTCCCTATATTGCGGCCCAGCTCCTTTACTAGACCCATATGAAGTGTACAATCTATTTAATTAGATTAGTGATCATTATGCCCACTTAAATTCTTTTGCTAACATACTAACATCAAGTCAACCTGATTCAATACTAAGCATAGGTAATATTGCAGTTATGCATAGTCCTCAAACATCATCTATCACAAAATATGTTACTGCACTTTAAAGTTCAATATTTACTTATTATGATCTAACCATATGAAACTCGAGTTTATACACATACATATTATAGTTAAGGCCCTTCATTCAAACATATTGCACATCATTATACCCGTACATCATAGCACCATTTTAATACACAAAATACTCTTAATTAGCGATGAACTTAATTATTTAGATAACTAGATTATCATAACCCTTTGTGATCATCAACCTAGTTTCGATTATTCCTTTTTCTATGAGACCTACGGCCATTTAAACTTCTATCAACAATGAAGGTATACAGCGATCCAGGAAATCATTCCTCGGTTACATGTTCATATCGCCATCAACCATTCAATCCATGCATGATATTAAAATAGGTTAGTCCATCTGTACAATCCGTACATACACCAATCGCACACATTGTGATTACCCTTATCCCATACGTACATATTAACTGAACCAGTCAATTCTATTACAATTTATAATAACCATCAAGATTTTTCCCAATTGATTTACCCAACATGTTGCCTATCGAAAACCACTCTTAACAAAAATCACATAAACTTGCTAACCAAGATGTGGAGATACAATGATGATACTAGCATGCACTAATAACAAAAATCAAGAAACATAACAAGATATCATGCACGCACATGGCAGCCAAACTCACAAGTCAACGCATTGCAAATCTAATCCAATCACAAGTAACATGATATAATGCAACGCACATGGCAGCCAAACTCACAAGTCAACATATTTGAAATCTAAACCAATCACAAGTAAGCTTACCAACCGAGATGTGGAGATTGTGGGTGTGCAGCCGCCGAATTCGAAGGAGGAGCGAGAGAGAGATTAGGGTTTTTCTTTTATGTAGTGTTTGCTAAATAGTTAATATGTGAAACATATTCCTTGCATAAATATGGGCAGGAAGCTATCGGGCCATGTTGGGCTTCTTTTTGGGCCGAGAAACATAACTCAATTAATAGAAGTTTTGGGCCAAGGGTGCATATCATTACTAGTGTGGTTACATTAGGCGACTAGAGCGGACGTTCAACTAATCTAGGCATTTAACACGTTTAACAATTTACACACGACAACTCACAACTATGTAGTCATAGTGATTCGATGTCAATTAAACAAGTTTAACAAGTTTACGCAACAATGACATAGTGACGCCGTTTAATGGAGTACGAACAGTAGTGATACGAGTCAAATGTCACAAGATTGAACAATGCTAACCTTGGGAATACGGATTGTCACATCATCCCCAACTTGAAAGAAATTTCGTCCCGAAATTTGTCAAGTAATCCAAAACAACAAGACGTTAACTCAGGATGACTGTGGATTTTTCCGCGGGTACCACATCATCCCCAACTTGAAAGAGAATTTCGTCCCGAAATTCGCCAATGATATCAGAAGTTGATACAACCGTTTGAACAACTGAGGATACTAGAGCTTACTCGGATCATTGCATTCCCACATGAGCTCCGATCCGCTTTTGAGTTCCAACAAGCTCTCACGATTGGAATTTGACTAGGTTAACGGACCTTAACTTCCTGATCCATGATTTCAATAGGTTTCTCGACAACTGCAACTTGTCGTTATCCTTAGGCGCTAGTAAGGGTATTACAAGTGTTTCATCGGATAAGCGCCTCTTTAAATTCGAGACATAAATATCACTGAAAACGTCATCCAATTCGTCATTTAACTCAAGTTTGTTAGCCGTATCACCGATTCGTTCTAGAGATCCGAATGTCTCCACGCATCGTAAACTAAGTTTGCCACGTTTTCTATAGCGTACCGCACCCTCCCAGGGTGAGACTTTTGATTATGACACGTTCGCCTACAGCGAACTCCCAGTGTTTCGTAAGCTTATCAGCTTTCCTGACAGTCACGCGTCCAAAGATAAGTGTCCTTCCTGTTTTACTAAAGTTAATCACACACATGCTCTCAGCATGCCTTCGTTTACTTAGACCGGTTGCCCAACGGCGATAAGCAATGCTCTGGTCCTGACGTGAGCCAAGGGTGTTGTGTATTGCCTGACATAAATCATACATGGATCAAATTCAGAAGTAACAGGAGTTGGCACCTCGTGCCTAAAAGCCGCCTCTCTCAGAGGAACATTCACAACTGTGAAGACTCGTCAGTTTTCTTGATTGCAAGAAGTGTGCTGGTAACTTGAGTCCATCAATGATCACCCAGGTGATAATGTTTCCGTTTCTAGTTGTAAGTAGACTAGTGACAAAATCCATGACAGTCTGTTCTCATTTCTATACATGTGTTTCTGGTTGTCAATATCCCACCTTGACTTTCCCACATGTCAAACTTCGTTCCCATGCGTGGGTATGTGGGCCTTCAGGCCCGGTCACCCGTACATGGTCTTCAGGTTTTTTTTTAATACATCCTATCAAAACTCAGATGAATAGGATATCGAGACCCGTGTGCTTCGCCTGCACGAGTTCCCTAAGGTTACTGTACAGTGAGGTCCATATTCGTTCCATGAGGTAGCAAATATCGTCCGACCTTCCAAAGGTTGCTTCTCCATGCCCCGCATGGGTTCAACTTGATAATTCCCTTTCTTCAGTTCTACAGTTTGAACAGAGCGAGTCTGACCAGGTAGGTTAGAGTCGATAGGGTGTCACAGGGCTCGTGCACGTTCAAGTTTCACAGTCGTAATCATCCAAAAGTCCCATCCAACGATGCCATTAACTGATTTAGCTCTTTCGTAACCAGGGTACACGGGAGGCCCTTGTGATTGGTCTAAGTAACGCATTCGGTGCCGTCCAAGTAATGCCTCCAAATAAATTCAAAGACCACGGTTTCCACCGCTGGTTGGGTGTCGTGTAGTTCCTCTTTGTAACTCCATTACGTAAGTCATCACTCTTTCATGTTGCGTCGACGTGTAACTGGGACTCTGATTCGAACCAAGATGATATACCACTGAATCACCCGCACCCTCGGGTAAAGACGATGCTCAGTGCATTGAAGTGTTGGGTTTCGAAAACTGAAAAGACGTTCTCCCGTTTTGTCTTCCACGAACACAGCTCCTTGCTGTGTTAAAGAGGTTAAAGCTGCGCGATCTTCGAAAATCCCATGATGAAGCTGCGATAGTATCTGATGAGACCAAGAAATTGTTGTGTCCCTGAAAGAATCTTTGGTGCCAATCGGTTTCTAACAGAATGGATCTTAGCGAGACCCACATGTATTCCTCTTCATTGATTTCATGGCCAAAAATGTACCTCTCGAATCCAGAAGTTACCTTTAACATGACTCCGCGCGTAGCGGCTCCTCCCTCAGGAGCTCTAAAATAAGATACGAATGTCGTCCATGATGTTCCTTTCTCCAGGAAAGGATTCTAAACGTCATCCAATAGCATGGTTGGTTCACATGATCCATACAACTGCTGGTGTGATGATTACCTCCAAAGGTCATGGAATACAAAGTCGTATGGTCGTATTGCGTCTGATAAGCCAAGAACATTCTGTTGGGTTTTTCACATGTTTATCAAAGCTATTTTATCCGAATAAAATAAAAACGCAGCGGAAAATTGTTATTTAAAACATGTTACTTACAAGATATAAAAAGCATTTTATATGTAAAACCCAATCTCGGATCCATATACGAACATGCATGCTATCAAAATGAAACACAACCATAGAGTGTTTAGAATACTACCTTCCAAGGAGTAAAGGATATGAAGAAGATGATGATTCTTGAACGGTTGCCTTCAAGTGTAGAAGACCTCAAGCTTGTATACCCCAAGCCTTCCAACAAACACCTTATCTTTAGCTAGGATTTCTACACTTATGAACTCACTTGATAAACCCTCTTGACAACCACCTCATGGCCAAAATTTTGAGAGTATGTTGTAGAGTTCTTGCACTTGATTTGTGAACTTGAAAAAGCCTTCTAGATCAACCATACATAGCCCAATTTTTTAGAGAGTCTTACACTTGATTTCTTAACTTGAAAAACTCTCTTGGATGGGCATGTTATGGCCAAAAATTTTCAGCCATTTTTCTCCTACTTCTTCAAGTTCATCTCCCTTCTTTCTTCATACAAAATGAATTATAAAAGACATGAGAGATTTGCCACCCACATTGCCCAATAGGAGATCATCTAACACATGCATTTGCATGCATTATGATTGGCCAAGGAACTTAGGGAAGACCACCCAATGAAACCACATGCAAGTGCATGAAGCCTTATTGGACCAACATTTCTTGGTAAGAGCATGGGGGGGGGGGGGGGCTAGCTTTTTTTAAAAAAAAAAAAACAATTTTTCTTTTAAATAATATAAGTCTTACATGTATATATTTTATAACTTTTATAAAATATAACATCATATGTTACAAGACTTATGCTATTTTTATTATGTTATTTAACCAATTAAATAACAAAATAAAATACTCTCTCAAAATAAGTTATCCATATAATTTATTAGTTTGTCAAGTGCAATTATTTAGAAAACCAATTTCTAAATATTCTAAGTGTTAATATTTATTTGTTTGATCATATCATAAATAAATATTCTAAGTGTTTGTCTAGCTTGTATTTGGGTATGACTCGACTTGGGTCATAACGTACTAGCCACATCAATTTAATATGTGTCTTGGGCATACAGAGTCCAACAATCTCCCACTTGCACAAGATACATAGAAGATTGATGCAAGTAGTAAATGACGCCTAACTACGGTTTACTACCCCTAATACGTATGACTGTATGTCCCATTCAATAACATCATCCCCTTCAAGTCCCTTACTTGAAAATTATTTAGGTGAATCTATCATTTATCCTTTCGTTACAGATGTCATGTCAAATCTAGAGACATAGAGTGATCACTCTCTGTTGATTTAACTTTAGCAGGCCTTAGACATCTTACTCTCAACGAATAAGAGGAACAAATCCCATCTTGACTACATATGTCTCTCACAATCACCTTGTACCACACCTGAGCTTAGCCTTATGTACTGTCATATTACTAACAGCGAAGAAATAAGTCAAGGTACAATATTTGGTGAATATCAAGACCCAATATGTATCTCAGGTCAGAGGATACTATGATATTCTCCTTTACTCAAATTTACTTATGATCAATCACAGATGATTCCATGCAGTAATATTTGAGAGCGAGTCAGTCCAATATTTGTATCCCACAAATATCTATGAACTTTGGCAGCAACACTTTGCTCTATATTCATACCTGAATATCCACCAATCCAAGTTCATAATAGTCTTACATTCATATTTGTTCCCACAAGTATGATCGACTACGGACATTTAGAATAATTAACTTATTCATGGATTTAAACATGCTAAAATGGAACATAACTCATAATACCATAAAGAGTTATATTAACAATTGTTCCAATATCCAAATACAAAATAGATCAAATCCAATCACTAGAATATCGAAGTCCTAAGGCACAAGTATGATCCTTCATGCTTTGCCCGTTCAAGGAGCTTCGTGAGTGGATCCGCAATATTTTGATCAGTGTGAACTTTGCGAATACATATCTTTCCCTTTTTTAACTTCATCCCTTATGTAGTTGAAACTCCGCTCAATGTACCTAGTCTTTTGATGTGCACGTGGTTCCTTGATTTGAGCAATCGTACCATCGTTATCACAAAGATCTCTAGGGGTCCTGAATGGTAGGGACTACCCCTAGATTGGTAATAATTCAAGTGGCAGATCCATATGAATTATCTCGATCAATGAAGCGGTGATGTATTATGATTCTGTAGTGGACAATGCTACCCTGATTGTGATCGAGAATTATCTCGATCAGTTTGGAACTCATATCCATGTAACCCTTTACAACGAATTCCGAAACTCGCATCCCTGTAACCTTTTACAACGAGTTCTTCTTCACCAGATCCATATATTAGAAATATATCCTTAGTCCTTCTAAGGTATTTCAATATATATATTTTTTTAACAGTCACCCAATGACTGTTGCTCGCTGGTATCTTCTCGTCATTCTTAAAGTGCATGACATGTCCGGTCTAGTGCATATCATTTCATACATAATGAATCCTATAGCTGACGCATATGGGATTCCTTTCATTCTTTCTTGCTCATCCTTTGAGCTTGGACATTGAAACACATTCAATATTGTCCTCTCTTGAATAGGTACCAAACCTTTCATAGAGTTCTCTATCTTGAGCCTTTTCAAGACTTTGTCAATGTATGCATTTTAGCTTAAACCTATCAAGCGCCTTGATCTATCCTTATAGATCTTTATTCAAAATATAGGCGACTTCACCAAGATCCTTAATGGAAGAACAACTTCCAAGCCAGACTTTTACACCCTCCAAGGTTGGAATATTATTTCCAAATAGTAGAATGTCATCGACATATCATACTAAGAAAGTAATATGCTCCCACTAGCCTTTATACACACAAGCTTCATCGACGTTCTTGATGAATCCATATTCCCTAATCTCTTCATCAAAACGGTGATTCAAACTTCTAGATGCTTGTTTCAATCCATAGATTGATTTCTTTAACTTGCATACTTTGACTATATAGACATCTTCCTCAAGATATCTATTAAGGAAAGTCGTTTTGAGATCCATTTGCCAAATCTCATAATCATATTGTGCAAGTATGGCAAATGATATCCTAGTTGACTTTAGCATCGCCACAGGCGAGAAGGTCTCATCATAATCAACCTTTGAGTTTGAGTGAAACCTTTTGCTACAAGTCTCGCTTTATAAGTATCCAAGTTACCATGCATATCGGTTTTCTTCCTGAAAACCCACTTACTTCCAACTACTTTGGAGTTAAGAAGTAACACAACCAATTCCCATACTTGGTTGTCATACATGGATGCATCTCTACGTTCATGGCTTCAAGCCATTTGTCATAATCAGATTTTGACATTGCATCATGGTATGTGGTTGATTCACCTGAGTCTACCACGTAGCATCCATCCATGAAAAATCCATATCTTTCAGGTGGACTACTGATTCTACCAGATCTGCGAACATATTGTGTGTAATGATCAATCACTTGATCAATTTCAACAACCTCTTGTTGATTGCTAGTATTAACCAAACGTGTATCGGCTTGTGGTTCTTGATCCTCATCAAGTTCCACTGTTCTATCACTAGTTCCTTTCATAAGGAACTTAGCTTCCAAGAACTTAGCCTTTCGAGCAACAAATACCTTTTGCTCTGTTGGATTGTAGAATTAATATCCTATACCATCTTTAGGATTGTTGGACTTTGTATGCCCAAGACACATATTAAATTGATGTGGCTAGTACGTTATGATCCAAGTCGAGTCATACCCAATAACAAGCTAGACAATCACTTACAATATTTATTTATGATATGATCAAATAAATAAATATCAACACTTAGAATATTTAGAAATTGGTTTTCTAAATAATTGCACTTGACAAACTAATAAATTATATGGATAATTTATTTTGAGAGAATATTTTATTTTGTTATTTAATTGGTTAAATAACATAATAAAAATAGCATAAGTCTTATAACATATGATGTTATATTTTATAAAAGTTATAATATATATATATGTGTAAGACTTATATTTTATAAAAGAAATTGTATTTTTTTTTATAAAATAAGCTAGGCCGCCACCCCCCCATGGGGTCTTCCCAAAATATTCTTGTCCAATGAGGTTCCATGCATGTTGTCATAAGTTAGAAGCCTCTTGATTGGGTGTTCTTCCCTAAAAGCTTTGGCCAATCACATGGCATGCAAATGCATGTGTTAGATGCATCTTGATTGGGCATGTTGGGTGGCCAAGATTCTCTCTACATCTATAAATACCAAGATGTTAAATGAATGAAGATGCAAGACTTGTGAACTTGAAAAACCTCTAGGAAATGCTCTCTAATTTTCGGCCATACATATGGTCTTCAAAAGGTTTTCAAGTTTGTTGTTACAAGTGCAAGAACTCTAATACTCCTCTCATAATTTTCGGCCATGAGATGGTCTTCAAGAGGGTTTCAAAAGTGAGTTCATAAGTGTAGAAATCCTAGCTAAACATGAAGTGTTTGTTGGAAGCTTGGGGTATACAAGCTTGAGGTCTTCTACTCTTGAAGACAACCATTTCAAGAAGCATCATCCGTTTCATAATCCTTGTACTACAAGAAGGTAGTTTTCTAAACATCCTATGGTTGTGTTTGATAGTATACATCTCATATATGGATCCGGGTTTTGGGATTTTGCATATAAATGGTTTTATATCTTATAAAAGTAACATGTTTTAAACTTATTTTCCGCTGCGTTTTTATTTCATATGGATGAAATTGCTTTGATAAACATGTTAAAATCCCATCAATGGCATCTAGAGCAGCTTATATGAGTGCATGCTTCAATAGACTTAAAATTTTCGGGTTTCGGGTTTGGTGAAAACCCTATGGCCGAAATTTTAAGGATGGTTATCCCTTTGTTTTTCAAGATTATATTCTTACATGCATAAATGAATCTTGAAAAATTATTTCATATGGATGATTTGTTTGTTTGGACAAAACTAACCTTTTCGGTTTTTTGGACATAGCCGAAAATGGTTATTAAAAGGGAACCATTTTTTTTATGCTTCTTGAAATTAATATAAATATATATTTGGATATATATTTTGGTGCATATAACCTAGCCATGACCTTGTGTTGAATAATTGTGTTGTGATTTATATTTAATTATTTCAAAGGTTGTAATAATTATTAATTTGTCTTCCATTTGTAAAGATATGAAATTTATTTACTTTTCATTTGGCATGTAAAATAAATAGACTAGGTGCATTTTATTTTACTAGAAAAAATGTATTAGGATATATTTTGTAAACGAAGATGCACACAAAAATGCGGTTTTGGTTTTTGCCAATTTAGGGCATAAAGGACTTCATAGTTCTTAACGGGATTTTAGCCCGAAAACCAAAACACATTTTCGGAGCCCAAAGGAGTTTGGAGCTGAATTAAAGTACATTTTGGAAGCTCAAAGAAAGTGGAGTAATCACAACACAAGAAGGATACTTGAAGCATTTGGATGCGGGATCAAGTGGGAGTTCAACGACACATTATTTGTGTCAATATTCACCCTTTAGGAAGGACCTTTTGGCACACTTGTTTCGGCTAACAAGTGTGGTCAAAATAGTTGGCTATGGTTATGCACCTAATGATATGTGTGTTGTGCTTGTGTGGTTGCTTATTTATATTGTTTTGATGATATTTGGATATGCATGCTTAACAAACTAATAATCAACAACAAGCGTAAAATTGGTTCTTTACAAGATCATTAAAATTGGTTAATAAAAGGTTATTAAAAATTAATGATTTTATAATAAAATGGGTTTTATTTAAAAGAACCTTGAAAATTGATTTTCACTAAAGTACCAAGGATTTGAATGCATGCAAATATATGGTACATAAAGTTTTCTAAACTAGAATTTTGAAAACTCAAAATCCCTTTTATAAAACAAGTCAAACACCATCCTTTTATACAACACTCGAAACACTTGGGAACTCTTTCGTGGGATAAAGGTCACCTAACCATATTTGAGGGAACTTGTATATTCGAGGTGGGTTTACCATGTTTGTGGGATAAAGGTCACCTAACCACTTATGTGTATAAACTCACACGTGTGTGTAAGTTGGACGACTTGATTTGGAAACCATGAACTTAGGGTCACCGAAGCATGGCGAACAAACGGTGTTGATGGGATTAAACATGCCAACTAAACATAAAGATGTTTAAGCAATCCCATATGGCTAGAAGTTGCAAAGAGTTGCAATTGTCAAACGTTGACTACCTTGTTAATTTAAATAGAGGGATAAATGTCACCTAACCAATATTTAAATGTAACGTTGGATTCTAGATTTTAATTATTAATTGTCTATGAGACATAAAAGGGTATTAATGATTAAAATATAATAATATCGAAAATACTAAAATTGAACCTTGTTAAATTTTGTAGATGGCCGCTAACAATATTACCCAAACCGTCCGTAACCTATCACTAGAAAACGATCCTAATCCCGATGAACATCTTATGGAAGATAAGGATGCCTATAACGATTGGATTAAGTATATCGAGAATACTATGCAAGCCTCTTGCCTTATGTTAGGAATTATGATTTTCGAGATTCAAAAGGTTTTTGAACATCATGAGCACACAACATGATTACCCAATTATAGGAAATGTTCCTAAGGGTAGAACGCTTCGAAACAGTTCGAGCGCTTCATGCATGTCGAATGGAGGAAACCCAATCGGACTCATCTTATGTTTTAAGATGAAAAGCCACATTGATCACCTCGAAAGGCTCGATATGGATAAAAGGATTTTATCCATTCTAACGATCAATGAGGGTGGCAACAAGAAAGGGCATCACCCCGACACCAAAGCAAATGTTGCAAATGGAAACGGGTAATTCAAAGGGAAATAATTAGAAAGACTAAAGCGAAACCACCGAAACCAAAAGAGAAGAAGGCAAAGGTTGCCACGAACGATCCATGCTTTAAGTGTGGTGAGATGGGGCATTTAAATAGGAATTGTCCAACCTATTTTAAAGAGTTGAAAAAACAAGAGGGATGCTAGGCAAACCTCAGGAACAATCTTAATGATACATATTGACCTTAATGTTATTTCTTCTAACACATGGGTATTAGATACCGGATGTGGAACTCATGTTTGCAATTCGTTGCAAAAGGTTCAAAAGAAATAAAGCATTACAAGAAAGGAGACTATGTTTTGAAACTTCCAAATGGTTTGGAAATTGTTTTAAAATGTCTTGAATGCTCCTAGTTAGACTAGGAACATTATTTAAGTTTCCCTTTTGAGACAATATGTTTTGATTTAAAGTTTGTAAACGATGACATTTACATTTCGATGAATGACATGTTTTACTTTAAAACTATGCCTTCAAATGGTATTTATGAATCGGTTCATAATAACATATCATTTGATAGTTTAATGTACCGATCAATCACCAAGAAACTCAAAATGGATTTGAGTAAGACCTATCCTTGGCATTATCGCCTTGGTCATATAAACATATGTCGCATGTAAACACTTCGAAAGACCTATCTTTTCGAAAGATTGTTTTTAGTGATAGGTTACGGACGGTTTGGGTAATATTGTTAGCGGCCATCTACAAAATTTAACAAGGTTCATTTTTAGTATTTTTGATATTATTATATTTTAATTATCAATACCCTTTTGTGTCTCAAAGACAATTAATAATTAAAATCTAGAATCCAACGTTACATTTAAATATCGGTTAGGTGACCTTTATCCCTCTATTTAAATTAACAAGGTAGTCAACGTTTGACAATTGCAACTCTTTGCAACTTCTAGCCATATGGGATCGGTTAAACATCTTTATGTTTAGTTGGCATGTTTAATCCCATCAACACCTTTTGTTCGCCATGCTTCGGTGACCCTAAGTTCATGGTTTCCAAATCAAGTCGTCCAACTTACACACACGTGTGAGTTTATACACATAAGTGGTTAGGTGACCTTTATCCCACAAACATCGTAAACCCACCTCGAATATACAAGTTCCTTCAAATGTGGTTAGGTGACCTTTATCCCACAAAAGAGTTCCCAAGTGATTCGAGTGTTGTATAAAAGGATGGTGTTTGACTTGTTTTAAAAAAAGGGATTTTTGAGTTTTCAAAATTCTAGTTTAGAAAACTTTATGTACCATACATTTGCATGCATTCAAATCCTTGGTACTTTTGTGAAAATAAATTTTCAAGGTTCTTTTTAATAAAACCCATTTTATTATAAAATCATTAATTTTTTAATAAAACCTTTATTAACCATTTTAATGATTTTGTTAAGAACCAATTTTAAGCTTGTTGTTGATTATTAGTTTGTTAAGCATGCATATCCAAATATCATCCAAACAATAAAATAAGCAACCACACAAGCACAACATACTTAACAATAGGTGCATAACCATAGCCAACTATTTTGACAACACTTGTTAGCCGAAACAAGTGTGCCAAAAGGTCATTCCTAAGGGGTGAATATTGACACAAATAATGTATCGTTGAACTCCCACTTGATCCCGCATCCAAATGCTTCAAGTCTTCCTTTTGTGTTGTCATTTCTCCACTTTCTTTGAGCTTCCAAAATGTACTTTAAATCAGCTCCAAACTCCTTTGGGCTCTGAAAATGTGTTTTGGTTATTGGGCTAAAATCCCGTTAAGAACTATGAAGTCCTTTAGGCCCGAAATTGGCCAAAACCAAAACCACATTTTTTGTGTGCATCTTCTTTTACAAAAAAATAAAAAAATAAAATCCTAATACATTTTTCTAGTAAAATAAAATGCACCTAATCTATTTATTTTACATACCAAATGAAAATAAATAAATTACATATTTTTACACATGGAAGAACAAAAAATAATTATTATTACAACCCTTTGAAATAATTAAATACAAATCACAAACACAATCATTCAACATATTCACACAAGGTCATGGCTAGGTTATGAACACCAAAAATATATATATCCAAATATATAAAATTCAAGAAGCAAAATGGTTCCCTTTTACAACCTACAATATTTTGGTCAAGAATGAAAAAACCGAAAAATGTGGGTTTTTGTCCAAACAAAATAATCATCCAAATGAAATAATTTTTCAAGATACTTTTATGCATGTAAGAAAATAATCTTGAAAAACAAAGGGAGAACCATGCTAAAAAATTCGGCCATAGGGTTTTCACCAAACCCGAAACCCGAAAATTTTAAGTCTATTGAAGCATGCACTCATATAACCTGGCTCTGATACCACTGTTGGGTTTTTCACATGTTTATCAAAGCTATTTTATCCGAATAAAATAAAAACGTAGCGGAAAATTGTTATTTAAAACATGTTACTTACAAGATATAAAAACCATTTTATATGTAAAACCCAATCTCGGATCCATATACGAACATGCATGCTATCAAAATGAAACACAACCATAGTGTTGGACTCTGTATGCCCAAGACACATATTAAATTGATGTGGCTAGTACGTTATGATCCAAGTCGAGTCATACCCAATAACAAGCTAGACAAACACTTACAATATTTATTTATGATATGATCAAACAAATAAATATTAACACTTACAATATTTAGAGATTGGTTTTCTAAATAATTGCACTTGACAAACTAATAAATTATATGGATAATTTATTTTGAGAGAGTATTTTATTTTGTTATTTAATGGGTTAAATAATATAATAAAAATAGCATAAGTCTTATAACATATGATGTTATATTTTATAAAAGTTATAAAATACATATGTAAGACTTATATTATTTTATAAAAGAAAATTGAATTTTTTTTATATAAATAAAGACTAGGCCGCCACCCCCCCCCCCCCCATGGGGTCTTCTCAAAATTGTTGGTCCAATCACGCCACATGCATGTCTTACAAGCTAGATGGGTTGTGATTGGGTGTTCTTCCCAAGCAATTTTGGCCAATTAGTTTACATGCAATTGCATGAACCGTGATTGGGGAAGAATGATGGTCCAATGCCATTTCATGCAAATGTCATAACTAGAGGCCTTTTGATTGGGCAAGATGGGTGGCAAGATTCTCTCTACATCTATAAATACCAAGATGTCAAATACAAGAAGGTGCAACACTTGAATGAACTTGAAAGACTTAGAGAACTCTCTCTAAATATCGGCCAAGATAAGATCCAAATGAGGAGATAATTTCAAGTGAAGAACTTGTAATACTATGTCTAATTTTCGGCCATGGTGTGGTTGATCAAGAAGGGTCTTTCAAGTTGATATATCAAGTGCAAGAACTCCATAACTTCCCTTGATAATTTTCGGCCAAGAGTTGGTTCCAAGAGGGATTTTTCTAGTGAGTTCATAAGTGTAGAAATCCTAGCTAAACATAAGGTGTTTGTTGGAAGGCTTGGGGTATACAAGCTTGAGGTCTTCTACACTTGAAGGCAACCATTCAAGAAGCATCATCTTCTTCATATCCATTACTCCTTGGAAGGTAGTATTCTAAACACCCTATGGTTGTGTTTTTATTTTGATAACATGCATGTTCGTATATGGATCCGTGATTGGGTTTTACATATAAAAATGGTTTTATATCTTGTAAGTAACATGGTTTTAAATAATTATTTCCGCTGCGTTTTTATTTTATACGGATAAAATACTTTGATAAACATGTGAAAAACCCAACAGTGGCATCAGAGCCGCTTATATGAGTGCATGCTTCATAGGATATGAAATTTTCGGGTTTCGGGTATGGGTAAAACCCTATGGCCGAATTTTTCACCATGGTTATCCCTTTGTTTTTCAAGATCATATTCCTACATGCATAAATGAATCTTGAAAAATTATTTCATTTGGATGATTATTTTGTTTGGACAAAAACCCACATTTTTCGGTTTTTCATTCTTGACCGAAAAATTGTAGGTTGTAAAAGGGAACCATTTTGCTTCTTGAAATTAATATACATGTATATATTTGGATATATATTTTGGTGCATATGACCTAGCCATGACCTTGTGTTGAATGATTGTGTTGTGATTTATTTTATTAATTATTCAATGGGTTGTAATAATTATTATTTTGTTCTTCCATTTTAAGATATGTAATTTATTTATTATTCATTTGGTATGTAAAATAAATAGATTAGGTGCATTTTATTTTACTAGAAAAATGTATTAGGATATATTTTGTAAAAGAAGATGCACACAAAAATGCGGTTTTGGTTTGGACCATAATATTCGGTCCAAAGAACTTCATCGTTATTATCGGGACTTTAACCCGATAACCAAAACACATTTTTGAAGACCAAAAGAGTTTGGAGCTGAATATAAAAGACTTTTGGAAGCTCAAAGAAGGTGGAGAAATCACAACACAAGAAGGAGACTTGAAGCATTTGGATGCGGGATCAAGTGGGAGTTCATCGACACATTGATTGTGTCATTTTTCACCCTTTAGGAAGGACCTTTTGGCACACTTGTTTCGGCTAACAAGTGTGGTCAAAATAGTTGGCTATGGTTATGCACCTAATGATATGTGTGTTGTGCTTGTATGGTTCTTTATTTTGTTGTTTGATGATATTTGGATATGCATGCTTAACAAACTAATAATCAACAACAAGCTTAAAATTGGTTCTTTAAAGATCATTAAAATTGGTTAATAAAAGGTTATTAAAAATTAATGATTTTTATAATAAAATGGGTTTTATTAAAAAGAACCTTGAAAATTTATTTCACAAAAGTACCAAGGATTTGAATGCATGCAAATGTATGGTACATAATGTTTTCTAAACTAGAATTTTTGAAAACTCAAAATCCCTTTTATAAAAACAAGTCAAACACCATCCTTTTATACAACACTCGAATCACTTGGGAACTCTTATTGTGGGATAAAGGTCACCTAACCACATTTGAGGGAACTTGTATATTCGAGGCGGGTTTACCATGTTTGTGGGATAAAGGTCACCTAACCACTTATGTGAATAAACTCACACGTGTGTGTAAGTTGGACGACTTTATTTGGAAACCATGAACTTAGGGTCACCGAAGCATGGGGAACAAAGGTGTTGATGGGATTAAACATGCCAACTAAACATAAAGATGTTTAACCGATCCCATATGGCTAGAAGTTGCAAAGAGTTGCAATTGTCAAATGTTGACTACCTTGTTAATTTAAATAATGGGATAAAGGTCACCTAACCAACATTTAAATGTAATGTTGGATTCTAGATTCTAATTATTAATTGTCTATAAGACACAAAAGGGTATTAATGATTAAAATATAATAATATCAAAAATACTAAAATTGAACGTTGTAAAATTTTGTAGATGGCCGCTAACAATATTACCCAAACCGTCCGTAACCTATCATTGAAAACGATTCTAATCCCGATGAACCTCTTATGGAAGATAAGGATGCCTATGACGATTGGATTAAGTATATCGAGGATACTACGCAGCCTCTTGCCTCATGTTAGGAATTATGATTCCCGAGATTCAAAAGGTTTTGAACATCATGATTACCCAATTGTAGGAAATGTTCCTAAGGGTAGAACGCTTCAAAACGGTTTTCATGCATGTCGAATGGAGGCAACCCAATCGGACTCATCTTATGTCTTTAAGATGAAAAGCCACATTGATCACCTCGAAAGGCTCAATATGGATAGAAGGGTTTTATCCATTCTAACGATCAATGAGGGTGGCAACTAGAAAGGGCATCACCCCGACACCAAAGCAAATGTTGAAAATGGAAACGGGTAATTCAAAGGGAAATGATTATAAAGACTAAAGCGAAACCACCGAAACCAAAAGAGAAGAAGGCAAAGGTTGCCATGAATGATGCATGCTTTGAGTGTGGTGAGATAAGGCATTTAAATAGGAATTGTCTAACCTATCTCAAAGAGTTGAAAAACAAGAGGGATGCTAGGCAAACCTCAGGTACAATCTTAATGATACATATTAACCTTAATGTTATTTCTTCTAACACATGGGTATTAGATACCGGATGTAGAACTCATGTTTGCAATTCATTGCAAAAGGTTCAAAAGAAATAAACATTACAAGAAAGGAGACTATCTTTTGAAACTTCCAAATGGTTTGGAAATTGTTTTAAAATGTCTTGAGTGCTCCTAGTTTGACTAGGAACATTATTCAAGTTTCCCTTATAAGACAATATGGTTTTGACTTAAAGTTTGCAAACATTGACATTTATATCGATGAATGACATGTTTTAATTTAAACCTATGCCTCCAAATGGTATTTATGAATCGGTTCATAATAATACATCATTTGATAGTTTATTGTACCAAGCAATCACCAAAAAAACTCAAAATGGATTTGAGCAATACCTATCTTTGGCATTAATGCCTTGGTCATATAAACAGAATCGCATACAAACACTTCAAAAGAATGGTCTTTTGGAAACAAATGAAATTGGTTCATTTGATATATGCGAATCATGTTTACGAAGTAATATGACTAAGAAACCCTTCAGTTGGAAAGGGCAAAAGATTTATTAGGTATCATACATTCGAATGTATGTGATCCTTTTAAGTCAATGACTAGGAATGGTGAAAGATACTTCATTACTTTTACCGACAACTATAGTAGTTATGGTTATGTGTACTTGACACAAAGAAGAAGTTTTGAAACGTTCAAAATCTTCAAAAAGTGAAGAACAAAATCAACTCTTTTAAAGTTCTTTGTTTCGATAGAGGAGGAGTCGAACTCTATTAGATATGGTTCGATCTATGATGGCTAGGAGCGCATTATCTCTATCACTTTGGGGTTACGCTTTGCTCTCCGTGGCCCATATGGCCCCAACCAAGAAAGTGGATAAGACACCTTTCGAAATATGGAATGAAAAGGCTCCATCATTAATCATATTTGAAGGTATGGGGTTGTGAAGCTTCTGTGAAGCAATACACCCCAAATAAAAGTACGATCCACTAAGTGTATCTTTGTAGGATAGCCTAAAGATGGTATAGGATATTATTTCTACGATCCAACAGAGCAAAAGGTATTTGTTGCTCGAAAGGCTGAGTTCTTGGTAGATAAGTTCCTTGTGGAAGAAATTAGTAGAACAGTGGAACTTGATGAGGATCAAGAACCACAAGCCGATACACGTTTGGTTGATACTAGCACTAAACAAGAGATTGTTGAAAACGATCAAGTGGTTGATCATTACACACAAAAGCGTTCGCAGATCTGGTAGAATTAGTAGTCCACCTGAAAGATATGGATTTTTCATAGATGGATGCTACGTGGTAGATTCAGGTGAATCAACCACATACCATGATGCAATGTCAAAATTCGATTGTGACAAATGGCTTGAAGCCATGAACGTAAAGATGTAGTCCATAACAACCAAGTATGGGAATTGGTTGTAGCAACTCTTAACTCCAAAATAGTTGGAAGTAAGTGGGTTTTCAGGATGAAAACCGATATGCATGGTAACTTGGATACTTGTAAAGCGAGACTTGTAGCAAAAGGTTTCACTCAAGCTCAACGGGTTGATTAAGATGAGACCTTTTCGCCTGTGGCGATGCTAAAGTCAATAAGGATAGTATTTGCCATACCTGCATAATATGATTATGAGATTTGGCAAATGGATGTCAAAACGGCTTTCCTTAATAGATATCATGAGGAAGATGTCTATATATGGTTCAGCCTGAAGGTTTTGTCGATCCAAAACATCCTAACAAAGTATGCAAGTTAAAGAAATCAATCAAGGGATTGAAACAAGCATCGAGAAGTTGGAATCACCGTTTTAATGAAGAAATTAGGAATTTTTTATTCATCAAGAACGTTGATAATGCTTGTGTGTATAAGAAAGCTAGTGGGAGCATTATTACTTTCTTAGTATAGTATGTCGATGACATTCTACTATTTGGAAATGACATTCCAGCCATGGAAGGTGTAAAAGCCTGGCTTGGAAGTTGTTTTTCTATTAAGGATTTTGGTGAAGTCGCCTATATTTTGGGAATAAAGATCTATAGGGATAGATCAAGGCGCTTGATAGGATTAAACTAAAATGCATACATTGACAAAGTCTTGAAAGGGTTCAAGATAGAGAACTCTATGAAAGGTTTGGTACCTATTCAAAGAGGGGACAATATTGAATGCGTTTCAATGTCCAAGCTCAAAGGATGAGCAAGAAAGAATGAAAGGAATCCCATATGCGTCAGCTATAGAATTCATTATGTATGTAATGATATGCACTAGACCGGACAAGTTATGCGCTTTAAGCATAACGAGAAGATACCAGCGAGTAACGGTCATTGGGTGACTGTTATAAATATATTGAAATACCTCAGAAGGACTAAGGATATATTTCTAATATATGGATCTGGTGAAGAAGAACTCGTTGTAAAGGGTTACAAGGATGCGAGTTTTAGAATTCGTTGTAAAGGGTTACATGGATACGAGTTTCCAAACTAATCGAGATGGTTCTCAATCGCAATCAGGGTAGCATTGTCCACTACAGAATCAGAATACATCGCCACTTCATTGATCGAGATAATTCATATGGATCTACCACTTGAATTATTGCCGATCTAGGGGTAGTCCCTACCATTCGGGAGCCCTAGAGATTTTGTGATAACGATGGTGTGATTGCTTGAATCACGGAACCTTGTGTACATCGAAAGACTAGGCACATTGAGCGGAGTTTCAACTACATAAGTGATGAAGTTGAAAAAGGAACAGATATGTATTCACAAAGTTCACATTGATCAAAATATTGCGGATCCACTCACGAAGCTCCTTAAACGGGCGAAGCATGAATGGTCATACTTGTGCCTAAGGACTTCGATATTCTAGTGATTGGATTTGATCTATTTTGTATTTGGATATTGGAACAATTGTTACTATAACTCTTTATGGTATGTTGAGTTATGTTCCATTTTAGCATGTTTAAATCCGTGAATAAGTTTCTTATTCTAAATGTCCGTAGTCGATCATACTTGTGGGAACAAATATGAATGTAAGACTATTATGAATTTGGATTGGTAGATATTCATTAAGTATGAATATAGAGCAAAGTGTTGCTGCCAAAGTTCATAGATATTTGTGGGATACAAATATTGGACTGACTCGCTCTCAAATATTACTACATGGAATCATCTGTGATTGATCATAAGTAAATTTGAGTAAAGGAGAATATCATAGTATCCTCAGATCTGAGATACATATTGGGTCTTGATATTCACCAAATATTGTACCTTGACTTATTTCTTCGCTGTCAGTAATATGACAGTACATAAGGCTAAGCTCAGGTGTGGTACAAGGTGATTGTGAGAGACGTATGTAGTCAAGAAGGGATTTATTCATTGAGAGTAAGATGTCTAAGGCCTGCTAAAGTTAAATCAACAGAGAGTGATCACTCTATGTCTCTGGATTTAACATGACATCTATAACGAAAGGATAAATGATAGATTCACTTAAATCATGTTCAAGTAAGGGACTTGAAAGGGATGATGTTATTGAATGGCAAATATAGTCATACGTATTGGGGGTAGTAAACCGTAGTTAGGCGTCATTTACTACTTACATCAATCTTCTATGTATCTTGTGCAAGTGGGAGATTGTTGGACTCTGTATGCCCAAGACACATATTAAATTGATGTGGCTAGTACGTTATGATCCAAGTCGAGTCATACCCAATAACAAGCTAGACAAACACTTACAATATTTATTTATGATATGATCAAACAAATAAATATTAACACTTACAATATTTAGAGATTGGTTTTCTAAATAATTGCACTTGACAAACTAATAAATTATATGGATAATTTATTTTGAGAGAGTATTTTATTTTGTTATTTAATGGGTTAAATAACATAATAAAAATAGCATAAGTCTTATAACATATGATGTTATATTTTATAAAAGTTATAAAATACATATGTAAGACTTATATTATTTTATAAAAGAAAATTGAATTTTTTTTTATATAAATAAAGACTAGGCCGCCACCCCCCCCCCCAAGGGGTCTTCCCAAAATTGTTGGTCCAATCACACCACATGCATGTCTTACAAGTTAGATGGGTTGTGATTGGGTGTTCTTCCCAAGCAATTTTGGCCAATTAGTTTATATGCAATTGCATGAACCTTGATTGGGGAAGAATGATGGTCCAATGACATTTCATGCAAATGTCATAACTAGAGGCCTTTTGATTGGGCAAGATGGGTGGCAAGATTCTCTCTACATCTATAAATACCAAGATGTCAAATACAAGAAGGTGCAACACTTGAATGAACTTGAAAGACTTAGAGAACTCTCTCTAAAAATCGGCCAAGATAAGAGCCAAATGAGGAGATAATTTCAAGTGAAGAACTTGTAATACTATGTCTAATTTTCGGCCATGGTGTGGTTGATCAAGAAGGGTCTTTCAAGTTGATATATCAAGTGCAAGAACTCCATAACTTCCCTTGATAATTTTCGGCCAAGAGTTGGTTCCAAGAGGGATTTTTCTAGTGAGTTCATAAGTGTAGAAATCCTAGCTAAACATAAGGTGTTTGTTGGAAGGCTTGGGGTATACAAGCTTGAGGTCTTCTACACTTGAAGGCAACCATTCAAGAAGCATCATCTTCTTCATATCCATTACTCCTTGGAAGGTAGTATTCTAAACACCCTATGGTTGTGTTTTTATTTTGATAACATGCATGTTCGTATATGGATCCGTGATTGGGTTTTACATATAAAAATGGTTTTATATCTTGTAAGTAACATGGTTTTAAATAATTATTTCCGCTGCATTTTTATTTTATACGGATAAAATACTTTGATAAACATGTGAAAAACCCAACACATAGAGTGTTTAGAATACTACCTTCCAAGGAGTAAAGGATATGAAGAAGATGATGATTCTTGAACGGTTTCCTTCAAGTGTAGAAGACCTCAAGCTTGTATACCCCAAGCCTTCCAACAAACACCTTATCTTTAGCTAGGATTTCTACACTTGTGAACTCACTTGATAAACCCTCTTGACAACCACCTCATGGCCGAAATTTTGAGAGTATGTTGTAGAGTTCTTGCACTTGATTTGTGAACTTGAAAAAGCCTTCTAGATCAACCATACATGACCCAATTTTTTAGAGAGTCTTACACTTGATTTCTCAACTTGAAAAACTCTCTTGGATGGGCATGTTATGGCCGAAAATTTTCAGCCATTTTTCTCCTACTTCTTCAAGTTCATCTCCCTTCTTTCTTCATACAAAATGAATTATAAAAGACATGAGAGATTTGCCACCCACATTGCCCAATAGGAGATCATCTAACACATGCATTTGCATGCATTATGATTGGCCAAGGAACTTAGGGAAGACCACCCAATGAAACCACATGCAAGTGCATGAAGCCTTATTGGACCAACATTTCTTGGTAAGAGCATGGGGGGGTGGTGGCCTAGCTTTTTTTTTTTTTTTTTTAAAACAAATTTTCTTTTAAATAATATAAGTCTTACATGTATATATTTTATAACTTTTATAAAATATAACATCATATGTTACAAGACTTATGCTATTTTTATTATGTTATTTAACCAATTAAATAACAAAATAAAATACTCTCTCAAAATAAATTATCCATATAATTTATTAGTTTGTCAAGTGCAATTATTTAGAAAACTAATTTCTAAATATTCTAAGTGTTAATATTTATTTGTTTGATCATATCATAAATAAATATTCTAAGTGTTTGTCTAGCTTGTATTTGGGTATGACTCGACTTGGATCATAACGTACTAGCCACATCAATTTAATATGTGTCTTGGGCATACAGAGTCCAACACATTCTCCCCTTGGACTTCCTCCTGATAATGGTTCGCTCGCAAATCAATCCTCGAATGAAAGCTCGCCCCTTGCAACTAGTCGACAGGTTATCAATACACGGTCGAGGCAAACAGGTCTTGACCGTCACCCTGTTAAGTTCTCGATAATACATACGAAAAGGCTTATCTTCACGGATATTATTGAGGCTCCCCAAAGAGAAAAGCTAGGTCCGCTAAAACTCTTGTCCGACAGTTCCTGAAGCTGATTAGGTGGTTCCTGCAACCTTCCGGTTGTGAGACAATAAGGAGAACTAGTAATAAGGGTTGCTTCTGACATGTTATCAGTCTGCTACTCCACCTGACGATGTGAAGGTAAACCGGATAGTTCTTCTGGTAGCACATAGGGAGAAATCTCGAACAATTGGTGGACCCTCGATCCTCTTTTCCTTGGCCTTTACATTAGTAACGAGTGCTAACATAGCGGGGTAGTCCTTTCGTGGACGCTTCTTGGCTTTCATAGCTGAAATGGCACTAACCCTTGCACCACTCTGATGCTTTAGAACAGATAACGGTTCTCCACCAGGAAAGAAAAAAAAGATACGCAAAATTTTTCTTCTCGTAAGATATATCTACGCGATCTCTGGATAACCATTCCACACTAACCACTGCTCCAAAACCACCAGGAATAGTATAAAAAGGTCGATGCCGAGCACTTGTCCCACAAGGTCAAATTTGCATCCTAATAAGCATGTGAGGTTTCCATGTCCTGCCGTAAGTCGATTCCACAACAGGTTTGGGTTCAAGAAGCATCAGGGTTAAACAGAACAGAGACGAAGTGATTCGTTACCAAGAACGTGTAGGCCACCATGTTGTTATAATCCTGGCCAATCCTAAATGCCCCTCCCCGAGCATCATTCCCAGTGTTGTTGTTATCGTTACGAGGATTTCCAGTACTGTCGTCGTTCCCTGGGTTGTTGTCGTCTTGATTCAACAACGGCCGATCCATGCCGTAGGTACCTTCATTTCCATATTGTAAGCTACGATCACGAGTACCTTGATGTTGCCGTGACTGTTGCCTCTAATATTGTTGCCTGTAACGGTGTCCTGCGTCCTTTCACCAACAAGGTCCATCTTTTCATATTCTGTGCCACGTCCTAAGGTAATACTCATGGTGCGGGCGGTTACACATTCCGCTCTACAATCAATCGTCATCGATTTTGTCCCGATTGGTTCGTAAGAGTCGACTCCCATGAGTCGCTGGCTGGGGTTAAGGATTTGATTGGAGTCAAATTGTTGTTGTTCGTTGCCGGTAACTAGGGTTGTTCAAATGCTGAAGTCGGTAAGGTACTACGTTTACCCTCTTGTCCTTCGTTCTTGCAAGTTGGCTGAGTAATACATGGTATGTCGCGGGAGCGTTGCAGAAGTGATCGCACTTCGGGATTTAAGGCGTCAACACGCTAAGTTCCAGCAAATAAAGATAAGTGAGGAAAGTATAGTCCAATCATTTGACGCTGAGCCATCCAACTCAGGGACGTTCGTACTAGCACCTAACATTCTACACAGTTCGCTAGGCGTTCAGATGTGTGATCAGGTGATACTCGATAGCATCGAGATTCGTAAGGATTCAAAAAGGGGTGAAAAGATCATGTTCGAGTAGGAGATAATCACTGTTATGACACCTCCTATAGACTGCGGAGTTCTAACATAACATCAATTAACAGAGCGGAACCCCTCTCACACTCGTTAAGCCTCACTGGGACTCACATGCACCCCACATTATTATTATGTGTGCACCCATAATAATAAGGCAATTTGCATGCTTATCTCAGTGCCTCTTAACTCGCGCTAAAAGGTTCCCCGAATTCGAGCAATCAGACAAATTACGCCACAACATAGATCATGAAAGTTCAAGAAGAGTCGCACTCTTAAAACACGTAACATAGGTTGGTAACATAGAAGTTTATACTGCAGTGCTAAGTGTGCATTCACATGTGATGTTATTCGTAAGCGAACACTAGATATACTATGCAATAGTAAACAAGAAACGAACCTTGCAGTCTAGAGCTGGGTGTCATGGTCGATTTCGGATCTGTTCGATTATAGTCTGGTTTTATGAAAACGTTTTAAAACCAAGTTCACTATAACCAGTGGCTCTGATACCAAACTGTCACACCCCAAAATACCACCTCGAAAATGTCCCTGCTAGGCGTGTGACATACCAATAACGAGCCACTAATTATATTGAACCCATGCAAGTTTCCAAATGAAATCATCACTTATTAAATAAAAACCAATATGTTCAGCGGAAGCAAATAAAAGAAAACATAATTTAACGGTTTCAAGATTAAATGTATGTAATCAATAAACCCATCATTCGTAACCACTCAGCGCGACCCATGACCACTCCAGCTACTTTAGACAGCACGTTCCAAATCCATATAATTTAACTACCTGCGAGCATGCAACAAGTGTATCAGACAACGCTGGTGAGTTCATAGTTTTACAAAAACGTCGGTTACCAAGTGTTTAGTTAATCCATTGGATTTGATTTCCGAAAGTAATGTTTGATAATATCTCGATACTGAATAAGACGGCTCCTGATGTATGTTTTGCCCTTTCCCTAGTGCTCCTATCAAAGCACTGGGACCGACTGGGTAATTAGTTCACAACCGTCCTCCCCGGTACGGTGTGAGGGTGCCAAACCTAAGTAGCGCTACCAACTAATGCCCCGTTACCTCCCCGGTAACAAAAGATGTGACTTAAGAGATAGAGAGTGAGAATATTATCCAACATCCCAGTTTTACCCAAAAGACTTATCCCTCCCCGGGATACCCACTGACTGTCCCAACCACCGGGACGCATGCTCAAAAGAGATGAACTCACCTTAGGTTGCTCGGTTTGTTATGTTACCCGTTCCAAGTTGGTCAACCAAACCTACCGTGGTTTTTTTTTTTTGGGTAAAGGGTTACCCCGGTGAATTTTATAAATCAAACCAATCAGAACAAAGGTGTGGCTGAATTACCACACACCTGCTAGTCTTGACATACCAAGACTAGGAACCAAAACAACCAAACTAAAAAAAACAGCTAGGCATCAAAGCCACAAACACACCACACTAAACACAGCCAAAAACACTCAACAGAAAAACAAAGAGAAAACTACACTAGCCAGGATCGAACTCAACATTGCTGCTAGGAATCTTCCACTTTTCCACCAAACTGCCATTCACAAATCTTCGTTTGAAATTGAATGTGAGAAGCTTCATACGAACAATATTAATAATCTCCTGAGACACCACCAGAGCCGTACGATTTTTTCGAGTAAACAACCTGTTATTACGCTCTTGCCATATGAAATAAGTTGCAGCCGCAACCACCAACCGGGTGACAACATTGTCCGGCTTCTGCGACCTCGAGTTAAGATCCATCCAGCTCATTATCTTGGACCAAGTACCATTTACGTCTTCCATACTGGTAAGACACCTAACATTGTTCCAAACCTGAGAAGCGAAGGAACATTCAAAGAAAAGATGATCCCTCGAGTCCCTGTCATAACTACATAACGGGCAACACATGAGATTTAAATTTGTGGCACTACCCGCTTCCCACACAGATAATCTATCCTGTGTCTTCAGTTTGTTACGAATAACCAGCCAAAGGTGAAGCGAATGTTTAGGAATACATTGTTTAAACCACACCATATTAACCCATGGCACCTCACTCTCACGATGACGGATATTATTCCACACCTCCCAAGAAGAAAATGAACGTGCATTACCCTCAAGATCCTTCCAAATCAGCCGATCACGATCAGATGCACATAACCTGGGAGCTGCAACATTAATTAATACTGGGAAGATATCATACCAAGCAACCGGCCATCTCCATTGGCCATTCGGATTAACCAAATCAGCTACTAAAGAGTGAATGTTGAAACCCGCATTAGCAATAACTCTAGGACTAATGAAAGCTCGAAGAGGACAAGAATCACACCACATATCACTCCATGCATTCGTATCAGCTCCACTACCAATAGATTTCCATAAGAAAGGCCGAATAAGAGTACGAATAGCAAGGAGTTTTCTCCAACCCCATGACATGCGTCTTCGACAAGGAATCTCCCAGAAACTTCTGCCTTTAATCTTGTACATATGAATCCATTGCACCCATAAGGATTTCCTATTAGTGAGAATACTCCAAACATGAGAAGATAAAAGGGCTTTGTTAACATCCGAAATACTTCGGACTCCCAACCCACCCTCACACTTAGGAAGGCAAACAACCTTCCAAGCCACCTTAGATTTAATAGTTCGATTGTAATTTCCGGACCATAGAAACTCACGCATACGTCTTTCCAACTCACTGATTATTTTCGCTGGCAAAAGGAACACCATAGCCCAATAAATATGCATAGCCGAGAGAACCGAATTCACCAACTGTAATCTACCACCCAAAGAAAGAGACCTCGTAGTCCAGTTATTAATCCTCTTATCCATTTTCTCTACAAGGACCTTACAATCCTTATACGAGAGCTTAGAGGATATTAAAGGAACACCCAAATATCTAACAGGAAGAGAACCCTCTTGAAAAGGCATAACACTTAGAATTTCCTGTTTGATAGAATGAGAAACATTTCCAAAAAATACCGTGCTTTTTAACATACTGGGAACCAAACCCGAGACCCTAGTAAACCGCTGAAGGGAGTCTCTCAAGACCTTAACCGAAGCAGAATCTCCATTCACAAATAAAAATAAGTCATCAGCAAATGAAATATTGATGATCTTCTGTTTCTTACAATGGAGATGGTATCTAAACACATTGCTATTAGAGGCCGCATTCCTTAAAAGAAGAGAAAGAACCTCCATAACCAAAGTAAATAGATAAGGTGACATCGGATCACCCTGCCTCAGACCTCGTTTACCCTTGAAATACCCGTGTAAATTGCCATTTATACTCAACGAGTATGAAACGGTTGTAACACAAACCATGATCCAATTAACCATTTTCTGATGAAAGCCGAAAGCAATTAGAATTTCCCGAAGAAAGGACCAGCTCACTGTGTCATAGGCCTTCTGAATATCAATCTTAAATGCACACCTAGGAGGGCCAATGTTCAGGTGATAGTTATGCATTAACTCCTGAGTAAGAAGTATATTATCGGAAATTTTTCTACCAGGAACAAAGGCAGATTGGTTTATGTTAACCAAAAAAATCCAAACTACCTTTAATTCTATCCGTAATAATTTTGCTGATGCATTTATATATCACATTGCTACAAGAAATCGGTCGGTAATCAACCACCGAATTAGGGGTATTTACTTTTGGGACCAAGGCAATGATGGTATGATTAATTTGCTGCAACATCTTCCCATTCTCAAAGAATTCAAGAATAGCTTTCGTAACCTCATCACCAACGATTTCCCAAGAATTCTTGAAAAACGCCGAAGTGTACCCATCCGGCCCCGGAGCTTTATTCTCACCTATAGAGAACATAGCATTCTTCACCTCCTCACGAGTAACTTGACGAACCATAGTGGTTGCAATATTCGAATCAAGGACATTAGAAAACATGTCATTAACAGGCAGATTATCAACATTCAGAGACGTGCCCAGAAAATCAGAATAGTGTTTAACCAGAGCTGCATAAACATCTTCTCCCTTGAATTGATTACCATTAGCATCTTGAATGTTATGAATCTTACCATATGCATTTCTAGTTTTCACACAATTGTGAAAAAAATTTAGTATTTAAATCTCCCGCCATTAACCAGTCCACTTTGGCTTTTTGCTTTAAGAAGCATTCTTCATCATAAGAAACCGATTGGAACTCTTTAAGACACTTAGATTCAGCCTCCCTCAGCGAAGCATCCAACGGGTTTACATCAATAGCCTTTTGGATATCATCCAACTTCAGTCTCAACTCTTGAACCCGTTTATGCAGATTACCTTGTTCAAATAAAAGACGTCTAAGATGAGACTTCAAGAAGGTAAGTTTTTTAACTACTGAGAACATAGTGACCCCTTGTATATCCTTGCCCCATACATTAGAGACACTCTGGATGAACCCCTCCTTAGTCACCAAAAAATTAGCGAATTTAAAAGGTTTCGGCCGAGTGTGCTTGAAACTGTGAAAATTAAGAATACAAGGGGTATGGTTCGAAACACGGTACGGGTGAAAAAGAGCATAAGCATCCGGATACATATCCAGGAAGTGAATATTACCCATGATCCTATCAATCTTTTTGAGCACACCCACCCCTTGTTTCGGTTTTTGATTCCAAGTGAAATGCATCCCATGGCTTTTAATATCAATCAGCTCATTATGTTGTATACACTCATAAAACTCTCTCATACCAATAGAAAGATTAGAAGATCCAACAAGGCAATCCTCCAAAGAAAGTGCCGAATTAAAATCACCCATCACCACCCACGGCCTATCCCCAACAAAGCTTTTATGCTTACAAAGGTTTTCCCAGAGATCTCTTCTATCCTGATACTTATTCTCGGCATAGATAAACGAACAGAAAAACACTTTGTCATCCGATTTGAGACGAGATTGCACATGAATTACCTGATCCGTATGATGAATCACCATAAGGTCCACCATCACCTTATTCCAACCAACTATAATTCTTGTACCTCTCGAACAACTACTACCATTAGAAGACCACTCCCAGTTACGAAACACCCCTTTACATATTCTATCCAGGTTAGTGAGATGAACATGCGATTCCAAAACTGCACAAATATTAAGATGATTTTCATTAATTAACTGTCGAACCTCTCTTTGTTTAAGGGGATGGTTCAAGCCCCTAACGTTCCAAGCCATAATACTACCCATTTAAACCCTTTAGACCGGGAGTGCTTGCCCCCTCAGAAGGTTTTGCATTCGTATCTGCAGCCATAAATTCTGAAATTTCAGTAGGTAATTGATCTAAAATACCATCATCATCGTCAGAAGTCTGTTCGACCCACTTTTATACCTAAGATCCCCAAGCAGCCCCCCGTCCTCTACTGGATCACTCGAAAGAGCAGAGAAAGAATTATGTAAATTCAGATTGCTTTTGTTGCTGTCATTACCGCCATTACTAGTGCCATCCTTATGAGAAATCCCTTCATCATGTTTCGTTCCATCATTACTCATGCCATCACTATTAAGAATCCCATCGTCTTGTTTCGTTCCAGACGGCCCAGGCCCCGACAAATTCGTTTTTTGTTTATAGACAAATTTAGCCTTTTGTTTTTTTTGAGGGAACACATGTTTAACTGTTTTCCTTTTGTCTGTTACAAACCCATCCTGATCAATCGAGATATTCCTAGGCTGCACCGGAACTGACTTTGGGCACGAAGAAACATCATGGCCAAATAAACAGCAGGTACCACATCTTTTCGGCCTCCATTCATATTCAACCTTCACTTTCTCCATAACATAACCCTCTTCTACCAATTTAGGAACGGCTACAATTACATAATCTTTCAATTCTTTATCAGCAGAGATTTCAATCATAGCACGTGTAAAGCTTGTTCTACCCCAATTATCAAGACACATATCAGCAGTGTAGTTGTCCAACCTCTTTGGAATCCCAATCTTCGATGCAAGAAGACTCAACCCATCATCAGTGTAGACAGCGATAGGCACATTGTGAAACTTAACCCAAACTGGAATCGTTTTAATCCCATCCTTCCTAAGTGTGACTGCCGGGGTCCAAACATTGAGAAATAACGGGACTTTCCTGATTAGCCAAGGACCACCTTCAAGAACTTTATTCATACCGCCAGTTGAATCAAACTTAAAAAAGAAAAAACCATTGGAGTTCATCATAGCCTTCGAAAATCCAAACTTATTCCAGACATTTTTTGCGTAATATTCTACCACTGGAAACGGTAGTCTACTACCCAAAAAGTAACCATACAGGACATTAGCAAACCTATCCTGCACTTTACGAACCGCTTCTTTTGGGATGACAACATCAGCTTCCTCCAAAACTTCTTGAGCCTCCATAAGCCTAAAATTAATCTCCCTCTTCTTACTACCAGTAGCTTTAACCTTTTCAGCATAAGAGATTGGCTTTGACATCTTCTCATTCAGATCATCCTGACAATCGGTTTTAGCAACAGATAGCTGAACTGGAACAGTCACCTTCTCCAATTCATCAATCACATTAATTACCTTTTGCTCATTCAGTAATACACCACGACGTGGTATCACCGGGTTCCCATCAATATTCAGCGGCTTAGAAAACATGGGAGGTTTATCTCGCAAATCCTGGACAGCCGTAGGCTTTTCAGAAGTAATGAACACATCCCCATGCAGCTTTTTAGAAAAAGTCTGAAACCCTAAATCCTCCCAACCCAAATCTCGGTTAGCATATAACGGCGGCTTACCCCGATCATCCTTTGGATTATTAGCATATGAATTACATTCATCCTGGACTGGAATGTTACTTGAATCCATAACAGTAAAATCAACCAACCATACAATGAAACACACGCACCGAAGACAAGCAAGATCTACAACGACGAGGCTAAAGAAGAACATAGGAACATGCAACGTTAGCCGACAACAAAGAAACCCTAATCCGAAAACCCTAGATCCAATCTTCAACCCTTAACCTATTAATCAAGAGTTTTCGATCTAGCTAAATTAATCTCAGTTAACCGCAATAAAAAACAACAAGATTAATAAATCAGAGAATCAAACTGAACACTAAGGAGGCGATTGAACGAAAAGAACAAGAAGAAACCCTAAATTCAAAATCGGTCACAATTGTTAACTAGTTCGTTATAGAGATTTGAAGAAATTAAATCTCCAATCACAGACTGTTATACAAAAGATCGCAAAGAAGAATCAAGGTTAATCAATGTTTATGTGAGGAACTAAAATCGCCTAGGATTAGAGAGAAAACAGCCATGATTTCTTAGAAGCCTATCAACCCTACCGTGGTTACCAAAAGCAGTCAGTTTTATATGCACACAGATCACGCATTTTTCATACACATAACACAAGTAACATATAAGTAAAACTTGTATTCTTTTATAGGTCGTAACCATTGTTCATGAAATCCATGGATCTACAACGTTTATTAAAAAGTCACTTAGTTAATGCAGGGTCTCCTATACTAATAATTCACGCGTCAGTATACATGTAGCATCAATTTGTACACATACATATAACCTATCAATCAATACATGCAAGCACGTTAAAATCTAACAATGTATATGTTCAGGTATGCAGTTCCAATTCTTTGAATTTGCTCAAGAGCCCACTCACGAGGTGTGCGGCCTAACAACAGACAACCCATCACCAATGTGATTCCGACTCGTTCCAGCCCACCGAGTCTGGTCGGCCCAAATTTGACAACAACCCACCAGTAAGTCACGCATAGTTCGCCCAGGTTGTTCACTCCGGCCCAGCTGGGTTCGGCCCATCCCTGTATTGCGGCCCAGCTCCTTTACCAGACCCATATGAAGTGTACAATCTATTTAATTAGATTAGTGATCATTATGCCCGCTTAAATTCTTTTGCTAACATACTAACATCAAGTCAACCTGATTCAATACTAAGCATAGGTAATATTGCAGTTATGCATAGTCCTCAAACATCATCTATCACAAAATATGTTACTGCACTTTAAAGTTCAATATTTACTTATTATGATCTAACCATATGAAACTCGAGTTTATACACATACAGATTATTGTTAAGGCCCTTCATCCAAACAGATTGCACATCATTATACCCGTACATCATAGAACCGTTTTAATACACAAAATACTCTTAATTGGCGATGAACTTAATTATTTGGATAACTAGATTATCATAACCCTTTGTGATCATCAACCTAGTTTTGATTATTCCTTTTTCTATGAGACCTACGGCCATTTAAACTTCTATCAACAATGAAGGTATTCAGCGATCCAGGAAATCATTCCTCGGTTACATGTTCATATCGCCATCAACCATTCAATCCATGCATGATATTAAAATAGGTTAGTCCATCTGTACAATCCGTACATACACCAATCGCACACATTGTGATTACCCTTATCCCATACGTACATATTAACTGAACCAGTCAATTCTAATACAATTTATAATAACCATCAAGATTTTTCCCAATTGATTTACCCAACATGTTGCCTATCGAAAACCACTCTTAACAAAAATCACATAAACTTGCTAACCAAGATGTGGCGATACGATGATGATACTAGCATGCACTAATAACAAAAATCAAGAAACATAACATGATATCATGCACGCACATGGCAGCCAAACTCACAAGTCAACACATTGGAAATCTAATCCAATCACAAGTAACATGATATAATGCAACGCACATGGCAGCCAAACTCACAAGTCAACATATTTGAAATCTAAACCAATCACAAGTAAGCTTACCAACCGAGATGTGGAGATTGTGGGTGTGCAGCCGCCGAATTCGAAGGAGGAGCGAGAGAGAGATTAGGGTTTTTCTTTTGTGTAGTGTTTGCTAAATAGTTAATATGTGAAACATATTCCTTGCGTAAATATGGGCAGGAAGCTATCGGGCCATGTTGGGCTTCTTTTTGGGCCAAGAAACATAACTCAATTAATAGAAGTTTTGGGCCAAGGGTGCATATCATTACTAGTGTGGTTACATTAGGCGACTTGAGCGGACGTTCAACTAATCTAGGCATTTAACACGTTTAACAATTTACACACGACAACTCACAACTATGTAGTCATAGTGATTCGATGTCAATTAAACAAGTTTAACAAGTTTACGCAACAACGACATAATGACGCCGTTTAATGGAGTACGAACAGTAGTGATACGAGCCAAATGTCACAAGATTGAACAATGCTAACCTTGGGAATACGGATTGTCACATCATCCCCAACTTGAAAGAAATTTCGTCCCGAAATTTGTCAAGTAATCCAAAACAACAAGACGTTAACTCAGGATGACTGTGGATTTTTCCGCGGGTACCACAGTGTTGCACCGGATTTTTAGTGATATTAATGGCTGCCTCATTATCCACATAAATTGGCGTGTCTAAGAACTGCAAACCATAGTCCCTCATTTGTTGTTGGATCCAGAGGATCTGAGAACAACAGCTAGAAGCTGAAACGTATTCAGCCTCACACGTAGAGAGAGCGACTTTGGTTTGTTTCTTACACTGCTAGGTAATAAGCCGAGTTCCGAAGAACTAGCAACCAGCAGTTGTGGATTTTGCATTTAACTTACAGCACCCAAAGTCAGAGTCAGCATAACCAGTTAGAGAAAAGTCACCGAATCGAGGATACCACAAGCCGGTGCTTGGGCAACCTTTGAGATACCGTAAAATTCTCTTCACTATCACCATGTGTGATTGTCTCGGACTTGACTGGTACCGGGCGCAGAGGCAAGTTGGATACATGATGTCCGGTCGTGATGCTGTTAGATACATTAACGATCCTATGATAGACCGATATTGCGTTTCATCTACTTTCTCACCAGTTTCATCCGAACAGATGCCATGATTTGTAGTCAGGGGGGTTGACGTGGGAGATGATTCAGACATATTGAATTTGTCCAACACATCATTCACATATTTGGTCTGGTGTATGAAGATTCCATCGGGCAGTTGCTCAACCTGAAGCCCTAGGAAGAACTTCATCTCCCCCATTGAACTCATTTCAATTTTTTTTTCATAACCTTCTCAAACTCTTTACACAAATCTTCATTCGTTGATCCGAAGATTATATCATCCACGTAAATCTGCACGATGAGTAGATGTCCTGCAACCTCTTTTGTGAACAGGGTGCTGTCGACAGTCCCTCTGATGAACCCGTTGGTCAACAGATGCTGGGAAAGCGTCTCGTACCAGGCTCTCGGGGCCTGGTGTAGTCCGTATAACGCCTTATCGAGTAGATACACCTTGTTTTTGTGCACAGGATCAGTAAACCCCGGTGGTTGTCCTAGTACACTTCTTCTTTAATCTTTCTGTAAAGGAATGCAGATTTGACATCCAGTTGGTAGACCTTGAATCCCTTCCATGACGCGAACACCAAGAAGATTCTAATTGCCTCAAGTCGAGCAACGGGCGCATATACTTCAGTAAAGTCAATCCCTTCCTGCTGACTAAATCCTTGGACTACCAAACGTGCTTTGTTTCTTACAATAACCCCTCTATCATCCCTTTTACATTTGAAGACCCACTTGGTCTTGATCAACTTCTGATCTTCCGGGAGATCAACCAACCTCCACACTCCAAGCTTTTCAAATTGTTGTAACTCTTCTTGCATTGCATTTACCCAACTCTCTTCGGTTAATGCTTCTTTATATGTTTTTGGCTCAACCTGCGAGATAAAACATTTTAATGAGAAGTCTACTTGTAAAGGAGCGACAGATGCGTAAAAACATGTAAGCCCTTTGTTTATTTGTTCGCGGGTTTTCACTCTACTTTGAAGGTCACCAATGATTTGCTCTGAAGGATGGTAAGATAACGTTCTTGGCATGACTGTATCCGGTACGCTCACTTCCGATTGTAAATTTGTTATATTCTGATCACCCGTGTGATCAACAGCATTTGAAGTCTCAATATTTGGTTCCTCGTCATAAGTCGGATCGGTTTCTGATTCTGAGTCATCAGATTGGTCAAATATTGGAGCTGGTTCTTCTGGGGGTTCGTGTGCAGTTCCACTTGGACCAGCCTCATGATCATTTGAACCCACGGTGGGCGGAGAAACTACCAACGGTCTCAGCACTTGTTCTTGTGAAAGAGACTGCTGTTGTTGGTATAAGAGTGCCAGTTCCTCCTCACTAGCCGACTCTGTCGGCAAATGGAATGACTCCCAGAGATTGTCGTAATCAAATAGCAACCTGTTTCTGGGAAGTTGTTCTGGAGCAGTAAACCTTTGATAGTCAACATGTTGAACTTGTATTATCTTCCCCAAACATGGAACAAAAACTCTCTTCAACGGACTAGCGTAACCTACAAAAAAACCTTCATTAGCTTTTGCACCAAATTTACCGTCTGGATCAATGAATGTGCATGGTGATCCAAATGGTTCTAAAAATTTCAAATTCGGTTTGTAAAGATGTAACAGTTCAAAATAGGTTTTCTTGTACTTCTTCACCATAAGCACTCGATTGAGCGTGTAACATGCCGTAGCAACCGCTTCACTCCAAAAATACACTGGTAACTTCGAATCTGCTAACATGGTACGAGCTGTTTCGATCAACGTATGATTTTTTCGTTCTGTGACACCATTTTGTTGTGGAGTATACGGTGCGCTGAATTCATGAAGAATTCCTTTATCGTTGCAGAATTCGAGCATACGGTTGTTCTTGAATTCTGTGCCATTATCGCTTCGAATACGTCTGATCGGTAGTTTGTAAAGATTTTCCATCTTATTGAATAACTTCATCAAAGAATCAAACGTTTCGTCTTTTCTTTCTAGAAACAACACCCAAGAGAATCTTGTAAAGTCGTCAGTGACAACTAAACAATATAGATCTCCAGTTATGCTTTTCACATTTACCGGTCCGAAAAGATCCATATGGAGTATTTCGAGCGGTAATCTGATGGAATTCAAAAGCTTTTTCGGATGCGATTTCTTTGTCTGCTTCCCTTTCTTGCATTCAATACAGTCATCGTTGAGATGGAAGCTTTTCAAATTTACACCTTCGACAAGATCATTATGAACTAAAAAGTTTTTTTTTCTCACATGAATATGCCCCATTTTACGATGCCACATGATGGATTCTTTTTCAGTTGCCTTCGTCTTACTCACAAAACATTGAGCCTTTTTGTCTGTCGTTGCAACGCTCATGTCTAGAATATGGAAATCGTTTTCACGAGGAGCGCGCATCAACACCATTTCTTCCGGTATCTTAAACCCTGGTTTAAGAATCAGACATTCATCTTTTGTGAAATGAACAGTGAACGACTTGTCACAAATCTGAGATATACTCAACAGATTATTTTCCAACTCAGCAATGTAATTCATTTTTTCAAAAGATACGACACCGTTTGTAAGTATTCCTTCTCCGACAATTCTTCCACCTTGAGTTCCAGCAAACCCGACATACCCTCCATTGATTGATTTGACGTCGTAGAGCAGTGCTAACATCCCTGTCATGTGCCTTGAGGCGCTGCTATCCATTATCCACTTAGAAATGATAGACCTTGGAAGCCCTTACACACATCAAAAGACATTTACTTAAACAAAGATACCCAAGATTTTTCAACATTTGGTATGCTACCAAAGACAATATCATGAGCTACTTTGTCAAGTTTTGGAATGTTAAAGACAACGTTTGGAACATCAGGTTCTGGTTTTGATTTTAGATTTCCTTCCTTGATAGGTGGGAATTCTTCAATCAACTTATCTAGCTCAAACTCAAGTTTCTCAACAGTGGATGTAAAGATTTTCGGTTCAGATTTTAAAACCTCTTCCATTTTCTTTTCCTCAAAAGAACGTTTAGGTTTCTCCACCCATGATTGACTTTGGGATGTCTTTGTTTTAGGATAAACCTTTGAAGTCCTTTGTGATTTTGAAGATTCACCAATTTCAAAAGTTGATTTTGGTTTATCCTCTGACTTCAATGATTCACCGCGTTTCAAAATACGCACGGGGGATACCATAGGTAATTTTCCTTTAACATCTTTTGAAACTTTTGGTTTTGGTTTATGGAAAACTGGTTTTATTATCTTTTTGACACATTGTTTTGCCATGTGACCGATTTCATTACAACGATAACAGATTCTTTTGTCATATTCAACGAAAGTGGATCTGTTGGTCTCATCTCTTATCTTTTTGGCCGCAATAAAATCGTCAATTGCTTTCTGACTAAAGATATAATCTTTTTCGACTTTTGTGTTATTACCAGCAACAAACACTTCGCTCAATTTTTCTTTTGGCTTAACTTCTTTCTTAGCCATTTGCTTCTCAAAACCAACACCTTTCTTTTTGAAATTATTACCATGTCTCTTGTTACCATTGTTACCAACCCATTCATTCTTCTTTCCCGGGTTGTTTGTCGGTTGTTGTTTAACAAAAGGTTTTTTCAGTTTTGAAAGAAATGAGTTGTTGTTGACTTCTGAAATATCAATTTTCATGAGTTTGAAATCTTTTTCAACATTTTCCAGATTCGCATTCTGAATCGGGTACTCAAAATCAATATATAGTTTGTCGGTTTCGGTCATCGTGTAAACCACAATGATCGAATCGTCATCCAAAACTTTATCTGATTTTGGGATAAACTTATCAAGAAAGTTTCCGTCATCTTCAGAATCTGAACTGGAATTCTCAAAGTGAGTTTTAACCGTTCCGAATTCAGTGTTATCACTCTCTTCACCTAACACTTGGTCTACAACTGTTTTAACCAGTTGTGACTCGTTGTCGGTGTCAGACGGAGAGAATGTAACATCTATGTTTTCCGGTAACTCATTCTCTACTGTTCTCAATTTGAGATTCAATGCTTCCTCCACCCCGTCTGGATGTTTCTGAGTATAATGATTCCACATTGGGGGTGGAACATTGTTAAAAGCTTGTTGAGGAACATTATCTTATCAATTACATATGAAGATGAAAGATAACTGATCAACTTTTTGTCGACTCTTTCTGTCTCAATGCGCATCAGTTCAAGTTCCTTCTTTAGAGATGCGATTGTGTCCAGATGGATGTTAATCGACATTTGCTTATCCATGACCGTAGCTTTTAGCAAATTAGCAATTTTATCATTTTCCAAACTCTCAGTTTGAATCGCTTTAATTGATCGTGACCGAGCGTCATAAGCTTCTTTAACATCATTAAAATCAAATTTTAATTTGTCGTGAAACTTTTTCAACTCTTGAAACTGTTTGTCTTTTTCAAGACAATCCATGCATGGTTTTAAACAGTTTTCGCATGGTTTTTCAAGAATTTGATCAACTTTTTCAAAAGCATTTTCTTGTTTATCATTTCTACTTCCTGTTTTATCAATCTCTCCGGACTCGGACTCAGATTTCTCTCCGGATTTGGACTTCACATTTTCTGATTTGCCATCGGACTCAGACTTTACATTTTCTGATTTGCCATCGGACTCAGACTCCTTTTCAACTGACACAAACTCTTGAGTTGCATCTTTGGTCTCATTGTTATCAGAAGGTGTTTTAGTTTGTTCTATGAGTTCGGCCACTTGTAGCCCAATTGTAACTAATATTAAGTGTAGTCCAAGCCCAATTGTGTTGAGATTATACGCATGCATGTATATGTGTGTGTATCCCTGTTGAGCGCACAACAACATAAACAAAACCCTAACATTCTACTCCTCTCTTCTCCCTCACTCGAACCAACGGCAGCCCCCCCTTTCACCTTGTACCAGCATACACTCACAACCACTCCCCTTCTCCTCTCGAATAGTCAATCACTGGAGATACGCTCCAGGTGGCGATAAATCTCGATCCACTCTGCAAACATAACCAGCGGCTGCCGGCGTCGGTTAACCCGCCAACCACACATACACATCACTCTCGCTCCTCCCTCTCTATCGGTGTTCTGGTCGGATTGGCCGACGGTTGTATCTTTTCTGTTGATGATGATTATGTGAAGACGACGATGATAGTTACACTAATAATGATGAAGGTCGACCGACGCCGACGCCATTACCTGTGGCACGAGCAGTTCAATTTCAGGTTGGGATTTCTGCTCGGTTCTTATGCTGTTCGTAGTCGGTTCGAGGTTCGGGCCAGAGCAGCGACAAGCCGACACCACAGTCCTTCTGTTAGTATACGTATATGTGTCTTTGATGATCTCGTGTCTCCTTTCATGGCTTAAGATGATAATTTGTGAAGATCTTTGAAATATATATGTAGCTATTAACTATTTAGTAGAATTGGACATATGTGTTTACTGTGTTCTCTATTCTAATATAACTTGATTGCTAATTGAAAGAGGATGAGTGATTCATGTGTTCGTGAGGTTCCTGTTGTTAATCAGGCCACAGACATTTGATTTTGGGTTTATTTCGGTAATTTAGAATGAGAATGTTAATAGGAGCTTTAATGAAAATAGTTAACTGTTATCATGATAATGACCGTGATAAAATTAGTAAAATTGATTCTTGCATACTGTATTGTTAGTGGGTTATATATGGTTTTGTATAACGGAAGATTGAGATATGGTTCCATTATATATGATTCAAAGAGGATAAAGTGCTAACTGTTTATATGAATGATACATAAAGATAGGATGGATTAACTTAGGGATTGTATGCTGTAAAATTGGTTCTTGAACTTGTGTACATAATAAGAATTGAAACAACACTACGACATACTTTCGCCATTTAAAAATAAATGGGATGTCTTGTATGTATTTGGTTGAAATCTGTTGTTTGTCTAATAATAATGATAGAGTTTAATTAGTATTCCAAAAGAACTGTCTATCTAAATCTGAATATATGTTTGATTGACTTGCTAGATTTGTTTTACGTCATACTTAATTGCTGTCGTACACCTGCTTAGTCGCACACTCACCACCGTATCACTTAATCAGCATAGAGTACAACCATTATTGCATGACCGCGCACTTGACAAGTGGGCCGCACGGTTTATATGCTTGGGTCGATTCTAGTGGGCCGCACACTCCCACTTTGGGCCGCACACTGGTCAATCCCATAGCCCTTATCTAGTTCACACACTCCCACTATTTACTTGAGCATACGTATAACTGTTTGGAATATACAATAGTAATAAATGCATGTTTGTTATGAACTGCTACTTGAACACTACTTGATGAATACGTGTTAGATACGTGTAATTAATACATGATTACTGGTATATCATCCTAATAAATGGTAACCATAATAGGACGTGGTTGACCAACTTAGGACAAATGCTTTATCTACCGAGCAAAGCAAAGGTGAGTTCACACTTTCATAAGGCATGGGATTCCTGGTGGGTTGGGAATGGGTTAAGAAGCTAAAACGAAACCTACATATTCACCTCTAACAGAATATGTACCCCTGTCCTCGGTTGGGAAGGACGACTACATTTAACCTGCGTATTCTCGGTTGGGTAGAGTACTTACCTCCGTCCTCGGTTGGGAAGGACGACAACATATAACTTACTAGACAAAACTCTATCATGAAGTCCCTCATTTTTATATCGACTTAATCGTCGGGCCAATGGCGAGCGGGTCATTAGTTAATAGCGCTATTAGGGTTGACAAGCCTCACACCGTGCCGGTAGGACGGGCGTGTACTAATGGATCTGGGCACTTAGTCAATGATGATAGACACTGACGTAGGGCACAACTTCCTCAGTCAGTTGTCGATATGGTAACGGTCTAGTGGTTTACAACATGGGGTAGCCCCCACTGGTTATGGTTTGGGAAACAAGGAACTGATTAACTACTGGTTTTCGAACGAACTTATGGTTTTTGGAACAACTTTAAAATGGACAACCAACTGTGAACTCTGTGACAACCCGAACTTTCAAGGTTAACCTCGTGACTCGTAGCTTCGTATTGTTTCTTCTCACGTTTCAATGTATTAATGGTTCGGCGTATGATTACATTAAACTTATTATAGTGCATTCTGATTATATGAAACTTATTATTGTGCATTCGAGTGAATGTGGAAGTTTGAGGGTCACGTTTATGAAAACCGAACCGCGCATTTCATAGGGCTTACATCACTCGCACACCCCATCCCCTTTTTGCACCCTCGGCCCAACTCCTTGAAGCCCTGTCCGAACAGAACCCAAGTGGGTTCGGCCCACTTGTGTGATCACAAAAGATAGTACACGGTCCCCATGCATCTTTCATCCTTCACTTAGAAAGAAAACCCTAGAACTGCATCCTCTCTCTCTACTTGACGGCAACCTGTGGGTCGAAGCCCTTCTCCTCGTTCGAAGTGTGTTACTTCTCGTTCTAGCACCCCTCTACTGTCTCGCGGTTAGTATAAAAATACTTGTTATAAATCTGTTATATGATCACGACTATGTGTGAACTTGTAAATAGAATTGTTTGGATAATCATGGAAGTTCATGTTGATGTTCCTGGTCATCGCATAATTGGTATTTGATGTTGCTACTTGGTTCGATTTACATGAGCATGAATCAAAGTGGAATGATTGATTTATTGTTTGAATTGAATAATTGATTAACATTCTAGTAAGCTGCCAACTATGATTGATCGAAAATATATGGAAAGCAAATTTAGTTGTCCACTAAATTCACACAAGTCAAACAACCGATTATGATATGACAGTAGCTTTAGGGGTCCAATATTTGATGGTAGGTGGCCTGACAAGTAGATAACCTTGAACAAAAATGGCGGCCATGTGGGTAGCTTTGATCTAATCAAACTATATGTGTATTCTATTAAGGTTGTCATCTAGGGAATGATGAGTATTATTTAATAATATGATGGTTTGGATAATTGGAAATTGTGTAAACTTGTTGTTGCTTGATTGTTTAGATCCATACATCGAACACATCTTGTTTGCTATCTAGATCACATGTGTATAGGGTGCATTCTAGATATAATGATTGTGAACATTAATTCTCCTCTGAAAGTTGCACATGATCTTAGTTTAACATTAGTCAAACTCATCATAAATCTAAGTGGTCCAATAACATCTTGGGGTGGGTTGTAGTTGTCGGCCATGGTATTAATGTTGCAGGTGATTTTCTGTGATTATGTGAGTTGGTGTTGACCTAGGATTGAGAATTTATATTATTAAAAGATTGATGATGGATCACGGATCTGCTGTTGTTGAATGAATACCATATGATTTCTGCATGATGATGATTGTATGACCTTCGTATGATGTTGACGGCTGCTAGCAATGATTAGGGTTTCTGCGTAACTGATGTTTGACGTAACTGACTTGTTTGGCGAAACAGAACTCTCGATGAAATAGAATTGTGTTTCGCCAAGGGTTATCAACGAAAAAGAATTTTGTTTCGCCAAAGGGAGATTGACGAAACAGAGTATGTTTCGTTAACCTGTGTTTCGCCGACTTGAATACTTTGCACAGTAACTCGGCTTAACTCTGTTAGAAGTTAACTGGATTGATTAACTGCTGTTACGTGATGTGCATGACTTGTATGATATGGAATACATGTTCAGTACTTCTGTGATTATATCTATACGTGAACAACTTGAATATAAACTGATTATGTACACGTGCGTACTTTAGGACGTGATTGATTTACCTTGAGCACATAGCTTAGCATACCGAGCAAGCCAAGGTGAGTTCACTGCACTTTTCTAAGCATGCGTCCCGGTGGTTTGGGACATCTGGTAAACGTTTCTAAAGGGAATACTGGGTAAACTGTTATTTGGGATGTTGGTTATTGAACACAGAATCGATCATCTACCGTGTTGCCTGTAAGGCAATGGGGTAACTAGTTGATAGCGCTATTAGGTTTGACACCCTCACACCGGGCCGTAAGGACGGGCGTGATCTAGTTACCTGGACATCATTACCAATGCTTGGTTAGGGGCATTGGGGTTGGGCACACTCCCAGGTTATATTGGGCACACTCCCATGGTATATATTGGACACACTTCCAGTATATAAGACTCTCCTACGTTAATAACAATCCCAAAACGAAATGATGAGTTGACTTAACAGATATCTGGTAACTACACACGTTAACAAAACCTTGAACTCACCAGCGTCGTCTGACACACTTGTCTGCATGCTTGCAGGTCGCTAGAATTCGTGACGTGGACTTGCTATCTGGGAGTGCTGGAGTGGTCATGGATCGAGGCTCTTGGATTAACTTATAAGTGAAACGTTGGTTTTGAACATTTACTATGAAACAATTGTTAAACGATTTACTATATGCTTCCGCTACACAACTCTTTAGGAGTAACCCTATGTTTGATATTTTCTATTGGTAATTCATGACATGTTTTATTTAAATATTTATCATTGGTTCAATGTGATTGGTGGCTCGAACTCTGATGAGTAACACGCCTCGCGGAGTTCCCGCAGGTGGTATTTTGGGGGTGTTACAGTTTGGTATCAGAGCCACTGGTTATAGTGAACTTGGTTTTAAAACGTTTTTATAAAACCAGACTATAACCGAACAGATCCGAAATCGACCATGACACTCAGCTCCAGATTGCAAGGTTCGTCTTTCTCACTTGTTGCATACATTACATGGCTAGTACCAAGGTTGGAGAACTCGCTAGTCGCTAGCGGGTCGGTGAGGTAGGGACTAGCGACTACTCGGGATTACTCGGGATTAATCGGGATTAATCGGATCGGACTTTTTATGTATAATTTTAAGTTTTTATACATATATACATATATTTTTATACGTAATTTTTTTAAGTGGACAAGTTTTGACCAGAATCTGGGAGGTTTTGGCCGGAATATGTGTTTTTTCCGATTTTTTCTGATTTTTTTCCGATTTTTTTTGTTTTTTCCCGATTTTTTCCGATTTTTCCCGACCGACTAGTCGCGATTAGGGCCGACTAGGGCCGATTAGGGCCGACTAGGCCGACTAGCGATTTTTTCACTGATTAGTGAAAAATTACTCAGTAGAGGTCCGACTAGCGACTAGTCGCCGATTAATCGCCGACTAGTCGCGATTTTTGCAACACTGGCTAGTACACATTTGTTTATGACATAGCATACGGACACACACCTGTCACTATAGTATGATTACATGAATTGCTTGCTTACATTACGATGCATTGGTAGTATGTCATAGTCTTGGGATTTCTGTGATCTTATCGTTTTGATAATCTCTGTTTAGCACTCGAGTTTGGGGAACCATTTGACATGAGTTAGGAGGAACTGAGATGAGCAGGCAAATCACAATATTATTGTGGGTGCACACATAATAATAATGTGGGGTGCATGCGAGTCCCAGTGAGGCTTAACAAGTGAAAAAGGGGTTCCGTTTCGTTATTTGTTTGATGAGAAACACAACAGTCCATAGGAGCCGTAGCAGTGATTGTCTCCTACTCGAACACGATCTTTTCACTTCTCACTGCACCCTTTCGAATCTCGATGCTATCGAGTATTACCTGAACACCCGTCTGAACGCCTAACAAACTGAGTAGAGTGTTAGGTGCTTGTACGAACGTCCCTGAATTGGATGTCGCAACGTCGAATGATTGGTCGATACCTTTCTCACTCCCCTTCGTTTGTTGGAACTCTATGTATTGACGTCTTAGACTCCGAAGTGCGATCACTTCTGCAACACTCTCGCGACATACCGTGTATTACTCAATCGACTTGCTATATCGATAGACAAGAGGATGAGCGTAGTATTTTACCGACTTCAGTATTTGGACGACCCTGATCACCGGTAACGAACACTAGCGAATTGACTTCAATCGAATCCTTAACCCTAGTCAACAACTTATGGGAGTCAACTCTTACGAATCAATCGGGGCAGGAACGATGACAATTGACTATAGAATGGAGAGTATAATTTCCCACGCAGTGAGTGGTGCCTTAGTACATGACACGGAATGTGAAAAAACGTACCCTGATGGTGAAAGGTCACAGGACCCCGTCACAAGCAGCGACCTCAAGGGAAACAGACACGGCGGCATCAAGGTACTCGTAATCGTAGTCTACAGTATGGAAATGAAGGCACCTACGACATAGATTGGCTACTGTTAAATCAAGACGACGACAATCCAGGGAACAACGACAGTACTGGAAATTCTCGTAACAAAAACGACAACATCGGAAATGATGCTCAGGGAAGGGCATTTAGGATTGGCGTGGACGACGCCAGGCATAATAACAACGTAGTAACTTGTAAGAGTAGCCAATTACTTCGTCTTTATTCTGCTTAACCCTGTTACCCATTGAAGCGAAACATGTTGTGAAAACGACTGATGGCAGGGCAATGGAAACCTCATATGTTGGTTGGGATGCAAACTCGATCTTATGGGATAGGCATTCGACATCGACCTTCCTTCTACTATCCTTGAAGGCCTTAATGCAGAAGTTAGTGTAGATTGGTTGTCCAGAGATCGCGTAGATATACCCTATGATGAGAAGATTTTGCGTACCCTTCTCCCTAAGTGGAGGATCGTTGTCTGTTCTAAAGCGTCAGAGTGGGGCCAGGGTTAGCGCCATTCCAGCTATGAAGGCCCAGAAGAGTCCAGGGGAGGATTACCCCTCTACGTTAACAACCGTTACTTAATGAGAAAGAGAGGATCGAGGATCCAGCAATTGTTCGTGATCCCTTTCAGTGTGTTGTTCGAGGAAATTCCAGGTTTACTTCCACAACTGTTAGTCGGAATTTCAGTCGACCTCATGCCAGCGGCGACTCTGAATACTTATACTCTTACCGTCTTGAACCAGGAGGGTTGCAAGGATTGTCTAATCAACTACAGGAATTGTCGAACAGAAGTTTTGTCGGACCTAGCTTTTCCCCTTGGGGAGCCTCAGTTACACCCATGAAGACAAGCCTTACCGTACGTGTACTGGTTATCAAGAACTTAACAAGGTGACAGTCGAGAACCGTTTGCCTCGACCATGTAGTAACAACCCGTCGACTAGTTGCGAGGGACAAGCTTTCATTTCGAGGATTGATTTACGAACGGACTATTATCAGATGGAAGTCCAAGAGGAGAATGTTCATATCAAACGCAGTATGGCCATATGACCTTGTGCACCATGACCATTGAGTTAATCAACACACGAGTAGCTTATGAATCACGTGAATCGACCGTGTTATTTGACAACGTTTTGAATCACTTCCAGTAGAAAGGAGCACCATGAACGACACTTTTATTTCATCGTAAGCTTCTAGGGGAGGAGCATCTACGTGCGAAGTCTACCTAAGTGTGACTTCAGGATTCGAGAAGTACATTTTTGGTCATGTAATCAACAAAGTGGAGAAGTACACGTAGATCTCGCTAAGATCCATTTTGGTTTAAACTAATCGACACCAAAGATTCCTTCGGGGATGCAGCAATTCCTTGGTTTCGCTAGATACTATCACAACTTCATCACGGGATTATCGAAAATTGCGCCGTGGTAATCTCTTTAGCACAATGGGGTGCTGTTAATTCATGGGAGACAAAACAAGAGGACGTTTTTTTCAGCTTTTGAAACTCAACTCTACGATGCACCGAGTAGTGTCTTTACCCGAGGGTACGGGCGATCTAGTGGTATACCATGATGATTTGAATCAGAGTCCCAGTTACCCGCCGATACAACACGAGGAATTGATGGCTTACGTAGTGGAATTACAAGAAGAACCGCACGAATCTCAACCTGCAATGGAAACTATGGTCTTTGGGTTTAAGTTGGAGGCATTACTTGGACGGTACCAGATGCACTACTTAGACCGATCATAAGGGCCTCCCATGTACCCTAGTTACGAAAGAGCTAAATCAGTTAATGGCGTCACTGCATGGAACTTTTGACTGATTACGACTGAGGAACTTGAATATGCTCGAGCTTTGTAGCACACTATCGACTCTAACCTACTTGATCAGACTCGCTCTGTTCAAACTGGAGGACTGTAGGAAGAGGATTATCAAGTTGAATCCATGCGAGGCATGGAGAAGCAACCTTTGGCAGGTCGGACGATATTCGCTACCCACCCCCCCCTGAACGAGTGTGGATCTCATTAAACGGAAACTTAGGAGACTTGTGTTGAGCAAAGCGCTCTGGCCTCGACATTCTAGTAGTATGGGTTTTAATGAGGGACACTAGGATTTATGAACCTTGTACTGGGCGGTCGGGCATGAAGGCCCACCCAGCAATGTATGAGAACGATGCTTGACTTGTGGGAAAGTCAAAGTGGGGTGTCAGCAACCAGAAACACCCCTAAGGAAATGAGAACAGACTGCCATGGATTTTGTCGCTAGTCTACTTACAACTCGAAACGGAAACAATATCACCTGGGTGATCATTGATTGTCTCACGTAACCAGCACACTCTCTTGCACTCCAGAAAACTGACGAGTCTTTGCAGCTTGTGGATATTCCTCTGAGAGGGGCGGTTTTTAGGAACAGGGTGCCAATTTCTGATACCTTAGATTTTGATCTATACCTGATCTATGACAGGCAATGCACAACACCCTTGGCTCACGTCTAGGCATGAGCATCACTTATCACTGTGGGAAAACCGGACAGAGCAACGAACCATCCTGACACACGAAGACATGCTGCGAGCGTGTGCGTGATTGACCGTAGCAAACATTTGGAAGGACACATATCTTTGGGGCATCCCGCCGTTACCGTTTTAGTATGCATACAACTCTGTGTGAGGCATTGCCTGGATGACAACGCCAACCTCCTTGTTGGACTGGGGTGGATGACAACCTAATCACGGGTCTAGGACTTGCACTCGAAACTCTTGGGAAGAAGATTATTTAGATTGGAAATCGTGTGGCAACAACGTGTGATTGCCAGGGAACATGATAACTTAGGAAACACTGGGAGTTCGCTGTAGGCGAACGTATCATAATCGAAAGTTTCACCCTGGGAGGGTGCGGTACACTAGGGAAAACGTGACAAGCTTAACTTACGATACGTTGGGTCATTCAGAATCCTGGAAAGAATGGGTCGCGTGGCCTACAAACTCGAGTTGCCCGACGGATTGGGTAACGTGCACAATGTCATTTATGTCTCGAACCTAGAACGGTGCCTGATGAAACATTTGTGACGCCTTTATTAGACAAGTTGCAGTTGCCGGGACATAGACGAGGAGGTAAGGTCTGTTGACATAGTCCAATTTTCAATCATGAGAGTTCGTTGGAACTCAAGGCGTGGACCGGAGTTCACGAGGGAGCGTAATAACCAACGGAGCTCTAATATCTCCAGTTGTTCGAACGGTTGAATAAACTCTTGATATCATCGAGGAATTTCGGGACGAAATTTCTTTCAAGTTGGGGATGATGTGACACCTGGGAAAATCCATAGTCATCCTGATCTAACACCGTACTGTTTTGAATTACTTATCAAATTTCGGGACGAAATTTCTTTCAAGTTGGGGATGATGTGACAACCCGAACTTTCAAGGTTAACCTCGTGACTCGTAGCTTCGTATTGTTTCTTCTCACGTTTCAATGTATTAATGGTTCGGCGTATGATTACATTAAACTTATTATAGTGCATTCTGATTATATGAAACTTATTATTGTGCATTCGAGTGAATGTGGAAGTTTGAGGGTCACGTTTATGAAAACCGAACCGCGCATTTCATAGGGCTTACATCACTCGCACACCCCATCCCCTTTTTGCACCCTCGGCCCAACTCCTTGAAGCCCTGTCCGAACAGAACCCAAGTGGGTTCGGCCCACTTGTGTGATCACAAAAGATAGTACACGGTCCCCATGCATCTTTCATCCTTCACTTAGAAAGAAAACCCTAGAACTGCATCCTCTCTCTCTACTTGACGGCAACCTGTGGGTCGAAGCCCTTCTCCTCGTTCGAAGTGTGTTACTTCTCGTTCTAGCACCCCTCTACTGTCTCGCGGTTAGTATAAAAATACTTGTTATAAATCTGTTATATGATCACGACTATGTGTGAACTTGTAAATAGAATTGTTTGGATAATCATGGAAGTTCATGTTGATGTTCCTGGTCATCGCATAATTGGTATTTGATGTTGCTACTTGGTTCGATTTACATGAGCATGAATCAAAGTGGAATGATTGATTTATTGTTTGAATTGAATAATTGATTAACATTCTAGTAAGCTGCCAACTATGATTGATCGAAAATATATGGAAAGCAAATTTAGTTGTCCACTAAATTCACACAAGTCAAACAACCGATTATGATATGACAGTAGCTTTAGGGGTCCAATATTTGATGGTAGGTGGCCTGACAAGTAGATAACCTTGAACAAAAATGGCGGCCATGTGGGTAGCTTTGATCTAATCAAACTATATGTGTATTCTATTAAGGTTGTCATCTAGGGAATGATGAGTATTATTTAATAATATGATGGTTTGGATAATTGGAAATTGTGTAAACTTGTTGTTGCTTGATTGTTTAGATCCATACATCGAACACATCTTGTTTGCTATCTAGATCACATGTGTATAGGGTGCATTCTAGATATAATGATTGTGAACATTAATTCTCCTCTGAAAGTTGCACATGATCTTAGTTTAACATTAGTCAAACTCATCATAAATCTAAGTGGTCCAATAACATCTTGGGGTGGGTTGTAGTTGTCGGCCATGGTATTAATGTTGCAGGTGATTTTCTGTGATTATGTGAGTTGGTGTTGACCTAGGATTGAGAATTTATATTATTAAAAGATTGATGATGGATCACGGATCTGCTGTTGTTGAATGAATACCATATGATTTCTGCATGATGATGATTGTATGACCTTCGTATGATGTTGACGGCTGCTAGCAATGATTAGGGTTTCTGCGTAACTGATGTTTGACGTAACTGACTTGTTTGGCGAAACAGAACTCTCGATGAAATAGAATTGTGTTTCGCCAAGGGTTATCAACGAAAAAGAATTTTGTTTCGCCAAAGGGAGATTGACGAAACAGAGTATGTTTCGTTAACCTGTGTTTCGCCGACTTGAATACTTTGCACAGTAACTCGGCTTAACTCTGTTAGAAGTTAACTGGATTGATTAACTGCTGTTACGTGATGTGCATGACTTGTATGATATGGAATACATGTTCAGTACTTCTGTGATTATATCTATACGTGAACAACTTGAATATAAACTGATTATGTACACGTGCGTACTTTAGGACGTGATTGATTTACCTTGAGCACATAGCTTAGCATACCGAGCAAGCCAAGGTGAGTTCACTGCACTTTTCTAAGCATGCGTCCCGGTGGTTTGGGACATCTGGTAAACGTTTCTAAAGGGAATACTGGGTAAACTGTTATTTGGGATGTTGGTTATTGAACACAGAATCGATCATCTACCGTGTTGCCTGTAAGGCAATGGGGTAACTAGTTGATAGCGCTATTAGGTTTGACACCCTCACACCGAGCCGTAAGGACGGGCGTGATCTAGTTACCTGGACATCATTACCAATGCTTGGTTAGGGGCATTGGGGTTGGGCACACTCCCAGGTTATATTGGGCACACTCCCATGGTATATATTGGACACACTTCCAGTATATAAGACTCTCCTACGTTAATAACAATCCCAAAACGAAACGATGAGTTGACTTAACAGATATCTGGTAACTACACACGTTAACAAAACCTTGAACTCACCAGCGTCGTCTGACACACTTGTCTGCATGCTTGCAGGTCGCTAGAATTCGTGACGTGGACTTGCTATTTGGGAGTGCTGGAGTGGTCATGGATCGAGGCTCTTGGATTAACTTATAAGTGAAACGTTGGTTTTGAACATTTACTATGAAACAATTGTTAAACGATTTACTATATGCTTCCGCTACACAACTCTTTGGGAGTAACCCTATGTTTGATATTTTCTATTGGTAATTCATGACATGTTTTATTTAAATATTTATCATTGGTTCAATGTGATTGGTGGCTCGAACTCTGATGAGTAACACGCCTCGCGGAGTTCCCGCAGGTGGTATTTTGGGGGTGTTACAAACTCGCTCAACTTTGTTGTTGATTCGTTACTATATGCCTTGCAGGTCGTTAGGTGTTTTTTTGGAGCTTGCTTGTGGGACATGGACTGTTGAGTTCCATGTTAAACATTTGAACTTTAAAACTTGTGTTTTGTTTTTACACTTTATGCTTCCGCTGATAACTTGAACTTGGCTAAATTGTTTTGAACACCAATTATATTGTGGTTGGTTTTATCTTCATTATTATACATTGTTCAATATGATTGGTGGCTTGATCCTGGTCAGTCACGCCTCCTGCGGTGATACTCCGCTGGTGGATTTTGGGGGTGTGACAAATGAAAAGTTCACGTTCGAGTAGGGGACATTCACTGCTATGACCCCTATAGGTTTGTTAGGTTTCACATCGATCAAATAACGGAGCGAAACCCCTTTTCAACTTGTTAAGACTCACTGGGACTCGTATGCACCCCACATTATTATTATGTGTGCACCCACAATAATACTGTGATTTGCATGCTCATCTCAGCTCCTCTTAACTCATGTCAAATGGTTCCTCAAACTCAAGTGGCAAACAAAGAGCATTACAAAGCGTAAGTCATGAATGTTTAGGGAAATACCACCCTATTAGTCAACATGCAAGTAATACATAAATTCATACTGTTGTGCTAAACGTGCAATCACATGCAATATCATATGTAAGTGCTCACTAGTTATGCAGTGCAATGAGAATACGAGAGACGAACCTTGCCATCTGGAGCTGAGTGTCATGGTCGTATTCATGTTTTCAGAACTGTTCGGTTATAGTCTGGTTTTACAAAAACGTTTTTCCTCTTTTTGTAAAACCAAGTTCACTATAACCAATGGCTCTGATACCAATCTGTCACACCCCCAAAATACCACATGCAGAAACCCCCGCGAGGCATGTGACGTACCAGGATCTAGCCACCAATCATATTGAACTCACAATAATATTTAAATAAAACTTTCATTTATTAACATTAAGTGTTACAACGTTACAAATAATTTACAGTATACAGCGGAAGCATAATTCATTCATTAAGTGTTTTTAAACCACATGTAAAAACCATTAGTCTTGTATTGCGATTCCATGTATGCCGACCCATGACCACTCCAGCCACCCAGATAGCAAGTTCCAATAGTATGCACCTAAAGGCCTGCAAGGCATGTAACAACGAATCAACAACAAAGTTGAGCGAGTTCACAGTTGGTTGTTCATTTTAAAGTTGTTCCAAAAACCATAAGTTCTTTCGAAAACCAAAAGTTAATCAGTTTCTTGTTTCCCAAACCATAACCAGTGGGGGCTACCCCATGTTGTAAACCACTAGACCGTTACCATATCGACAACTTACCGAGGAAGTTGTGCCCTACATCAATGTCTATCATCATTGACTAAGTGTCCAGATCCATTAGTACACGCCCGTCCTACTGGCACGGTGTGAGGCTTGTCAACCCTAATAGCGCTATTAACTAATGACCCGCTCGCCATTGGCCCGGCGATTAAGTCGATATAAAAATGAGGGACTTCATGATAGAGTTTTGTCTAGTAAGTTATATGTTGTCGTCCTTCCCAACTGAGGACGGAGGTACGTAATCTACCCAACCGAGAACACGCAGGTTAAATGTAGTCGTCCTTCCCAACCGAGGACGGAGGTACATATTCTGTTAGAGGTGAATATGTAGGTTTCGTTTTAGCTTCTTAACCCATTCCCAACCCACCGGGAATCCCATGCCTTGTAGAAAGTGTGAACTCACCTTGGTTTGCTCGGTAGGATTAGTCACTTGTTTAACAGTTGGTCGACCAAATCCTAATATGATTATTAGCAACTATCAGTTTCGTACACTTAAATCGCAAATTCCTTATACATATTACACATGTAGCACACAAGCATTACTTACACCATCAATCCAGTGGTGTACTAGAAACACATAACATATGACTAGTCGTAACAACTACTCATGTACATTAGTTATTCATTGTCATCGCATAACTGGTATTCAAGTTCTATACACACTTGCATCACCAATTCATATTTCACACGAACTCATTAACCGTTGCAAACAGATATTGTATGGCCGACATATCACAGATAAAATTTCAATACATGCAAACTATTAATGGTAAAAGGTTATTGATAATGATGATCACATGCTATCTTGAATTACTAAACCACTGTTCTGACAACCTTATAATATTTTACACATGTTTTTGATTCGATTGAGACTTCAAGCACCCACACACATGGGCCGTCGTTTACTATATATATATATGTCGGTTCATGGAATAGCTTCACCTCCCTAACATCTTAAGTTATCACCGATATATTTAACAGGGGAGAATAACAGTGTCTTTTATTATCATGCACAATATACATCACAGTCTATAGAAACATCAAAGTTGTTCGTTGATTCAAGTGTGACGAAACTCTAACTTTCGTCGTGTGGAGGTGTGTAACGAAACTCCATGTTTCGTCGGAAGGGAGTGACGAAACTCCACAAGTTTCGTCGGGAAGGGGGTGATGAAACTCTACAAGTTTCATCGGCCATAACAGTTCTCGTAATTCCTAACATCATACGATTCTGATTTCGGCCGAACATTATATGGGTTTTATTGGTTCGCACACATGCTAATCATCAACCTAGAATTTATCATAATTAGTACAACCTAACCCATCCCTTAATCAAAATACCCGGCCCAACATCATCAACAGTAGCAACCAGATTGCTTAAAATCACAATTATGTAACATACTATGATTGCTATTAACATTATCAAATCAGCAACAACAAGTACACGAATAGGGATCAAGTTAATGAACTAGCGTTATGACCCTATGATAACCCAACTGAGATCGTGATCTATCCTACTATATCTAAGGCTCATAAATCCAATAAACTATCATCGAATCATACTTTCACAATTCTATCCAAGTTTGCAACACATATCATAAGATCATACAAATCATCAAACACAATCTCATAGGACTAAATCAAAAGATGAAACACTAACCCAAAGACGAATAGTCAACGAACAAAGTAAGTTGCGAGGGGGGGTTGCGTCTACTGCCGTTGCAAAGGGGAAAGAAGTGAAGATATTAGGGTTTGATTCATCATGCGTTAAATTATACAATATGCATGGAACTAATCCCATACACAATCGGTATAGATTGGGCCGAGCCCACTTAATTCATGTTTTGGTATACCATATGTTTGGGTCGAGTACACAAGTCAAATGGGTTAGATAATGGGCCAAATGTATAATAAAAGAATGATGGCAGCCCAAGTGTTATAGCGGTAGGTGCGGCCCAGTCTACTAGACACATTACGAAGCCCACTTACATCCCACGTTAAGCGATACATTAAAAGCACGTTAAGTGTTATAGCGTTAATCATCAGAAACTGAAAGATACTAACCTGGAAAGTTCGGGTTGTCACATTAACATACCTTAAATAACCTTTACATAACTTAGAAATACGTTTTGAAGGGTTTGGTATGGCAAAAACAAGTTCTTTTTTTTGTGGGTAAAGGGTTACCCCGGTGATTCTATATATTCACAAAACAATAAAACAAGTAGTATGGATCACCCGGAATATGATCAAAATGCAAAAGTCTATCGTCTCGTATAGTAACGTACACTCCGGAATATGATCATAAGTTAAACATACCATAAATATCCTTTACATAGCTTAGAAATTGTCACACCCTGACTTTTGCGGAAGCATATGATGTGTGACTTGTTCCATATCATTGCATTCAATTATAATAAACAACTATATGATTAAAACATGATGTTCATCCATTCATAAGTTTAAAATGTTACAAACACAAGTCATTAAGTTTCAACCAACATATCCTCAAGTTATGTTACAAATCAAAAGTGGATGACATCAAAACTTGAAATTTATGTCCTGAAAACAACGCCAGCGCCCAAGATCCATCTTGATTCCTGAAATACATGTAATTTTGAAAACATCAACAAAAGTTGAGTGAGTTCATGTGTTTCTTTATGAGTTCGAATAATCTTGTAAACATTTGTATGTATGGCTTTGTAATCTGGTATGAAAGCGTCTATGAACAGATCAATTAATGATTTGCAAGGTCATTAATATGTGTGCAACGGCGTAGGAAGGCTCAACCCTTTATACGTATTTTGTACCGGGCCATCCGGCGAGAACGACATAGTCACCACATGGTCCAACCCGCGGGCTCATGGGTGGGGCTCGCAACACCCAATAGATCTATCACTCATGCCCCTCGGTCCTTTTACAAGGATTAATGGTCTTAAGTTAACGCCTACCCATTCACAAAATCTAACGATTCATGCTAACCATACCATTTGTAATCATCGAAACATTTGTAACATGTATTTCACCCCCAAAGTTGTAAAACTGAAAACAGTTAAAAGAAAAGGGGGACATGAACTCACAATTTTATGTCCTGCTGTCTCGTATACTCAAAGGTACTTCTATGAGTCGTACAACTACCTACACACGTGCCATGTTTTATTAAACGTTTAGGTCGTGTAACGACTTTTAGTCTTAGTTGCTTTGTTAAGACTTAGTATCCTTTGAGTTACGTCTTTGATGTACATTGTATAATTCCATAGTGTATAATTATTAGTTAAAATAATATTAATTTAACTTAAATTATATTTATCAATTATTTGAAATATTGTCAAAACAATATATTTTTAAATTGGTTTATTATGTATTTCCACATATGTATTTTCCCAAGGATGGGTGTAATTATACTTGTGTATTTCTAGTCTTGTGTATTTTGCCAAGTATTGGTGGCGTATTCCGGTGTGTATTTGTACGTACGAAAATACGTATTTTTATTGTATTTATTAAGTATTCTTATACTTAATTTTTGTATTTAATTTTCCGGAATAATATTTTTAATCAATAAAAAAAGAGTTAATTACATAGTTAGTCCTTGTGGTTTGCACAAAATAACATACTTAGGTACTAATAGTTTAAAATCACCTTCTAGGGTATTAACTTTTCATTTTGTAATGTTTGGGGGTATTAACTTCTAGGGTATTAACATAGTTAGTCCCTGTTGTTTGCACAAAATAACAAACTTAGGTACTAATAGAATGTGATTTTAAACCTACAAATAACGTTAATACCTCCAAACGTTACAAAATGAAAAGTTAATACCCTAGAATGTGATTTTAAACTATTAGTACCTAAATATGTTACTTTGTGCAAACCACAGGGACTAACTATGTAATTAACTCTAAAAAAATCACCAATTTATATTATTAAGAATATAGGCAATGTAAGAAAACTTTTTATAGAAAATCATCTATAATTCTTCCTTGGCAAAATAATTATATTGGCATATAAACCACAAAAATAATATAATTTCAAGATTATCTTAGAAAGTATTTATAAATTCATTTTTCACCCAAAAATAATATATTCTAAATTTGTTTAAGAAAATATATATTTTCTTCAAAAATATTATACTTTCTAATTGTTCAAGAAAATATATTTATTTTCTCCATTCAAAATAATATATTTTCTACTTGATAAAAATATGATATATTTTTGTAACACTTGTAAAAATTATAATTTCCGTTTCTTTGGTTTCCAAAATAACGTTTAATTTATTTGTCAAAATACATATGAACTTAATTCCGGAATATATATATTTGTAATCCATATTCCTTGTTTTCCTGGAATTTTGGCATTATTTTGTATTATAATTTTTGGTATTTTGGTAAGTTATATTATTTTCAAGTCCTAAAATAATATAACTAATACACATAATATACAAGTAATCACACAAATTGTGACATATAAATATATATTTTCCTAAATATATACGTAGTCACTTTTATTTATCAAAAACAACCTCCAACATTTGTAACTTTTGTAACAAAATTTATGGCAGATTTTACATGAAAAACCATGGTTAAAATTTACTTATAAACACTTGTTTAAAAATATTTTTCTAAGTGTTTAAATTCTACAAAAATTTTGCCATAGTTTCCCCTTAAAAATGGAGGTTTCCATGCTTTCAAAGCATTCATTTTCTTTTAAAATCATCACCAATCAACAACAATTCAATCAACACTTACCATGAGCCAAAATCATGATATTTACACTACATCATGAACTTGAAGTTTTGTAAAAACTTGTAGTAACTTACTATGTTGTTTAGTAAACTAAACAACATCATAGATAGTGATGTAACCCATCGCATACGGGCTGGCTGGTGTAGATGGAGGGCAGCCAGTGGGGTATTGTGCGATAGGAGGTTCCCAACTAAACTAAAGGGGAAATTTTACAGAGTAGCAGTCAGGCCAGCTATGTTATATGGAACAGACTGTTGGGCTATCAAGAAGACACAAGCGCGCAAGATGGAGGTAGTAGAGATGAGGATGCTGAGGTGGATGTGTGGACACACGAGGTTAGATCGGATAAGAAACGAGGTTTTTAGGGAAAGATTAGGAGTGGCTAGTATATCGGAGAAGATCAAGGAGGGGAGATTGAGATGGTATGGGCATGTGAAGCGGAGAGAAATGACGGCACCAGTTAGAGTAGTGGAAACTCTTACTGTGGAGGGGAGGAGAGGAAGAGGCAGACCCACACTGACATGGGATAAGCAGATTAGGCATGATTTACTAGAGTTGCATCTTCCTGAGGACATGGTCCAAGATAGGACTTCGTGGAGGCGTAGGATTAGGGTTAACGACTTCTAGAGGATATTGCATTAAGGTTTTAGGTGTATTTCAGGGACGTAGGTTTTTCTTATTCTTTAAGGGACTTTTCCAGTGATTGCCTTCTTGTGTTTATGCCCAAATGATGTTGTATGTTATTATTCATGATTTTACACTATTTTGTGCCATCCTGATCACTTTCTTGGTATGGATGACTTCTTATTTCTATTTCTTTGACTTGGTGTGTTGGCATGTTGTTCGTTTTTGAGCTGAGGGTCTCTCTGGAAGCAGCCTCTCTATCCCTATGGATAGAGGCAAGGTCTATCTACATCCCACCCTCCCCAGACCCTATAAGTAGCTTTGCTATTTGTGGGATTTTACTGGGTATGGTTGTTGTTGTTGTTGTTGTTTAGTAGGTTTAGTTACCCTTAAAAGTGTGGTTATTTGTTTGTAAACCTCCTTCTTGAAAGATTTAGTCTTTTATAACTTACAAGATGATTTTTCTAAAAATCACTCTTTTGTATTTTTCTTGTTACAAACATGTTTCTAACTTTGATTTAACACTAAAAATTTGGTTAGTTTCTTTAAAAATCATGTTCTTGTAAATCTTGTAAATAATCTTGGTTTCTTGAGAAAGTTAGTTTTATAATCATCCATTTACAAGACTTAATACATGTATCCATCATCATTTTACACAAAAACAACTTCATTTCATCAAGTTCATGTTCACATAAAGGATGATCATTTTGATTTTCACAAGATTCATCCTCTCACTTGCTAGATTATGTGTTTAATCAAAATCTAGTAAGCTTCTTATGATGTTTAACATCATAAACACAAGAAATCAAAAATCAAGATTCACGCATACACTAAAACAACATAGATTCTTATGATTTTAAGCTTTATGTGAAAGTTTAACTTCTTGTTCTTTCATGATCTTTATGTTTAACCATTAACATAATCCTTTAACCAACATAATGAGAAGCAAAATCAAGTTACAAGAGTCTTACTACTAGCACAAGGCTAGGGAAGAAACCAAAGATGATGAAGATGATAAACTAGGTGGATAATAGCTCTAGGGAATGGTCCTTCAACCTCCATTGGCTCCAAGCTCCTTAATCTTGCTTCTTACACCTTGGAATCACTTTGGAATGCTTGGAAATGGATTGAAGAATGATGATGATATGGAGGGTGTTTAGGCCATAGCATGTAGAGAGAAGGAGAAGGAGTTGTGTGGTGAAAGTGATGAAATGAGTTTGATGTTGTAACTTAAGGTTCTTAAAGAAAAGTGTCCAACATTTGTAAGTCCCTTGGTTAAAATGTTCCTTAAATGCTCAACAAATCAAATAAAATATAAGAAAGAAATCATGGGTGTGGGACCCATGTTGGATCCGCCAATTGGGGGGGGGTGTATGGTTGGATTCTAATGATGGTTAAGTAAGTTAGTTACATCTCAAGTATATTAGTTAGTGTTTTAGGTGTTATAGTGTTTTAGGGTATGTTATGATGTTCGGTGACCATTACTAGCTTTATAACACTAAAACAATGCTTCTAGTGAAAATTTGGTGTTTCGGGTAGTGTCCGGTTGTTCGGTTGGTTACCGGTTCGTTAAGGTGCTAAATTACGCAGTTTAGTGTGCTTTATGTAGTCTTTTATGACAGTTTTGATTCCCAACACTTAGGAAGGTATTCTGGACCATTAAATCATAATTCTGCATTATATTCTATAGTTAAAATGCTGAAAATTGCTGAATTGTGTTGTTTTCGGCATAATTCTGCAGTTTTAGTATGTTTCGGGCACTTTCCGATACTTAAATCATCACTTAGGAAGGCAGTTTTAAGATCCCTACTTTTCTACCCACTATCCTAGTGTAACTCTTGGTTTCGGGGCTCAATTTGTGTCTTAACATCATGCGTGTCTGAGTACTGAACTCCCGTCGGTACTTCTAGTTTGTCTGACAACTGTGCTAACTTTGTTTCGTGCACTAAGTGAACCATATTGTGTTGCATGCAATAATGATAACTAATCTTGCATCATGTAATGCACTTGTATGTATATGACAGCATTCAGAAACACATTCATGTCATTCATTAAATCTGGCACAGTCATCTATGCACAAATTACTGTTTAACATTGTACGGAATATGTGGAAATTGCCATTTGTCACATAAATAAGCTTTGAGGGGTTCGGTATGAGAAAATAAACTTATTTGATCAACAGGGACTAAAAGCGTCAAAAACTGCATAAGGTTGCATTTACGCGCATATCTTAAGTTCTGAACACATCCGGACATCCAAAAATTTTTGTAATCATTAAAATATTTTATTTTAGTGATTGTAATGCAAAAATACTATTCGTCGCATAATTTGGATTGTTTTTCACGTCCGTTCGAGTTCCGTCATAATTAACCGAATAACGTGGCCGTACGACCAAACGAACCGACATCCGAGATATTTTCAAGCATATTTCAAGTCCCTTATACTTTGACATCATTATTGAGCCTTGAAAATGGGTTAATGGGGCTTAAACGTGTCAAAAACCAAGTTTTATGCATGCAGGGGCCTGTTTCGCCAAAATATGAAAGTCTGGACAGCAGGTCTTGGCGGGGCGCGAAGCCTGAGGCTTCTGTCTTTGCGGGGCGCGACAGTTGTAGCTGGCAGAAACTTGTTTTCTTTAATTTAGCTTGCTTCCATGGTTTTTAACCTTGGTTTTTCAATACATGGAGCTGGTTTAAGTGTTCCCCAAGCCCTCTAATGAGTGTGTAACACGTGTATGGTGAAGATCAAGCTTTGATTAACTCACAAACACTTGTCAATGATCTAAAGGTTCAAGAAAATCTATATATACCCACCTCGTTTGCCCAATTCATTGCTCATTCCATTTTCTTTCACTTTGGATCTGATTTGGAAGCTCTCACATTGTTGAAGGCATCCTACTTGAGTTTTCTTAGTATTCTTTTTCAGCCTTAAACACTTGTAAGTGTTCTTTCATCTCTTGTTTATGTATTTAAGCAAGAAAGTCCAACAGTGTTTGACTTTCTACTTTGACCATGAATTGGTCAAGACAAAGTTCGTTTGAACTTTGCAACGTGAGCGTAATCACGATGGTTATAGTCCCTTGCGACTATACCTACTGATTACCACATTTATTAGGCGTAGTGACGAGTCAAAGTTTCGGTCAAAATGCGTATTTATGCGCATTTTGGACGAAGCTATTTTCGGGTATCAAGACAATTTGTTTTGATATCAAACTTGTTTTCTACTTAGTTAAACATGTTTTAACATGTTTAACTCGTCACTTTTAGTCTAATGCTTATATAGGGTCGTAAGTTAAGCGGTCTAAACAACCGCTTAGACTTTCGAACCCGACCCGTTTGGTCGATCATTAAGATCCGACCAAACATGTTTTGTGACCATAGTTGTATAGGGAATAACCTTCCGAGGTTATACCTTATGGTCACTTTGTTTAGTTAGTTGTATGATAGGTAGTTTATATGCCTTAGGAAAATGACCAAAATGCCCTTTTTACGCGTAATTTCATTTTAAGCATATGGAACCTAAATTTTGACATCTAAACTGATTATGCAATGCTGTTAAGCATGTTAAGGCATATAATACTTGTCTTAGGGCTAGTTAGACCGTTCGAACGCGCTTTTGCGCGAACGACACATTAAAGTAGCGTAAAACTACCTTAACGAGTCGTAACGGGTCATAAGCACTTAGGATAGGTTCCGACTTAGAATGTAGGCTTTGTTAAACCATATCATATGAGTTCCAATACTCATTTAGTTTACGAGACCTCATTCTATCCGATCTTCCGATTTAGGTTCGGTTTATTAACGTGGTTACCTATATTAGGTACCGTTTGATTCCGTGATCCTTCGAGCGTTACTTGGTTGTTATTCCAAGACTATTAAGCAATATCAAGTGAGTACATAGTTCCCCTCTTTTACCGTTTTCAATATTTTGGGGTGATACACATGTGCCTACTTGTTACTTTTGTGCTTTTCATGCTTTTCATAACATATACTTGCTATGTTCATCTAGTACACATATAGTACATGATTTCCATTATGTTTCGCTATGTATGTTGACTGAGTATGCTAGCACATTAATTTCACAAACATTTTTGTTACATATGTTTACTCAGCATATGGACACATTGATTTGCATTACATTTCTACTATGTATGTTTACTGAGCATGCTAGCACATTGATTTACATGACATTTTTGCTTCGTATGTTTACTTAGCATACTTAGTACAAGGTTTTTACATAACATGCTTACATTTGGTATGACATTTGGTATGTTTAACAGGACGAAAATACGTTCATTAACACTGATCACGCCGCTCGGTAGTATGTAGTGGTACCATAGGAATTGACAACTCCCGTTCCTGGCTTCCTAGGTTTGTTTGGAAGTAGGGAATGACAGAATCCGATATACATAATTGATAAACCTTTAACTTGTTAAGGGTTTGTCCGACAGTCGCAAGGCTTGAATGTATTCGATAAACATTACTGCATAAATGTTTATATCCATAATGTATTGATTTTGCAAAACATAACTTTTGATTTAAACTACGGTTCATTCAAAGATATTGTTTTGTACATGACATTTGGTTCCACATGACATTGGATTATACATTGACATATACATGTGGTTTGAGTAAATACTTTTTATTCACCATACAAGATATTGTTGTTGTCACACCCCGGCCGCGTAAAACAACAAACCGCGGCGGAAACGTCGGGGAGTGGAGCAACAAAATTATTGTTCCACAACCATGGTACTTAAAGTTTTGTATTATTAAGTAAAATGTTTACATTGTCTTATGAATTAACGAAAACATAACAAAATTAACTGTCTTTTAAGTCACTAAGGCCCAAGTCCGCCTAAGTGTAGCACAAACATCATCATGCATTAGCACCTGAAACACATGTGAAAATAGGTACGTCAGCATAAAAATGCCTGTGAGATACATAGATTTTGCTGATAAACGATTCATGACTTGTAGTTAATAGAAGCGTTTAACAAAAGTAGTCATGAACCTTGTAAAATGTTTTCTTTTATAAAATCATGTGAAAATCGATATGAAAATCAGATGATATAAAAGAATAATGCATGGTTAAATAAATAACCAAGTAAAAATGAATTTGTATAAAATATGTCATTTGTAAAACAATGTCGTGTTTTTGTATAAAATGTATCATGCCTTTGTCGAAGTGGTTTAGATAACGCTACAATATGTAATATAATAAAAGCACTTATATATATAGGAAGTACCAGCGGCGTATCCACCATGCTTTTATCACATTACACACAGCCTCGTTATATAAGTCACTTATCAATAACCAACCCAAAATGTCTTGTTTAAACCAAATGTCAAAATGTTTATGTGTAAACCATGTCCAATGTCATGTGTAAACTGTGTCATGTATAATCAAATGTAATGTATGGCAAGTAGAAAGTATCTACTCAAACCATATGTATAATGTCAATGTGAAAACAAATGTCATGTATGGTGAATAAATAATATTTACTCAACCCCATAGGTAAAATGTACAAAACAATGTTTTTGAATAAACCTAAGTTTAAATCAAAGGTTATGTCTTGTAGAAAACAATGCTTTATGGATACAAACATTTATGCAGTAATGTTTATCGCATATGTAACAACTGTGCTTGTAATCACTATGAACAGTTCTGTTATCAATAAACCAATGTTATTTGATCACAATGTTTGTTTTGTTATGTTTTACATTTTTCATGTTTTGACTTTTATGTAATTTCAAACTCTACAACGCTTTCTGGAGAGTTATACGCAAACTAGTGCGTAAACGTACTCAGTTTAATGCGAGAAATACTCCGGAACATCATCATATACTCAACATACCTTAAATAACCTTTAAATAACTTAGAAATAAGTTTTGAAGGCATTGGTATGGCAAAAACAAGTTAATTCGTTTACAGGGACTAAATATGACAAACTGCGAAGGTATGTCAATTTAAACTGTAACGAACATTCCGGAACATAACCATAAGTTAAACACACCTTAAATATCCTTTACATAGCTTAGAAATAGGCTTTGAGGGGTTCGGTGTGCTAAAATAAACTTTTGGGTCATTCAGGGACTAAAAGTGTCAAAAAGTGCACAAGTTTGCATTTTCGCGCATAACTTACGTTCTGAATACATCTGGACATCCAAAAATTTATGTAAGCATGACTATATTATATTTTAGTGTTCGCCTTAAGAAAAATCCATTCGTCGCGTCATTTGGATCGTTTTTCGCGCTTGTGCGCATTCCGTCGTAATTAAGCGAACATCGCGTTCGTACGGCTAAACGAACCGACATCTGAGATATTTTTGAACACATTTTAAGTTCCCTATACTTTAACTTCATTTTAGAGGTTTGAAATGGGGTTAACGGGCCTTAAACGTGTCAAAAATGGCCTAAATACAGTTCAGGGACCAAAACTGTAAATCTGCCAAACTTCACCCCTACGATGCGCAGGGACTTTTGCCCTACGATGCGCAGGGGGTCTTCTGACCAGATGCAGAGTTTTTAAAACAGGCTGTTTGCACATGTTTAATCCTCCACCACATGTTTTCACTTGCTTAGTCACTAGATAAGGATGGAATTAAGCTTCCATAACCTTGCAACAAGTGTACGGACTAGATCTTTTCCCCTTTTCCAAGAAACGATCCTAGCGGTGGACCAAAAACTATAAATAACCCAACCCCCTTTGTTCAAAATCACTAGAAATTCACTTTGAGAAACTCTAAGTTGAAACATTTGTTTCATACCTGAGATTTTCGAATTGAGTTTAGCATTCGGGGACCCTGGGTTAGTATTCTTTCGTTCTTTTCCTTATTTTTACTGCTTTTCGAGTCAAAAAGTCAAACTTTGTTTGACTTTCAGCGTTGACCAGTAATGGTCAATGCGAAGTTCGTTTGAACTTCGCAACGTGAGTGTAATCACGTTGGTCATAGTCCCTTGGGACTATGCCCACTGATTACCACGTTGTCTAGAGTCGTAGGGTAGGCGATCTAATAAATCGCCTATACCTTCGAACTCGACCCAGTTGGTCGATCATTAGGATCCGACCAAATACATTAGGTGACCATAGTAAGTAGGGAATAACCTTCCGAGGTTATACCCTATGGTCACATCGTTTAAGTAGTTGTATGATAGGTAGTTTATATGCCTTAGGTAAATTACCAGAATACCCTTTTCATGTATAATTGGTAATTAAGCATATGTAACCTAAACCTTTGTCACATAACTGATTATGTAACATGTATAGGCATATAATACTTGTCATAGGACTAGTTAGGCGGTCTGAACGCGTTTCACGCGCACGACACGTTAAAGTAGCATAAGCTTCCTAAACGGGTCGTAATGGGTCGTAAACAATTATGTTAGGTTTCATTTAGTATGTAGGCTTTGTTAAACCAAATGACACGAGTCTCTACACTCGTTTGGTTTACGAAACCTCATTCTATCCAATCATCCGATTAAGGTCCGGTTATTAACATAGTTACCTATATTAGGTGCTGTTTGATTCCGAGATCTCTAGCATTACTTGGTGATTATCTTTATACATCTGAGCAATCTCAAGTGAGTACATAGACCCCTCTTTTACTGTTTTCCAAACGTTTTGGGGTGAAACACATGTGCCTACTTGTTACTTTCATGCTTTCCTGTTTTCACATCATATACCGGCTATGTTTGTTAGTACATTATAGTACATGATTTCATTACATTTCTGCTATGTATGTTGACTGATAGCATGCTAGCACATTGATTTACAAGACTTTTCTGCTTTGTATGTTAACTTAGCATACTTAGTACATTGTTTTCATATGACAAGTATACAACTGCTATGACATTTGGTTTGCACAAACGGGTCTTTATTACGTTCATTAACATTTGCTACGCCGCTCGGGAGTAAGTAGTGGTACCATAGGACTTGACAAATCCCATTCCTGACATCCCGGGTTTGTTTGGATGTAAGGAATGACTGAATCCGAATACAATTCTTTTGATAACCTTGACTGAAAGGGTTATCCGACTGTCTCAAGGCTTGAATGTATGCGTTAACTCACCACATAAATGTTCGTATCAATGTATCATGCATCACTTTACAAAACATAACTTTTTGATATAATCAAAATACTTTGTTTTGTACATTTTTACTTATGGTTTAAGTAGTCTTATTTTACTTACCATACATATCATTTTGGTTATACATTACTTGACTACTTTTGGACTATCAACATTTGACATGGTTTATACAAGGACTTTTGACTATTGGTTTAAACATAGACATTTGACTTGGATATTTGACATAGACATTTTTACATGATTTACATCTTGACATGAACATTTTACATTGTTTGGTTTGGTTTGATTAAGTGATTAAGTAACGATGCGTGTGTAATATGATACAAGCATGGTGGATACGCCGCTGGTACTTCCTATATATAAGTGTTTGTATGGTATTATATATCGTAGCGTTATTTGAATCATTTCAGTTTTATACATAGAACATTTCATACAAATAACATACTTTTCACAATACATTGTTTTACAAACAACTTATCTTATACAAACTCAGTTTACAATGGTTATCCATTTAACCATACACTATTCTCTTATTTATACATATCATCTGATCTTATCGTTTTTCAAGTGATTTACAAAACAAATCAAATTACAAGGTTCATGACGGAATATTTTCTCAAACACAAGTCATGAATCTTATTTTCACAAACCTATGTATCTCACAGGCATTTTTATGCTGACGTACCTATTTTCACATGTGTTTTCAGGAGCTTTTCCATAGGATGTTGATCATGATACTAGGGCGGACCTGTGCCTTAGAGACTTTAAAAGAAGATAGACTATGTTTAATTATGTTCTGAACTCTTAAATTTCCTGTTTGAAACAATGTAACACCTTTGTTTATAAATAAAATACAACTTTGTTTGCCATGGATTTGAAACAATTAATTCTGTCGCAACACGCCCCGATGTTTCCGCCGCGATTTGTTGTTTTACGCGGTCGGGGTGTGACAGAAGAGTTGGTATCAGAGCCAATGGTTATAGGGAATTAGGTTATTAGTAATGCTTTGACCTAGACTATAACTTTTCTAGGACCCTAACACAAATTAGTTGTGTTTAGATCTTAAAACATTTACATCACCTATCCTTAGGTGATTATCAAAACAAGGAACCAAAATTTTTCCGAAACGATTTTTGAAAAACAATCATCTGTTTTTGAATAAATTATTACAAGGTTTTGAACCCTCTATTGTAAGGTTTTGAACTCTCTTTTATATGGTTTTGAACCCTTTTCAGTTTGGTTTTGGCCTTGTGCCTTCAAATTTTCAAAATCCCGTCAAACGTTTTGGGTTTTAAATAATGTGAACATGTGCAAACTGGAAGGGTGAATGCCTGTATTCTGGGTTTTCTGTCTAGGCAAGCACTTCGTATACATCTCATCAGACGCGAGACCAGTTGTGCTTACCTGGGAATTCTTGGGATGAGTGTTCACTTATAGGCGAGCATGTCTTCATTATACATTATTTTTGACCCATTTACTTTGATTAGTCACTGTGTGTTGTTTGTTTGCTCTGTGATACGGACGAATGACCACCATCTTTGCTCTTGTTGATTTTGTTTCATCTCATTCTTTTCATTCAATCATCTCACTCGCTTTCTTTCATGTTTTCCTCTTTTAGAATGCCTCCTCGACGCGATCCTCGAACTTTTACTATTGAAGAGATCGCAGCCCTGGTTTCTCAACAAGTGGCTGCTGTACTTCCCGGGGTTGTAACTCAAGTCCACGATATATTTAACAACAACGGCAATAACAACAACAATAACGCACACTGTAATTTCAAGAATTTCAATTCTGCGAAGCCGCTTAAGTTTTCTGGGTCGCAAGGAGCAACTGCGCTCCTACGGTGGTTTGAAAGTATCGAGAGCACATTCTTACACGTGCAGTGTCAGAATGCGCGTAGGGTTGAATTTGCTTCAAGCGTGTTTGAGAAGCGAGCGCTTACCTGGTGGAATGGTATTAAGCGCGATAGGGGTGCCGAAGTGGCGTTGGCACAGACATGGGAAGAGCTTCGGGCTCTCATGATGAAGGAGTTTTGTCCCCGTCATGAAATTCGAGTTTTGGAACGAGAGTTTGATGGCTTAAAGCAAGATGGGGCTGAACACCGTGCATACACGGATCGTTTTGAAGAACTCAGTCTATTGTGTCCCACCATGGTTACCCCTCCGGATAAAGCGATCGAGAGGTATATTGATGGGCTACCCGATTCTATTCTGGAGATTTTGACTGGTGTTAATCCTACTACCCTTCGCCAAGCTATCGAATTGTCTGCTACCCTCACTGAGACTCTAGTCAGGAAGGGTAAACTCACCCGCAAGGGTGATAAAAAGAAGGAGACTAATTCTGAGAAAAACAAGAATAAGGGTAAGGGTAAGGAAGGTGAAGCATCAAAGAAATCAAGGAAACGAAAGGGTGCCCAAAATTTTGTTGTTACTGCACAGGCTCAAGCTGCACCAAATCAGCCTGCGCAACCACCTGCCAAGAAGACTTATTTTGGCAATGCACCTTTGTGCAACAGGTGTAACGGCCATCACCAACCACATCTCCAGTGTCGTCAGTGCACCAACTGCGGAAGATCTGGTCATCTTGCTGTCGACTGCCGCATTCCTGTCAATCAGAACCAGGCAGTTCGTAACCAAGCTCAACAGGTTGCTCAGCCTCCTGCCCCGCAACAGGGCCAAGCTGCACGACCTCATTTTCCTCCTGGTTCGTGCTACAATTGTGGGGATCTGACCCACTACAGGAACCGGTGCCCAAGGCTAGTCAACCAGAACCAGAATCAGAATCAGGCTCCGGCTCGAGGCCGAGTTTTTAACATGAATGCCCAAGAGGCGCAGGCGGATGATAACGTGGTGAACGGTACGTTCTTTATTAATAATCAGCCTGCATCTGTTCTCTTTGATTCGGGTGCCGATAAGAGTTTTGTGTCATTGTCTTTTGAGCCGATGCTTCGCGTGTCTAGAACGAAACTAAGTAAATCTTTGACAGTAGAGGTTGCTAGTGGTGAACCCATTATTCTTAATTCTGTTCTACGCAACTGCCAGTTGAACCTTAACGATCATCTTTTTCCTATCGATCTCACGCCTATGCAACTTGGAAGCTTCGACGTCATTGTGGGTATGGATTGGTTATCTAAGCATCACGCAGAGATAGTTTGTTCTGAGAAGATTGTTCGTGTGCCGCTTTCGACAGGCGAGATTCTGCAGGTTCAAGGTGAGAAGCCTACCGTTGGTCTCAAACTCATGTCTTGCTTTAAAGCTCGGAAGTATCTGCGGAAGAACTATGTGGCTTTCTTAGCACATATTACAGAAGATAAAGGCAAGGGTAAGTCTATTTCAGATATTCCTGTCGTTCGGGATTATTCTGAAGTATTCCCTGAAGATTTACCTGGTCTACCTCCAGCACGCCAAGTCGAGTTCCGCATTGATCTCGTACCTGGTGCAAATTCCGTTGCCAGAGCTCCATATCGTCTTGCACCATCTGAGATGCAAGAGTTGTCTAAACAGCTTCAGGAGCTCTCTGATAAAGGTTTTATCCGTCCTAGCTTTTCACCTTGGGGTGCTCCCGTTCTTTTTGTTAAGAAGAAGGATGGATCCTTTAGGATGTGTATCGATTATCGTGAGCTTAACAAGCTTACCATCAAGAATCGATATCCCCTACCTCGCATCGATGATCTCTTTGATCAGTTACAAGGCGCTTCTTATTTCTCGAAGATTGATCTACGTTCCGGATATCATCAACTTCGGGTGCATGAAGAAGATATTCCTAAGACAGCGTTCCGTACTCGGTATGGGCACTATGAGTTCACAGTCATGCCATTCGGTGTGACTAATGCTCCTGCTGTTTTCATGGACTTAATGAATAGGGTCTGCAAACCTTATTTGGATCAGTTCGTCATTGTTTTTATTGACGACATCTTGATTTACTCTAAGACGCGAGCTGATCACGAGCAACATCTTCGTCTTACTCTGGAACTCCTAAAGAAAGAGCAACTTTTCGCCAAATTCTCCAAGTGCGAATTCTGGCTTAAAGAAGTTCAATTTTTGGGGCATATTATCAACGAACAAGGTATTCATGTAGATCCCTCCAAGATCAGTGCGATCAAGGATTGGGATACACCTTCTACTCCTACTGAAGTTCGTTCTTTTCTTGGTCTAGCGGGTTATTATCGCCGCTTCATTGAAAACTTCTCTAAAATTGCAGTTCCTCTAACTGCTCTAACTCAGAAGAAAATGCCCTTTTTCTGGGGATTCAAACAAGAGGAAGCTTTTCAACACCTGAAGCAGAAACTTTGCGATGCGCCTGTCCTATCATTGCCTGAGGGTGATGATGATTTTGTCGTGTATTGTGATGCATCTAAATTGGGTCTTGGCTGTGTTCTGATGCAAAGGAACAAAGTCATAGCCTATGCATCAAGACAATTGAAGATACATGAGAAGAACTACACCACTCATGATCTTGAGTTGGGTGCAGTTATCTTTGCTCTCAAGATCTGGAGACACTATTTGTACGGTACAAAATGTGTGGTTTTCACGGACCACAAAAGTCTTCAGCATATCTTCAATCAGAAAGAACTCAACATGAGGCAACGACGTTGGGTTGAGCTTTTAAACGACTATGACTGCGAAATTCGCTACCATCCTGGTAAGGCAAATGTCGTAGCTGATGCATTGAGTCGCAAGGAACGTACTAAGCTTCATTGTGTACGTGTTCAATCTGTTATTCAAGCTCGATCTGATATTCAAGCCCGCATTTCTCAGGCTCAACAATCTTGTGTTTCACAAGGTTTGATGGATAAGGAGTTTCCTTATCACATAACACCTGCTCTTGAACTGAAGGACAATGGATCATATTACTTCATGGACCGTTTGTGGGTCCCAAGCCAGGATGATCTTCGTACCTTGCTTATGGATGAAGCCCATAAGTCTCGTTATTCTATTCATCCGGGCTCAGATAAAATGTATAAGGATCTTCGTATTCACTATTGGTGGCCTGGTATGAAGAAAGACATTGCCTTATGCGTATCAAAATGCCTTACTTGTCTTAAGGTTAAGGCTGAACATCAGCGTCCTTCGGGTTTATTAGAACAACCAGAGATCCCAGTTTGGAAATGGGAAAACATTACTATGGATCTTGTTACCAAACTCCCGCGCACAAAGAAAGGTCATGATGCCATCTGGGTAGTCGTTGATCGTCTTACAAAGTCAGCACATTTCTTGCCAATCCGCGAGGATTTTCCTACTGACAGACTTGCTCAAATCTATGTAGATGAAATTGTGGCTCGACATGGTGTTCCTTTGAACATCATTTCTGACAGAGATGCTCGTTTCACTTCTCATTTTTGGAGAACCATGCAATCTGCTATGGGAACCCAACTTAATCTGAGCACAGCTTATCATCCGCAAACGGATGGTCAATCTGAGAGAACAATCCAGACTCTGGAGGATATGCTAAGAGCTTGTGTGATCAATTTTGGTGGTAGCTGGGATTCACATCTTAAATTGATTGAATTCTCCTACAACAACAGTTATCACACTAGCATCGGAATGGCTCCTTTCGAAGCTCTCTATGGTCGAAAATGTCGTTCACCAGTCTGCTGGAATGAGATTGGCGAGGCTCAACTTACTGGACCTGCCCTCATTTTAGAGACAACTGACAAGGTCAAGAAAGTTCGTGATAACCTTCAGGCAGCTAGAAACCGTCAGAAGATTTACGCGGACCCAAAACGCAAAGCCTTTGAATTTCAAGTCGGTGATCGAGTATTACTTAAGGTCTCACCTTGGAAAGGTGTGATCAGATTTGGAAAGAAAGGAAAACTTGCACCTAGATACGTTGGACCATTCAAGATCGTCGAAAGAATCGGAAAGGTAGCCTACAGACTTGAGTTACCTCCGGAACTGGGAAATGTTCATCCAACTTTTCACGTATCAAATCTCAAGAAGTGTACAGCTGATGAGAACTACTCCATACCGCTTGACGAAATTCGTGTTGGCAAAACACTGAAATTTGTTGAGAAACCAGTGGAAATCATGGAACGTGAAGTCAAGTGGCTTAAACGCAAGCGCATTCCTTTGGTCAAAGTTCGCTGGGAAGCTAAACGTGGACCTGAGTTTACTTGGGAACGCGAAGACCAAATGAAGGCGAAATACCCACGTCTTTTTCCACGAGTTTCCTCTAAATAAATTTCGGGACAAAATTTCCACAAGTAGGGGAGACTGTAACAACTGTGCTTGTAATCACTATGAACAGTTCTGTTATCAATAAACCAATGTTATTTGATCACAATGTTTGTTTTGTTATGTTTTACATTTTTCATGTTTTGACTTTTATGTAATTTCAAACTCTACATCGCTTTCTGGAGAGTTATACGCAAACTAGTGCGTAAACGTACCCAGTTTAATGCGAGAAATACTCCGGAACATCATCATATACTCAACATACCTTAAATAACCTTTAAATAACTTAGAAATAAGTTTTGAAGGCATTGGTATGGCAAAAACAAGTTAATTCGTTTACAGGGACTAAATATGACAAACTGCGAAGGTATGTCAATTTAAACTGTAACGAACATTCCGGAACATAACCATAAGTTAAACACACCTTAAATATCCTTTACATAGCTTAGAAATAGGCTTTGAGGGGTTCGGTGTGCTAAAATAAACTTTTGGGTCATTCAGGGACTAAAAGTGTCAAAAAGTGCACAAGTTTGCATTTTCGCGCATAACTTACGTTCTGAATACATCTGGACATCCAAAAATTTATGTAAGCATGACTATATTATATTTTAGTGTTCGCCTTAAGAAAAATCCATTCGTCGCGTCATTTGGATCGTTTTTCGCGCTTGTGCGCATTCCGTCGTAATTAAGCGAACATCGCGTTCGTACGGCTAAACGAACCGACATCTGAGATATTTTTGAACACATTTTAAGTTCCCTATACTTTAACTTCATTTTAGAGGTTTGAAATGGGGTTAACGGGCCTTAAACGTGTCAAAAATGGCCTAAATACAGTTCAGGGACCAAAACTGTAAATCTGCCAAACTTCACCCCTACGATGCGCAGGGACTTTTGCCCTACGATGCGCAGGGGGTCTTCTGACCAGATGCAGAGTTTTTAAAACAGGCTGTTTGCACATGTTTAATCCTCCACCACATGTTTTCACTTGCTTAGTCACTAGATAAGGATGGAATTAAGCTTCCATAACCTTGCAACAAGTGTACGGACTAGATCTTTTCCCCTTTTCCAAGAAACGATCCTAGCGGTGGACCAAAAACTATAAATAACCCAACCCCCTTTGTTCAAAATCACTAGAAATTCACTTTGAGAAACTCTAAGTTGAAACATTTGTTTCATACCTGAGATTTTCGAATTGAGTTTAGCATTCGGGGACCCTGGGTTAGTATTCTTTCGTTATTTTCCTTATTTTTACTGCTTTTCGAGTCAGAAAGTCAAACTTTGTTTGACTTTCAGCGTTGACCAGTAATGGTCAATGCGAAGTTCGTTTGAACTTCGCAACGTGAGTGTAATCACGTTGGTCATAGTCCCTTGGGACTATGCCCACTGATTACCACGTTGTCTAGAGTCGTAGGGTAGGCGATCTAATAAATCGCCTATACCTTCGAACTCGACCCAGTTGGTCGATCATTAGGATCCGACCAAATACATTAGGTGACCATAGTAAGTAGGGAATAACCTTCCGAGGTTATACCCTATGGTCACATCGTTTAAGTAGTTGTATGATAGGTAGTTTATATGCCTTAGGTAAATTACCAGAATACCCTTTTCATGTATAATTGGTAATTAAGCATATGTAACCTAAACCTTTGTCACATAACTGATTATGTAACATGTATAGGCATATAATACTTGTCATAGGACTAGTTAGGCGGTCTGAACGCGTTTCACGCGCACGACACGTTAAAGTAGCATAAGCTTCCTAAACGGGTCGTAATGGGTCGTAAACAATTATGTTAGGTTTCATTTAGTATGTAGGCTTTGTTAAACCAAATGACACGAGTCTCTACACTCGTTTGGTTTACGAAACCTCATTCTATCCAATCATCCGATTAAGGTCCGGTTATTAACATAGTTACCTATATTAGGTGCCGTTTGATTCCGAGATCTCTAGCATTACTTGGTGATTATCTTTATACATCTGAGCAATCTCAAGTGAGTACATAGACCCCTCTTTTACTGTTTTCCAAACGTTTTGGGGTGAAACACATGTGCCTACTTGTTACTTTCATGCTTTCCTGTTTTCACATCATATACCGGCTATGTTTGTTAGTACATTATAGTACATGATTTCATTACATTTCTGCTATGTATGTTGACTGATAGCATGCTAGCACATTGATTTACAAGACTTTTCTGCTTTGTATGTTAACTTAGCATACTTAGTACATTGTTTTCATATGACAAGTATACAACTGCTATGACATTTGGTTTGCACAAACGGGTCTTTATTACGTTCATTAACATTTGCTACGCCGCTCGGGAGTAAGTAGTGGTACCATAGGACTTGACAAATCCCATTCCTGACATCCCGGGTTTGTTTGGATGTAAGGAATGACTGAATCCGAATACAATTCTTTTGATAACCTTGACTGAAAGGGTTATCCGACTGTCTCAAGGCTTGAATGTATGCGTTAACTCACCACATAAATGTTCGTATCAATGTATCATGCATCACTTTACAAAACATAACTTTTTGATATAATCAAAATACTTTGTTTTGTACATTTTTACTTATGGTTTAAGTAGTCTTATTTTACTTACCATACATATCATTTTGGTTATACATTACTTGACTACTTTTGGACTATCAACATTTGACATGGTTTATACAAGGACTTTTGACTATTGGTTTAAACATAGACATTTGACTTGGATATTTGACATAGACATTTTTACATGATTTACATCTTGACATGAACATTTTACATTGTTTGGTTTGGTTTGATTAAGTGATTAAGTAACGATGCGTGTGTAATATGATACAAGCATGGTGGATACGCCGCTGGTACTTCCTATATATAAGTGTTTGTATGGTATTATATATCGTAGCGTTATTTGAATCATTTCAGTTTTATACATAGAACATTTCATACAAATAACATACTTTTCACAATACATTGTTTTACAAACAACTTATCTTATACAAACTCAGTTTACAATGGTTATCCATTTAACCATACACTATTCTCTTATTTATACATATCATCTGATCTTATCGTTTTTCAAGTGATTTACAAAACAAATCAAATTACAAGGTTCATGACGGAATATTTTCTCAAACACAAGTCATGAATCTTATTTTCACAAACCTATGTATCTCACAGGCATTTTTATGCTGACGTACCTATTTTCACATGTGTTTTCAGGAGCTTTTCCATAGGATGTTGATCATGATACTAGGGCGGACCTGTGCCTTAGAGACTTTAAAAGAAGATAGACTATGTTTAATTATGTTCTGAACTCTTAAATTTCCTGTTTGAAACAATGTAACACCTTTGTTTATAAATAAAATACAACTTTGTTTGCCATGGATTTGAAACAATTAATTCTGTCGCAACACGCCCCGATGTTTCCGCCGCGATTTGTTGTTTTACGCGGTCGGGGTGTGACAGCATACATTCAAGCCTTGCGACTGTCGGACAAACCCTTAAACGAATTAAAGGTTTATCAATCTTGTATATCGGATTCTGTCATTCCCAACTTCCAAACAAACCTAGGAAGTCAGAAACGGGATTTGTCAAGTCCTATGGTACCATTACATACTACCGAGCGGCATGATCAGTGTTAATGAAAGTATTATTGTCCCGTTAAACATACTAAATGTCATACCAATGTAAGCATGCTATGTGAAAACCATGTACTAAGTATGCTAAGTAAACATACATAGTAGAAATGTTCATGAAATCAATTGTGCCCATATGCTGAGTAAACATATGCAGTAGAAATGTAATGTAAGACAATGTGTCCATATGCTGAGTAAACATATGCAACAAAATGTCTTTATGAAATCAATGTGCTAGCATGCTCAGTCAACATACATAGCAAAACCCAATTGAAATCATGTACTATATGTGTACTAGGTGAAACTAGCATGTTTATGTCATAAAAAGCAATGAAAACACGAAGTAACAAGTATGCACATGTGTATCACCCCAAAATATTTGAAAGCGGTAAAAGAGGGGACTATGTACTCACTTGGGATTGTTTATTAGTCTTGAAATAAAGACCAAATAAAGCTTCAAGGATCACGGAATCAAACGACACCGAATATAGGTAACTACGTTAATAATCGGATCCTAAATCGGGAGATAGGATAGAATGAGGTTCTATAAATCAAATGAGTATTTGAACTCATATGGCATGATTTAATAGACCTAACATTCTGATTTGAAAGTTAACCTAAGTGCTTTTGACCCATTTCGACCCGTTACGGTAGTTTAAGCTACTATAACACGTCGTTTGCGTAAATCTAAGGTCGGATGGTTATCTATGTCCTATGTCAAGTCTTACATGCCCAATTATGCTTAAATATATTACTAAATCAGATTATATGTCAAAAACTTGATTACATATGCAAAATATGAATTTATGCTTCAAAAGGGCATTTTGGTCATTTTCTATGGGAATATAATCTACTTAACAAATAACTAACCAACCTAAGTGATCATAAATACAACCTCAGTAGGTTATTCCCTATGCAACTATGATCACTAAATACGTTTGGTCGGATCCTAATGATCGACCAAATGGGTCGGGTTCGAAAGTGTAAGCGGTTGTCGAGACCGCTTAACTTACGACCCTAAACAAGCACTAAACTAGTAGTGACGAGTTAAACATGTCAAAACTTGGTATCAAAACAAAGTGTTTTGATACCTAAAAGTAGTTCCGTCGCAAAATGCGCGTAAACACGCATTTTGACCGAAACTTTGACTCGTCACTACGCTTAGTCAACATGGTAATCAGTAGGTATAATCGCTAAGGATTATAACCATCGTGATTACAATCACGTTGCAAAGTTCAATTGAACTTTAACTTGACCAATTGATGGTCAAAGCCGAAAGTCAAACTGTTGGTCAAATTGTTTGACTTTCAGATCTAAATGAAAATCCCATCAATGGCATATAGAGCCACTTATATGAGTGCATGCTTCAATAGATTAAATTTTTTTAGGTTTCGGGTTTGAATAAAACCCTATGGCCGAAAATTTTAATATGGTTATCCCTTTGTTTTTCAAGATTATTTTCTTACATGCATAAGGGAATCTTGAAAAATTATTTCATATGGATGATTTGTATGTTTGGACAAAACTTACCTTTTCGGTTTTTTGTACATAACCGAAAATGGTTATAAAAGGGAACTATTTTTGCTTCTTGATTTTAATATATATATGTGGATATATATTTTGATGCATATAACCTAGCCATGACCTTGTGTTGAATGATTGTGTTGTGATTTATTTTTATTATTATTTCAATGGGTTGTAATAATTATTATTTTTGTTCTTCCATTTGTAAGATATGTAATTTATTTATTTTCATTTGGTATGTAAAATAAATAGATTAGTTGCATTTTATTTTACTAGAAAAATGTATTAGGATTATTTCATGTAAAAGAAGATGCACAAAATGCGTTTTGGTTTGGACCATAATATTCGGTCCAAAGAACTTCATCGTTCTCAACGGGATTTTAACCCGATAACCAAAACACACTTTTTAAGTCCAAAGGAGTTTGGAGCTGAATATAAAAGACATTTGGAAGCTCAAAGAAAGTGGAGAAATCACATCACAAGAAGGACACTTGAAGCATTTGGATGCGGGATCAAGTGGGAGTTCAACAACACATCAATGTGTCATTTTTCACCCCTTAGGAAGGACCTTTTGGCACACTTGTTTCGGCTAACAAATGTTGTCAAAATAGTTGGCTATGGTTATGCACCTATTGTTATGTATGATGTGCTTGTTTGGTTGCTTATTTTGTTGTTTAGATGATATGTCGATATGCATGACTTAACAAACTAATAATCAACGACAAGCGTAAAATTGGTTCTTAACAAAATCATTAAAATGGTTAATAAAAGGTTTTATTAAAAATTAATGATTTTATAATAAAATGGTTTTTATTAAAAAGAACCTTGAAAATTTATTTTCACTAAAGTACCAATGATTTGAATGCATGCAAATGAATGGTACATAATATTTTCTAAACTAGAATTTTGAAATATTAAAAAAAAACCCTTTTATAAAACAAGTCAAACACCATCCTTTTATACAACACTCGAAACACTTGAGAACTCTTATTGTGGGATAAAGGTCACCTAACCACATTTGAGGGAACTTGTATGTTCGAGGTGGGTTTACCATGTTTGTGGGATAAAGGTCACCTAAACACTTATGGGATAAAGATGTTTAACCGATCCCATAAGGCTAGAAATTGCAAAGAGTTGCAATTGCCAAACGTTGACTACCTTGTTAATTTAAATAGAGGGATAAAGGTCACCTAACCAATATTTAAATATAACGTTGGATTCTAGATTTTAATTATTAATTGTATTTAAGACACAAAAGGGTATTAATGATTAAAATATAATAATATCAAAAATACTAAATTGAACTTGTTAAATTTTGTAGATGGCCGCTAACAATGCAAACCCGATTAACCAAACCGACCGAAACCTATTACTAAGAACCATCCTTGAAAAGGATCGTGTCAACCATAACAACTTCATGGATTGGTTTCGAAACTTGAGAATCGTTCTCAAGCAAGAGAAGATATCCTATGTGTTGGACGATCCTATTCCCGATAAACCTAACGTGGAAGATGTGGAAGCCTACAATGATTGGGTTAAGTATACCGAGGACTCCATGCAAGCCTCATGCCTCATGTTCAGAACTATGATTCCCAAAATTCAAAAGGATTTTGAACATCACGGGGCATACGACATGATTACCCAGTTAAAGGAAATGTTCCTACAACAAGCAAGGGTAGAACCACTTCAAAACTGTTCGGCGCTTCATGCATGTCGAATGGAGGAAACCCAATCGGTATCATCTTATGTTCTTAAGATGAAAAGCCACATTGATCGCCTCGAAAGGCTAAATTGTCCCGTCTCTAAAGAGTTGGCTACGGATTTGATCCTCAACTCTTTAACAAAGAAACTTGAAAGCTTTGTAATGAATTACAACATGAATGGATGGGACAAGAGCATTGGTGAACTTCATGCAATGCTCAAAACGGCCGAAGCAGGAATGGACAAAAAGGCTTTACCCATCCTAGCGATCAATGAAGGAGGCAACAAGAAGAGGCCCCACCCCGACTCTAAAGCAAACAATGCTAAAAGAAAGGGACACGTCAAGGGAAAGGGAAAGGGAAAAGCTAAAGCAGAACCCGCCAAACCAAAAGAGAAGAAGCAAATGGTTGCTACAAATGATCCATGTTTTGGATGTGGTGAGATAGGACACTGGAAGAGAAATTGTCCAACCTATCTCAACGAGTTCAAAAACAAGAGGGATGAAGGGCAAACCTCAGGTACTATCTTTATGATACATGTTGAGCTTAATGTTATTTCTTCTAAGACATGGGTACTAGATACCAGATGTGGAACTCATATTTGCAATTTGTTGCAGGGGTTCAAAAGAAATAAACATTACAAGAAGGGAGACGCTAGTCTCTTCATGGGAAACAGAGCAAAGGTTGAAGTCGAAGCTCAAGGAGACTATGTTTAAAGCTTCCAAGTGGTTTGGAAGTGATTTTGAAGAATGTTTTATATGCTCCTAGTTTGACTAGGAACATAATTTCTGTTTCCCTTTTAAAACAATCTGGTTTCAATTTCAAATTTGTTAACTATGACAACTAGTAGTTTACCCGTCCGCGGTCCGAGTATATATGATTAACAACATCCAAACGCACTGCATATTTTAATATCACAATGACTTCTTATCCAACTATTAAGAACATCAATAACTGTGTCTATATTTAAGATAATGATGACTTTTTATTCGATTACGATTATTACTACAACTGTTCTTGTATTCTCGTACATCGAATTGTCATAAATACTAACTTAAAATCTTACATTTAATTCGCACAATTTAAAATATTTAAGTAATTATTTGTAAATTGATTAACATAAAAATTGCTAACACCATTAAATGAAGACAGATGAGATCTATCAAAGTTAGATGTTTATGGTATAGATAGTGTTTTTTTTTTATGTTTGCAACTCTATATTCAGGCACAATTTAACATCAACATAAACTAAATCAAATTCAGACACAATTTAACATCAACATCAATATCGATCTGCAATCCTCAGATTCTATATCTATACTATATAATAATACTTATGCTTGCTAAAATTAGTAAAAGTAAAATGCGACAAGAAAGATTAATACGATTAAATTTATGACATTAAAAGAGTAACAACTACATCGAGTACTGAACTAAGAAACTTTCAAATCTAACAGTAACAGTCAGAAATTTAAAAATCTAACAGCAAGAATTAAGAAATTTTAGCTTCAACTCCATCGAGTGTTGAACCTCTCGATGTATATCCTTGAGCATCGTCATGAACTCCACGTCTCTATCACCGCACTCTATATTACTGACAACACAAAGGTCACTAACGAAGTCGAAGGCATTGCCATCAGGTTTCTGGAAACCTGGTCTCTCGTGAACAGACCAAGGTGCAATCCATCAAAACACCTCTTCAGCTCTTGAAGGGTAGCCCTATCTGCATATACTTGCTCCTCAACTTGTTTGATAAATTGCTTCTTTAAATCATCGGACTCTGTAGAAGTGTATGGCGTCATTTTATGTTATATATTACTCAACTGATGTGAAAGAAAGGTATCTTGGTAGTAAAACGTGATGAAAAACAGGTGAATTGGCAATAATATTATATAGTGAAATATCTCACAGCCCAAAGGTCAGATTTAAATTCCCTGTACATTTAATAATCTATGAGGGAAAAACGTGTACAATTAATATAAACATGTAAATTTATATTTAAAAACAGCGGACTTTTAATGCAAAACCTTCCAAAAATAAGTTTTCATGGCAAAACTAATAAAATTAAATATCAAGAAACCCAAAGTACAAAATTTAAACCTTCAAAAAATAAACAGGTTATCATAATTACGAATAACCTCTTCATTTACCATAAGACTCATTTTAAACACAATAAAAGGTTGATGATTAGTTTGATTGAAAACATCAGCAATTGTCTTTTAAAAAACTGTTTGTTAAAAAACAAACCAAAACCAGCAACACCAACAATACTCTAGATGACAAACAGATGCTTTTACCACTGATCAGACACCAGTGTTGTTAAAACGCAATTCTCTAGATGGTCGCTCGAAGAAAATAGAGCAGATGAAGAATTAAACAGAAAAGTCGGCATCATCAGTGATAACAATTACAAGCAAACCTGGAGCAGCATCGGATTGCTTGATGAAGTCCTCCACTCTCCTCCGTCAGATTTCTAGAACAACGCAGAAGAGTTTATCACACAACTGTTGAAACAGGATCAGAAAATCTGCGACATGTTAACCGATCTGCAAAACAAAAGAAAGAATGAAATCGTGTGGAAGAAGACGAGAGTCGTCGAAATCCTAGGAAGTGTTAATTGTAGCGTGTAATATTTTATTCATATTTCAGTCTTTAATCTTTCTTTATATTTAATTTAATAAAATCAATATCCATATTAACATATTCTTAAATTTGAGTGTTAACAAAAATTATCAACACTTGTTTCTTCATAATCAACTTAAATAAGTATAACTACAGTAAAAAAAAAATAAGCTACAAACCTAACATGAAACTCTCCCATCAAAGAAGCTAGCACAGTGGACAATAGAATAAAGACAATGGACAATAAATTAAAACACAATGAAAAACAAATTAAAACACATTGGATAACTGACTAAACACAATGACCAGAACATATAACTTAATGTATAGAAAACCCACCTAGTTGGAAAATACAATAATCAGATGCAATAACACAATATATAGAATCACTTGCAATACCATGGCTAATATTAACACTATACATACCACCAATATATGTATACAAACAACATTCATTTGATACCGCTTGACAAATAATGTCAATGTTTTATTCTCCATCTTCTTCCTCTTCATATCTAGTAAAAGTAAAAAAGTAAATAAGTAAGTTACACACCTATTAATATATATATATATATATATATATATATATATAGTGGAGGGTTCAAATGAGAATAATTTTTTTGTAAGAAGAAAAAAGAAGAAGTTTCAACCAATAAGAATGCTTCATTTTACTTGATTTAATATTTGCATTTAATTTTAATATAAGGGTATATTGGTAAACTTACATAAATCATTAATTTGTATTCTTCCCCTTTAATAACTAACTAAATTACATTTGTAACTCCTTTTCAAAATATATATTTTTTTCCAAATTAAAAAAACAATTTAATTTAAAGTGTAAAATAAATTACTAATAGCGTATGATAAATTACGTGTTGTGTAAGATATATTTCGAGGTGTGTAGGATAAATTTCGATTGTGTAGGACAAAATTCTATAATGTGTAGGGTATATGTAGGAAAATTTTGATAAGTGTAGGTTTTGTATATTATATGTAGGATAATTAATGATTAGTTGAATAATTAATTAAAGAGAGAAAAATTAATGATATGAGTTATAAATGAAATAGTATTTTACTAATATGTCATTTCTTCTTTTTATTCTCACACTAAATTTCTTCTCAAATGAACATTCCCCTATATATATGTATATGTATACGTATACGGTAGATATTTAATTATTTCATTATTTAATTAAACAAACTATAAAATATAAAAGATTACAAAAGATACGATATCAACATCATATCTCTCACAATCAAATCAACTTCATCATCACCGACATTTTATAGCTCCTTGAAGATCATCGCCGCCGGAGATTTGATCGACAAAAAGGTAACTTTCGACTGTGAATCTTAATGGTTTAAGTTCGATTAGTTTTCTAAACCTCTGTGAGTGCAGAAAAGACACACCGGACAGAAAAGAAATCACTTTTGACCAGGTTTCATTTTGCAGTTTCCACAATTCAACATCTACGCTAAACATTCTGATACTAACCAACATATGGAGTTCATCTCATATTGTGTTTTTTACAACGAATTTTGTTTTTCGAATGAATGTTTTGGTTTTTTGTATAATATTGTGTTAGGAAATTTGGACTTTGTAGCCAACTCCTAGCCTATATTTACCTAAATGCCCCATGTAAATAATAACCGCTCAAGTTAACTACCTTCTGGATAAATGGGAGTTAGTGGGGGTTGAGGGAGGTTATTTATTTATCAAGAAAAAAAAGTTTTATTAACCATTAATACAACAGTTGATGTTATCAGTCTTTTAGGAGAACATGGTCGACAACTACATAAACGGTTTAACCTGAATAATAAACTGCTAATACATGTCCTAATTAAAATTACAATGGATAGAAATATACATAAAAAACTGAAAGTCGACGACATTGTATGTTGTAAAAAATACAAATATAAAGTATATCATTTCATATAAAAAAACACAACGTTTGTACAAAAACACAATGCTATAGTATAGTACAATGTTACATATATAAAACAGAAACAACTACAAAACCTCGTTGTCAAATAAAAGCACAATAACATAACACAGTGTGGTGATAAAACTTCACCTCGTGAAACTGCTACACCTAAAAAACATTCAAATTATGGCTATAACTTCCTTGTGGTTATTCTGGTCAAGATTAAACCTCACAATTAACCGTCTAATTTGTACGGCCAAGATCAATCGCACACCTTTATATAGGAATATAAAAAACTCCCACTACCCACGGAACTTCATTTGTTTTTTTTTTTTTTGTTTTTTTTTAAATTGCTTCCTTTTTTGTCGGAAGTGTCTAAGGTGGAGAATGTGGGCAGAAAATCATGGGGGGGGGGGGGAGTAACTAATTAGCAATTTTTTTAATAATTTTACAGTAATTTGTTAGATCGTTGAATGTTATCTCCTATTTATTAGGCTGGGCAGGTCAAAGTGTCAACCTAAACTGTCTTTAGAAGAAAATTGCTCCAATTAAGAAATAACTGTTACATATTAAAAAACACAATGTTCCTCAAAAACACAATGTTAAATTGTATGTATATAATTATGTGTTACTAAAATACGTAAATAACCGTCAAGATTGGGCGTATTAAAAACACAATGTCTTCAAAAACACAATGTTAAATTGTATGTATATTATTTGTAACTAAATTACATAAATATTAACTTATGACTTTTCTAACACAATTATTTATAATACTGCAGCTTGCTCATGGGATAGCATTCGAATACATTTTAATGCATTAATAATGGTTAAACAAAATTGATACATTCCGAGTTTTATTTGTTAAAAATGTAATATCTATTAAGAGATCGAATTAATGGTTGTTTCTTAATATATAATTTAAGTTTTTCTTTCAGGTGCTGTGTGCTACACTAAAATTGATCCTCTGCGTACTGCAACTCAAATTCATCCGGACACAAATATTAATACACCTTTAAAATAAATAGTATATATTACTTTGTTACATGTTTATTAAAATTAATAATTTTTAGAGGTAAATTAGTTATACTTTTTTTTATTGTTTCCAGATGATACATTAAAAAAAAGAATAATTGGATTTAGTAACATATTTTATGTTACCTATATTTTATTGCAGATGTGTAATTAATTAAATGGGAGATTGGAGAACGTGGGGAGTAATTTTAGGTAACTTCCTAACTGCTGCACTCTAAAAAAACTGCCAATTTTTTGGGGGTTATTACGGATAAGATTTAATCTCAAAAAATAACCACCATGATCGGACGGCCCAGATTAACGTAGGTGTCGCTATCACCTTAAAATTAACATACAAAAAAGATATATACATATTACATGTCAATGATAAAGTGTACATATAGTATTTCATTATACGTTTAATGTAATACATCTCCTTTGTCCTTACGTTTATCTCAGCAATCTCACCCCATTCTTGAACTATAATGAACTTGTTATATCCATTGATATAGTGCACGTATGACCTAATCATCAATGGCATATACACACCGGGCAGAAAAGAAATCACTTTTGACCAGGTTTCATTTTTGTAGTTTCCACGATTCAACATCCACGCTAAACGTTCTGATACTAACCAACATATAGAGTTCATCTCGTATTGTGTTTTTTACAATGAAGTTTGTTTTTACAAATTCTTTGGTTTTTTGTATAATATTGTGTTAGTAAATTTGGACTTTGTAGCCAACTCCTACCCTATGTTTACCTAAATATCCCATGTAAATAATAACCGCTCAAGTTAACTACCTTCTGAAAAAATGGGAGCTAGGGGGGTTAAGGGGGGGGGGGGTTAAGGGAGGTTATTTGTGTAGCAAGAAAGAAAAGTTTTATTAACCATTAATACAATAGTTGATGTTATCAGTTTTGTAGGTGAACATGGTCGACAACTACAAAAACGGTTTAGCCTGAATAATAAACTGCTAATACATATCCTAATTAAAATTATAATGGAGGGAAATGTACATAAAAAACTGAAAGTCGACGACATTGTATGCTGTAAAAAATACAAATAAAAAGTATATCATGTCATATAAAAAAACACAATGTTTATACAAAAACACAATGTTTATACAAAAACACAATGTTTATACAAAAACACAATGCTATAGTATAGTACAATGTTACATATATAAAACAGAAACTTCTACAAAACCTCGTTGTCTAATAAAAACACAATGACATTAACACAATGTGACGATAAAACTTCACCTCGCGAAACTGCTACACCTAAAAAACTTTCAAATTCTGGCCATAACCACGAGGTTATTCTGGTTAGGATTAAACCTCACAATTAACCGTCTAATTTGTATGACCAAGATCAATCGCACACCTTTATATAGGAATATAAAGAAACTCTCACTACCCACGGAACTGCATTTGTTTTTTTCTCAAATTGCTTCCTTTTCTGGAGGAACTGTCTTAGGTGGAGAATGTGGGCAGAAAATCATGGGGGGTGGGGGGGGGGGAACTAACTAATTAGCAGTTTTTTAATTAATCTTATAATTATTTTGTTAGATCGTGGAATGTTTTCTCCTATTTATTAGGCTGACCAGTCAAAGTGTCAACCTGAACTGTCCTTTAGAAGAAAATTGCTTCAATTAAGAAATAATTGTTATGTATTCAAAAACACAATGTCTTCAAAAAGACAATGTTATTTGTACTCTAATTATAAATATATAAAAACACAACTGGCAGAAATCAAATTAACATTGTGTTATAGGTTTTTGTTAGTTAAACAATCCAGAAATTAACCCAGAGAATACTTGAGAAAACAATGAATATCAACGATTGAATGATTGAATCTTATTGAAACGAAAAACGAATTACAAGAAAGAAATTACAAAAGAAATTGAAATCAAAGAGTATCTACAAACTAATACAAACCCTCTATTTATACTAAGAGCTCCAAATTCAGTTACAACAGACCGTTGTAAGAATTTTCACAACCACCCCTTGATCTTACAAGAATGTAAGAATCAGACCTTGAACTCTAAACACTGCTCTTCAATCATCTGAACACTGACCTTCAATCAACTGTTTTCCTACCCACTGATTACACTCTACAGCAGTAGTTTTACCCCATCAGTTGTTCATCACCAGTTGTTTGCCATCAGTGCTTACCAATCACAAGCAGTGCTTTATAAGGTTTCATCAGTCGTTTGCCTTAGTACCAAAACAGTGGTTTGCTTTCTTTATTATTCTAAACTCATCAGTGGTTACAACTGAAATGTTACTTTTCTTAACAATCTCCACCTAAGTAACAATTCAGTTTAACCTAAACTTAATGATTAAAAACAAAATGTAAACTTTGCACCTGGCAAAGCCTTGGTCATTACATCAGCTGGGTTATCATCTGTTCCAACCCACTTGACCACCACTTCCTTTGAAGTCACCAAATCTCTAATCCAAAACATCTTCACATTGATGTGTTTGGTTCTTCCATGAAATACACTGTTCTTTGACAACTGAACAGCCCCTTCATTATCACAGTTGACCTTCATTATTGTTTTTATTATTACGATTACATTTGCACATATTTTTTTATATAACTATTAAATTAAAATTTATATAAAGCACCGAGTATGATTTACAATGTGCTTATTTAATTTACGTCTCTATATAGATTCTATTTAGAACGAATTGTGAATAGTAATGTACAATAGATCGAAACATAAATGTATATTTTATCAAAACTGTCTCATGTTAGTTTTCTTATACAAAGTAACGTCATTAACCATTTTCGTTATTTTAATACTATAACACTATGTCGTCTAAAATTCCAAGTATACTGTTGTGGCTTACTTATTTATATCTATGTTTCGCTAAAAGTTTAATTTTTTTTCTTTTTTCATGACAAACCAAAATAGATTGTGACTGAATAACATCGGTATTGGCATCACTATTATCTTATCTGAACCTGTACGGTATTCGTTTCTAGGATTGTTGGTCGATGTAAAACACATGTAAATATCATACTGGGCATATCTTTTTTGGTTATTATACCAATGTACCAGTGGCGTATTGCTACCATAACAAACCGAACCAATATCGATCGAATATTCGTCGCAACGCGCAAGGAATCCCATTAAGTGTATCCTTAAAATAGACAATATTAGCTTATCGCTCACGTCAATATTAGGGATAACGTCAATATTAGGGATGAGCATTTGGTACCGGGTACCAGTATCGAACCGTACCAGGTATATTCGGTACTGGTACCTGTTTTCGGTACCGGTACCGGTGTTCACGGGAAAAACACCGGTACCAAACCGGTATATTCGGTACCGATACCAACTTTTCCTGTTTTTCAGTACCGGTACTTTCGGTATCAGCATCGGTTCGATACCGAACGTGTACTGTGTAGGGATGACAAAAATACCCGAGCCCGACGGGTATACCCGAAACCCGACACAAATGGGACGGGTATACCCAATACCCGACGGGTATTGGGCCGGGTATGGGATTAGTTTTAAAAATTTTCGTAGGTATGGGTCGGGTATGGGATTAGGTGATACCCGACCCGATTACCCGAAACCACATACCCGTTTACCCGAACTATATACCCGATCATATACCCGAAGTTTTTAATTTATATTTTTATTTTCCATTAACCCTTATCTATTAGTGATTTATTTTAGTATGTTCATAATATGAAAAAATAATTTTTCTTTGAGCATATGTATCTCATAATAGTATTTATATTTTGTATGTTGTGAAGTGTATACATATAAGTGTATAAATATTATAAAGTTATTATCAATTTATGATAAAACTTATATGTGTGTAATGTATATTTTTAATCTATAATAGTTGTTGCATAAATAAAATTATATAATAATTATAATAGTAAAAAATGTATTTCGAAATCCCAATGTATATCTTTTAACAAACTAATGGGTATACCCGATACCCGCGGGTATACCCGGTACCCGACGGGTAATTACCCGACAAATACCCGACGGGTTTTGGGTCGGGCATGGGACACAATTTTATAACCGGGTATGGGTATGGGATTACCAATACCCGACCCGAACCCGACCCATTGCCATCCCTAGTACTGTGGCCATTCCTAGTAAATATTGTTGATTGAAGTGTTAACTCAATTTAATTTTTGTTGGTGTCCGTATTCATACGTTGTGTAATATTTTATAAAGATGATATCAATATTAATATTCGAAAAAACTTGATCAATGTTTAAATAACCGGTTCAAATCAGCCCGTAAACCCGGTTGAACAACCCGATACACCCGGTTAAACTGTTTGAGTCAAATCCGGTAAGGTATAAAATCCGGATTTTAAACCATTGAATGTGATATAAGGTAGCTAAACTTTATTGCTGTATATTATTACAAGTAAAATAGAAAAACGGGTAGGAAAAAATTGTGTTATTTCCACCAGCCAAACTGTCCAACATATAAAATAGAGACACTATATGGTCAAATATATTTGAAATCACTACAATGGATTTATATAGTATTTATGGATAGAATTTAGAAAATTGACATCAAAACACCCTCAGCTACTCGAGTCATTTTGACTTGTTTATTACCAAATCATAAAAGCCTCTGCAAGTTGCTAAGGGAACAATACAACCAAACAAAAAACAGAGTCCCAACCAAAGGAAAATGAAAAGAAAAAGAACATAAAGTGCAGAACCACATCAGACAAGGCAAGTTTGGTCCAGATGTTCCAGCAGGTAAGCAGGAGTATCGCGTAAACCATCCGCTTTTTCCATTCCACGTCCAACCAACGACAAGCAATAAGATAACATATGCAATACCGAGGTAAACGTCGGCGGGACCTGCACTCTAACCCAAACACAGACTAACCCCCCGATTTTGCGAATGTGCAGTCAGCAAGAAGGTGGTCAGCTGATTTGTTTTGCAAGGGGTGTTAAACGGGTCGTGTTCGCGGGTTAACGGGTTCAACCTGACCCGAACCCAAAAATTTTAGACGACCCCGAACCCGATCATAATCCGGAAATCGTGTCATACATATTAACCCGCACCCGACCCGCAAATTCGCAGGCTGACCCGAACCCGACCCGTTGAACCCGAAATTTATATTTTTTTCCAGCAAATTAATATATTAAAATTAACATCTACTAAAAAACACAATTTTATATAATAAAGTTGCATTAAAATCATAAAATCTTATGTCAATTTCCCTTTTTGAGTTACAATTATATCATAAAATACACACCTAATTTAATTTATGACATAAAACACATTGTAAAGAAATATAATATAATATAAATGGGTTAAACGGGTCAACCCGCCTACCCTACCGGGTTGACCTGAACCCTTTTAGACTAAACCCAAACCCAAACCCGCGAATTTCGTGCTAGGTTCGTGTCGTATCAGAAATTCACACCCCTACCCCATAAACCGGACACCTACCATCTCCAAACGCCACGTTAGTGACCAGTGCTCTTTTCCAATCCCAACCTGTTAGCCGAACAACTGCAAACACACTTTTCAGTTTCTCCAAACAAAATAAATCATGAAAAAGGTCCATTAGAGGACTACCCCCAACCCAATCAACTTTAAGTAATTTTGAGAAAAAAAAAGACATATAAATCACTGAACTTAGCAATAATTACTACAAGTAGTTTATTGTTATTAGATTGCAGCATAAACCATATGGAACCTGCATATGAAAAACACATACTTCATATACAAAATCAAAATTCAACTTTGTTTTAAAATACAAGCAAGGATGAAGAATAAAAGAAAGTTCATTTGTTCAAACTTCATCAACTTACGAATACTGTTGCTCGTACAAGATCATTCCGCCTGATCACTGCTACATAAGAGGTCATTGAGATCGCTGCTACGTAAAAGGTCGCTGAATAACACATTTGAACCTGGAAAGAAAAACTAAAACCTACGAAATGATGAATAATGTAGTAACTCAATTTCTATATGCAATACCCTTACTGGTTAGAATAAAAACTGAGTAAAAAAAGAGTTTCGAAAAATTAATTTGAGAAGTTGCCAGGTGTGATTTGTGTGCTCTGTCTTCATTGGGGAATTAATTATATTATCAGCTATTTGAGGTTCACTCAGTTTCACCTTCTTTTGTACTTTATTGGACAACATTGCCACTAACAATCCTTCACCCCCACTGCTCTCATTTATCTTCTCAATTTCACTCATTAAGCTCTTGTTTAGTGCCTTTCGAGCCTGCAAGTAGCTAGATGATGTGTTAATAATCATAATACTGGATCACATAAAACTGTGACACAATGGCCGGGTTTCTTGATTGCAAATTTTAGCAATGTCCTGTGACACTCTAATGGCGTCAAATGATGCCCCAGATAGACCTCTCCTTGTGAACCCAACTGCATACACCCCACATTTCCCCTTCCACCGGAAACGACGTCGTTGGCATCCCTTCTTTTGAAAATAAATCACTTTCCTACCGGCAAATGAGTAATTTAGTATTATTGGTGTAACGATTGACGTTAAAAGAAAAAAAATAGACTAAGCCCATACATGGTTTCAAAACAAAAACAAAATATACAAACTTCTAACCTTTAGCCATGAAGGAACATTGCTGCAATACCCTGTTGCCAAAATAACCGAATCGAAATCAAGATTTCTACCGTCCACAAGCTCTACACATCCCCTTGAAAACTTCTTGATTCCAGGAACAATTTGAATGTTCCCGGATTTAATCTTTTGTAGTGCACCAATATCCAAAATAGGAGTTTTGCCTTTAGTGTTCTTGAGCTTAAGTGGACCCATCAAAGGCCTCTTTATACCATATTTCTCTGAGTTCTCAAATGTGATCCTAGCAAGAATCAGCAGTATCTTATCAGCCATCTTTACTGGCAACCATTTCATCAAAGTCGTTGCCAATTCAAACGTCGATTTTCCAGCAATCTCCCTTGGTAGTACATGAACCTGTGGATTCCTGACTAGATTTCAGTTTTGGTTTTCAAGTTAAGTGAATTATGGAGTTGTAGATTAAACTCACAGAGCTTCGGCTAGTGTTTCTTCCACCAGTTACCATAACAACATTACCAACATCAATATGATGAAATCGACAATCTTGTTTGATTCTAGATCAAGCTTGATGGTGTCATTAGCTTTGATGAGTGGGTATCCAACTTTGATCAGCAGGTGTACAGTTGTTCAATTGTCATAAATGATAACTAAAATGGTGTTTTTGCTATCAAATCTATCACACATTTACCTTTTTTTTCTAAACGTACATTGTTTATCTTTTTTTCGTTATTTATAAACTTATTGACAAAAATATTAGCAAAAAACTAAAATAAAAGCCCTTGATAACTATCAACTACAAGCTTAATATTCTCAAATCCATTTTACAATTTTGACAAAAATGTTAGAAGATTGAAATTAGGGCCAAATTCATGAAATCAAAGGATTCGGAAATATTTAAGTAAATTAAGGATACTGATTCATGAGAGATGTCTTTCCAACCCTGTAATCGATCAACAAACACCAGAAAACAGTTTAATTGAACTCACATCAGTAAACTATTAAACTATTGATTATAGATGTGAAAATTGAAGAAATTGAGGAAATTAACCCGCTGTCTGTGAGGATTATGACTTTGAGAAGCATGGACACCATGGATTCAGAGCTTCAGTTTCTCCAATTTGTTGTGTTCGGATGATTGAAATTTGAGAATATACCCACATCTTCACCAACAGAGGCTTCCCTGTTTCGTGTACAGGGAGACGACCTGAGATGGTGGTCGGATAACACCATGGCTGCAAAATCATGGTTGCTTCTATGGTAGAAACTATCAATTTCCACCACTAGCCCTCCGGATTTTACCCCGCCCTGTTAACTAACAACCTCTGTTGCTGATCCACTGTTAGCTAACCACCTCTACTGCTAATCCACTGTTATTAACAACCTCTGTTGCTAACCCCTGTTAACTAACAACCTCTGTTGCTGATCTACTGTTAGCTAACCACCTCTGCTGCTAATCCACTGTTATTAACAACCTCTGTTGTTCATCCACTGTTGATGGATCCACTGATTCCTAACAACATCTCCATCCACTGCCTTCTAAACCACTGATCATTTACCCGTATCACTCACCTTCCCGGAATTCCCAAACCCGCTAACCGCAGCATTCCACCAGGAACAATTCGACTCGACAAACCCCCTTCCGAAACCCCTCTTCGCCCTCCGAATCCCCACACAAAAATCGCCATTATCCGCCCTCAAAAACACGATCGAATCACCCGCCACCAGCTTCTTCTGGTTGACAAAATTACTCCAACCAGTTATCAAGAGATGCCGGCGAGGCGTACCCCAGTAAATATGCTGGAACTTCCACAACTTCCCGTGAACATCCTTAGCCACTATGTTCTGAACCCGGTGATGCAAGTGAAGTGTTTGAGATGGAAGTTTAGAGGACATAATGTGTCTGGTAGCACACCTGAGTCCAAACTTGATTCGCCATCCCACATGAGACCAAAAGATGGTCACAACTTTCCTGTGCAACCGAGCATACTGGGCATAATGTGTCCGGTAACCGAACCGCGCGTCTTGCCAGTGCATACTCAGTTGGGATTGACCCGTTTAGCGCTCTCCACACAAAATAATGTGCTTTCACTGGTGCCCACGAGTTCCATTTGAAATCATGCCCACTATATCGAACCTGTCTAGCTGATTACAACTCCCTTCTAATCAAATATATGAAAGAAATAAGTTCCAATATAATTTAGTAAGTTGGTAAAAAAATATCATCAAGTAGAACTAAAAAAAATCATACAAAGATATAAGTTCTAACGCATCAGCAGTATATATATTTACCTTAAATCTTGAACATCAAGTGACCATAGATAATGAATTAGATATACAAGCAGTCATGCATACATTTCACAATTCAGATCTTATTATTTATCAGATCTCTTTGTTAGAGCAAAACCAAGCATACAACAGAAAAGCAAAGTATTCAATTGGATGATTTTATTCATAACTGAGAAAGCTCTTAAATAGAAACAAACGACACAAAAGACTAAACAAAAATAACAAACAAAAAAGAGCTAGTAGTCCAGTCCACACATACGGCCTGGACTTTATTTGTTTTACTATCCAAGCACGTGCAGTAATACCCAACGGTCCATAGCTTCCAATCTTTAACCAAAGTTTGAATTATTCCCAGTACTCTTCATCATCATCAATGGAGTCTTGACCTTACATGTGAAAATTGCAAGGTTTTTGTTGCCAGATAAAACTTTAGAGTTCAATATATTAATATGACATCTCATACGCCTCGTGATATGGGGTTTTGTATATAAATCCTGAGTCGTCACATTGCATGTGAACCCGTCACATTGACAAGCTAAACGTTCCTGGCACTCGTTGATATCTGCACATTACAGAATGTTATATACTTATATGACTAAAGCTTTAAACAGAAGCCGAGTCAATGGTTCAAACAAAGATCTTACCATTACACGTATGACCATCCCCGCGAAAACCTTGTGGACAACTACAACCAGTCACGTTGTTCACCTGTAAAACAAAAGCGGATCAAATGGGAAAACCAGAAACATAAACTGCTTTAGTAACATACTCATAGAAACGATACTCAACCGAGCAAGCTGAAAACCTCGTTCCATCCCTTTTATTTGACCAACATCCTCCATTGTTGACCGTACATCTACCAGGTCCAACGGCTGTCATTTATTTAAACAATCCCATATTACAAAACATGAAACATATGTTGTCAGTTTCAATTATATGTTTTAACATACGGGTCATATGGATACCTTTACAAAATGTGTATCCATCTCCTTGATATTGCACACCATTTACTGAAGGGCATTCACATACTCTTCCCCTAAAAGTGTCCTAAAACCACAAAACCCTTATGAAATATGTGAAAGAAATGGCTTTATATGTGAAAGAAGTGTCCTAAAACCACACCATCTGACACTAAAATCATACTTAATGTTAGTTATTGTTAATATTTATTATCAAATCAATTATTGTTAATATATAATATTATCAATTAGTGGTGAGATATACACAAATATAACTGGTGTGAAAGAACTGGTCAGTTGAGTTAATGACTAATGAAAAATAATATTTAGTCAACAATTGATGTAAATGACTGATGTAGAAAAACTGATTGAAGCGAAAAGGATTGTTGTTCATATTAAAAAGAATGAGGCCTATATAACCAAGGTAAAAAAGTTGCAATTTCAATAAAAAGGGCTATTTTTTAAAGGTAACCTTAATTAAAAACAAAACCAACACCAAAGATATGAGTTTGGTGGCACTGCTGTTGTATTTTTAAAAATAATCTTTAACAACAATTAAGCCACCTTTTATTATCCTCACATAAAAAAGGCAAAAAGGATAGAGTGGTACCTTTTTCCTATAAAATCAAGGATGTTTTTCCTTTCCCCTTCCAACCATCACTTTCCTGTAATCAACTACCATGTCAGTCAAAGCGCTTTGGGTATGGTACTGGAGAAAAGTCAATAATACACTTGTTAGGATTGAACCATAGAAACCTCAAATAACCAATGTAAATAATTGAATCCAGAAGTAACATATCACCACTTTTAACGAAAATAAGTAAGATTTTATCAACTTCAGAAATAAGCGAGAATCTACCATATGAACTTCATCTGTATTTTGTTCAGCCTACACAGCCAGAAAAATTTCATGAACTTCATAAATTGGAAATGTTTCCAACATATGAATCAAATATTCTAATCTCATTTACAACCTCAGTTGATCAAAACTAATTATTGCAAGAATAACAAATTACATACCATTAGCTAAGTATGAACATCACAGCAAAAAATCTTTGATTTATGGTTGAAGTGAGGAAACCTCCAATTTAATTCATGATTTGAGGATGCTTCCAACTGAACAAAACCAACAAATAACACAGAAAAATGAAAATAACAATCTGAATTATGGAGAATTAAAATGATCTGCAATCAACAAACTTCAACAACACATATATGATTTTTTTTCAAGCCAAGAATAAGAAACCTTTTACTTACTCGTTCCAGCATCGAATTCACATTTGAACTCAAAATTAAAAAAAAAATTAAAACCGCAATCAATGAATGAAGTGGAAGGTTTGAGATTACAGTTTGTTATATATGATCTTCAGATTTGTCTTGCAAAAGAGGGGATCTTGAGCTCTCCCAAGTTCAACAATTTATTAATAATAATGAGAGAAAGAAAACTCGCCTCATGTGACAGATCATATCCGGTCGCATTTGTTCCAACTCCTGATACAGCAAAAACGGATGCTTCCTCGATATAGCCTAAAATCAAACATTTCAAGTAAATAAATCAAACAGGTCCACACATATCCATCAATAAACACGCAAAACAACACAAAATCAAAACTCATACACAACTAAATCACATCTCCGTCAAAAAATAACCTCCGGAAAAGAACAATATCACCTGGAATCAAACATTTCAAGTAACAAATAAAACAGATCCACACATTTCCATCAATAAACTCGCAAAACAAATTGCATCTCCGTCAACATGTCGAGAAAACGTCTGGAATCAAACATGTCGAGTAACAAATCAAACAGATCCACTGTTCCGTCAAACCCCTATCGTCGAACCACCTTCCCCTATCGGAACCACCTCTGCCGTCGAACCACCAAAAAGCAGAAATTAGGCCACATGAACTCTAACTTTACCTTTAGGCATAAAATACACCCAACGAAGGACAGTAACAAAATGAGAAAGGGTGAACACCATGGCTGAAAAATCACAGTTGCTTCAATGGTAGAAACGTCGATTTCCGCCATGAGCCCTCCGGATATTACCTCGCCAAGAGTTCGATTATGAATTTCGAGAATGCTAAATTTACATACTGTATATGAATTTGTGAACCCTAATTCTATTGAGAAGTTAGCAAAAAACGAAAGTAACAATACCTGAGGTTGAGATTCATCGGCAATGACATCAATATCGCTTCTAGGGTTTCGTCATGTGAAGAAGCCACGCACATAGGGAAGTCGGCAAGGTGAGAGGAAGACATAAAATTTTGAGATTGATGATGGAGAAATAGATAAAAACGCAATATAACACCAGATGATTGCATCTTCATGTTGTAGTTACTGATCTTCTCACTAATTGACAGTGAAATCAAAAGTAGTGGGGAGAAGAGAGATTGAGAGGATGAGTTAGGGATGCATCGATCAACACCCGATTATTGATTTAGGTTTCCTGGAGAGAGAATTCATGAAGAAAGGGTGTGCAACGGAGAGGATGTTGTTGTCTGGTGATAGGTATATAAAGGGGAAAATGGAGGAGCGTATGAGAGAGAAATGTCTGAAAACAAACTGAACGAACATGGTGAGAGAATGACGGAAACTGCTAAACTGCCGCATCCCAACAAAAACTGCTTTGAAAAAGGAAACTGCCAATTGGATTTGAACGGCTGAGATCAATTCTCAAAAAGTAACTGAACAATTAATACGGTCAGGATTTATCCAAATTGGCAGTTAATGAGCGGCGAACAATATATTAATAATTATGTTTCTAAGAATGATGTGTTTTATTTTAAAGCTATGTCTTTAAATGGTATTTATGAATTAGATCAAGATAACACATCATATGATAGCTCAATGTACCAAGTAGCCAACAAGAAACTCAAAATGGATTTGAGTGATTCCTATCTTTGGCATTGTCGCCTTGGACATATAAATAAGAATCACATGCAAACACTTCAGAGAAATGGTCTTTTGAAAATGAATCAAGATGATTCATTTGATGTATGCGAATCTTGTTTGAAAGGCAAAATGACCAAGACACCCTTTAGTGGAACATTTGAAAGGGCTAAAGACTTATTAGGTATCATACATTCAGATGTATGTGGTCCTTTTAAGCCCATGACTAGGAATGGTGAAAGATACTTCATTACCTTTACCGACTACTATAGTCGTTATGGTTATGTGTACTTACTAAGACACAAGGATGAAGCGTTTGAAATGTTCAAAGACTTCAAAAGTGAAGTAGAAAATCAACTCAAGAAAACAGTCAAAATCCTTTGCACCGATAGAGGAGGTGAATACATCAGTGGTGCTTTTTAAGATCATCTTAGGAATTGTGGAATTATCTCACAACTTACTCCGCCTGGAACACGACAACATAATGGTGTATCCGAAAGGAGAAATCGAACTCTATTGGATATGGTTCGATCTATGATGGCTAGAAGCACATTACCTCTATCGTTTTGGGGTCACGCTTTGTTGTCCGCAGTTCGCATACTAAATATGGCCCCAACCAAGAAAGTGGAAAAGACACCTTTTGAAATATGGCATGGAAACCCTCCATCATTATCATTCCTAAGGGTTTGGGGTTGTGAAGCTTAGGTTAAGTAATACACCCCAAATAAATTGGAAGTCTGATCTACTAAGTGTATCTTTGTAGGATATCCTAAAGATGATATAGGATATTATTTCTACGATCCAACCGAGCAAAAGGTATTTGTTGCTCGAAAGGGTAAGTTCTTGGAAGCTAAGTTCCTTATGGAAGGAACTAGTGATAGAACAGTGGAACTTGAGGAGGATCAAGAACCACAAGACGATACACGTTTGGTTGATACTAGCGCTCAACAAGAGGTTGTTGAAAACGATCAAGAGGTTGATTAGTACGCACAAAATGTTCGCAGATCTGGTACAATTAGTAGTCCACCTGAAAGATATGGATTTTTCAAGGATGGATGCTACGTGGTAGATTCAGATGAACCAACCACATACCATGATGCAATGTCAAAATCCGATTGTGACAAATGTTGGATTCTGTATGCCCAAGACATATATTAAATTGATGTGGCTAGTACGTTATGATCCAAGTCGAGTTATACCCAAATACAAGCTAGATAAACACTTAAAATATTTATTTGTGATATGATCAAACAAATAAATATTAACACTTACAATATTTAGAAATTGGTTTTCTAAATAATTACACTTGAGAAACCAATAAATTATATGGATAATTTATTTTGAGAGAATATTTTATTTTGTTATTTAATGGGTTAAATAACATTTTAAAAGGTTGCATAAAGTCTTGTAAATATGTAATGTTATATTTATAAAAGTTATAAATATAAACCAAGACTTAAATTATTATAAAAGAAATTAGATTTTTTTTATAAAAATGCCCATGTGGGCCCCCCCCCCCCCCATATGTCTTCCCAAGACACCATTTTGGTCCAATAACCTTTCATGCATTTGCATGTGTAAGAAGGATGGTGATTGGCCAAAAGGGAGTTGATCTTCTCTCATGGTTTTATAACCATTTAGATGAAAAAAAAAACAAAGTGGAAGTCTTGTTTTTGTTCTCTCAAATTTTCGGTCATAAAGGGGTTTCCAAGAGGATTTCGGTTTTGATTCAAGTGTTAAAAATCCTAGCTAAATTCGTGGTGTTTGTTGGAAGCTTGGGATATACAAGCTTGAGGTCTTCTACTCTTGAAGGCAACCGTTCAAGAAGCATCATCCGTTTCATTTCCTATTACTCCAAGAAGGTAGTATTCTAAACATCCTATGGTTGTGTTTGATAGTATGCATATTCATATATGGATCCGGGTCTTGGGATTTTGCATATAAATGAAATTTATATCTTAAAAGTAACATGTTTTTAAATATTATTTCCGCTGCGTTTTTTATTTTATTCGGATGAAATCACTTTGATAAACATGTGAAAATCCCATCAATGGCATCTAGAGCCGCTTATATGAGTGCATGCTTCAATAGATTAAATTTTTCGGGTTTCGGGTTTGAATAAAACCCTATGGCCGAAAATTTTAATATGGTTATCCCTTTGTGTTTCAAGATTATTTTCTTACATGCATAAGGGAATCTTGAAAAATTATTTCATATGGATGATTTGTATGTTTGGACAAAACTTACCTTTTTTGTTTTTTGTACATAACCGAAAATGGTTATAAAAGGGAACCATTTTTGCTTCTTGATTTTAATATATATATTTATATGTTGGGATTTTCACATTTTTTATCAAAATATTTCATCCATATGAAATTAAAACGCAGCGGAAAATTATTATTTAAAAACATGTTACTTACTAGATATAAAACTCATTTTATATGTAAAACCCAATCCCGGATCCATATACGAACATGCATGCTATCAAAATAAAACACAACCATAGAGTGTTTAGAATACTACCTTCCAAGGAGTAATGGATATGAAGAAGATAATGCTTCTTGAATGGTTGCCTTCAAGTGTAGAAGACCTCAAGCTTGCATACCCCAAGCCTTCCGACAAACACCTTATTTTTAGCTAGGATTTGAACACTTGTGAACTCACTAAAACTTCCTTCTTGGAGCCAACCCTTGGCCGAAAATTCCACTAGGGAATATGAGAGTTCTTGGCACTTGAATTACAAACTTGAAAACCTCTTGAACCAACACTTGTTGGCCGAAATTTAGAGAAGAAATTCTCTAGTTTTCTTTCAAGTTCATAAGTCTTGCCCCTTCTTGCATTTGACATCTAAGTATTTATAGAACCATGAGAGAGAATTGCCACCCACCTTGACCAATCATGTGCCAACTTACACATGCAAGTGCATGAAACCCCATTGGACCAAAACACCCAATCAACTCTTCTCTAGCTTATGACAATTTCATGTCATCCCATTGGACAAAAATGTCACACCCCCAAATTACCACCTAGGGCATGTCCCTAATGGAGGTGCAACGATTCAACAAAGAGCCACCAATCATATCAAACACAAGTAATAATGTATCGAAATACTCAATTGAAAGAAATGTATCGTTTGTAATTCAAACCAAAACCAAAGTACTGAGCGGAAGCATAAATGTATAAGTGTAAAAATGTATCAACACCAAATCAATGTAATGGTTTATCATGACCACAACCACTCCAGCAACATCAGACGGCAAGTTCCTAAGTTCCTTCAATGATTACCTACAAGCATGTAAACAAGTGTGTCAGACTACGCTGGTGAGTTCAAGGTTTGTGTTTGTTTACCAAGTTGTGTAACCAATCATGTGAGTAAAACAGTTTACAAAACGATATGTTGTTTGTTGTTATGATGTTTGATGTTTCGATGTTGTTATTACTCGATTACCGAATGGCCATATGATATGTGATTGCCAACCCCAATGCCTCTATCAAAGCATTGGTCATGTTTGAAGGTAATTAGTTCACGCCCATTCTCTTCGAACGTCGTGAGGGTGCCAAACCTAATAGCGCTATCAACTAATAACCCCCGTTGCCCTACAAGCAACGTGCTGGTAGATGTAGTGGTCTTACAATGATAGAAACTGAGTACAATAACCAACACCCCATTACACATGCATTCCACCTCGGAACGTTACCCGTTATCCCTTCCCTGGGATCCATGCTTGAGAAAGAGCAATGAACTCACCTTAGGTTTGCTCGGTTAGACAAGCTACTCGTTAAATAAATTCAATACTCACGACCTAGAAGAGTGTTTGGTAATGATCAGTTTTACAGTTTGTTTACACATAGATCATATCAGTGGTTGTCACGTATGGCACGTATAACAGTTAAGCAACCATTCAAGCAAAGAACAATGATTATTCAAACAGTTGATCCAATAGTACATAGTATGGAGTAGTCCAATCAAGTTACAAGGCCCGATCCAATCAACAATTCCAATCCGGATTACCAACCCATCTTGTTATAGCCCATTCGGATATAGGCCCACTCGGCTATAACCCATCCGGTCCATATTAACATAATAGTAACACACCTTTGGGCCCACTACTTATCCACTAATAACTTGATTCCTAAATAACACTAATATGTAATCGATCAACACAGGGTTTGCCAAATAAATCACATACATCATATATTCCTATATACTATTCTTTTACATAAGATCAACAATTTAATAAGTCATGTAATGCCATATTGTTAGATTGTTACCTCAACAACTCCCTGATGACATTAAAGAAACAACTTATTCATCTTATCATACGATCAGCAAAAGGGGAAAAGCAACTAACAAATCATTCGCATATAAAAATAACATATACTAAATTCAGCATCATTATATTAATTAGATTAATTTAATTATCAACTCCCAACCCTATAAAGCCCAACCATGCGAGCCCATCTGCCGAACAAGCCCTATTCCCAGATGATGAATTATTGTTTACCCAGCCATGTATCCCCTTCTTTTATTAACAGTGACCAATTCTACTACCACCAACACCCAAAACAATTAACATAACCCCTCCAATTTCTTATCAACAAGAAATCGGTTCAAGATAACATATCATGTATTCAAACAGTTCAATCTAAATATTAGCGGACATTATAAAATCATAACCTACACATCATCAATGGAGTCTAAAAAAAATCATCATTATAACCAATTGCATGACACATAAATTCAAGATATCAACTCAGAACATATTAATACATAATATTCACCCTATAGCATTTGGCCGATTACATGTATACATCAAGAACAGATCATCATGCAACTATTAACCCACACCAGCAATCAGCAATCGACCAGGTCCCATGGCATACACATAACATCAGTTCTTTATTAACGCATGCAATATTATAAGTTATTGGTCAACAAAAATAAAACAAGTTATGCTAATACTAACCGAGTTCTTTGATGACAAGATGATAACTCACAGGGGCTCTGCTATGTGTGATTAGAGGAAGACTAGGGCGTATGGTTTGTTTGTTGATAATAGCGTAGGGTTTGTTTGTGGATACATAATATAAGGAAGTGTATAATACGTATGCTAGTTGGGCCAGGAAGTCTAGGGTGGTTTAAGTTGTTGTCCGAAGTGGGCTCAAGCCCACTTGATTGTTATTCGAATAACAAAGGGCTATTGTGTTGCAATAATTTGGGCAGTACATTAGATGTATAATGGGCCGAGATTAACTGGATAATATAATTAATGATGTGACCAACACTAATCAACCGGTTATTGTATAATCAAGTTGAACGAAGTTACACGGACAAAACGTTTAACGTAGATGGAAGGAAAAACAAAAAGATTGGAAGTACCTAAATAATACGAGTTGTCACATCATCCCCAACTTGAAGGAAATTTCGTCCCGAAATTTAGTAAGTAAACACTGAGGAGTGAAGTGGGGAAATCAAGATTGTTGCGGGTTCTGCTCAGTTGTGACATCATCCCCAACTTGAAGAGGAATCTCGCCCCGAGATTCACCAGTTTTGCTTGACTCTGCTTTGTCTTTGGGGAAGAGGTGAGGATACTTATGCTTCATCCGATCCTCGCGCTCCCACGTGAACTCTGGTCCACGTCTTGAGTTCCAGCGAACTCTAACGATGGGAATACGACTGTGTTTACACACTTTGACCTCACGGTCCATGATTTCGATGGGTTCTTCAACAAATTGTAACTTGTCATCGATTTTTAACTCTTGCAAAGGTACTGCTAATGGATCGTCAGCATAACACTTCTTTAACTGTGATACATGAAATACGTCGTGAACATTACCCAGCTCAGTAGGTAATTCCAACCTATAAGCCACCTTTCCGATACGTTCAAGTACTTTAAACGGCCCAACATAACGTGGATTCAGCTTGCCACGCTTCCCAAAGCGTACAACCCCTTTCCACGGTGAGACTTTCAGCATGACGCGGTCATTCACTTCAAACACTACCTCTTTGGCACGCTTGTCAGCATAGGCCTTCTGGCGGTCACGAGCAGCTGCCATACGTTCCCTGATTTTCACAATCATATCTAAAGTTTCGAGTACCATCTCAGGACCTGTGATCTGACTATCACCCACTTCAGCCCAGCAGAGAGGTGAACGGCACTTCCTCCCGTACAGTGCCTCAAATGGTGCCGCTTTGATACTGGTGTGGTAGCTGTTATTGTAGGAAAATTCTACCAACGGCAAGTGCTTCTCCCATCCTTTTCCAAAATCAATAACACATGCCCGCAGCATATCCTCTAGTGTCTGAATAGTGCGCTCACTCTGACCATCCGTTTGTGGATGATAAGCCGTGCTCATATCGAGACGCGAGCCGAACATCTTATGCATAGCCTGCCATAACTCCGAAGTAAAACGAGGATCTCGATCAGAAATAATAGAAGTCGGCACCCCGTGCCTAGAAACCACCTCTTTAAGGTATACTGCTGCGAGCTGCGAATACTTATCTGTCTCCTTGTTTGCCAGGAAATGTGCTGACTTTGTGAGACGGTCGACAATCACCCATATAGTATCGTTCCCAGCCTGTGTTCTAGGTAACCCCGTAACAAAATCCATAGCGATCTGTTCCCATTTCCACATGGGTATCTCTGGCTGCTGAAGTGGACCCGAAGGCTTCTGGTACTCGGCCTTGACCCTAGCACAGGTCAAACACTTACCCACGTAGGTGGCAATAATAGCTTTCATGTTCGGCCACCAATACAAAACCTTGAGGTCCTGGTACATCTTATCAGACCCTGGATGAATAGAATATCGTGACTTGTGTGCTTCATCCATCACAAGCTCTTGAAGATTACCAAATGAAGGAACCCATATACGTTCCATGAAGTAGTAGACATCGTCAGACCGTTGCTTGAACTTCTTCTTGTGTAGACCTCGTAATCCTTCAGCTTCGAGATTTTCTTCCTTTAACGCTTCAATCTAAGCTGAACGAATCCGGGCAGGTAAATCTGAGTGAATAGTAAGCTGTAGGGCACGAACACGCTTCTGTTTCGGTTCCTTGCGACTAAGAGCATCAGCTACAACATTGGCTTTACCCGGATGATACTTGATAGCACACTCATAATCATTAAAAAGCTCGACCCAACGACGTTGCCGCATATTCAATTCCTTCTGGTCGAAGATATGTTGAAGACTCCTGTGATCGGTATAGATGGTACACTTGGTACCGTACAAGTAATGCCTCCAAATCTTCAACGCGAAGACTACGGCTCCTAACTCCAGGTCGTGTGTCGTATAGTTCTTCTCGTGTACCTTCAACTGTCGAGAAGCATAAGCTATCACCTTGTCTCGCTGCATCAACACACAGCCGAGACCCTGAATAGACGCATCGCAATAAACCACGAAATCTTCAGTACCCTCTGGTAGGGATAAAATCGGCGCGCTGCACAACTTCTGCTTTAAGAGCTGAAAAGCTTCTTCCTGGTTCGATCCCCAAGAATAAAAAACTTTCTTTTGAGTCAGGGCGGTGAGGGGTTGAGCAATCTTAGAAAAATCCCGAATAAACCGACGATAATATCCCGCAAGACCAAGAAATTGACGCACCTCCGAAGGATTCTTTGGTGCCGCCCAATTGCGAATAGCATCGATCTTGGCAGGATCCACATGAATACCCATTTCGTTAACGATGTGCCCAAGAAAGTGTACTTCCCGAATCCAGAAGTCGCACTTGGAAAACTTTGCGTATAACTGCTCCTTCCTCAGAAGCTCCAAAATGAGGCGAAGATGGCGCTCGTGGTCTTCCTTGTTCTTGGAGTAGATCAAAATGTCGTCAATGAAAACAATAACGAAGTCATCAAGGTAAGGTTTGCACACGCGGTTCATGAGGTCCATGAAGACCGCTGGTGCGTTGGTCATCCCAAATGGCATGACTAAGAACTCATAGTGGCCATACCGCGTTCGAAAAGCTGTTCGAGGCACATCCTCCTCTCTAACCCGTACCTGATGATATCCCGACCTCAAATCAATCTTGGAATAGAAACTTGACCCTTGCAGCTGGTCAAATAAGTCGTTAATACGTGGCAGAGGATAACGATTCTTGATCGTCACTTTGTTGAGCTCGCGATAGTCGATGCACATACGAAAAGACCCGTCCTTCTTCTTCACAAATAATACAGGAGCTCCCCAAGGAGATGAACTAGGACGAATGAAACCCCTATCCAATAATTCCTGAAGTTGGTTCGACAGTTCTTGCAACTCTCCTGGTGCAAGACGATATGGAGCACGAGCAATCGGCGCTGCTCCTGGCTGAAGATCAATCTGAAATTCCACCTGACGATGTGGAGGTAAACCAGGGAGCTCTTCAGGGAAAACATCAGGAAACTCTCGAACAACAGGAAGGTCTTCGAGTTTCCTCTCGTCAGTCTGAGAGTCAGTAACAAGGGCCAAAAGGGAAGGATAGCCCTTACGTAGACAACTTAGAGCCTTCATGGCTGAGATAATACCTACTGTAGCACCGCTACGGTGACCCTGAACCGATAGAGATTCACCACTAGCAAGGGGAATACGAACGACTTTCTCCTTGCAGAGAATTTCCGCCTGATATTTGGATAACCAATCCATTCCAACAACTACATCGAAGCTTCCGAGAGTGACAGGAAGTAGGTCAATGTCAAATACTTGACCCAAGAGATCTAATTTGCAACCCATGAGAACATGTGACGCTTCGATAGTTTTACCATTCGCTATTTCCACTACATGTTTAACAACAAGAGGCGTAGGACTCAATCCTAGACGACTACTGAACCCCGTAGACACATAACTCCAGTCGGCACCCGAATCAAATAAAATAGAAGCATAAACACCATTCACAGAGAACGTACCAGTCACCACATTGCCGTCGTTCCGTGCTTCACCAGCTCCAATAGTAAATCCACGCCCACGCGCCACGTTGCCCCCATTGTTCCCATCATTGTTCCCTGCATTGTTACCACCTGTATTCTGTTTCAATTGAGGGCAATCCCGCTTCATATGTCCCTCAGCCCCACACTGATAACACCCTTTTCTAAACCCTTGACCCTGCTGAGATTGCTGCCCTTGCTGTCTCTGATTCGGCTGAGTCTGCTGCTGCTGCTGTTTTGGCTGAGGAGCCCTACAATCCTTGGCCTCATGGCCTACCTTGTCGCACCTGCGACAAACCCAAGCACACTGCCCATAATGATGAAACCCACATTTGCTACACTGAGGCTTCTTTCCCACATAAGAGTTCTGATTTTGATTCACTGAGGAAGATTGGCTAAAGCTGCGAGTTCTGCCAGTGTCTATCTTCTTTTGGGACTGAACCGAGTTGGACGCCTTGTCCATATCACCCCACTTACGTTTACTATCAATGACAGGAGTAGTGGCTGTGGTGGTGGTAGCAGTAGCTTTAGAAACACGAGGTGGTAGCGAGTTGCTCTCCACCTCCTGATCAACAATCTTGTGAGTCAACCGGACAATCTGAGTTAAGTTATTGAGGTTTGCAGCAGTAACCAAACCCTTCACTCGTGGAGGTAATCCCTTGATGAATAATTCAATCCTTCGAGACATAGGTCGAGACAAATTCGGGCACAAGTCAGCCAACTCATACGAACGCTTCACATACGCTTCAACCTCCGATCCCACCAGTTTCAGATCGTAATACTCATTCTCTAGCTTCTGTATCTCATCACGAGGATAGTACTCCTCCCTCATCAATTCCTTAAAGTCGTCCCAAGTAGTAGCGTTCGCCGCCTCGATACCCAACAACTGAACCTGGGCATTCCACCATGTCAGGGCACCATCCTCGAGAGTGCCTGTAGCATATTTCACGCGGTCCCCCACGGGACAGTTGCACATAGCAAACACTGACTCAGCTTTCTCGAACCACCTCAGTAGTCCCACAGCCCCTTCCGTCCCGCTGAAGGTCTGTGGCTTACAATCCATAAACATCTTGAATGTGCAGGCAGGCTGGTTGATTGGGTGCGCTGGGTGAAATAAGATACAACACAGGAGTAGGAGTTGTGTACACGATACAGGATTTAAAAGTATTTGGTACAGTTCATACCAGCTTGGTAGGCTGCCAGAGCCTCAGCCACACGTGTGTTTATCAGGTTTGTTAACTCGGCCTGAGTCATGCTGATGCTACCACGTCCGTGTCCTCGTCCACTCATGGTTCTATAATAGAAGAAGGGAACGAATTTAGGAGTCGAGAACGAGAAAAGTGTTCAGGTTTATCACGTTAGGAACGATTAACTACCATGTTCATACACAAACAGGGAAGAACCCCTCTTACACTCGTTAAGCCTCATTGGGATTTGCATGCACCACGCGTTATTATTATGTGTGCACCCATGATAGCAAGGCGGTTTGCATGCTCCTCTCGATGCTTCTTAACTTATGTTCGAAGTTTCTCCCACTCCAATCAATATAAAATATGCACTGCCAACAAGATTAGGATTTACTAGATGCAAGAGTTATGTTACACTGTCAATGTGTCATGATATCTACCATGTCGTGTCGTGCATGCTATAAATATAGATACGTTTACTAAACATGTAATGCATAAACTAACGAGGAACGAACCTTGCAATCTGAGGCTGAGTGTCATGGTCATCGTTTGGATCAATTCGGTTATAGTCTGGTTTTATGAAAACATTTTAAAACCGAGTTCTCTATAACCAGTGGCTCTGATACCAAACTGTCACACCCCCAAATTACCACCTAGGGCATGTCCCTAATGGAGGTGCAACGATTCAACAAAGAGCCACCAATCATATCAAACACAAGTAATAATGTATCGAAATACTCAATTGAAAGAAATGTATCGTTTGTAATTCAAACCAAAACCAAAGTACTGAGCGGAAGCATAAATGTATAAGTGTAAAAATGTATCAACACCAAATCAATGTAATGGTTTATCATGACCACAACCACTCCAGCAACATCAGACGGCAAGTTCCCAAGTTCCTTCAATGATTACCTACAAGCATGTAAACAAGTGTGTCAGACTACGCTGGTGAGTTCAAGGTTTGTGTTTGTTTACCAAGTTGTGTAACCAATCATGTGAGTAAAACAGTTTACAAAACGATATGTTGTTTGTTGTTATGATGTTTGATGTTTCGATGTTGTTATTACTCGATTACCGAATGGCCATATGATATGTGATTGCCAACCCCAATGCCTCTATCAAAGCATTGGTCATGTTTTAAGGTAATTAGTTCACGCCCATTCTCTTCGAACGTCGTGAGGGTGCCAAACCTAATAGCGCTATCAACTAATAACCCCCGTTGCCCTACAAGCAACGTGCCGGTAGATGTAGTGGTCTTACAATGATAGAAACTGAGTACAATAACCAACACCCCATTACACATGCATTCCACCTCGGAACGTTACCCGTTATCCCTTCCCTGGGATCCATGCTTGAGAAAGAGCAATGAACTCACCTTAGGTTTGCTCGGTTAGACAAGCTACTCGTTAAATAAATTCAATACTCACGACCTAGAAGAGTGTTTGGTAATGATCAGTTTTACAGTTTGTTTACACATAGATCACATCAGTGGTTGTCACGTATGGCACGTATAACAGTTAAGCAACCATTCAAGCAAAGAACAATGATTATTCAAACAGTTGATCCAATAGTACATAGTATGGAGTAGTCCAATCAAGTTACAAGGCCCGATCCAATCAACAATTCCAATCCGGATTACCAACCCATCTTGTTATAGCCCATTCGGATATAGGCCCACTCGGCTATAACCCATCCGGTCCATATTAACATAATAGTAACACACCTTTGGGCTCACTACTTATCCACTAATAACTTGATTCCTAAATAACACTAATATGTAATCGATCAACACAGGGTTTGCCAAATAAATCACATACATCATATATTCCTATATACTATTCTTTTACATAAGATCAACAATTTAATAAGTCATGTAATGCCATATTGTTAGATTGTTACCTCAACAACTCCCTGATGACATTAAAGAAACAACTTATTCATCTTATCATACGATCAGCAAAAGGGGAAAAGCAACTAACAAATCATTCGCATATAAAAATAACATATACTAAATTCAGCATCATTATATTAATTAGATTAATTTAATTATCAACTCCCAACCCTATAAAGCCCAACCATGCGAGCCCATCTGCCGAACAAGCCCTATTCCCAGATGATGAATTATTGTTTACCCAGCCATGTATCCCCTTCTTTTATTAACAGTGACCAATTCTACTACCACCAACACCCAAAACAATTAACAAAACCCCTCCAATTTCTTATCAACAAGAAATCGGTTCAAGATAACATATCATGTATTCAAACAGTTCAATCTAAATATTAGCGGACATTATAAAATCATAACCTACACATCATCAATGGAGTCTAAAAAAATCATCATTATAACCAATTGCATGACACATAAATTCAAGATATCAACTCAGAACATATTAATACATAATATTCACCCTATAGCATTTGGCCGATTACATGTATACATCAAGAACAGATCATCATGCAACTATTAACCCACACCAGCAATCAGCAATCGACCAGGTCCCATGGCATACACATAACATCAGTTCTTTATTAACGCATGCAATATTATAAGTTATTGGTCAACAAAAATAAAACAAGTTATGCTAATACTAACCGAGTTCTTTGATGACAAGATGATAACTCACAGGGGCTCTGCTATGTGTGATCAGAGGAAGACTAGGGCGTATGGTTTGTTTGTTGATAATAGCGTAGGGTTTGTTTGTGGATACATAATATAAGGAAGTGTATAATACGTATGCTAGTTGGGCCAGGAAGTCTAGGGTGGTTTAAGTTGTTGTCCGAAGTGGGCTAAAGCCCACTTGATTGTTATTCGAATAACAAAGGGCTATTGTGTTGCAATAATTTGGGCAGTACATTAGATGTATAATGGGCCGAGATTAACTGGATAATATAATTAATGATGTGACCCACACTAATCAACCGGTTATTGTATAATCAAGTTCAACGAAGTTACACGGACAAAACGTTTAACGTAGATGGAAGGAAAAACAAAAAGATTGGAAGTACCTAAATAATACGAGTTGTCACAAAAAAGGTTTGGGAAGAACACCATGGGGGGGGTGGCGGCCTAGCTTTTATTTTATAAAAAAATACAAATTCTTTTATAAGATAATTTAAGTCTTGATTAATTTTATAAAAGTTATAAAATTATAACATCTCATGTTATAAGACTTATATAACTTTTATTATGTTATTTAACCCATTAAATAACAAGATAAAATATTCTCTCAAAATAAATTATCCATATAATTTATTAGTTTGTCAAGTGCAATTATTTAGAAAACCAATTTCTAAATATTATAAATCTTAATATTTATTTGTTTGATCATATCATAAATAAATATTGTAAGTGTTTGTCTAGCTTGTTATTGGGTATGACTCGACTTGGATCATAACGTACTAGCCACATCAATTTAATATGTGTCTTGGGCATACAGAGTCCAACAATCTCCCACTTGCACAAGATACATAGAAGATTGATGCAAGCAGTAAATGACGCCTAACTACGGTTTACTACCCCCAATACATATGACTATATTTGCCATTCAATAACATCATCCCTTTCAAGTCCCTTACTTGAACATGATTTAGGTGAATCTATCATTTATCCTTTTGTTACAGATGTCATGTTAAATCCAGAGACATAGAGTGATCACTCTCGGTTGATTTAACTTTAGCAGGCCTTAGACATCTTACTCTCAATGAATAAGAGGAACAAATCCCATCTTGACTACATACGTCTCTCACAATCACATTGTACCACACCTGAGCTTAGCCTTATGTACTGTCATATTACTAACAGCGAAGAAATAAGTCAAGGTACAATTTTTTGGGTAAAGGGTTACCCCGGTGATTCTATTATAGACAACCGTCAAATAAGAACAAGTAGTGAGGATGAGTTCCCCACTAGTTCATATACAGGACATGCCCCGTATATGTAAACAAAAAACCAAACAAAACAAGTTACCACCTCAATCTAGCCTACTACAATCATGATAATGACTAACTAGTAGACAAACGAAAAACAAACAAACGACGTCAACCACCATCATCAAAAATGAAATTGCTACCAACCGGCAGCCCCTTAGCATGAGCCAGAAACCAGCTATCCATTGGACACCTTTATGTGAGAGGTGCTTGCCCCTGTACTGGAAGACGTAGGATGTGTACCCGATGTCATAAACTCCTTCGTTTCATCATATACATTCTCTACCTCATCATCGTCAGACTCCGCATTTAGCTCACGATCCCCTTTAGATCTCCCTTGGAAAGAACCCCCGTCCCCCCCCCCCCAACAAACCCAAGAGCACTAAAAGAATTGTGTGTTTGAACCTTGGACGAGCTAGTCACTGCCTTTTTCTTCTTATCCACAGGTCTATATTCAAACTTGGGCTTTTGATTGTTAACTTGAAAACCACTCTTCTTTACATTCTTCTTTGTCTTGACTTCCGTATAACCATCCTCATCTACTTTCTGATTGTTTGTAGGAGGTTTCACTGTCGATCGAATGCCCTTAGGACACTCCTCATAAACATGCCCAAAAACACAGCAATGGGCACATCTCGGGGGTTCCCATTCATACTCCACCCTAATAGTCTCAGTAACATATTTACTCCCATCCAATTCAGGAATAGCCATGGTAAGAGTCTCTTTCAAATCCTGATCAGCCGAAATTTCAATGAGAGCCCTAGCATAGCTGCTCCTTCCCCAAGCCTCATTACACATATCAATAGTATACGAATCAAGCCGCACAGGATTCCCAATTTTTGAAGCCAGCATGCTTAAACCATCATCAGAATATGCCACTAGGGGGACATCATGCAATTTAACCCAAACTGCAACCTTTTTAACTTCTTCTTTTTTAAGAGTGTTTGTAGGGGACCAAATGTTGAGAAACATAGGTTTGTTACGGATCATCCAGGGACCCCCTTCAAGAACGACATCCATACCCTTTCTGTCTTCAAACTTGAAGAAAAAGAACCCATTCGAATTCATCATAGTTTTCTGAAGACCATGTTTCTTCCAATTTGTTCTCACAAAGTGTTCAACTACTGGATACGCAATTCTATCCCCCAGAAAATAACCATAAAGAGTGTTAGCTAACCTGTTTTCAACCTGGCGAACAGAATCAATCGGAAGCACTACATCCACTCCATCCATTGAGACCTCTGAGTTTAGAGAACGAAACTTGACTTTAGGAACCTGTTCAGCCGCAACATTGGGCTTCCTAGCAAATTTATCATCATTCTGTTTCTGAATAAACTCACTACCACGCTTAATATCCCCCTGCTCGAACTGTTCATTTAGGACCACATCCGCATAAGATTGGACATGAACATTATCATCTTGTATCTGATCTTGAACTTGAACTCGAGGAGGACTAACATCCTTCAACGGTAGCACAAATGCTACCTTTCTTTTGTCACACACCTTTGCATAAATCTGATTAGGGGAATCAGAAGTGCCAATAACATGCTCAGAATCATTTAGCGGCATCATAAAACAAACTTTCTTATTCGGCAATTCAGCAACCCTAGCCGGCATAAGTGAAGTTTGTCTAGGCTCAAATGGTTTCCCATCAATGTTCTTAATCTTTGTCACAAACACATTAGATTTTTCAGCATCTTGGCCAGCCATAACCACAAAAGTGATTAATAGTGAACGTTGTGACAAGAGCAAAAAGAACAATCAGCGAAACAAACGAATGTTGCTGGAACCCTAACGAGAATCGGTCAGCCGACTAACCTTAATCAGCGACAGAGTAAGCAGGCTACCGAAACCCTAGTCGATTGCAAGCAACCACTCCACAGATAACCCGTTTACAATCAGAAATCAAATCAAAAACAGAAAAAACGGAACCCTTATTAACTCCTAAGAACAGCGCCGCTGAATCAGAAGTGTAGCCGAGAATCAGAGAAAATCAGAAGCACAAATGCGAATGAATCAGCTACAGATCAGCGCCGATTACAAAAACCCTAACTACTAAACTCAATCCGATTACAAATGAATATCACCTAAGGATCGATCAGAAATCCTAAGATGATAAGCAAGATCAATCGTGACCAGGATTGGCAAGAAAAAGCTAGGGTTTGACAAGAACTCCCATGTCTCCAAAATCGCCCAGAGAACCCATTAGTACTAAGACTTTTTCAACGATCATATCTAAGTCAAGGTACAATATTTGGTGAATATCAAGACCCAATATGTATCTCAGGTCTGAGGATACTATGATATTCTCCTTTACTCAAATTTACTTATGATCAATCACAAATGATTCCATGCTGTAATATTTGAGAGCGAGTCAGTCCAATATTTGTCTCCCACAAATATCTATGAACTTTGGCAGCAACACTTTGCTCTATATTTATGGCAGCAACACTTTTCTCCCACAAACATTCATATTTGTTCCCACAAGTATGATCGACTACGGACATTTAGAATAAGTAACTTATTCATGGATTCAAACATGCTAATATGGAACATAACTCAAAATGCCATAAAGAGTTATAATAACAGTTGTTCCAATATCCAAATACAAAATAGATCAGATCCAATCACTAGAATATTGAAGTCCTAAGGCACAAGTATGACCCTTCATGCTTTGCCCATTCAAGGAGCTTCGTGAGTGGATCCGCAATATTTTGATCAGTGTGAACTTTGCGAATACATATCTTTCCCTTTTCAACTTCATCCCGTGTGTTGTTGAAACTCCGCTTAATGTGTTTAGTCTCTTGATGTACACGAGGTTCCTTGATTTGATCAGTCACACCATTGTTATCACAAAGATCTCTTGGGGCCTTAATGGCAGGGACTACCCCTAGATCGGCAATAATTCAAGTGGCAGATCCATATGAATTATCTCAATCAATGAAGCGGCGATGTATTCTGATTATGTAGTGGACAATGCTACCCTGATTGTGATCGAGAACCATCTCGATTAGTTTGGAAACTCGTATCCATGTAATCCTTTACAACGAATTCCGAAACTCGCATCCCTGTAACCTTTTACAACAAGTTCTTTTCCACCAGATCTATATATTAGAAATATATCCTAAGTCCTTCTAAGGTATTTCAATATACTTTCTAACAGTCATCCAATGACCATTATTTGGATTTTACTGGTATCTTCTCGTCATGCTTAAAGCGCATAACTTGTCCGGTCTAGTGCATATCATTACGTACATAATGAATCCTATAGCTGACGCATATGGGATTCCTTTCATTCTTTCCTGCTCATCCTTTGAGCTTGGACTTTGAGATGCACTCAATATTGTCCCTTCTTTGAATAGGTAGCAAACCTTTCATAGAGTTCTCAATCTTGAACCTTTTCAAGACTTTGTCAATGTATGCACTTTGGTTTAAACCTATCAAGCGCCTTGATCTATCCCTATAGATCTTTATTCCCAAAATATAGGCGACTTCACCATGATCCTTAATGGAAAAACAACTTCCAAGCTAGGTTTTTACACCTTCCTTGTTTGGAATGTCATTTCCAAATAGTAGAATGTCATCGACATACAGTACTAAGAAAGTGATGATGCTCCCACTAGCCTTCATATATACACAAGCTTCATCGACGTTCTTGATGAATTCATATTCCCTAATCTCTTCATCAAAATGGTGATTGCAACTTCTAGATGCTTGTTTCAATCAACAGATTGATTTCTTTAATTTGCATACTTTGTCAGGATGTTTTGGATCGACAAAACCTTCAGGCTTAACTATATAGACATCTTCCTCAAGATATCTATTAAGGAAAGCCGTTTTGACATCCATTTGCCAAATCTCATATTCATAATATGTAGGTATGGCAAATAATATCCTTATTAACTTTAGCATCGCTATAACCGAAAAGGTCTCATTATAATCAACCCCTTGAGTTTGATTGAAACCTTTTGCTATAAGTCTCGCTTTACAAGTATCCAAGTTACCATGCATTACGGTTTTCTTCCTGAAAACCTACTTACTTCCAACTACTTTGGAGTTAAGAGATGACACAACTAATTTCCATACTTGGTTGTCATACATGGATTGCATCTCTACGTTCATGGCTTCAAGCCACTTGTCATAATCGGATTTTGACATTGCATCATGGTATGTGGTTGATTCACCTGAATCTACCACGTAGCATCCATCCATAAAAATCCATATCTTTCAGGTGGGCTACTAATTCTTCTAGATCTGTGAACGTTTTGTGTGTATTGATCAACCATTTGATCATTTTTAACAACCTCTTGTTGAGTGCTAGTATTAACCAGATGTGTATCGGCTTGTGGTTCTCGATCCTTATCAAGTTCCATTGTTCTACTAACTCCTTTCACAAGGAACTTAGATTTTAAAGCAACAAATACCTTTTGCTCTGTTGGATCATAGAAATATCCTATACCATCTTTAGGATATTCTACAAAGATACACTTAGTGGATCAGACTTTCAATTTATTTGAGGTGTATAGCTTAACATAAGCTTTACAACCCCTTCCTTTAAATATGATAATGATGGAACCCTTCCATGCCATATTTCAAAAGATGTCGTATCCACTTTCTTGGTTGGGATCATATGGGCCATGGAGAGCAAAGCGTAACCCCAAAGTGATAGAGATAATGCGCTCCTAGCCATCATAGATCGAACCATATCTAATAGAGTTCGACTCCTCCTCTATCGAAACGAAGAACTTTAAAAGAGTCGATTTTGTACTTCACTTTTTGAAGATTCTGAACGTTTCAAAACTTCCTTTTTGTGTCAAGTACACATAACCTTAACGACTATAGTTGTCAGTAAAAGTAATGAAGTATCTTTCACCATTCCTAGTCATTGGCTTAAAAGGATCACATACATTCGAATGTATGATACCTAATAAATCTTTTGCCTTTCCCACTAAAGGGTTTCTTAGTCATTTTACCTTGTAAACAAGATTCGCATGTGTCAAATGAACCAACTTCATTTGTTTCCAAAAGATCATTCTTTCGAAGTGTTTACACGCGACTTCTGTTTATATGACCAAGGCGATTATGGCCAAAGATAGGTCTCACTCAAAACCATTTTGAGTTTCTTGGTGATTGCTTGATACATTTAACTATCAAATGGTATATTATCATGAACCAATTCATAAATACCATTTGAAGGCATAGCTTTAAAGTAAAACATGTCATTTATCGATATAAATGTCATTGTTTACAAACTTTAAATCAAAACCATATTATACTATATCTTAAAGTACAAAGTCGGTGGCAAAAGCCACCGACAACCCCCCTGAAAATTACAATTATGTCCTTTTGTCTACAATTACTAAATTAACCTTCGTTTCAGTTTACATACAGGTACACACGAACAGTCTTGAGTCTTCACGTCGAACAATTTTCCAGGTCCACACAACCACGTTAACTCTTCACGCGCCGAATGGCATCAGAGTCCACATCACTGTGAAACCTACTTCATCGTGGCTAACATAATCCCCAATACGATGGGAATGTCGTTAAAGGGCAGAAAAGGAAAAAAAATTGTAGCTAGAATGTCGGAAAAGAGGTCGGAAACCTACTGTGAAACCCTGGCCGACACAGACCGGGTCGAGAAAACCACATGCAGCGCTAGATCTGGAATGCAATGACCTTAAAACGCCGGAAATAACCTACGTAGTAACCGATGTAAACCCATATGCAGTTATGCCTGGAGGTCACAGTTGTAAACACGAGACCCACCAGAGCCGGAACCTCCGCCTCCTGCTAATGATGGCTTCGTCATCGTCGTCATCCGCCTTGGCCGTGAAACACCGTGTCGTCGTCCGCCTTGGCCGTGAAACACCGTGGAGGGCTCTGTATTTTGCTTTTTATGGGTTGGTATTGGATTTATGACTTTATGTCTTTGGGAATGAAATTAACTTGGGGGTCCATAACTTGAAGAAAATATAAACTTCCGGACGTGAACAGGTTATAAACTTGATTGAAATGTTTTATTGACAAAAGTAAAACACTCACTCTATCTTTTTGTGATTAAAAAAAGAAAAAAAGAAATAATAATTTTTTTTGAAAGGAAAAAAAGAAATAATAATAACTTACTTTAATGTATCATCACAATAAGTATATAATAATAACTATTAGAACATGTAAAATATAATAAAACATGCTCTTAAAATTATATTATACATTAACAAGTCATTAATGTATCATAAGTTATTCATGCTCCAATTTATGATAAACTAACTTTATATTATATTATACGTTATTAATAAAATAAAATTATACATTAAATAATAAATAAATAAATAAAATATATTATGTCTTGATCAATATGATCTAAATAGAAATCTTTACGGACAAAAAATGGTTATTAGGAAAAAAAATCAATATCAACTAAGTACTTTATATATCTTATAAAAGGCGGTAGGTGTTTCCGGCCATGTCATTTTCATATGAGTCCAAAGTTTAGAAATTCTATTTTTTTTATTTTCGAGTAAACTGCCATTTTGGTCCATAAGGTTTGGTCACTTTTGACACTTTAGTCCAAATTTGAACCTTCTGCATCTGGATCCCTGTGGTTTCACTTTTATTGCCATTTTAGTCCAAAGATGAAATCAGGTCATATTTCTCAAATTAAATCTGGTATTTTGTCTTTTTCTCAGAAGCAAAACCAAAATGGTAGTTTACTCTATATTTTTACATAATAACTTAACAACTTATCTTCTATGGCATCAATTGTTTTGTTTAAATTACTTTTACGACGTTATAACGTAACGTGTGACATATTATACTATTTTTTATGTATACCCAAGGGCGTAGCTTAAGAGGGGCCGGGAGATCCCATCAACACCTTTGTTCCCCATGCTTCGGTGACCCTAAATTCATGGTTTCCAAATCAAGTCGTCCAACTTACACACACGTGTGAGTTTATTCACATAAGTGGTTAGGTGACCTTTATCCCACAAACATGGTAAACCCACCTCGAATATACAAGTTCCCTCAAATGTGGTTAGGTGACCTTTATCCCATAAAAGAGTTCCCAAGTGATTCGAGTGTTGTATAAAAGGATGGTGTTTGACTTGTTTTATAAAAGGGATTTTGAGTTTTCAAAAATTCTAGTTTAGAAAACTTTATGTACCATACATTTGCATGCATTCAAATCCTTGGTACTTTTGTGAAAACAAATTTTTAAGGTTCTTTTTAATAAAACCCATTTTATTATAAAATCATTAATTTTTAATAACCTTTTATTAACCATTTTTAATGATCTTTTAAAGAACCAATTTTAAGCTTGTTGTTGATTATTAGTTTGTTAAGCATGCATATCAACATATCATCCAAACAACATAAATAAACAACCACACAAGCACAACACACATATCAATAGGTGCATAACCATAGCAAACTATTTTGACCACACTTGTTAGCCAAAACAAGTGTGCCAAAAGGTCCTTCCTAAAGGGTGAAAAATGACACAAATGATGTGTCGTTGAACTCCCACTTGATCCCGCATCCAAATGCTTCAAGTCTTCTTCTTGTGTTGTGATTTGTCCACCTTCTTTGAGCTTCCAAAAGTCTTATATTTTCAGCTCCAAACTCTTTTGGACTTCGAAAATGTGTTTTGGTTATTGGGCTAAAATCCCGTTAAGAACTATGAAGTCCTTTAGGCCCGAAATTGGCCAAAACGAAAACCGCATTTTTGTGTGCATCTTCTTTTACAAAAAAAAATATCCTAATACATTTTTCTAGTAAAATAAAATGCACCTAATCTATTTATTTTACATACCAAATGAAAATAAATAAATTACATATTTTTACACATGGAAGAACAAAAATAATTATTATTACAACCCTTTGAAATAATTAAATACAAATCACAAACACAAATATTCAACATATTCACACAAGGTCATGGCTAGGTTATGAACACCAAAATATATATATCCAAATATATAAAATTCAAGAAGCAAAATGGTTTCTTTTTACAACCTACTTTTCGGTCAAGAATGAAAAAACCGAAAAAAGTGGGTTTTTGTCCAAACAAACAAATCATCCAAATGACATAATTTTTCAAGATACTTTTTCGCATGTATTAAAATAATCTTGAAAAACAAAAGGATAACCATATATAAAATTTCGGCCATAGGGTTTTAACCAAACCCGAAACCCGAAAATTTCATATCCTTTGAAGCATGCATTCATATAAGCGGCTCTGATACCACTGTTGGGATTTTCACATTTTTTATCGAAGTATTTCATCCATATGAAATTAAAACGCAGCGGAAAATTATTATTTAAAAACATGTTACTTACTAGATATAAAACTCATTTTATATGTAAAACCCAATCCCGGATCCATATACGAACATGCATGCTATCAAAATAAAACACAACCATAGAGTGTTTAGAATACTACCTTCCAAGGAGTAATGGATATGAAGAAGATGATGCTTCTTGAATGGTTGCCTTCAAGTGTAGAAGACCTCAAGCTTGCATACCCCAAGCCTTCCGACAAACACCTTAGTTTTAGCTAGGATTTGAACACTTGTGAACTCACTAAAACTTCCTTCTTGGAGCCAACCCTTGGCCGAAAATTCCACTAGGGAATATGAGAGTTCTTGGCACTTGAATTACAAACTTGAAAACCTCTTGAACCAACACTTGTTGGCCGAAATTTAGAGAAGAAATTCTCTAGTTTTCTTTCAAGTTCATAAGTCTTTCCGCTTCTTGCATTTGACATCAAAGTATTTATAGAACCATGAGAGAGAATTGCCACCCACCTTGACCAATCATGTGCCAACTTACACATGCAAGTGCATGAAACCCCATTGGACCAAAATGGTCTTGGTTAGACCACCCAATCAACTCTTCTCTAGCTTATGACAATTGCATGTCATCCCATTGGACAAAAAGGTTTGGGAAGAACACCATGGGGGGGGGGGGGTGGCGGCCTAGCTTTTATTTTATAAAAAAATACAAATTCTTTTATAAGATAATTTAAGTCTTGATTAATTTTATAAAAGTTATAAAATTATAACATCTCATGTTATAAGACTTATATAACTTTTATTATGTTATTTAACCCATTAAATAACAAGATAAAATATTCTCTCAAGATAAATTATCCATATAATTTATTAGTTTGTCAAGTGCAATTATTTAGAAAACCAATTTCTAAATATTATAAATGTTAATATTTATTTGTTTGATCATATCATAAATAAATATTGTAAGTGTTTGTCTAGCTTGTTATTGGGTATGACTCGACTTGGATCATAACGTACTAGCCACATCAATTTAATATGTGTCTTGGGCATACAGAGTCCAACAATATATATATATATATATATATGTGGATATATATTTTGGTGCATATAACATAGCCATGACCTTGTGTTGAATGATGGTGTTGTGATTTATTTTTATTATTATTTCAATGGGTTGTAATAATTATTATTTTTGTTCTTCCATTTGTAAGATATGTAATTTATTTATTTTCATTTGGTATGTAAAATAAATAGATTAGTTGCATTTTATTTTACTAGAAAAATCTACTAGGATTATTTCATGTAAAAGAAGATGCACAAAATGCGTTTTGGTTTGGACCATAATATTCGGTCCAAAGAACTTCATCGTTCTCAACGGGATTTTAACCCGATAATCAAAACACATTTTTGAAGTCCAAAGGAGTTTGGAGCTGAATATAAAAGACATTTGGAAGCTCAAAGAAAGTAGAGAAATCACAACACAAGAAGGAGACTTGAAGCATTTGGATGTGGGATCAAGTGGGAGTTCAACGACACATCAATGTGTCATTTTTCACCCCTTAGGAAGGACCTTTTGGCACACTTGTTTCGACTAACAAGTGTTTTCAAAATAGTTGGCTATGGTTATGCACCTATTGTTATGTATGATCTGCTTGTTTGGTTGCTTATTTTGCTGTTTAGATGATATGTCGAAATGCATGACTTAACAAACTAATAATCAACAACAAGCGTAAAATTGGTTCTTAACAAAATCATTAAAATGGTTAATAAAAGGTTTTATTAAAAATTAATGATTTTATAATAAATTGGGTTTTATTAAAAAGAACCTTGAAATTTTATTTTCACTAAAGTACCAAGGATTTGAATGCATGCAAATGAATGGTACATAATATTTTCTAAACTAGAATTTTGAAATATTACAAAAAACCCTTTTATAAAACAAGTCAAACACCATCCTTTTATACAACACTCGAAACACTTGGGAACTCTTATTGTGGGATAAAGGTCACCTAACGACAATTGAGGGAACTTGTATGTTCGAGGTGGGTTTAGCATGTTTGTGGGACAAAGGTCACCTAACCACTTATCTGTATAAACTCACACATGTGTGCAAGTTGGACGACTTGATTTGGAAACCATGTGCTTAGGGTCACCGAAGCATGGCAGACAAACGTGTTGATGGGATTAAACATGCCAACTAATCATAAAGATGTTTAACCGATCCCATAAGGCTAGAAATTGCAAAGAGTTGCAATTGTCAAACGTTGACTACCTTGTTAATTTAAATAGAGGGATAAAGGTCACCTAACCAATATTTAAATATAACGTTGGATTCTAGATTTAAACTATTAATTGTCTTTAAGACACAAAAGGGTATTAATGATTAAAATATAATAATATCGAAAATACTAAATTGAACTTGTTAAATTTTGTAAATGGCCGCTAACAATGCAAACTCGATTAACCAAACCGTCCGAAACCTATCACTAAGAACCATCCTTGAAAAGGATCATCTCAACCATAACAACTTCATGGATTGGTTTCGAAACTTGAGAATCGTTCTCAAGCAAGAGAAGATATCCTATGTGTTGGACGATCCTATTCCCGATGAACCTAACGTGGAAGATGTGGAAGCCTACAATGATTGGGTTAAGTATACCGAGGACTCCATGCAAGCCTCATGCCTCATGTTCAGAACTATGATTCCCAAAATTCAAAAGGATTTTGAACATCACGGGGCATACGACATGATTACCCAGTTAAAGGAAATGTTCCTAGAATAAGCAAAGGTAGAACGCATCAAAACTGTTCGGGCGCTTCATGCATGTCGAATGGAGGAAACCCAATCAGTATCATATTATGTCCTTAAGATGAAAAGCCGCATTAATCTCCTCGAAAGGCTAAATTGTCCCGTCTCTAAAGAGTTGGCTACGGATTTGATCCTCAACTCTTTAACAAAGAAATTTGAAAGCTTTGTAATGAATGACAACATGAATGGATGGGACAAGAGCATTGGTGAACTTCATGCAATGCTCAAAACAGCCGAAGCAGGAATGGGCAAAAAGGCTTTACCCGTCCTAGCGATCAATGAAGGAGGCAACAAGAAGAGGCCCCACCCCGACTCTAAAGCAAACAATGCTAAAAGAAAGGGACACGTCAAGGTAAAGGGAAAGGGAAAAGCTAAAGCAGAACCCGCCAAACCAAAAGAGAAGAAACAAAAGGTTGCTACAAATGAACCATGTTTTGGATGTGGTGAGATAGGACACTGGAAGAGAAATTGTCCAACCTATCTTAACGAGTTGAAAAACAAGAGGGATACAGGGCAAACCACAGGTACTATCTTTATGATACATGTTGAGCTTAATGTTATTTCTTCTAAGACATGGGTACTAGATACCGGATGTGGAACTCTTATTTGCAATTTGTTGCAGGGGTTCAAAAGAAATAGACATTACAAGAAGGGAGACGCTAGTCTCTTCATGGGCAACGGAGCAAAGGTTGAAGTCGAAGCTCAAGGAGACTACATTTTAAAGCTTCCAAGTGGTTTGGAAGTGATTTTGAAGAATGTTTTATATGCTCCTAGTTTGACTAGGAACATAATTTCTGTTTCCCTTTTAAAACACTCTGGTTTCAATTTCGAATTTGTTAACTATGGCATTTATGTTTCTAAGAATGATCTGTTTTATTTTAAAGCTATGTCTTTAAATGGTATTTATGAATTAGATCAAGATAACACATCATATGATAGCTCAATGTACCAAGTTGTCACACCCCCAAAATCCACATCTCGTGTAAACCATGCAGGGCGTGTGACATACCAGGATCTTAGCCATCAATCACATTGAACTCATAGGTGTAAGCAAATAAAACTTTCATTGATTAACAATAAGTGTTACCATGTTACATCATATTTTATAGTGTACAGCAGAAGCATAAATCATTCGTTAAGTGCATATAACCACATGTAAAAATTGTTAGTCTTGTATCGTATTTCCTTGTAACTCAACCCATGACCACTCCAGCTTCCCAGACAGCAAGTTCCAATGTTAAGCACCTAAAGGCCTACAAGGCATGTAGCAACAAGTCAACAACAAAGTTGAGTGAGTTCACGGTTGGTTGTTTAGTTTTAAATGGTTTCAAAATCATCAGTTCTTTCAAAAACCATGTGTTAATCCAGTTCCTTGTTTACCAAACCATATCCATAACCAGTGGGGGCTTCCCATTGTTTCATAAACCACGTGTTAACCATTATCTTTGTTTCCCAAACCATTTCTATAATTAGTGGGGGCTTCCCATGTTTCGTAAACCACGTATTAATCAGTATCCTTGTTTCCCAAACCATTTCAATAATTAGTGGGGGCTTCCCATGTGAATTACTAGACCGTACCATATCGACTACTAACGAAAATAAGTTGTGCCCTAAGTCAATGTCTATCATCATTGACCCTTTGCCTTAGTCCATTAGTACATGCACGTCCTACCGGCACGGTGTGAGGTTTGTTAAACCTAATAGCGCTATTAACTAATGACCCGCTCGCCATCGGCCTCGGCGATTAAGTCGATATAAAATGAGGGACTTATGATAGAGTTTTGGTCCAGTATGTTTAATCTTGTTGTCCTACCCAAGGAGGACGAACGTATGCATCTACCCAAGGAGAATACGCGAGGTTTAATCTTGGCATCCTACCCATGGAGGATGGCCGTACATATCCTACCCAAGGAGAATATGTAGTTTCCGTTTTAGTTCTTTAACCCATTCCCAAGCCTTGGGAATCCCATGCCTTGTAGAAAGTGTGAACTCACCTCGGTTTGCTCGGTATGAATAACTACTTGTTTCCAATTAATCAGTCAAAGCCTAATGTATGCATACGTACGTATCAGTTAACATTCGCAAGATTCATGTTTATTATGCTATCATATAGTGTATTGAAACATATTAACAGTCATTCAAGTTCATACTACCCATGCATAGGCCACAACAGACAATAACAGTTCGTAGCATACCAAAGTAACTCATACAGTCATAATACATGAAATCAGTGAAGACATCTTAACCTACTGTTCAAGTGAAGTCCCTTGGCGAAACTCGTACTCGGCGAAACTCTATGCGACGAAACCCACCATGTTTCGTCATGTCAACCTATGACGAAACTCATCATGTTTCGTCGGCATTTCTTGTGACGGAACTCCACCAGTTTCATCGTCAACAATGTTTCGCTGGGTGGGACTTTCGCCGGTAATGTAACAGTTTGGCATACAATCATACAAACCCTAATCGTTATCAACCGTTTCATCCTTATCATAGTCATACAATTGTCACTCAATTACAATAATCATGAATATTACTAATCATCATACCAAAAGCATCACAGTATTTAACGTCTAACATAAACCCTAAATCATGAAATAACCATCTATGATCTAGATTGCAATAAGAACATATTCATTGATCAGATCTACATAATCACAAGTACTCAATCAAACAGAAACATGGCTCAAATCAGTGAACATGAACGAATACATTTTCCATGAGTTATCATCGTGTAATTTCTAAACAAATCGGTTTGAACAAGAACATCAAGACCCCAATTACATGATTTCCAATTCAAGCATCAATCATAGTCATATCGTTTAGCAAACCATCTTCCTTATCATGCTAGATATCTACACACAAAACAAAGCAATCGAATCGATCAACGAGACTAACCGGTTGAAAAGACGAGACTAGAAAGACTCCAAGAGAGATGGTGGTGAAAGATGGTGGTGGCCGGGGAGAATGGGAACAGAGAATACAAACTCAAAACCCTAACTCTCTCTCTCTAGCTGGCGATTTTTCTTCCTGTCATGGAATCTTTGATTTCTTCGTGATTTAGATGCATAACAGTCTGTGATCAGGTTTGATTCGTCAAATACCTGTAACGAACTTGTTAGCATCTTCTGATCGATTTCAATCTTGGATTTTCTTTCTTTGTTCTTTATTGCTGGCTCTAATCTAAGTGTCAGATCGGATTGAATAGCGTATTGGGTCTTTCGGTCCTACTGGTAAGGCAGTAACCTTGATTGATCGGGTTTCCTATTTTATCTTGTGACGATTTTTAGATTAGGGTTTTGCTAGATTAGGTTTTTGTTTCAGGCTTCTTTGGCATATTTGGTTTTCGTTCTAGTTTTCGTTCTAGTTTTCTGCATGGTTAGTTTTCTGATGTGTTAATGGAGAAAGGTGCTCATTCTGAGGGGGTAGACTACCCCATATTCGATAATATTCATAATTGTCAATATGAAGACCTGAAGGCAGACAGCGTGTCTACACCTTGGGATTCTCCTGGGACCGCTCCTGTACGAGGCATTAGCTTAAAGGTTACCAACATAGAAGGCAATACTCTATTGCCGAGAAGGGGTTTGTATTCTACTAATAATGTTTCTATACTTGATGGATTGGCAGCAATATCCAAACCGGTAACTCTTGATAACGTGGGGGGAAGTACGGGTGTGTCAATTGCAAGTATTAAGGTGAACCATGGTAGCTCGAATAGTTCTGGTCACGATCATAACTCGGAACAGTATCAAACCTATGCTGAGAAAATCCAACAATCTGATAAAGCAAAAAGAGAGGTTAATTTCCGTCTGCTTGAATCTGCTGAAACAGTGGAGAAGGCGGATGTGGTGATCCCAAAGGAAGCAGTACGACAGGTTCAAAGGAAATTTGAGAATGTCTTGTGCGGTTACTTCATGGGGGATAGACTTCCTTTTCCAGTTGTCGAGTACTACGTTAAGAATGTTTGGTCGAAGTTTGGTTTCAAACGAATTATGATGAATTCTGATGGGTTTTTCTTTTTTAAGTTTGACTCCAAAGATGGTATGAATAAAGTTTTGGAGGGAGGTCCGTGGTTAATAAGGAAGATGCCGCTTTTCTTGAATATTTGGGGTCCTACGGTCACTCTAAAGAAGGAAGGAATTAAGTCCATTGCTGTTTGGGTGAAATTCCATAATGTTCCTCTAGCAGTTTACTGACGATGGTTTAAGCCTGTTAGCATCTAAGATAGGGACTCCAAAGAGACTTGATAGCTATACAGCGGATATGTGTATTGAAAGTTGGGGAAGAACTAGTTTTGCAAGGACCATGGTGGAGATTAATGCAGATAAAGTTCTTAAAGATCATGTAGTGGTTGCGATTCCAAAGATGTATGAGGAGGGCTATGTCACTGAAAACATTAAAGTAGAATATGAATGGAGGTCACATCGATGTGATACGTGCTGCTTATTTGGTCATACTAATGTTGCTTGCCCTAAGTCTATTAATGGAAAAGCGAAGAATGTTATTATTGATGATGAGGGTTTCATTATGGATAGGAAGAAAACAGCTAAGCATGGGTTTCCTCAAAAGAAGCAAAAGCCAAAATTTGTGTATAAGCCAAAAAATAGTTCTGTAGGGGCTAGTACTTCGGGGGTGAAGAGCCAACCTAAATCGAGAGGGGAGCCGAATAAGGTAAAAGTGCAGAATAAGTTTGATGTCCTGGCTAACACCCAAGTTACATCTGATCTAGAAAAGGATCAAGTTCCGATAGATAGTTCTTCATATGAGAAGGTAGAAGGGAAGGGTCATAAAGTTTATTCCAAACCTCTAAAAAAGAATGATGCCAGTAATCTGGAAGAAGAGGGTTTTGTTGATCCTCTACAAACTGAAGTCTCGAATTTTATGAAGGTGGATAATCAAGGAGGAATCTCTGAGGGGGCAAGCACTCCAGTTGATATGGGTTTTTATGGATAGCATTGCTTCTTGGAATGTGAGGGGCTTGAACCGGCCCCTGAAACAAAGAGAGGTTCGCCAAATTGTTACTGATAATTATCTAAGTGTTTGTGCTATATTGGAATCTCATGTGGAGGTTTCAAAGCTATCCAAGGTTTGTCGGGGGGTGTTTCAAAAATGGGAATGGACTTCGAATGGGGGTGTCTGTCAGAAGGGAACGAGAATTATTGTGGGGTGGAATGATGAAAAGATAGATCTTATGGTCTTAGCTCAAACGGACCAGGTTAGGCATGTTCAGCTAAAATCGAAGGCAGATTCTCAAGTTGTGCTGGTTTCTTTTGTCTATGCTAAAAACACGTATCAGGAAAGAAGGATTCTTTGGCAGGATTTGTGTAAACATAAGCTGGTTACGGGGAACCAGCCGTGGATTGTTATGGGTGACTTTAACTCTGCTCTTTATATGGATGACTGTCTTCACGGCTCTTCTACCCCTACCATAGGTATGCGAGAATTTTTTGATTGCGTCCAACAAAATGAACTTCTAGATGTTCCTGGCCATGGCCTTCATTTTACTTGGAATCAAAAACCAACTAAAGGAGTTGGTATTCTTAAGAAGATTGATCGGGTTATGGGGAACGTTAATTTGTAAGATGGATTTCCTAATGCTCATGTCCTTTATCATCCTTACCGTATTTCGGATCATACACCTTGCATACTTAAATTAGCAAGGCCTTCACCTGTGAAGCCAAAACCTTTTAAGTTTGCAAATTTTATTGCTTCCAAAGTTGGATTTAAAGAATGTGTGTTGACAGAATCGGGTAAATCGGTGGAAGGCATTCCTATGTTATCGGTTGTTAAAAAGCTGCGTAATCTTAAAACTCCATTGAGGAAACTGTTTCACTAAGAGGGTAACTTACATGTTAAGGTGAATGATTTAAGAAGCAAACTGGATGAAGTTCATAAGCTGATTGATTCGAATCCGTTTGATGAAGCTCTTCGGGATCAGGAGGCCGCTCTCATTAAAGATTTCCATAGTGCGGCTTATGATGAAGAATCGTTCTTAAAGCAGAAAGCAAAGCTTGATTGGCTTTGTGCGGGTGATGGTAACACGACCTATTTCCATAACTTTGTTAAATCCAGGAATGCTAGGAGCAAAATACACAGCATTAAGGATGCAAATGGTAATCTTTTTGAGGGGCCGGGTATTGAATCTGCTTTGGTTGATCATTATGAAAGTTTTTTGGGTACCGAGGATACTGTGGATCAGCTGGCAACTGATAACTTATTTGCAAATAGTGTTAGTCCAGCTGCGGCTGCTAATATGGTGCGGCAAGTGACCCAAGATGAAATTAAGGCGGCCATGTTCAGCATTGGAGACAATAAAGCGCCAGGGCCTGATGGTTACACGTCGACTTTCTTTAAGAAGGCATGGGATATCGTGGGTGAAGAGGTTTCAGCTGTCATTCTTCAATTCTTTGATAATGGTAAACTACTCCAACAAGTGAACCATACGATTATTGCTCTTGTTCTGAAAGTTCAGACGCCGAGTTCGGTTCTAGAGTATAGACCGATTTCCTATTGTAATGTCATCTTTAAATGCATCAGCAAAATTGTGACGGATAGAATTAAAGGTAGTCTGAATAACCTGGTGGATATAAACCAATCTACATTCGTGCCTGGTAGGAGAATATCTGATAATATTCTCCTTACGCAAGAGCTTATGCACAACTATCATCTCGGCAGAGGCCAACCAAGGTGTGCGTTCAAAATTGATATTCAGAAAGCGTATGATACGGTTAGTTGGTCCTTTTTAAAAAGCATTCTTATTGGTTTCGGCTTCCCTCAAAAAATGGTAGATTGGATCATGACATGTGTCTCTACAGTGTCTTATTCGCTAAGTATTAATGGGAATTTGTGTGGTTATTTTAGAGGGAAACGGGGTCTTAGACAGGGAGATCCTATGTCCCCTTACCTTTTCACATTAGTTATGGAAGTCTTATTGTTGATGTTACATCAAGCTGCTGATCGAAGTCCTGCATTTAAATACCATGCCAAGTGTAAGCAGCAAAAGATTCTTAATGTTTCATTTGCTGATGACCTCTTTTTGTTTGTAAATGCGGATTCATTTTCAGTTAAATTCATGAGAGATGCCTTGGATTTGTTCACTAGAGCATCGGGATTGAAACCAAACTTGGCGAAAAGTACAGTGTTTTTTAGCAATGTTTCTCAACACGACAAACAGTCGATTCTTTCACTATTACCGTTTCAAGAGGGAGAGCTTCCAGTCCGGTACTTGGGAGTTCCGTTAATCTCTTCCAAGCTTATGTCCAAGGATTGCAAGATTCTAGTGGACCGAGTTGATAAAAAGATTGACCATTGGATGAATAAGTCTTTATCCTTTGCGGGTAGGCTTCAGTTAATTAGTTCAGTTATCTCGACTATGCATGTTTACTGGGCGTCTGTGTTTATGCTTCCAGCTCGTATTATTGGTGATATTGAAAAAAGAATGAGGAATTTTCCGTGGAGTGGTGGCTCGGTTAAAGTTGCTAACCCCAAGGTGGCTTGGAAGAATGTGTGTCTTCCAAAATATGAGGGAGGGTTGGGAATTAGAAGGATCTCAGATGTGAACAAATCTCTTTTTGCTAACCATATTTGGAGCATACTTACTAAGAGAGAGTCGCTTTGGGTTAAATGGGTTCATTCATACAGGATCAAGGGAAAGAATTTTTGGAATGTACCAATTCGTGGAAGTATTTCATGGGGATGGAGGAAAATCTTAGCTCTTCGTCATTCTATACGTCCGTTTATATGGTATACTATTAGTGATGGCCGTAAAGCTAATGCTTGGATGGATAATTGGTGTGAATATAGTCCGCTCAGTGACTTTATCACACCTAGATGTATACATGGAGCGGGATTTACCATGCAGTCCACTGTCTCAGATCTGGTGGATCACCAAAATCTTTGGAAATGGCCGTTAGCTTGGTTCGATCTTTTCCTAGTGCTGATTAATTTACCTCCTCCCATTCTGGATTAGAATGCTGAAGACAAACTGGTTTGGAAGGGTAGGCAGGGTAGTCAATCTTTCTTCAGCTCTATTGAAGTTTGGAACAATATCCGTGATCGAGGTGATGAGGTAGAATGGGTGGAGCTGGTATGGTTTAGTCAAAGTATCCCTAGACATTTCTTTCATTTGTGGCTGGTTATTAAAAACAAGTTAAAAACACAGGATCAAATGGGTGTGTGGGACGCTGGTAGTGCAACCAACCTTAATCTTATGTGTTGTCCCCTTTGCCTGCACGGTAAAGACTCTCGAAATCACTTATTTTTTCAATGTTCATTCGCTTTGCAAGTTTGGAACCAGGTTAAAGATATGGCCTACATGGATACGGTTGATCCCACTTGGGAGGCTATCATGGCTTGGTTTGCTCAGCGGGTGAGATCTAAGTCGGCTGAAAGTATTGTTAGTAAACTGGTAGTGGCAGCTTCTACTTATTACATTTGGCAAGAAAGGAATAATAGGTTATTCTCTTCTAATCACCGAACTGCCCACACGATTGCCAATATTGCCTTACATACGGTGCGCCTTAAGCTGATGACGTTCAGAGAGGGGAGGCATATGAAGAACCCGTTGCTGTTAGCGAGGTGGAAGACCCAAGTGAGGGTTATGACTATTGAACCGGGCTAGAGTGGTAGTTTATGGTTTTGATTTGTAGCCATTGTTTCGGCTTGGTAGTGTTTTGTTTCTAGTCTGGTTGTGTTTGTTGGTTTGTTTGGGGTTGTTTTTGTTTTGATTTTGCCATGTCTTGGTATGTCAAGACTGGCTCTAGTGTGTCGCTCCGGCACACTCGTGTTATTCTTTTATTTTTATAAAATTCACCGGGGTAACCCTTTACCCAAAAAAAAAAGATGGTGGTGGCCGTCGCACAAAAGAATGGAGAGACTCTAGGGTTTTCAATCGGCTGATCCTTAGGGGAATGGAAATCAGTTTCACATAATATACTCACATCAGCGATCTGGGCCTATAATGGGCTTTGTCGCAACATTGGGCCTGCTAAACCCTCTGTTTCGTCGTGTAGGTTATGACGAATCTCCCAATTTCGTCGAGTGTGGGTTATGGCAAAACCCCTAGTTTCGTCGGGTGAAGGTTTTGGCTAAACTCTCATGTTTCGTCATTTTCATAAAATAATAATAATCATAATCATCATACGTCAAACAGTTCACATTTTATCATATAACCCAATCAACCATATGTCAAACATATATCCAATAAGAACAATTACAAAGAAACAAATTATACAAACATAGTTGTGAACAAATAACGTGTAGAGGAAGGACCTTGGAAACTCGAGTTATCACATTATCCCCAACTTGAAAGAAATTTCATCCCAAAATTTAGCACGTAGTCACTGAGGAAGCTAGTTAGGTTTGCGTGGTTTCCTGGTTTTCCTGGGGCGTCACATCATTCCCCCGTTGATTTGGAATTTCGTCCCGAAATTCTGCAGTAGCTTCAGCCTCAGTAGTGGTTGCACTGTTTCCGAACAACTGGGGATACTTGAGTTTCATTTGATCTTCTCGTTCCCAGGTAAACTCTGGGCCACGACGGGAGTTCCAACGAACTCGAACAAGAGGTATTCTGGTGCGCTTGAGGACCTTAACATCCCGGTCCGCGATTTCAACTGGTTCCTCGACGAATCGCAACTGATCATCGATAGTGAGCTCCTTCAAAGGAACTATGAGGGTTTCATCTGACAGACACTTCTTCAGATTTGACACGTGAAATACGTTGTGAACTCCACTGAGTTCTGCGGGTAGGTTTAGTTGGTAGGCCACCTTTCCTATTTTCTCTATGATTTCGAAAGGTTTAACATATCGTGGTTTGAGTTTCATCTCGTTTACAAAAACGAAGTACACCTTCCCAAGGTGAGACTTTAAGTAGTGCTCGATTCCTAACTTGGAACTCGAGTGGTTTCTTGCGCTTAACAGCGTAGCTTTTCTGGCGGTCATGAACTGCCGTCATTCATTGTTGTATCTGAGCAATCTCCTCTAATATGTGTATGACGAGTTCTGGGCCGATGATTTGGCCATTTCCGACTTCTTCCCAACAAAGGAATGATTGGCACCTTCGTCCGTACAATGCCTCGAACGGAGCAGCCGGAATGCTGGTGTGGTAACTGTTGTTATACGAAAGCTCCACTAAAGGGAGGTGTCTTCTCCGACCGTTGCCAAAGTCTATTTCATGTGCTCGAAGCATGTCTTCAAGAGTTTGGATAGGAAGTTCAGTCTGCCCATCTGTCTGTGGATGATATACTATGCTCATGCCTGAACGCGAGCCAAAGGATTTGTGCACTGCTTGCCACAAATCAGATGCAAATCATGGGTTGCGATCAGAGGTAATGAAGGTTGGCACCCCGTGCCTAGCAACCGCTTCCATTAGATAGATGACTGCAAGTGTAGAAACTTATCCGTTTCTTTGGTGGTTTGTAAGTGTGCTGGTTGCGCAAGGCAATCAATGAGTATCCAGGTGTTGTTGTTTCCGTCTCGAGTTGTAAGTAGACTATCGACCAAATCCATGGCAGTCCGTTTTGATTTCCATGTGGGTATTGCTGGTTGTTGATACTACACCTTGACTTTCCACAAGTCGATCCGTCATTCACGTACTTAACTAGATTAGCCTTCATGTCCAATTACCAGTACAAGGTTTGTAAATCCTAACGCCTCTCATCAAAACCCAGGCGGCTAGAATGTCGAAGCTGGTGTGCTCGCGCAACGCGAGTTCCCCACAGTTGCCGTGTAATGAGACCCACATTCGTTTCGTGACGTAACGAGTATCGTCCGACTAGTCAAAGGTTGCTTCTTGTCACACCCCGACCACGTAAAACGAGAAACACGTGGCGGAAACGTCGGGGAGTGTTGTAACAGAATTATTGTTTCACAACCATAGCATTCAAAGTTATATTTTATTTATCAAACAAGCGAGTTACATTGTCTTTTAAACGAAGGAAACAAAGTACACAACATTAACTAAACTAGTCTTGCTTCTTTTATGTCACTAAGGCCCGAGTCCACCCTAGTGTATCCTGATCAAACCTATGCACCTGCTCCTGAAACACATGTGAAAATAGGTACGTCAGCATAAAAATGCCTGTGAGATACATAGGTTTTGTAAAAATAGGATTCATGACTTGGGTTTTAAAAGAAAGGTTTAATAAAAATTAGTCATGAATCTTGTTAAGTGTTTTCTTTTATAAATCATATGAAAACTCGATAAGAAAATCAGATTATATAAAAGAAAGGTGTATGGTTAATGAAATAACTAAGTAAAATGAGTTGTATAAAATAAATTGTTTTGTAAAACAATGTCTTGTGAAAAATATGTTATTTGTGTAAAATGTAATATGTCTATACTGAAAAGATTTAAACAATGCTACGATATGTAATATTATACAAGCATTTATATATAGGAAGTACCAGCGGCGTATCCACCATGCTTGTATCATATTACATACGCCTCGTTACTCAAATCACTTACCCAAACCAACCACCATTGTAAATTGTTCATGTGTAAATCAATTGTCAAGTGTTACCATATCAAAATGTCTATGTCTGATGTAAATCACAAAACTTGTATATCAATGTAAAAATGTTTATGTTTAATGTAAATCATGAATTGTGTATCCAAAAATATCATGTATGGCAAGTGAAACACATCAACTAAACCATAGGTAAAATGCACAAAAACAGGGTATTGAATTAAACATAGTTTAAATCAAGGTTATGTTTTGTGGAACAAACACATGCTATACTGATACAAACATCTATGCGGTAATGTTATAATGCATACATTCAAGCCTTGTGACTGTGGTGATAGACCCTTAAACAAATTAAAGGTTTATCTGTGTTATGTTTATCGAATTCGGTCATTCCTTCCATCCAAACATACCTAGGAGGTTAGGAACGGGAGTTGTCAATTCCTATGGTACCACTACCTACTAACGAATGGCGTGATCAATGTTAATGAATGTATATTGTCACATTTGAACAAACCAAATGTCATACCAAAATGTAAACATGTGATGAATAATAAATGTACTAAGTATGCAACCATTGAACATACATAGCATGTGATGTGATGTAAAATAATGCACTAAGTATGCACTAAATGGACATACATAGTGTGAAATGTAATGTAAAGCAATGTACTAAGTATGAACTAGATGAACATACATAGCATAAACATAATGAAATCATGTACTATAAATGTACTAATGAACATAACAAGCATATGATATGAAAACATGAAAGACACGAAAATAACAAGTAGGCACATGTGTTTCACCCCAAAATGTTTGGAAAACAGTAAAAGAGGGGTCTATGTACTCACTTGAGATTGCTTAGTAGTCCTTGAGTAACAACCAAACAATGCTAGAGATCACGGATATCTTACGACCCCTTGATGGGATTTTAACATGTTTATCAAAGCAATTTCATCCATATGAAATAAAAACGCAGCGGAAAAAAGTTTAAAACATGTTACTTTTATAAGATATAAAACCATTTTATATGCAAAATCCCAAAACCCGGATCCATATATGAAATGTATGCTATCAAACACAACCATAGGATGTTTAGAAAACTACCTTCTTGAAGTACAAGGAGTAATGGATATGAAGAAGGTGATGCTTCTTGAACGGTTGCCTCCAAGTGTAGAAGACCTCAAGCTTGTATACCCCAAGCTTCCAACAAACACCTCATGTTTAGCTAGGATTTCTACACTTATGAACTCACTAGAAAAAACCCTCTTGTTAACCATCTCATGGCCGAAAATATGAGAGCCTTTTGTTGAGTTCTTGCACTTGAAATGTGAACTTGAAACTCACCAATAGATCAACCATACATGACCCGATTTATTTAGAGTCTTACACTTGATTTTTCAAATAAAAATCAACTCTTGGATGATCATCTTGGGGCCGAAAAATGCAGCCATTTTTTTCTCCTATTTTCAAGTTCATCACTCTTCAAAATTATGTCTTCCATTGTTTTATAAGACTTGTGAGAGACATGGCCACACCCTTTGCCCAATCAAGTGCCATCTAGTTATGACAATTGCATGCATGTTCATAGGACCATATTCTCACCCAATCAAGTTCCTCCTACACATGCAAGTAATTTTATTGGCCACTTTTTGTCTTGGGAAGGGGGGGGGGGGGGCGGCCCTAGCTTTTATAAAAAAACAAATTCTTTTATATAAAATATAAGTCTTGCATATATATATTTTATAACTTTTATAAAATATAACATCATATGTTATAAGACTTATGCTATTTTTATTATGTTATTTAACCCATTAAATAACAAAATAAAATATTCTCTCAAAATAAATTATCCATATAATTTATTAGTTTGTCAAGTGCGATTATTTAGAAAACCAATTTCTAAATATTCTAAGTGTTGATATTTATTTATTTGATCATATCATAAATAAATATTGTAAGTGTTTGTCTAGCTTGTTATTGGGTATGACTCGACTTGGATCATAACGTACTAGCCACATCAATTTAATATGTGTCTTGGGCATACAGAGTCCAACAATCTCCCACTTGCACAAGATACATAGAAGATTGATGCAAGTAGTAAATAACGCCTAACTACGGTTTACTACCCCTAATACGCATGACTATATGTGCCATTCAATAACATCATCCTCTTCAAGTCCCTTACTTGAAAATGATTTAGGTGAATCTATCATTTATCCTTTCGTTACAGATGTCATGTCAAATCCAGAGACACAGAGTGATCACTCTCTGTTGATTTAACTTTAGCAGGCCTTAGACATCTTACTCTCAACGAATAAGAGGAACAAATCCCATCTTGACTACATACGTCTCTCACAATCACCTTGTACCACACCTGAGCTTAGCCTTATGTACTGTCATATTACTGACAGCGAAGAAATAAGTCAAGGCATAATATTTGGTGAATATCAAGACCCAATATGTATCTCAGGTCTGAGGATACTACGATATTCTCCTTTACTCAAATTTACTTATGATCAATCACAAATGATTCCATGCAGTAATATTTGAGAGCGAGTCAGTCCAATATTTGTATCCCACAAATATCTATGAACCTTAGCAGCAACGCCTTGCTCTATATTCATACTTCATGAATATCTACCAATCTAAGTTCATAATAGTTTTACATTCATATTTGTTCCCACAAGTATGATCGACTACGGACATTTAGAATAAGTAACTTATTCAAGGATTTAAACATGCTAAAATGAAACAAAACTCAAAATACCATATTGAGTTATAATAACAGTTGTTCCAATATCCAAATACAAAATAGATCAAATCCAATCACTAGAATATCGAAGTCCTAAGGCACAAGTATGACCCTTTCATGCTTTGCCCATTCAAGGAGCTTCGTGAGTGGATCCGCAATATTTTGATCAGTGTGAACTTTGCGAATACATGTCTTTCTCTTTTTCAACTTCATCCCTTATGTAGTTGAAACTCCGCTCAATGTGCCTAGTCTTTTGATGTACACGAGGTTCCGTGATTTAAGCAATCGCACCATCGTTATCACAAAGATCTCTAGGGGTCCTGAATGGTAGGGACTACCCCTAGATCGGCAATAATTCAAGTGGCAGATCCATATGAATTATCTCAATCAATGAAGCGGCGATGTATTCTGATTCTGTAGTGGACAATGCTACCCTGTTTGTGATCGAGAACCATCTTGATCAGTTTGGAAACTCGTATCCATGTAACCCTTTACAACGAATTCCGAAACTCGCATCCTTGTAACCCTTTACAACGAGTTCTTTTTAACCAGATCCACATATTAGAAACATATCCTTAGTCCTTCTAAGGTATTTCAATATATATATATACAACAGTCACCAAATGACCGTTTCTTGCTGGTTTCTTCTTGTTATGCTTAAATCGCATAACTTGTCCAGTCTAGTGCATATCATTACGTACATAATGAATCCTATAGCTGACGCATATGGGATTCCTGTGATTCTTTCTTGCTCATCTTTTGAGCTTGGACATTGAGATGCACTCAATATTGTCCTCTCTTGAATGGGTACCAAACCTTTCATAGAGTTCTCAATCTTGAACCTTTTCAAGACTTTGTCAATGTATGCACTTTGGTTTAAACCTATCAATCGCCTTGATCTATCCCTATAGATCTTTATTCCCAAAATATAGGCGACTTCACCAAGATCCTTAATGGAAGAACAACTTCCAAGCCAGGCTTTTACACCTTCCATGGTTGGAATGTTATTTCCAAATAGTAGAATGTCATCAACATATAATACCAATAAAGTGATGATGCTCCCACTAGCCTTCTTATACACACAAGCTTCATCGACGTTCTTGATGAATCCATATTCCCTAATCTCTTCATCAAAACGGTGATTCCAACTTTTAGATGTTTGTTTCAATCCATAGATTGATTTCTTTAACTTGCACACTTTGTTAGGTTGTTTTGGATCGACAAAACCTTCAGGCTGAACCATATAGACATCTTCATCAAGATATCCATTGAGGAAAGCCGTTTTGACATCCATTTGCCAAATCTCATAATCATATTATGCAGGTATGTCAAATAATATCCTAATTGACTTTAGCATTGCCATAGGCGAGAAGGTCTCATCATAATCAACCCTTTGAGTTTGAGTGAAACCTTTTGCTAAGAGTTTCGTTGTACAAGTATCCAAGTTTCCATGCATATCCGTTTTCTTCTTGAAAACCCACTCACTTCCAACTACTTTGGAGTTAAGAGGTGGCACAACCAATTCCCAAACTTGGTTGTCATACATGGATTGCATCTCTACGTTCATAGCCTCAAGCCATTTGTCGCAATCGGATTTCGACATTGCATCATGGTATGTGGTTGGTTCACCCGAATCTACCACGTAGCATCCATCCATGAAAGAACCATATCTTTTAGGTGGATTACTAATTCTACCAGATTTGCGAACGTATTGTGTGTGTTGATCAACCACTTGATCATTTTCAACAACCTCTTGTTGAATGCTAGTATCAACCAAACGTGTATCGGCTTGTGGTTCTCGATCCTTATCAAGTTCCACTGTTCTACTAATTCCTTCCACAAGGAACTTAGCTTCCAAGAACTCAGCCTTTTGAGCAATAAATACCTTTTGCTCTGTTGGATCGTAGAATTAATATCCTATATCATCTTTAGGACATCCTACAAAGATACACTTAGTGGATCGTACTTCCAATTTATTTGGGGTGTATTGCTTCACATAAGCTTCACAACCCATACTTTTAAATATGATAATGATGGAGCCTTTCCATGTCATATTTCAAAAGACGTTGTATCCACTTTCTTGGTTTGGGCCATATGGGCCACGGAGAGCAAAGCGTAACCCCAAAGTGATAGAGATGATGCGCTCCTAGCCATCATAGATCGAACCATATCTAATAGAGTTCGACTCCTCCTCTATCGAAACGAAGAACTTTAAAAGAGTTGATTTTGTACTTCACCTTTTGAAGATTCTGAACGTTTCAAAACTTCTTCTTTGTGTCAAGTACACATAACCATAACTACTATAGTTGTCGGTTAAAGTAATGAAGTATCTTTCACCATTCCTAGTCATTGGCTTAAAAGGATCACATACATTCGAATGTATGATACCTAAGAAATCTATTGCCCTTTCCCACTAAAGGGTTTCTTAGTCATTTTACCTTGTAAACAAGATTCACATGTATCAAATGAACCAATTTCATTTGTTTCCAAAAGACCATTCTTTCGAAGTGTTTACATGCGACATCTGTTTATATGACCAAGGCGATAATGCCAAAGGTAAGTCTCACTCAAATCCATTTTGAGTTTGTTGGTGATTGCTTAGTACATTGAACTATCAAATGATGTATTATTATGAACCAATTCATAACTACCATTTGAAGGCATAGTAAAACATGTCATTCATCGAAATATAAATGTCATTGTTTACAAACTTTAAATCAAAACATATTGTCTCAAAAGGGAAACTTAAATAATGTTCCTAGTCAAACTAGGAGCATTCAAAACATTTTAAAACAATTTCCAAACCATTTGGAAGTTTCAAAACATAGTCTCCTTTCTTGTAATGTTTACTTCTTTTGAACCTTTTGCAACGAATTGCAAACATGAGTTCCACATCCGGTATCTAATACCCATGTGTTAGAAGAAATAACATTAAGGTCAATATGTATTATTAAGATTGTACCTGAGGTTTGCCTAGCATCCCTCTTGTTTTTTTAACTCTTTGAGATAGATTGGACAATTCCTATTTAAAAGCCCTATCTCACCACATTTAAAGCATGGATCGTTCGTGGCAACCTTTGCCTTCTTCTCTTTTGGTTTCGGTGGTTTCGCTTTAGTCTTTCTAATTCCTTCCCTTTGATGTGCCCCTTTCCTTTGGCAACATTTGCTTTGGTGTCGGGGTGATGCCCTTTCTAGTTGCCACCCTTATTGATCGTTAGAATGGATAAAACCCTTTTATCCATATTGAGCCTTTCGAGGTGATCAATGTGGCTTTTCATCTTAAAGACATAAGATGAGTCCGATTGGGTTTCCTCCATTCGACATGCATGAAGTGCTCGAACCGTTTCGAAGCGTTCTACCCATAGGAACATTTCCTACAATTGGTTAATCATGTCGTATGCTCATGATGTTCAAAACCTTTTGAATCTCGGGAATCATAATTCCTAACATGAGGCAAGAGGCTTGCGCAGTATCCTCGATATACTTAATCCAATCGTTATAGGCATCCTTATCTTCTATAAGATGTTCATCGGGATTAGGATCGTTTTCTATGATAGGTTACGGACGGTTTGGGTAATATTGTTAGCGGCCATCTACAAAATTTTACAAGGTTCAATTTTAGTATTTTCGATATTATTATATTTTAATTATTAATACCCTTTTATGTCTCATAGACAATTAATAATTAAAATCTAGAATCCAACGTTACATTTAAATATCGGTTAGGTGACCTTTATCCCTTTATTTAAATTAACAAGGTAGTCAACGTTTGACAATTGCAACTCTTTGCAACTTCTAGCCATATGGGATCGGTTAAACATCTTTATGTTTAGTTGGCATGTTTAATCCCATCAACACCTTTGTTCCCCATGCTTCGGTGACCCTAAGTTCATGGTTTCCAAATCAAGTCGTCCAACTTACACACACGTGTGAGTTTATACACATAAGTGGTTAGGTGACCTTTATCCCACAAACATGGTAAACCCACCTCGAATATACAAGTTCCCTCAAATATGGTTAGGTGACCTTTATCCCACAAAAGAGTTCCCAAGTGATTCGAATGTTGTATAAAAGGATGGTGTTTGACTTGTTTTATAAAAGGGATTTTGAGTTTTCAAAATTCTAGTTTAGAAAACTTTATGTACCATATATTTGCATGCATTCAAATCCTTGGTACTTTAGTGAAAATCAATTTTCAAGGTTCTTTTTAATAAAACCCATTTTATTATAAAATCATTAATTTTTAATAACCTTTTATTAACCAATTTTAATGATCTTGTAAAGAACCAATTTTACGCTTGTTGTTGATTATTAGTTTGTTAAGCATGCATATCCAAATATCATCTAAACAACATAAATAAACAACTACACAAGCACAATAATAGGTGCATAACCATAGCCAACTATTTTGACAACACTTGTTAGCCGAAACAAGTGTGTCAAAAGGTCCTTCCTAAAGGGTGAAAAATGACACAAGAAATGTGTCGTTGAACTCCCACTTGATCCCGCATCCAAATGCTTCAAGTCTCCATCTTGTGTTGTGATTTCTTCACATTCTTTGGTCTTCCAAAATGTACTTTAATTCAGCTCCAAACTCCTTTGGACTTCAAAATGTGTTTTGGTTATCGGGCTAAAATCCCGTTTAGAACTATGAAGTCCTTTATGCCCGAAATTGGCAAAAACCAAAACCGCATTTTTTGTGTGCATCTTCTTTTACAAAATATATCCTAATACATTTTTTCTAGTAAAATAAAATGCACCTAATCTATTTATTTTACATACCAAATGGAAAAATAAATAAATTACATGTCTTTACAAATGGAAGACAAATTAATAATTATTACAACCTTTGAAATAATTAAAAATAAATCACAACACAATTATTCAACACAAGGTCATGGCTAGGTTATATGCACCAAAATATATATCCAAATATATATTTATATTAATTTCAAGAAGCATAAAAAAAATGGTTCCCTTTTAAGAACCATTTTCGGCTATGTCCAAAAAACCGAAAAAGGTAAGTTTTGTCCAAACAAACAAATCATCCATATGAAATAATTTTTCAAGATTCATTTATGCATGTAAGAATATAATCTTGAAAAACAAAGGGATAACCATACTTAAAATTTCGGCCATAGGGTTTTCACCAAACCCGAAACCCGAAAATTTTAAGTCAATTGAAGCATGCACTCATATAAGCGGCTCTAGATGCCATTGATGGGATTTTAACATGTTTATCAAAGCAATTTCATCCATATGAAATAAAAACGCAGCGGAAAAAAGTTTAAAACATGTTACTTTTATAAGATATAAAACCATTTTATATGCAAAATCCCAAAACCCGGATCCATATATGAAATGTATGCTATCAAACACAACCATAGGATGTTTAGAAAACTACCTTCTTGAAGTACAAGGAGTAATGGATATGAAGAAGGTGATGCTTCTTGAACGGTTGCCTCCAAGTGTAGAAGACCTCAAGCTTGTATACCCCAAGCTTCCAACAAACACCTCATGTTTAGCTAGGATTTCTACACTTATGAACTCACTAGAAAAAACCCTCTTGTTAACCATCTCATGGCCGAAAATATGAGAGCCTTTTGTTGAGTTCTTGCACTTGAAATGTGAACTTGAAACTCACCAATAGATCAACCATACATGACCTGATTTATTTAGAGTCTTACACTTGATTTTTCAAATAAAAATCAACTCTTGGATGATCATCTTGGGGCCGAAAAATGCAGCCATTTTTTTCTCCTATTTTCAAGTTCATCACTCTTCAAAATTATGTCTTCCATTGTTTTATAAGACTTGTGAGAGACATGGCCACACCCTTTGCCCAATCAAGTGCCATCTAGTTATGACAATTGCATGCATGTTCATAGGACCATATTCTCACCCAATCAAGTTCCTCCTACACATGCAAGTAATTTTATTGGCCACTTTTTGTCTTGGGAAGGGGGGGGGGGGGCGGCCCTAGCTTTTATAAAAAAACAAATTCTTTTATATAAAATATAAGTCTTGCATATATATATTTTATAACTTTTATAAAATATAACATCATATGTTATAAGACTTATGCTATTTTTATTATGTTATTTAACCCATTAAATAACAAAATAAAATATTCTCTCAAAATAAATTATCCATATAATTTATTAGTTTGTCAAGTGCGATTATTTAGAAAACCAATTTCTAAATATTCTAAGTGTTGATATTTATTTATTTGATCATATCATAAATAAATATTGTAAGTGTTTGTCTAGCTTGTTATTGGGTATGACTCTACTTGGATCATAACGTACTAGCCACATCAATTTAATATGTGTCTTGGGCATACAGAGTCCAACACCCCTAATATAGGTAACTATGTTAATACACCGGACCTAAATCGGAGGATTGGATAGAATGAGGGTTCGTAAACCAAACGAGTATGGAGACTCGTGTAATATGGTTTAACAAAGCCTACATACTAAAATGAAACCTAACCTAAGTGCTTACGACGCAATACGACCCGTTTAGGTAGCTTATGCTACTTTAACGCGTCGTTCGCGTGAAACGCGTTCGGAATGCCTAACTAGTCCTATGATAAGTAAAATATGCCTTAACATGTCTAATATTGTTTCCAAATCAGTTTAGATACCAAAAGTTATGTTACATATGCTTAAAATGAATTTTGGCGTTCAAAGGGCATTTTGGTAATTTACCTAAGGCATATATACTACCTATCATAAAACTACTCAAACGATGTGACCATAAGGTATAACCTCGGAAGGTTATTCCCTATACAACTATGGTCACCTAATGTGTTTGGTCGGATCCTAGTGATCGACCAAACGGGTCGGGTTCGAAAGTATAAGCGATTGTTTAGATCGCTTACCTTACGACCCTATATAAGCACTAAACTAAAAGTGACGAGCTAAGTATGTTAAAACATGCTTAACTAAGTTTCTAGAAAACTGGTTTGGTATCATAACAAACGGTTTTGATACCTAAGAGTAGTTTGGTTACAAAATACACAAGAATGCGGATTTTGGCCGAAACTACGACTCGTCACTGAGCCTAGATAACATGGTAATCAGTAGGTATAGTCACTAGGGACTATAACCATCGTGATTACGCTCACGTTATGAAGTTCAAACGAACTTCGCATTGACCATAAACTGGTCAACGCAGAAAGTCAAACAAAGTTTGACTTTTAACGCTAAAAGAATAAAAAGAACGAAGGAACACTTACAAAGGGTCCCCGAAAGCTTTGATTTCTCAAGTATTCTCAGGTATGAAGTGGTCTCACTTCAACTTAGAGAACTCTCAAGAATTCAAGTGGGTTTTGCAAGTGAAAGGGTTGGGTATTTATAGGAATGTTGGAACCGTTAAGATCGTTTATCGAATAACGTGCTTCAATCTCATCCCTACATTTGTTGCAACACCTTGGTACCCAAATTGCCCCCCCCCAATGATCAGGAAATGACAAGTGTGGGTGAGGAGATGAGTGCATAACAGCTGTTTAAACATGTTTTACTGATCTGGGAGCCTGACACGGGCCACGTAAGGGACACCCCATGGCTTACGCGGGCCGCCTGGGTCTTCTGATCAGAAGCAAACTTTCAAAAATGACAGTTTTGGTCCCTGTTTTGTATTAAAGCCATTTCTGACACGTTTAAAGCCCGTTAAGCCAACGTTAAGGCCCTAAAATGATGCCTAAACATTGTGGACATGAAACATGCTCAAAAATATGTCGGATGTTGGTTCGTTTGGTCGTACGATCGCGATGTTCGGTTAATTACGACGGAATGCGCATAAGCACAAAAAACGATCCAAATTGCGTGACGAATGGATTTTTCTCATGCCAAACACTAAAATAAAATATTTTAGTGCTTACATAAATTTTTGGATGTCTGGATGTATCCAGAACGTAAGTTATGCGCTAAAGTGCAAACTTATGCACTTTTTGACGTTTTTAGTCCCTGAATGACCCAAAAGTTTATTTTAGCACACCGAACCCCTTAAAGCCTATCTCTAAGCTATGTAAAGGATATTTATGGTATGTTTAACTTATGGTCATGTTCTGGAATGTCTGTTCTAGTACGAATCGTCATACTTTCGCAGTTTGTCAAATTTAGCCCTTGTAAGCGAATTAACTTGATTTTGCCATACCAAAGCCTTCAAAACTTATTTCTAAGTTATGTAAGGGTTATTTAAGGTATGTTAAGTATATGTTGATGTTCCGGAGTATTTGTCGCGTTAAACTGATTACGTTTACGCACCAGTTTGCGTATAATTCTCCAGAAAGCGATGTAGAGTTTGAAATTGAATAAAAACCAAAACATGTAAAATGTCAAACATAAACAAACAAACATTGGGATCAAATAACTTTGTTTTATTAATAACTGAACTGTTTACAATGATTACAAACACAGGTGTCACAGTCTCCCTACTTGTGGAAATTTTGTCCCGAAATTTATTTAGAGGAAACTCGTGAGAATAGATGCGGATACTTCGCATTCATTTGATCTTCACGTTCCCAAGTAAACACTTCTTGAGATTGGACACGTGAAAGGTTGGATGAACATTTCCAAGTTCAGGAGGTAACTCAAGTCTGTAGGCTACCTTACCGATTCTTTCGACGATCTTGAATGGTCCAACGTATCTAGGTGCAAGTTTTCCTTTCTTTCCAAATCTAATCACACCTTTCCAAGGTGAGACCTTAAGTAATACACGATCACCGACTTGAAATTCCAAGGGCTTGCGTTTTAGGTCCGCGTAACTCTTTTGACGGCATCTAGCTGCCTGAAGGTTATCACGAACTTTCTTAACCTTATCAGTTGTCTCTAAAATAAGGGCAGGTCCAGTAAGCTGAGCCTCACCGATCTCATTCCAGCAGACTGGTGAACGACATTTTTGACCATAGAGAGCCTCGAAAGGAGCCATGTTGATGCTGGAGTGATAACTGTTGTTGTAGGAGAATTCAATTAACAGAAGATGTGAATCCCAACTACCACCAAAATCGATCACACAAGCTCTAAGCATATCCTCCAGAGTCTGGATTGTTCTTTCAGATTGACCATCCATTTGCGGATGATAAGCTGTGCTCAGATTAAGTTGGGTCCCCATAGCAGATTGTATGGTTCTCCAAAAATGAGAAGTGAAGCGAGCATCTCTGTCAGAAATGATGTTCAAAGGAACACCATGTCGAGATACATTTTCATCCACATAGATTTTAGCAAGTTTGTCAGCAGAAAAATCCTCACGGATTGGTAAGAAATGCGCTGATTTAGTAAGACGATCAACGACTACCCAGATGGCATCATGACCTTTCTTTATGCGTGGAAGTTTGGTAACAAGATCCATAGGGATGTTTTCCCATTTCCAAACTGGGATCTCTGGTTGCTCCAATAACCCCGAAGGACGTTGATGTTCAGCCTTAACCTTAAGACAAGTAAGGCATTTTGATACATATAAGGCAATGTCTTTCTTCATACCAAGCCACCAATAATGAATACGAAGATCCTTATACATCTTATCTGAGCTAGGATGAATAGAATAACGAGACTTATGGGCTTCATCCATAAGCAAGGTGCGAAGATCATCTTGGCTTGGGACCCACAAACGGTCCATGAAGTAATACGATCCATTGTCCTTCAGTTCCAGATCAGGAGTTATGTGATAGGGAAATTCCTTATCCATCAAACCTTGTGAAACACAAGTATGTTGAGCCTGAGAAATGCGGGCTTGGATATCGGATCGAGCTTGAATATCAGATTGAACACGAACACAATGAAGTTTAGTACGTTCCTTACGACTCAATGCATCGGCTACGACATTCGCCTTACCAGGATGGTAGCGAATTTCGCAGTCATAGTCGTTTAGAAGCTCAACCCAACGTCGTTGCCTCATGTTGAGTTCTTTCTAATTGAAGATATGCTGAAGACTTTTGTGGTCCGTGAAAACCACACATTTTGTACCATACAAATAGTGTCTCCAGATCTTAAGAGCGAAGACAACTGCACCCAACTCAAGATCATGAGTGGTGTAGTTCTTTTCATGCACCTTCAATTGTCTTGATGCGTAGGCTATGACTTTGTTCCTTTGCATCAGAACATAGCCAAGACCTAATTTAGATGCATCGCAATAAACGACGAAATCATCATTGCCCTCAGGCAAAGTCAGAACAGGCGCGTCACAAAGCTTCTGCTTCAGGTTTTGAAAAGCTTCCTCTTGTTTGAATCCCCAATCAAAGGGCTTGTTCTTCTGAGTTAGAGCAGTTAGAGGAACTGCAATCTTCGAGAAATTTTCAATGAAGCGGCGGTAATAACCCGCCAGACCAAGAAAAGAACGAACCTCAGAAGGAGTAGTAGGCGTATCCCAATCCTTAATCGCACTGATCTTGGAGGGATCTACATGAATACCTCGTTCGTTGACAATATGCCCCAAAAATTGAACTTCTTTAAGCCAAAATTCGCACTTGGGGAATTTGGCGAAAAGTTGCTCTTTCTTTAGGAGTTCCAGAGTAAGACGAAGATGTTGCTCATGATCAGCTCGCGTCTTAGAATAAATCAAGATGTCGTCAATAAAAACAATGACGAACTTGTCACACCCGCTCGTAGCGGAAGCGCGAGGTGTGATCTGATCGGTTCTCATTGCATAACAATATAAGTGAACATACTAAATGAATAAACACAAGCTCCAATGCCATTGCCATAATTGTTTCAAAAGAATGCAACATAAGTTGAATGTATTGGTTACAAACCATCAAATGAAAATAAGTTGTCATCGTTTTATACATCAAAATGTAAGTCTTAAAATGTCAAGACTTTGACCACTATATCACCGCAAAGAGGCGGTATATAACAGGCAAACCCTTCAATAGTTGGCATGGAGTATTGATACTTGTTTTCCTTGAACTGAAATCGTTGCATTGGTCCACTAATTCCCTGAAATACATGTAAGTTTGAAAACATCAACAAAAGTTGAGCGAGTTCATGCAGTTTAGTTGTATGAGATGTATCTGTAAAACGTGAGTTGTATAAAATGTATCTGTGAAATGTGAGTTGTATAAACTGTATCCATAAAATGTGAGTTGTATAAACTGTATCCATAAAATGTGAGTTGTATAAACTGTATCCATAAAATGTGAGTTGTATAAACTGTATCCATAAAATGTGAGTTGTATAAACTGTATCCATAAAATGTGAGTTGTATAAAATGTATCTGTAAGTAATGATGTAGTATGTAAAGCGTCAATGAAATCGTTGATCATTAATGTTTCGTGAGGACATTAATATGTGTGACGAATTAGGAAGCAATCCAAACCTAGACGATTTTATGTCGACTCCTATCGACTGGGACACAAACGCACTCTTCTGTATGGGTCCACGACCAAGAGTGGGGCTCGCCAATACCCATTAGATCTAACCCCTTGTACCTAGGTCCAAACTGGATTAATGGTGCTTAGATGTATGACCCTAATCGCACATGATCTAAGGTGTTTCATTCCATGACTTAACATACAATTAAACATGTATTTTCCCCGATAGTTGTAAACTTGTAAAGCATTTAAAATGAATAGGGGACATGAACTCACATAAATGCGTCCGTGAATAGTAACTAACTGTGATATGACGTACGGTCGTCTTGAACAATGTTGCGACCTACAAATGTCCTTATATTTGTTAGACACTTCGGTCTTTATAAATGACTTGAGTACAAGTCTTGTGTCTTGAATGTGTGTAAGACTTGTATGTCTTTGTTTTTCGTTGATCTGTGTATTAGATGTATGAATTGTTAAACTGTTATATATATATTTCACCAAATATATATATGTCATCTTGTATCTTGTGAGTTGTATAGTCGGATCTAGTCCTATTAATTTCGTGTCTTATATGTATCAATTGTATACTTGTGTTTACAATAATTGTGTCATTGGGCCGAGCCCATGTTTTCATGTTATTGGGCTTAAATAGTGTTGGGCCTCAATAGTGTTGGGCTTCAATAGTGTTGGGCTTCAATAGTGTTGGGTCTCAATAGTGTTGGGCCTCAATAGTGTTGGGCTTCAATAGTGTTGGGCCTCAATAGTGTTGGGCTTCAATAGTGTTGGGCCTAAATAGTGTTGGGCTTAAATAGTGTTGGGCTTAAATAGTATTGGGCTTAAATAGTACTGGGCTTAATGTTATTGGGCCTTGGCCCATATGTTTTGTATTGGGCTTAGCCCATGTGTTTTGATAAGCCCATTATGAAGTTAAGCCCATTTAGAAAAGTAAGCCCATTTGTATAAAATAGCCCATTAAGAAAAGTAAGCCCATTTGTTATAAAAATAGCCCATTAAGAAAAGTAAGCCCATTTGTTATAAAATAGCCCACATGTAAGTATAAGTCTTTCATTTTTATAAAAACATTTTTATAAAAATTCACTAAGTATACTTTTTAGTTAATAAAAACATAATAGTTTTTATAAGTTTCAAAATGTCCGAATTTTGTTAATGGTAAAGTAATTTTTGTGTCCGCGTCGAAAGATCGTCTATACGTCGTAGTAATTCCTCGGAATGGCGATATGTTTATAAATTCGTCCGTCGTCCGATTTGACCATAAGTTGTGTCCGATCCTTCGGAATGTCCGTAAGTTGTTTTCAAGTGTGTCTATATGTATTCTTGTAAGTCTTTAGTTGTAAGTATGTCTTATATTTATTTGTGTCATTGTTATCAAGTCTCTAACTTGTATATATAACTAATACAAATAATAACACATAGCACATACTTGATATGTTCAATAAATATGTATTTTACCAAAATATATATTTATGTCAATTTTTATGTTTAGAAAGACCAACTTTCTAATCTTGTAAAGACTTTGAAAAAAAAATGATAGTTTTTCTAACATATGATTTCTAAGAAAAGTTGGCCATAGTTCCTTTGTAATATGAACTTTGCCATGTTTATTTACATATCATTTTCTTTTCCAAATCACCATCAATTTTCTCATAACATCTTAATATATGAGATTTTTATAACATAAACTTATCAAAATGATCTCCAAATCATGTAGGGTTTTGGACATGATCATAACATGTGCTAACTAGTTCAAAAACCAAGTTTACTTCTAGTTTTAACAACTTTTATAAAAATCTCATGTTGTATGTTACTTTTTATAATCTTGTAAAAGTCTTGTTTTTAAATAAAAACCTTAAATACTTTCACAAGATCAAAGGTTATGATCATCCCTTTAAACCTTTATGTTAAAAACCCTTTAACATAAACATGTATAATTGTTAGATCATATTTTTAAAACATCCTCTAACAATTTATTTATATCATAATCATCATAACAAGATCAAATATGCAAGTAATAAGTCTTGAATCACAACATAAACAAACATATATATCATGATTATTATTTTTGCTTCTTTGTATTTTCATGTTTATTAAGTATGATTATTTTGTTATCTCTAGTTATAATAACAATCATAAACATAATATAAGTATGAAAAAAAATAGATCTTGAAGCTTACTTCTAGCACTTGGCTAGGGATGATCTAAGTGATGAGTAAAAGCTAAGAAGATGAAAATCTTGATGATATAAGGCTCTTGAATGGATGAATACACTTCCTTTAACTTGCAAATGCTTTAGATCACCTTAAGCTCCATGAAACTCCATGTTGATCATCAAGATGTGATAAAATTTAAATGGGTTTTTATGGTGTTCTTGGTGAAATGGATGAAGATGATGAGAGCTTCTTAAGTGGGTGTAGAATAAGATGTAAAGTGGTTATAAAATGCTAGTATACTTGTGTGATTAAATGATATAATCATCCACCAACTTAACCACTTGCAACATAATAAAATATCTAGATATTTAACAAAAAAATAAGGGTGTGGGACCCCTTTAAAAACGTTCACCACTACATGGGGGGGGGGGGTCATGAATTGTTGAAATGTTATTAAGTGTTTAAAGTGTTAGAAACTTTTAGCAAAGTTTAGGTGTTTTGGTGTTTAAATGTTTCAAGTGTATAAATGTGTTAAGAAAGTGTTAAGTGACCATTACTAGTCTAATATGATCTAAATAATATTAGATGGTCACTAAAAAAAAGATCCGACATTGTTCGGATATTCGTTTCGAATTGTTTCGGTTAGACGTTATTTGAACGCTAAGTTGTGTAACTTGTGTGAATTGATGTAGTTATTGGTTCGGATGATACCCGAAGGTATCCTCATATGAATTATATGTTTAATAACATTTTTACATGTCGTAAAAATATTAGAAAGCTGATTTCTTCAGAATTTTTGCGGAAAAGTGTTGAAATTATCGCTTTTAGTGCTTTTCGGCAGTTTTCGGGCAGTTTTTGGTGCTACCGAACATTGGTAATATATTAAACCAAACCCTTGTATTCCCATATAGGGTTTAATGTATATTTAATGTTGGACTTTCGTCTGAGTCATAAAGATGTAATTTAGATGGTTTCGCTGGATCCTGAGTTTTCGTCAGCACGCTAGTTTACTAGATACTACTCTAGTTGTTTCGATGCATTGTTTACATTGTTTCAAAGGTAACCAATAAAAATGAATCATGTGCATCATAATTGAATATTCCATAAGTATTCTAAGATGTATATTATGTAATACGCAGTTCGAGTGTTCGAAATGCATAAAAATGTAGCTAAAATGAGTACTTTAAGTGTAAGAAAGTTACCGAAAAGTGGCAGTTGTCACAGAACTGATCCAAATAAGGCTTGCAGACCCTATTCATTAAGTCCATGAAAACAGCAGGAGCATTAGTCAAACCGAATGGCATAACTGTGAACTCATAATGCCCATACCGAGTGCGGAATGCTGTCTTGGGAATATCTTCTTCATGCACACAAAGTTGATGATACCTAGAACGTAGATCAATCTTTGAAAAATAAGAAGCACCTTGTAACTGATCAAAGAGATCATCAATGCTAGGTAGGGGATATTGATTCTTGATGGTAAGCTTGTTAAGCTCACGATAATCGATACACATCCTAAAAGATCCATCCTTCTTCTTGACAAAAAGAACGGGAGCACCCCAAGGTGAAAAGCTAGGATGGATAAAACCTTTGTCAGAGAGCTCTTGGAGCTGCTTAGACAACTCTTGCATCTCAGACGGTGCAAGACGATATGGAGCTCTGGTAATGGGATTTGCTCCAGGTACGAGATCAATATGGAACTCGACTTGGCGTGCTGGGGGTAGACCAGGTAACTCTTCAGGAAACACATCAGGATAATCCCGAACAACAGGGATATCTTGAATAGACTTACCCTTGCCCTTATCTGCTACAACATGTGCTAAAAAGGCCACATAGTTCTTTCGCAGATACTTCCGAGCTTTAAAACAAGACATGAGTTTGAGACCACCAGCAGGTTTCTCACCACGAACCTGTAGGATCTCGCCTGTCGAAAGTGGCACACGAATAATCTTCTCAAAACAAACTACCTCTGCGCGATGCTTGGCTAACCAATCCATACCCACAATAACGTCAAAGCTTCCAAGTTGCATAGGCGTGAGGTCAATAGGAAAAAGATGGTCGTTAAGGTTCAACTGGCAGTTGCGAACAATAGATTCAAGAACAATGGGTTCACCACTAGTAACTTCTACTGTCAAAGGCTTACCTAGTTTCGTTCTAGACACGCGAAGCAAAGGCTCAAAAGATAATGACACAAAACTCTTATCGGCACCCGAATAAAAAAGAACAGATGCAGGCTGATTATTAATAAAGAACGTACTGTTCACCACTTCATTGTCTGCTTGTGCCTCTTGTGCATTCATGTTGAAGACTCGACCTCGAGCCTGAGCCTGATTCTGATTTGGATTCGCATTCACCAATCTTGGACATTGATTACGGTAGTGGGTCAGATCCCCACAGTTGTAACAAGAACCTGGCGGGTAGTGTGGTCGTGCAGCTTGACCCTGTTGCTGAGCAGGAGGCTGAGCAACTCGTTGAGCCGGGTTCTGAACTGCCTGATTCTGAGCAAAACGACAAGCATCAGCAAGATGACCTGACTTCCCACAGTTAGTACAGAAATGGCACGGAAGTTGAGGCTGATGGTGACTGTTGCATCTATTGCACAAAGGTGCATTCCCTGCATAATGCTTCTTCGCTGGAGGCTGTGCGGGTTGGTTGGGAGCTGCCTGGTTAACTTGGGCAGTGACAGCAAAATTTTGGGAAACCTTACGCTTCCTTGACCCTTTCGAAGAACCAGATTCCTTACCCTTCTTGTTCTTACCCTTCTTATCATCCTCTTTGTCAGACGCCTGCTTCTTACCTTTGTCACCCTTTTTATGCAGCTTTCCCTTTCGAACCTGCGACTCAGTCAATGTCGCGGCTAACTCGATCGCCTGACGGAGTGTGGTAGGGCTACTACCAGTAATGATGTCTTGTACTGAGTCAGGTAGACCATCGATGTACCTTTCGATAGCCTTGTCGAGTGGGGTGACCATCGTTGGGCATAGCAAACTCAGCTCCTCATACCTATCAGTATACGCCCGATGTTGCCACTATCCTGTTTCCGTTCATCAAACTCCCTTTCTAGAGCTCGCAGCTCATGACGAGGGCAAAACTCCCTCATCATAAGGGCCCTAAGTTTAGCCCATGTTTGTGCTAGAGCAACTTCTGCACCACGGTCTCTCATAACCCCGTTCCACCATGTAAGAGCCCTCTTTTTTTTTTGGGTAAAGGGTTACCCCGGTGAAATTTTATATCAACCAAACAATCAAAACAGGGTGCATCGATAAGCCGATACACACTACTAGACTTGGCATACCAAGACTAGGATCACAAAAACCAACAAACCCGACATAAGTCACAACCAAAAAAACAAACATAACAACAAGACTAAAACACAACCCCGAACACAGACTAGACTAAAAACTACAAAAACCGCTCTAGCCGGGTTCAACCTCTATGTTCTTCTTTTGTTTCGGGTCTCTACCGAACCTGAAACCCATTATTCTGAGCCGCACCGTATCTATGATAACCTTAGAAAGCACACTAGCACTCCGCTGACTTTGAGAAAATAACCTGTTATTTCTTTCCTGCCAAACAAAGTACGTGGAAGCCGCCACCAGAATATTGCAAATAATATGATCCATAGTTCTAGAATTAGCATTAAGCTCCACCCATTGCATGATTGAATCCCATGTATCCGTAACATTCTCCATGTCGACCATATTCCTGACCAATCTCCAAACCTCTGAAGCATAGGAACAATGAAAAAACAGGTGATCTCTTGAGTCACGATCAAACTTGCATAAAGGGCAACACATAAGCCGCAAATTAGTAGCACTACCCGCTTCCCAAATGGCCATCCTGTCTTGCGTTTTCAACTTGTTTTTGATAACCAACCACAAGTGAAAAGAATGTCGAGGAATACATTGGCTGTACCAAACCGAGTTGGTCCAAAAGACCTTATTATGTCTAGTCCGCAAACAATTCCAAACCTCCCAAGAATTAAATACTTGAAGATTACCTTCCAAGTATTTCCAGCAAAACCGGTCATTCATATTAGGAGTAATCTGAATAGAATCGATGTTTATAAGGACTGGGTAAAGATCATACCATGCCTGGGGCCATAACCAATGGCCATCCTCCGCAACAATATCGGCCACCGTTGTGTTTAAAGAAAAACGAGCATTAGCAATAGCTCTAGGGGAGATGAATGACCGAATCGGACTGCATGTACACCAGTTGTCACTCCATACATTAGTTTGGCGGCCACTTCGAATAGACATCCAAAAAAATGAACGAACACTCGAACGGATAGATAAGAGTTTCCTCCATCCCCAACTAACATTACCCCAACATTGCACTTCCCAAAAACTTTTACCTTTCAATTTGTATGAGTGAATCCACTGGACCCAAAGAGAAGAACGATTAGTGACTAAGCTCCATATATGGGATGTTAAAAGAGCCTTATTAACATCCACTATGCTCCGAATACCTAAGCCACCCTCATCTTTAGGCATACAAACATCCTTCCAGGCTACTTTAGCACGAACCGAACCTGGATTACCAGCATTCCACAGGAATCTATGAAGACGTTTCTCCAAGTCCTTTAAAATACTAGAGGGAAGCATCATAACCGATGCCCAATAGGAGTATAAAACCATAAGAACAGAATTGATAAGTTGGAGTCTCCCTGCAAATGAAAGGGATTTTGACATCCAATTATCAACTCGTCTATCCATACGCTCCAAAAGGATCTTGCAATCCTTGGCAGCCAATCTCATAGAAATCAACGGAACACCAAGATAACGAACCGGAAATGAACCCTCTTGAAATGGCATAATATTCATAATCTGATCTTTTACGGCCCGAGGAACATTACTGAAGTATACGGTACTTTTAGCCAGGCTAGGAAGCAGACTCGAGACTAGAGAAAACTTATCAAGGGCCTCTCTTAGATGCTTAACCGAACCACTATCACCATGAGAGAATAGAAACAAATCATCAGCAAATGAAACACTAATGATCTTCTGTTTAGAGCATCGAGCATGAAACTTAAACGACATTTGTGACGAGATTTGATGCAATAGAAGAGTTAGGACTTCCACGACTAGTGTAAACAAATAAGGGGACATAGGATCCCCTTGTCTAAGCCCACGCTTACCCGCAAAATAACCATGAAGCTCTCCGTTAATGCTTAACGAATATGACACCGTTGTAACACATGTCATAATCCAATTAACCATTTTATGATGAAACCCAAAGCTATGCAAAATGGACTCAAGAAACTGCCATCTGACTATATCATACGCCTTTTGAATATCGATCTTGAAAGCACATCTTGGGGGCCCTCTATTAATATGATAATTGTGCACTAGTTCCTGAGTAAGGAGAATATTGTCGGATATTTTCCTACCCGGAATAAAGGCCGACTGATTTATGCTGACCAATTTATTCAAACTTCCCTTAATCCTATCCGTTATAATCTTGCTAATACACTTAAACAGAACATTACAGCAAGAAATAGGCCGATAGTCTATAACAGAATTAGGAGTATCCTTTTTAGGAACCAGAGCAAGAATGGTGTGATTAACCTGTTTTAGAAGTTTGCCATTATCAAAGAAATCAAGCACTGCATTTGTCACCTCATCACCCACAATATCCCAAGCATTCTTAAAGAACACAGACGTGAATCCATCTGGCCCAGGAGCCTTATTCTCACCAATGTTAAACATGGCTTTTTTAACTTCTTCTCGAGTCACTTGTCTAACCATATGGGCCGCCGAATCTTGGCTAAGAGTGTTAATAAACAAATCTTCACCATTAAGAGTATGAACAAGTTGATCGGTACCCAAAAACTTCGAGTAATGGTCCAAAAGAGCAGCTGGGACATCATTACCCTCAAATCGATTACCATGCACATCATTAATACAATGGATCTTGTTTCTAGCATTCCTACTTTTCACAGAGTTGTGAAAATAGGAAGTATTCGAGTCACCCGCACAAAGCCACTCCACCTTTGATTTCTGCTTAAGAAAACATTCTTCATCATAAGCTGCCTCTTGAAAGTCACGAAGAAAACTCGACCTTGCGATTTTCAGGACACTGAACGTGACGGAAAGTATTCTCAATGCTCTCGAACCATTGAAGAAGCCCAGTTGCTCCCTCCGAACCACTAAACTTGAGTGGTTTAGCCGAGTTAAAACTCTTGAAATTGCATGGAGCATGATTGTTGTTGTTCGCTTGGTTCCATTGAGCAATAAGATTTGGGAACGCAGCAGCCATTTGCTGTGCGATAATTTCTGCCAGTTCGGCATTAGCTATCTGATTCTCGCGTCGAGGAGGCATTCTAAAAGAGGAAACATGAAAGGAAACGAGTGAGATGATTGGATGAAAAGAATGAGATGAAACAAAATCAACAAAAGCAAAGATGGTGGTCATTCGTCCTCATCACAAAGCAAACAAACGACACACGGTGACTAATCAAAGTAAATGGGTCAAAAATAATGTATCGCGAAGACATGCTCGCCTATAAGTGAACACTCACCCCAAGAGTTCCCAGGTAAGAGTGACTGGTCCGATTATGTGGATTTGTACGAACACTCTAGCCTTAGACAGAAAACCCAAGGTACAGGCATTCACCCTTCCAATTTGCACGTGTTCACATTATTTAAAACCCAAAACCTTGACGAGATTTTGAAAATTCAAAGGGGTTCAAAACCTTATAACAGAGGGTTCAAAACCTTGTAATAAATCATTCAAAAACAGAAGATTGTTTTTCAAAAATCGTTTCAGAAAATTGGGTTCTTGTTTTGATAATCACCTAAGGATAGGTGATGTGCATGTTTTAAGATCTAAACAAAAGATAACTTGTGTTAGGGTCCTAGAAAGGTTATAGTCTAGGTCAAAGAATTACTAATAACCTAATTCCCTGTAACCAATGGCTCTGGTACCAACTCTTCTGTCACACCCCGACCAAGTAAAACGAGAAACACGTGGCGGAAACGTCGGGGAGTGTTGTAACAGAATTATTGTTTCACAACCATGGCATTCAAAGTTATATTTTATTTATCAAACAAGCGAGTTACATTGTCTTTTAAACGAAGGAAACAAAGTACACAACATTAACTAAACTAGTCTTGCTTCTTTTATGTCACTAAGGCCCGAGTCCACCCTAGTGTATCCTGATCAAACCTATACACCTGCTCCTGAAACACATGTGAAAATAGGTACGTCAGCATAAAAATGCCTATGAGATACATAGGTTTTGTAAAAATAGGATTCATGACTTGGGTTTTGAAAGAAAGGTTTAATAAAAATTAGTCATGAATCTTGTTAAGTGTTTTCTTTTATAAATCATATGAAAACTCGATAAGAAAATCAGATTATATAAAAGAAAGGTGTATGGTTAATGAAATAACTAAGTAAAATGAGTTGTATAAAATAAACTGTTTTGTAAAACAATGTCTTGTGAAAAATATGTTATTTGTGTAAAATGTAATATGTCTATACTGAAATGATTTAAACAACGCTACGATATGTAATATTATACAAGCATTTATATATAGGAAGTACCAGCGGCGTATCCACCATGCTTGTATCATATTACACACGCCTCGTTACTCAAATCACTTACCCAAACCAACCACCATTGTAAATTGTTCATGTGTAAATCAATTGTCAAGTGTTACCATATCAAAATGTCTATGTCTGATGTAAATCACAAAACTTGTATATCAATGTAAAAATGTTTATGTTTAATATAAATCATGAATTGTGTATCCAAAAATATCATGTATGGCAAGTGAAACACATCAACTAAACCATAGGTAAAATGCACAAAAACAGGGTATTGAATTAAACATAGTTTAAATCAAGGTTATGTTTTGTGGAACAAACGCATGCTATACTGATACAAACATCTATGCGGTAATGTTATAATGCATACATTCAAGCCTTGTGACTGTGGTAATAGACCCTTAAACAAATTAAAGGTTTATCTGTGTTATGTTTATCGAATTCGGTCATTCCTTCCATCCAAACATACCTAGGAGGTTAGGAACGGGAGTTGTCAATTCCTATGGTACCACTACCTACTAACGAATGGCGTGATCAATGTTAATGAATGTATTTTGTCCCATTTGAACAAACCAAATGTCATACCAAAATGTAAACATGTGATGAATAACAAATGTACTAAGTATGCAACCATTGAACATACATAGCGTGAAATGTAATGTAATGTAAAGCAATGTACTAAGTATGAACTAGATGAACATACATAGCATAAACATAATGAAATCATGTACTATAAATGTACTAATGAACATAACAAGCATATGATATGAAAACATGAAAGGCACGAAAATAACAAGTAGGCACATGTGTTTCACCCCAAAATGTTTGGAAAACAGTAAAAGAGGGGTCTATGTACTCACTTGAGATTGCTTAGTAGTCCTTGAGTAACAACCAAACAATGCTAGAGATCACGGATATCAAACGACCCCTAATATAGGTAACTATGTTAATATACCGGACCTAAATCGGAGGATTAGATAGAATGAGGGTTCGTAAACTAAACGAGTATGGAGACTCGTGTAATATGGTTTAACAAAACCTACATACTAAAATGAAACCTAACCTAAGTGCTTATGACCCATTACGACCCGTTTAGGTAGCTTATGCTACTTTAACGCGTCGTTCGTGTGAAACGTGTTCGGAATGCCTAACTAGTCCTATGATAAGTAAAATATGCCTTAACATGTCTAATATTGTTACCAAATCAGTTTAGATACCAAAAGTTATGTTACATATGCTTAAAATGAATTTTGGCGTTCAAAGGGCATTTTGGTAATTTACCTAAGGCATATATACTACCTATCATACAACTACTCAAACGATGTGACCATAAGGTATAACCTCGGAAGATACCCTATACAACTATGGTCACCTAATGTGTTTGGTCGGATCCTAATGATTGACCAAACAGGTCGGGTTTGAAAGTATAAGCGATTGTTTAGATCGCTTACCTTACGACCCTATATAAGCACTAAACTAAAAGTGACGAGCTAAGTATGTTAAAACATGCTTAACTAAGTTTCTAGAAAACTGGTTTGGTATCATAACAAACGGTTTTGATACCTAAGAGTAGTTTGGTTACAAAATACGCAAGAATGCGCATTTTGGCCGAAACTACGACTCGTCACTGAGCCTAGATAACATGGTAATCAGTAGGTATAGTCACTAGGGACTATAACCATCGTGATTACGCTCACGTTATGAAGTTCAAACGAACTTCGCATTGACCATAAACTGGTCAACGTAGAAAGTCAAACAAAGTTTGACTTTTAACGCTAAAAGAATAAAAAGAACGAAGGAACACTTACAAAGGGTCCTCGAAAGCTTTGATTTCTCAAGTATTCTCAGGTATGAAGTGGTCTCACTTCAACTTAGAGAACTCTCAAGAATTCAAGTGGGTTTTGCAAGTGAAAGGGTTGGGTATTTATTGGAATGTTGGAACCGTTAAGATCGTTTATCGAATAACGTGCTTCAATCTCATCCCTACATTTGTTGCAACACCTTGGTACCCAAATTGGCCCCCCATGATCAGGAAATGACAAGTGTGGGTGAGGAGATGAGTGCATATGTAACACCCTAGTTTCTAATTAACGATTTATCTGAAAATTACCAACAATTAGATGCGTAGTTAAGACTACACATAATGTAAAAATTTCGGGTTTATTAAAACTTTTACAATTCATAAGTTATTCTACATAACGTGGTTGAATCCGTTGTTTAAAATTTACAATGTATCAAAGTGCGGAAGCGCGTGTCTTTATCGTGTTCGGTTCTTCGTTGAGCTTGATCGTCTTCCGGCATCCATTAAGTACCTACATTTCATAAAAACATGAAATGCTTTAGTCATACAGGATTTTAAACGCATCTAAACGAATCCGGGAACTTAACTAAATAAAACATATTTTTGATTTCTGGGTCCACCGTAAATTACGGTGGGACCGTAATTTACGGTAACCCCTGGGAGTTTATTCTTCCACCGTAAATCAGTATAACTCCACCGTAACATTATCAACTCCACCGTAATTTACGGTGGTACCGTAAATTACGGTGGTCCCTGCATTCCACCTCTCTATTTTGCCGTTTAACGACACGAAAACTTTCGTATCTTTCAAACCGCTTGTCCGTTTGACCTACTGTTTCTTCCTACGTGATTAAAATTTGACCCTTCATCATATGGAGCCAAAATCCAACATCCGGATTAGCAAATTTTTAAGACTTTTAAGTCTTCGGCTTATTGCATTTTTACCAAATTTTGACCCGTTCGCTATTTTATCAAACAAACACGTCTACTTGATCTATAAACTCATGAGAATCATAAATTCAATATTTCCTATCAAATAAATCATAAATCATGGGTTTCCTACTTAGTCAGAACCCGTTTATGTTCAAGTGCTTATTTTGACCCATTAAGGTAATTAAGCACTTTAAGCTTAAAATCGCTTTCATTCATTTCTAGTGTTATTTACAACATTCTAATCAAGGAATCTTCCACCACAACTATAATTGTGGTGGACTTAATGAGGTGATCTATAAAGTCTGAGTTTTTCTCTTCTGGTTACTAATTTACGACAAAGACTCATATAAAGTCATTTGACCGAAGATTTACATCTTTCGCTTCTCATACTTATTCCAATTATTTATTTGATCAAAAACTCGTTTCAAAACTACCTTTAAAGGTTGTTTATTCAAATTAGCCAACAAGGGCGTTTTAGTCAATTTTTGTCATTCTTTTACGACGAAGGACTATTATAAATATATGACTAGTGTAAGATATACTTACCTTGCATCCGAATTATGCTTTTCCGCCATTCTTGCTTCGTTTGACCCGCTTCCTTTCCAAGCCTCCTGCTAGCTTGTCAAGCGTCAAACTATCATCATAATTCGTAAGACGGTTATATTAGTCATCATTAATTATGACTATTCCATCTTACATATTTTCTATCACAATTTCCATTCGATCTTATTAATGGTCGGTTTGACTATTTAAAAGTCAAATCACCAATTAACACATATGATTGCACTATCAAGTTCACAAGACTCAATTAGGCACATTATCAACACTTAGTTCTCATTTAGGCATTTTAACAAACACCTAATGTGCATGATTTTACATTTTTACTAACTAGTTCCTAACTAGTTATTTTTACCAAGATTAATCATCAAAAATCACCACTATCACTTATGAACAATTGCTTAAACTTGCAAATTGTTCAAGTATCTTGTTCCTACTAGCAACTATGATGTTTTTAAACATGTGTACATCATCATCTTTACCACATAATCAAAACCCACTTGACACATGAGTGTATGATCATGGATTCACAACCATGAATATCAATTCAACAAGTACATGACTAGGGTTTACTCCTAGACATAGTTTCATTACTAATTTCATCCAAACAACAAACATGCAAGTTCAGATTCGAGTTCTTTAGGTTTGCTCAGAATTTCAACTAGAGATTTCTCAAGAAATTTACATACCTCATGACTCCTTTTTCAATGGAGATCACTAATTCATACTCGGATTTTGATTTGGACTTGATTTGCCCCTTCAATTTGATGAAATTGTGTTGATTAGGGTTTGACCCTTCTTGGTCGCCCCTGAGCTCGATCCAGAACACACACTGTGTGTGTGTGTTTGTGTTTGTTTTTATTAAATAACTTTTCTAGTTATCCCGCTTTAACCCCTCGTGTTTGGTTCGTTATTAAGTAGGCCACAACCTACTTATTTCTTTTAACAATTTTCCCACTTATTAACTAGGTTAAATATTCCTAGTTAACTTAGCGGGTTCGGGAATATTTATGACTAAGTTTATTTTAGGTCCCGTTAACTCGGGCCTTCTAAGCTTTTATTTCTTAAAAGCTTTTATTCACTTTTTATTTATTATTAGGATTAATTATTTAAATCCTAATATTTACCGGGTAAATTTTTACCACTAACGGTATTTTACCCGTCTTTACTATTAACGTGGTTTGATTACCAAAGCCGTTTTCGGGGTGTTACAAGTCTACCCCCCTTAAAGAGGTTTCGTCCTTGAAACCTTTTCTTACTTAATTTATCGAGTTCAACTCCATGTATTTGCTCTCGATAATCAATCAAGCATTTCTCCTATCTTAACCGATTGTTAGTATTACCGGAAAAGTATGGTAATATTCTTTTGGTTATTAATCATCTACGTATCTTACTTGACATAATGCGACTGGAAATAACGTAATCTCGTTATTTCCACTAGTTTAATTAACTTAGCGATATTCCTCGCTCTCATATACTATTGAATTCTTTATGAATCCATTACCTTGACCCGTTTAAGGGACATATTTGCATTTTCCGGGTTCGAGTGTAAGTACACTCCCTCCCATTGCTTGTCTAAATCATTTTTCCATGTTTGCGTTTTCTGGGTTCGAGTGTAAGTACACTCCCTCCCAATACTTGTCTAAATCATTTTACATGCTTGCGTTTCGAGTGTAAGTACACTCCCTCCCAATACTTGTCTAAATCATTTTACATGCTTGCGTTTTATGGGTTCGAGTGTAAGTACACTCCCTCCCAATACTTGTCTAAATCATTTTACATGCTTGTTTGTCCCTTCACTCGGGCTCATTATCCTAATGTAATACGCTTCCGTCACTCGGTTGTGCGTTTACATTATTATCAAATATTTTGCTCATCTGTTTCATTTGGGTACCTTTTTTTTTAATTAGTCCCATTCACCCCCCCATTACCACATCGGACGTAAACGTGTCCGCCATAAGAAGTTCATGGTATCATATGCCACTACTTACTTGGCCAGAGTAAGCGATTAACACATGACACACATGACCTTTTATAGTTTTCACATCACGCCCTACGTAAGTAATACCTCTACTTGTTTTTCTTGTAAACAATATCCTGGATAGGTATTCTATTCAGGTTTTTCCCCAGTTTTCTATCTACATATGCAACTTTTAATCTCTATGTATTTGTTGCATATTACTATTCATGTAATAATTTAAAGCGTGTACCTGATTTTGCTTGCTTTAACAGGCTTTCCTTGCCATTAGCTTATTCGCGATCATCACGCGATTTAGGTCCTTAATGAGCATGCCCTTTTTATCATATCTCGGACCATTCCATCATCATATCCACAATTTGTTTGACTCTCGTCGTCTTCAAACACGAGTGTCCTTCAATTAAGACATTCACAAAATTTAGTAGCATCTACTTCAATAATAACCCGTATTCTAATACAAAACTTTTTCTACTATACGCGTCAACGCGCGTATTTTCATCAACTATGTCAATCGTTTTAATTGGGGTAACGTGTATCACACGATAGCCCTATGTGTTGTTTACAACACTTTAGCATGCTAAGCTGTTAACATACTTGTACTTACCGGATTTGCGATCAAGCCTCGAACCGAACACTTTACCCTTTAACCTTGGGCTCTGATTACCAACTTGTAACACCCTAGTTTCTAATTAACGATTTATCTGAAAATTACCAACAATTAGATGCGTAGTTAAGACTACACATAATGTAAAAATTTCGGGTTTATTAAAACTTTTACAATTCATAAGTTATTCTACATAACGTGGTTGAATCCGTTGTTTAAAATTTACAATGTATCAAAGTGCGGAAGCACGTGTCTTTATCGTGTTCGGTTCTTCGTTGAGCTTGATCGTCTTCCGGCATCCATTAAGTACCTACATTTCATAAAAACATGAAATGCTTTAGTCATACAGGATTTTAAACGCATCTAAACGAATCCGGGAACTTAACTAAATAAAACATATTTTTGATTTCTGGGTCCACCGTAAATTACGGTGGGACCGTAATTTACGGTAACCCCTGGGAGTTTATTCTTCCACCGTAAATCAGTATAACTCCACCGTAACATTATCAACTCCACCGTAATTTACGGTGGTACCGTAAATTACGGTGGTCCCTGCATTCCACCTCTCTATTTTGCCGTTTAACGACACGAAAACTTTCGTATCTTTCAAACCGCTTGTCCGTTTGACCTACTGTTTCTTCCTACGTGATTAAAATTTGACCCTTCATCATATGGAGCCAAAATCCAACATTCGGATTAGCAAATTTTTAAGACTTTTAAGTCTTCGGCTTATTGCATTTTTACCAAATTTTGACCCGTTCGCTATTTTATCAAACAAACACGTCTACTTGATCTATAAACTCATGAGAATCATAAATTCAATATTTCCTATCAAATAAATCATAAATCATGGGTTTCCTACTTAGTCAGAACCCGTTTATGTTCAAGTGCTTATTTTGACCCATTAAGGTAATTAAGCACTTTAAGCTTAAAATCGCTTTCATTCATTTCTAGTGTTATTTACAACATTCTAATCAAGGAATCTTCCACCACAACTATAATTGTGGTGGACTTAATGAGGTGATCTATAAAGTCTGAGTTTTTCTCTTCTGATTACTAATTTACGACAAAGACTCATATAAAGGCATTTGACCGAAGATTTACATCTTTCGCTTCTCATACTTATTCCAATTATTTATTTGATCAAAAACTCGTTTCAAAACTACCTTTAAAGGTTGTTTATTCAAATTAGCCAACAAGGGCGTTTTAGTCAATTTTTGTCATTCTTTTACGACGAAGGACTATTATAAATATATGACTAGTGTAAGATATACTTACCTTGCATCCGAATTATGCTTTTCCGCCATTCTTGCTTCGTTTGACTCGCTTCCTTTCCAAGCCTCCACCTAGCTTGTCAAGCGTCAAACTATCATCATAATTCGTAAGACGGTTATATTAGTCATCATTAATTATGACTATTCCATCTTACATATTTTCTATCACAATTTCCATTCGATCTTATTAATGGTCGGTTTGACTATTTAAAAGTCAAATCACCAATTAACACATATGATTGCACTATCAAGTTCACAAGACTCAATTAGGCACATTATCAACACTTAGTTCTCATTTAGGCATTTTAACAAACACCTAATGTGCATGATTTTACATTTTTACTAACTAGTTCCTAACTAGTTATTTTTACCAAGATTAATCATCAAAAATCACCACTATCACTTATGAACAATTGCTTAAACTTGCAAATTGTTCAAGTATCTTGTTCCTACTAGCAACTATGATGTTTTTAAACATGTGTACATCATCATCTTTACCACATAATCAAAACCCACTTGACACATGAGTGTATGATCATGGATTCACAACCATGAATATCAATTCAACAAGTACATGACTAGGGTTTACTCCTAGACATAGTTTCATCACTAATTTCATCCAAACAACAAACATGCAAGTTCAGATTCGAGTTCTTTAGGTTTGCTCAGAATTTCAACTAGAGATTTCTCAAGAAATTTACATACCTCATGACTCCTTTTTCAATGGAGATCACTAATTCATACTCGGATTTTGATTTGGACTTGATTTGCCCCTTCAATTTGATGAAATTGTGTTGATTAGGGTTTGACCCTTCTTGGTCGCCCCTGAGCTCGATCCAGAACACACACTGTGTGTGTGTTTGTGTTTGTTTTTATTAAATAACTTTTCTAGTTATCCCGCTTTAACCCCTCGTGTTTGGTTCGTTATTAAGTAGGCCACAACCTACTTATTTCTTTTAACAATTTTCCCACTTATTAACTAAGTTAAATATTCCTAGTTAACTTAGCGGGTTCGGGAATATTTATGACTAAGTTTATTTTAGGTCCCGTTAACTCGGGCCTTCTAAGCTTTTATTTCTTAAAAGCTTTTATTCACTTTTTATTTATTATTAGGATTAATTATTTAAATCCTAATATTTACCGGGTAAATTTTTACCACTAACGGTATTTTACCCGTCTTTACTATTAACGTGGTTTGATTACCAAAGCCGTTTTCGGGGTGTTACAGCATAACAGCTGTTAACAGCTGTTTAAACATGTTTTACTGATCTGGGAGCCTGACACGGGCCACGTAAGGGACACCCCAGGGCTTACGCGGGCCGCCTGGGTCTTCTGATCCGAAGCAAACTTTCAAAAATGACAGTTTTGGTCCCTGTTATGTATTAAAGCCATTTCCGACACGTTTAAGGCCCGTTAAGCCAACGTTAAGGCCCTAAAATGATGCCTAAACATTGTGGACATGAAACATGCTCAAAAATATGTCAGATGTTGGTTCGTTTGGTCGAACGATCGCGAGGTTCGGTTAATTACGACGGAATGCGCATAAGCGCGAAAAACGATCCAAATTGCGTGACGAATGGATTTTTCTCATGCCAAACACTAAAATAAAATATTTTAGTGCTTACATAAATTTTTGGATGTCTGGATGTATCCAGAGCGTAAGTTATGCGCGAAAGTGCAAACTTATGCACTTTTTGACGTTTTTAGTCCCTGAATGACCCAAAAGTTTATTTTAGCCCACCGAACCCCTTAAAGCCTATATCTAAGCTATGTAAAGGATATTTATGGTATGTTTAACTTATGGTCATGTCCCGGAATGTCTGTTCTAGTACGAATCGTCATACTTTCACAGTTTGTCAAATTTAGCCCTTGTAAGCGAATTAACTTGATTTTGCCATACCAAAGCCTTCAAAACTTATTTCTAAGTTATGTAAGGGTTATTTAAGGTATGTTAAGTATATGTTGATGTTCCGGAGTATTTGTCGCGTTAAACTAATTACGTTTACGCACCAGTTTGCGTATAATTCTCCAGAAAGCGATGTAGAGTTTGAAATTGAATAAAAACCAAAACATGTAAAATGTCAAACATAAACAAACAAACATTGGGATCAAATAACTTTGTTTTATTGATAACTGAACTGTTTACAATGATTACAAACACAGGTGTTACACTTCTCCATGCCCCGCATGGGTTCAACTTGAAGATTCCTCTCCCTTCAGTTCTCTAGTTTGAACAGAGCGAGTCTGATACTGGTAAGTTAGAGTCTATAGCGAGCTGCAGAGCTCGTGTACATTCAGGTTTCGCAGTCATGTTAATCCGAAAGTTCCATCCAGCGATGTCATTGTATGCTTTAGTTCTTTTGAACATTGGGATCGGTCTAAATAACGCATCTGGTACCGTCCAAGTGATGCCTCCATCCAAAATCCCAAAGCCATGGTTTTCACAATCAGTCGAGTGTGTCGTACAGTTCCTCCTTGTGCCCCTTTCACGTATGTCATCACTCTCTCGTGTTGCGTCGTTGCAGCTGGGACACTGATTCGGACCATAAGAATATACCACTGAATCACCCGCATCCTCAGGTAAAACGATGCTCAGAGCATTGCAAAGTTGGGATTCGAAAGCTGAAGGGACGGCCTCCTGTACTGTCTTTTACGAACACAGCACCCTGCTGTGCTAGAAAGATTTAAGCTGCGCGATCTTCATAAATCCTGTGATTTATCTGTGCTAGCATCAAGTGAGACCAAGAAGTTGTTGTATCCATGAAGGACTTTTTGGTGTCTATCAGTTCCAACCAAGACGGATCTCAACGAGATCCACGTGCATTTCCACTTAGCTGATTATAAATTCAAAAGGTACCTCTCTAACCCAGAGATTACCTTTAACAAAACCTTGAGCAGAGTGGCTCCCCCTCAGAAGCCCTAAAATAAATCACAAATGCCACCCATGGCGTTCCATTCTCCTGGTTAGGATTCCGAATGTTGTCAACAGATGCGGTCGATTCACGTGATCCCTGAAGCTGCTGGTGTGTTGATTATCCCAATGATCATGGCGCATAGTGTTGAAATAGCTGCATTACATTCGACACGCTGTTCCAAGAGCATTCTCCCCTTGGACTACCATCTGAAAATAGTTCGTTCACTAGCCACTCCTCGAATAGAGGCTGGTTCCTCGCAACTGGTCGACAGGTTTTCAATACATGGTCGAGGCAAACTGTTCTTGACTGTCCCCTGGTTGAGTTCTCGATAATCAGTACATGTACGAAAAGGCTTATCTCTTCTGGTATAACTGAGGCTCCCCAAAGCGAAAAACTAGTTCCGATGGAACTCAAATCCAATAATTCCTGTAGTTGATTAGGCAGTTCCTGCAACCTTCCTGGTGTAAGATAATAAGATATACTAGTAACAAGGGCTACTTCTGGCATGACACGTATCTGATATTCCACTTGACGATGTGAAGGTAAACCTGACAGTTCTTCTGGTAACACTTAGGGAGAAATCACGAATAATTGGTGGATCCTCGATCCTTCTTTCCTTAGCCTTGACATCAGTATCGAGCGTTAACATTGCGGGGTAATCCTTCCGTAGACACTCCTGGCTTTTCTTGCTGAAATGACGCTAACCGCTGTGCCACTCTGGCGCGTTAGAACAGATAACAATCCTCCACGAAGGAGAGGGTTACGCAAAATTGTCTCCTCACAGGGTACACCTATCAAGAATAACAGAAGAAAGTCGTTGTCGAACACTTGTCCCATAAGGTCGTGTCTGCATCCCGACGATCATATGAGATTTCCGTTATCTTGCCATCAGCCGATTCCACAACAGGTTCAAACTCCTAGGAGCATCCAGGTCAAACGAAACATAGACGAATTGTATTGCTACACATACTAGCTACCATGGTGTTAATGTCCGGACGTTGCCCATGCCAACTCTAAATGCCTTTCCAAGAACATTATTCCTGATGTTGCTGTTTTCATTACAAGAATTCCAAGTACTGTCGTTGTTCCCTTGATCGTTGACCTCTTAACTTAACTACGGCCAATCCATGATGTAGGCACCTTTATTTCCTTACTGAAACTAGGGTTACGAGCACCTTGTTGTCGTTGCGACTGCTGACCCCAATTTCGTTGCTCGAAACGAGCCCTACGATTCTTTTTTTTTTGATATTTGACCTTAGTGTAGTAACGTGTTAGAAAACAAGTTTGATATCAAAACAAAGTGTTTTGATACCCAAAAATAGCTTCGTTGTAAAATACGCATAAATTCGTATTTTGACCTAAACTTTGACCCGTCACTACGCCTAACCAACGTGGTAATCAGTAGGTATAGTCACAAGGGACTATAACCATCGTGATTACGCTCACGTTGCAAAGTTCAAACGAACTTTGTGTTAACCATAAACTTTGTGCTGGCGTCCTTTTAGTCTAGATAATTTGTCTAGTGGTCGTTTTGGTTTACTTTTAGTTGTTTATTTTGGTTTACTTTCATGGGGGTATGTCCCATGTTTGAACTAGTAAGGATGTTACCTTACTACTTGTTTTGTTAGTTTGTGAATATATAAAATCACCGGGGTAACCCTTTACCCCAAAAAAAAAACCATAAACTGGTCAAAGCAGAAAGTCAAACACTGTTTGACTTTCATGCTTGAAATGCATAAAAATCATGAAAGAAGCTTACAAAAGGTCCAATGCTTAACCAAGAACAAAGAAAACTAGAAGATTGGAGCCTTCAATGTCACACCCCGACCACGTAAAACAACAAATCGTGGCGGAAACGTCGGGGAGTGTTGTAACAGAATCATTGTTTCATAACACATGGAAATTTGAAATTTTGTTTTATTGATTAAAAGAGTTACAATGTCTTAACAACAAAGAAGCATAACATAATTAACTAGTCTTGCATCTTTTAACGCCACTAAGGCCCAAGTCCACCTAAGTGTATCTTGATCAATCCTATGCATCATTTCCTGAAACACATGTGAAAATAGGTACGTCAGCATAAAAATGCCTGTGAGATACATAGGTTTTGTGAAAATATGATTCATGACTTAAGTTTAAAGAAATGTTTAATAAAAATTTGTCATGAATCTTGTTAAGTGTTTTCTTTTATAAATTATATGAAAACTTGATAAGAAAATCAAATTATAAAAGATAGATGTATGGTTAATTAAATAACCAAGTAAAAATGAGTTGTATAAAATAAACTGTTTGTAATACAATGTCTAGTGAAAAATATGTTATTTATGTAAAATGTAATATGTCTAATATTGAAATGATTTAAATAATGCTACGACATGTAATATCATACAAGCACTTATATATAGGAAGCACCAGCGGCGTATCCACCATGCTTGTATCATATTACACACGCCTCGTTACTCAAATCACTTACCCAAACAAACCACCAATGTAAATTGTTCATGTATAAATCAATTGTCAAGTGTTATTGTGTAAACCATATAAAAAATGTTTATGTCTAATGTAAATCATGAAATGTGTATATCAATGTCAAATGTTTATGTCTAGTGTAAATCATGTAGTGTGTATCCAAAATATCATGTATGGCAAGTGAAATATATCAACTAAACCATAGGTAAAAATGCACAAAAACAAGGTATTGAAGTAAAACATGGTTTAAATCAAAGTTATGTTTTGTGGAATAAATGCATGCTATACGGATACAAACATCTATGCGGTATTGTGAAAATGCATACATTCAAGCCTTGTGACTGTGGCGATAAACCCCTAAATGAATTTAAAGGTTTATCTGAGTTATGTTTATCGAATTCGGTCATTCCTTCCATCCAAACATACCTAGGATGTCAGGAACGGGAGTTGTCAATTCCTATGGTACCACTACCTACTAACGAATGGCGTGATCAATGTTAATGAATGTATATGGTCCCATTTAAACAAACCAAATGTCATACCAAATTTTAAGCATGTGATGAAAAACAAATGTACTAAGTATGCAATAAATGGACATACGTAGCATGTGATACAAATGTACTAAGTATGCAATAAATGGACATACGTAGCATGTGATGTGAAACAAATGTACTAAGTATGCAACAATGAACATACATAGCATGTGATGTAAAACAATGTACTAAGTATGATGAACATACATAGCATGAAATATCATGTAAAACGATGTACTAAGTATGCACTAAATGGACATACATAGCATAAAATGTCATGTAAAACGATGTACTAAGTATGCAACAAAGGATATACATAGCAAAAACACAATGAAATCATGTACTATAAGTGTACTATTGAACATAACAAGCATATGATATGAAAACATGAAAAGCATCCTCACGGGGCATGTCCGGGTTGTCATGGGTTAGTTTCATGATGTAATGTAGGCTAGGTCATGGGTTGTCTTAGAGTTTTTGGTTTTTGTTTTGGTTTACATATACGGGGCATGTCCTGTATATGAATTAGTGTGGAACACATCCTCACTACTTGTACTTTATTGGGATTGTTTTAATAGAATCACCGGGGTAACCCTTTACCAAAAAAAATGGAAAGCACGAAAGTAACAAATTGGCACATGTGTTTCACTCCAAAATGTTTTGAAAAACAGTAAAAGAGGGGACTATGTACTCACTTGAGGGTGCTTAGATGTCTTGAACAAAAACCAAGCAAAGCTAGAGGGATCACGGAATCAAACGGCACCTAATATAGATAACTACATAAATAACCGGACCTAAATCGAAAGATCGGATAGAATGAGGTTTCGTAAACCAAATGAGTATAGAAACTCATGTAATATGGTTTAACAAAGCCTACATTCTAAAAGGAAACCTATCCTAAGTGCTTACGACCCGTTACGACCCGTTTAGGTAGCTTACACTACTTTAACGCGTCATTCGCGTAAAACGCGTTCGGAACGCCTAACTAGTCCTATGACAAGTATTATATGCCTTAATATGTCAAATAATGTTACCTAATTTGTTTAGATGTGAAAAATTTAGGTTACATATGCTTAAAATGAATTTATGCGCAAAAAGGGCATTTTTGTAATTTTCCTAAGGCATACCTATCATACAACTAACTAAACGTAGTGACCATAAGGTATAACCTCGGAAGGTTATTTCCTATACAACTATGGTCACCTAATGTGTTTGGTTGGATCCTGATGATCGACCAAACGGGTCGGGTTCGAAGTATAAGCGATTGATTAGATCGCTTACCTTACGACCCTATATAAGCATAAATCTAAAAGTGACGAGCTAAACATGTTAAAACATGTTTAACGAGCTTAGAAAACAGGTTTAGTATCAAAACAAACGGTTTTTGATACCTAAAAGTAATTTGGTTAAAAAATACACAAGAATACGCATTTTGGCCGAAACTACGACTCGTCACTAAGCCTAGATAACGTGGTAATCAGTAGGTATAGTCACTAGGGGCTATAACCATCGTGATTACGCTCACGTTATGAAGTTCAAACGAACTTCGCATTGACCATAGACTGGTCAATGCAGAAAGTCAAATGCAGTTTGACTTTTAAGCTAAAAACGCATAAAAGAATGAAGGAATACTTACAAAGGGTCCAAGAAAGTTTGATTTTCCAAGTATTCTCAGGTATGAAGTGATTAACATTTCAACTTAGAGAAATCTCAGAAATCAAGTGGGTTTTGAAGCAAGGGGTGGGGTTTATATAGGATTTCTAGGACCGTTAAGATCGTTCCTCGTAAAACGAGCTTCGATCTCGACCATACAAGTGCACCCCTTGTTTTGTGAAACCATGGGAGCCCCTAATATGAGCCCATAGTATCAAAAATACCATTTGCACATGAGAAAATCAGCTGGAACAGCTGGAAACAGGCTGGAAAATCAGTTTTGTAGGTCTGATGGCCTTACATGGGCCACGTAAGGTTTAAAGGGGGCTTACGCGGGCCGCCTAAACTTCACACTTTAGCAAACAGTTTCAGAATGTGCAGTTTTGGTCCCTGCATGCATATAAGGCCCTTTTTGATGCGTTTGAGGCCCGTTAAGCCATTTTCAAAGCTCTACAATGTTGCCTAAGCATAGTGGACATGAAAAATGCTCAAAAATATGCCGGATGTCGGTTCGTTTGGTCGTACGATCTCGATATTCGCTTAATTACGACGAAATACGCACGAACACGAAAAACGATCCAAATTGCGCGACGAATGGATTTTTCTTACGCCAAACACTAAAATAAAATATTTTAATGGTTACATAAATTTTTGGATGTCCGGATATATTCAGAATGTAAGATATGTGCGAAAATGCAAACTTATGTACTTTTTGACACTTTTAGTCCCTGAATGACCAAACCGTTTATTTTAGCACACCGAACCCCTCAAAGCCTATTTCTAAGCTATGTAAAGGATATTCAGGGTATGTTTAACTTATGATCAAGCTCTGGAATGTTCGTTACAGTACGAATCGGCATACTTTCGCAGTTTGTCGAATTTAGTCCTTGTAAGCGAATAAACTTGATTTAGACATACCAAACCCTCCAAAACTTATTTCTAAGTTATGTAAAGGTTATTTAAGGTATGTTAAGCCTATTTCACTGTTCCAGAGTGTTTGTTGCGTTAAACTGGCTATATTTACGCATTAGATCGCGTATAACCTTCCAGAAAGCGATTTAATGCTCGAAATCGATCAAGAATTGATATGTGCCAATGATACACATATTTATGCAAATCCCGAGTATGAAATACATTATTTCATTGATTGGGTATTTTTTTGATGGCCGTGGAGGCACAGGTGTCACATTCAACCAAAAGGGATAGCTCCAATTATGCAGATGAAGAAGGAAATCAGAAATGAGCAAGTGTTGAAATGAAATTTGGTGGGTTTATATAGATTTTCATGAACCGTTTAGATCGTTTCACATGTTTCAAAGTTTGATCTTGGCCATCCATGTGTTACCCACTGATTTTAATACAATGGGAGTCCAAATACTTGGCCATCCATGTGTAACTCGCTTGTTTGATAAATAAAATATAACTTTGAATGCCATGGTTGTGAAACAATAATTCTGTTACAACACTCCCCGACGTTTTCGCCACGTGTTTCTCGTTTTACTTGGTCAGGGTGTGACCATGTTTCAAAGTTTAGATCGTTTCACATGTTTCAAAGTTTGATCTTGGCCCGTTTAGATCGTTCCAAGTTTGATCTTGGCCCGCAAACAATTCCAAACCTTCCAAGTATTTTCATGAACCGTTTAGATCGTTTCACATGTTTCAAAGTTTGATCTTGGCCATCCATGTGTTACCCATGGATTTTAATACCATGGGAGTCCAAATACTTTTAGGGGTGTGACAGATTAGTAGCACTACCCGCTTCCCAAATGGCCATCATGTCTTGCGTTTTCAACTTGTTTTTGATAACCAACCACAAGTGAAAAGAATGTCGAGGAATACATTGGCTGTACCAAACCGAGTTGGTCCAAAAGACCTTATTATGTCTAGTCCGCAAACAATTCCAAACCTCCCAAGAATTAAATACTTGAAGATTACCTTCCAAGTATTTCCAGCAAAACCGGTCATTCATATTAGGAGTAATCTGAATAGAATCGATGTTTATAAGGACTGGGTAAAGATCATACCATGCCTGGGGCCATAACCAATGGCCATCCTCCGCAACAATATCGGCCACCGTTGTGTTTAAAGAAAAACGAGCATTAGCAATAGCTCTAGGGGAGATGAATGACCGAATCGGACTGCATGTACACCAGTTGTCACTCCATACATTAGTTTGGCGGCCACTTCGAATAGACATCCAAAAAAATGAACGAACACTCGAACGGATAGATAAGAGTTTCCTCCATCCCCAACTAACATTACCCCAACATTGCACTTCCCAAAAACTTTTACCTTTCAATTTGTATGAGTGAATCCACTGGACCCAAAGAGAAGAACGATTAGTGACTAAGCTCCATATATGGGATGTTAAAAGAGCCTTATTAACATCCACTATGCTCCGAATACCTAAGCCACCCTCATCTTTAGGCATACAAACATCCTTCCAGGCTACTTTAGCACGAACCGAACCTGGATTACCAGCATTCCACAGGAATCTATGAAGACGTTTCTCCAAGTCCTTTAAAATACTAGAGGGAAGCATCATAACCGATGCCCAATAGGAGTATAAAGCCATAAGAACAGAATTGATAAGTTGGAGTCTCCCTTCAAATGAAAGGGATTTTGACATCCAATTATCAACTCGTCTATCCATACGCTCCAAAAGGATCTTGCAATCCTTGGCAGCCAATCTCGTAGAAATCAACGGAACACCAAGATAACGAACCGGAAATGAACCCTCTTGAAATGGCATAATATTCATAATCTGATCTTTTGCGGCCCGAGGAACATTACTGAAGTATACGGTACTTTTAGCCAGGCTAGGAAGCAGACTCGAGACTAGAGAAAACTTATCAAGGGCCTCTCTTAGATGCTTAACCGAACCACTATCACCATGAGAGAATAGAAACAAATCATCAGCAAATGAAACACTAATGATCTTCTGTTTAGAGCATCGAGCATGAAACTTAAACGACATTTGTGACGAGATTTGATGCAATAGAAGAGTTAGGACTTCCATGACTAGTGTAAACAAATAAGGGGACATAGGATCCCCTTGTCTAAGCCCACGCTTACCCGCAAAATAACCATGAAGCTCTCCGTTAATGCTTAACGAATATGACACCGTTGTAACACATGTCATAATCCAATTAACCATTTTATGATGAAACCCAAAGCTATGCAAAATGGACTCAAGAAACTGCCAGCTGACTGTATCATATGCCTTTTGAATATCGATCTTGAAAGCACATCTTGGGGGCCCTCTATTAATCTAATAATTGTGCACTAGTTCCTGAGTAAGGAGAATATTGTCGGATATTTTCCTACCCGGAATAAAGGCCGACTGATTTATGCTGACTAATTTATTCAAACTTCCCTTAATCCTATCCGTTATAATCTTGCTAATACACTTAAACAGAACATTACAGCAAGAAATAGGCCGATAGTCTATAACAGAATTAGGAGTATCCTTTTTAGGAACCAGAGCAAGAATGGTGTGATTAACCTGTTTTAGAAGTTTGCCATTATCAAAGAAATCAAGCACTGCATTTGTCACCTCATCACCCACAATATCGCAAGCATTCTTAAAGAACGCAGACGTGAATCCATCTGGCCCAGGAGCCTTATTCTCACCAATGTTAAACATGGCTTTTTTAACTTCTTCTCGAGTCACTTGTCTAACCATATGGGCCGCCGTATCTTGGCTAAGAGTGTTAATAAACAAATCTTCACCATTAAGAGTATGAACAAGTTGATCGGTACCCAAAAACTTCGAGTAATGGTCCAAAAGAGCAGCTGGGACATCATTACCCTCAAATCGATTACCATGCACATCATTAATACAATGGATCTTGTTTCTAGCATTCCTGCTTTTCACAGAGTTGTGAAAATAGGAAGTATTCGAGTCACCCGCACAAAGCCACTCCACCTTTGATTTCTGCTTAAGAAAACATTCTTCATCATAAGCTGCCTCTTGAAAGTCACGAAGAAAACTCGACCTTGCGATTTTCAGGACACTGAACGTGACGGAAAGTATTCTCAATGCTCTCGAACCATTGAAGAAGCCCAGTTGCTCCCTCCGAACCACTAAACTTGAGTGGTTTAGCCGAGTTAAAACTCTTGAAATTGCATGGAGCATGATTGTTGTTGTTCGCTTGGTTCCATTGAGCAATAAGATTTGGGAACGCAGCAGCCATTTGCTGTGCGATAATTTCTGCCAGTTCGGAATTAGCTATCTGATTCTTGCGTCGAGGAGGCATTCTAAAAGAGGAAACATGAAAGGAAACGAGTGAGATGATTGGATGAAAAGATTGAGATGAAACAAAATCAACAAAAGCAAAGATGGTGGTCATTCGTCCGCATCACAAAGCAAACAAACGACTCACGGTGACTAATCAAAGTAAATGGGTCAAAAATAATGTATCGCGAAGACATGCTCGCCTATAAGTGAACACTCACCCCAAGAGTTCCCAGGTAAGAGTGACTGGTCCGATTATGTGGATTTGTACGAACACTCTAGCCTTAGACAGAAAACCCAAGGTACAGGCATTCACCCTTCTAGTTTGCACGTGTTCACATTATTTAAAACCCAAAACCTTGACGAGATTTTGAAAATTCAAAGGGGTTCAAAACCTTATAACAGAGGGTTCAAAACCTTGTAATAAATCATTCAAAAACAGAAGATTGTTTTTCAAAAATCGTTTCAGAAAATTGGGTTCTTGTTTTGATAATCACCTAAGGATAGGTGATGTGCATGTTTTAAGATCTAAACACAAGATAACTTGTGTTAGGGTCCTAGAAAGGTTATAGTCTAGGTCAAAGAATTAGTAATAACCTAATTCCCTGTAACCAATGGCTCTGATACCAACTCTTCTGTCACACCCCGACCAAGTAAAACGAGAAACACGTGGCGGAAACGTCGGGGAGTGTTGTAACAGAATTATTGTTTCACAACCATGGCATTCAAAGTTATATTTTATTTATCAAACAAGCGAGTTACATTGTCTTTTAAACGAAGGAAACAAAGTACACAACATTAACTAAACTAGTCTTGCTTCTTTTATGTCACTAAGGCCCGAGTCCGCCCTAGTGTATCCTGATCAAACCTATGCACCTGCTCCTGAAACACATGTGAAAATAGGTACGTCAGCATAAAAATGCCTATGAGATACATAGGTTTTGTAAAAATAGGATTCATGACTTGGGTTTTGAAAGAAAGGTTTAATAAAAATTAGTCATGAATCTTGTTAAGTGTTTTCTTTTATAAATCATATGAAAACTCGATAAGAAAATCAGATTATATAAAAGAAAGGTGTATGGTTAATGAAATAACTAAGTAAAATGAGTTGTATAAAATAAACTGTTTTGTAAAACAATGTCTTGTGAAAAATATGTTATTTGTGTAAAATGTAATATGTCTATACTGAAATGATTTAAACAACGCTACGATATGTAATATTATACAAGCATTTATATATAGGAAGTACCAGCGGCGTATCCACCATGCTTGTATCATATTACACACGCCTCGTTACTCAAATCACTTACCCAAACCAACCACCATTGTAAATTGTTCATGTGTAAATCAATTGTCAAGTGTTACCATATCAAAATGTCTATGTCTGATGTAAATCACAAAACTTGTATATCAATGTAAAAATGTTTATGTTTAATATAAATCATGAATTGTGTATCCAAAAATATCATGTATGGCAAGTGAAACACATCAACTAAACCATAGGTAAAATGCACAAAAACAGGGTATTGAATTAAACATAGTTTAAATCAAGGTTATGTTTTGTGGAACAAACGCATGCTATACTGATACAAACATCTATGCGGTAATGTTATAATGCATACATTCAAGCCTTGTGACTGTGGTGATAGACCCTTAAACAAATTAAAGGTTTATCTGTGTTATGTTTATCGAATTCGGTCATTCCTTCCATCCAAACATACCTAGGAGGTTAGGAACGGGAGTTGTCAATTCCTATGGTACCACTACCTACTAACGAATGGTGTGATCAATGTTAATGAATGAATTCTGTCCCATTTGAACAAACCAAATGTCATACCAAAATGTAAACATGTGATGAATAACAAATGTACTAAGTATGCAACCATTGAACATACACAGCGTGAAATGTAATGTAAAGTAATGTACTAAGTATGAACTAGATGAACATACATAGCATAAACATAATGAAATCATGTACTATAAATGTACTAATGAACATAACAAGCATATGATATGAAAACATGAAAGGCACGAAAATAACAAGTAGGCACATGTGTTTCACCCCAAAATGTTTGGAAAACAGTAAAAGAGGGGTCTATGTACTCACTTGAGATTGCTTAGTAGTCCTTGAGTAACAACCAAACAATACTAGAGATCACGGATATCAAACGGCCCCTAATATAGGTAACTATGTTAATATACCGGACCTAAATCGGAGGATTAGATAGAATGAGGGTTCGTAAACCAAACGAGTATGGAGACTCGTGTAATATGGTTTAACAAAACCTACATACTAAAATGAAACCTAACCTAAGTGCTTATGACCCATTACGACCCGTTTAGGTAGCTTATGCTACTTTAACGCGTCGTTCGTGTGAAACGTGTTCGGAATGCCTAACTAGTCCTATGATAAGTAAAATATGCCTTAACATGTCTAATATTGTTACCAAATCAGTTTAGATACCAAAAGTTATGTTACATATGCTTAAAATGAATTTTGGCGTTCAAAGGGCATTTTGGTAATTTACCTAAGGCATATAAACTACCTATCATACAACTACTCAAACGATGTGACCATAAGGTATAACCTCGGAAGATACCCTATACAACTATGGTCACCTAATGTGTTTGGTCGGATCCTAATGATCGACCAAACAGGTCGGGTTTGAAAGTATAAGCGATTGTTTAGATCGCTTACCTTACGACCCTATATAAGCACTAAACTAAAAGTGACGAGCTAAGTATGTTAAAACATGCTTAACTAAGTTTCTAGAAAACTGGTTTGGTATCATAATAAACGGTTTTGATACCTAAGAGTAGTTTGGTTACAAAATACGCAAGAATGCGCATTTTGGCCGAAACTACGACTCGTCACTGAGCCTAGATAACATGGTAATCAGTAGGTATAGTCACTAGGGACTATAACCATCGTGATTACGCTCACGTTATGAAGTTCAAACGAACTTCGCATTGACCATAAACTGGTCAACGTAGAAAGTCAAACAAAGTTTGACTTTTAACGCTAAAAGAATAAAAAGAACGAAGGAACACTTACAAAGGGTCCCCGAAAGCTTTGATTTCTCAAGTATTCTCAGGTATGAAGTGGTCTCACTTCAACTTAGAGAACTCTCAAGAATTCAAGTGGGTTTTGCAAGTGAAAGGGTTGGGTATTTATTGGAATGTTGGAACCGTTAAGATCGTTTATCGAATAACGTGCTTCAATCTCATCCCTACATTTGTTGCAACACCTTGGTACCCAAATTGGCCCCCCATGATCAGGAAATGACAAGTGTGGGTGAGGAGATGAGTGCATAACAGCTGTTAACAGCTGTTTAAACATGTTTTACTGATCTGGGAGCCTGACACGGGCCACGTAAGAGACACCCCAGGGCTTACGCGGGCCGCCTGGGTCTTCTGATCAGAAGCAAACTTTCAAAAATGACAGTTTTGGTTCCTGTTATGTATTAAAGCCATTTCCGACACGTTTAAGGCCCGTTAAGCCAACGTTAAGGCCCTAAAATGATGCCTAAAAATTGTGGACATGAAACATGCTCAAAAATATGTCGGATGTTGGTTCGTTTGGTCGTACGATCGCGATGTTCGGTTAATTACGACGGAATGCGCATAAGCGCGAAAAACGATCCAAATTGCGTGACGAATGGATTTTTCTCATGCCAAACACTAAAATAAAATATTTTAGTGCTTACATAAATTTTTGGATGTCTGGATGTATCCAGAACGTAAGTTATGCGCGAAAGTGCAAACTGATGCACTTTTTGACGTTTTTAGTCCCTGAATGACCCAAAAGTTTATTTTAGCCCACCGAACCCCTTAAAGCCTATCTCTTGTCACACCCCTTTCTACGGCGGAAGCATGAGGTGTGATCATGAAAGGTTCTCATTGAATACGAAGAGTAAACATACTACATGCTCAAAAATAACTTCGAATATTACATTACCAAAAACATATGTCAAGTGTTTACAACACTAGATAACATATTGTCTTAAAAGTCACGACTTTATTTAAAGATAAACAAAGCGACATCCACGAGCATGAGTAAGACCACGCGCACATCCATCCTAGTTACCTGAAATACATGTGAGTTTTGAAAAAAAAAACGTCAACATAATGTTGGTGTGAATTCATGCAGTTTTGTATTTCATGTTTGTATACTTTGTATGAAAACATAGTTTGTGAGTAAATCAAGTTTTCATATATAAATTCAGTTTCATGTGTACACCACATACACATGTATAATTCAATTTCTTCTTGAGTACCCCACGTACTCAAGTATAATTCTCATTTTCTTGAGTACCCCACGTACTTCAAGTATAATTCAATCTTCTTGAGTACCCCACGTACTTCAAGTTATATATCAATTTTAGTATGGTATGAATTTTATGTAAATACAGTATTTCTGTAAATATCAGATTGTTAATGGGTTGCAAAGCCATTAACATGTGGCACGACATAGGAAGTCACCAAACCTAAGGCATTTAATTGGTATATTCTGAGACACAAAAGCACTACTCGATTCTCGCCCCCACCGAGAGTGTGGCTGCCAGGCACCCGTTAGATCTAACCTTTTGTTCTGCGGTCTAAGTATGTACACGATTAATGGTGCTTCTGTACCCTATTCGTGACACTATTTCTCATAACGCATCCTACTTGGTTCTCGTTCTCACCAAGCGCGTTTCTTTTTATCATTTCTCATAACGCATCCAACTTGGTTCTCGTCCTCACCAAGCGCGTTTCTTTTTATCATTTCTCATAACGCATCCAACTTGGTTCTCGTCCTCACCAAGTGCGTTTCTTATTATCTTATATTTTGTCACACTTGGTTCTCGTTCTCACCAAGTGTACTTCTTGTATTTATATCATACCAATTATAAATATTGTACTTTTGTACATGTATTTCACCCCCGAAGTTATAAAAACTGAAAACAGTTAAAGAAAAGGGGGAGCATGAACTCACAACTTTGCGTTCCTTGCGTCGTAAACTTCACCGGATTTGCTTAATTAACGTCGTAACCTATACGCGTTTTCTTAACGTTAGTCACTAGACCTGCGTCGCACAAGTACAGTCACTCTCTTTTGTGTATATACTCTTGTGTTAAAAATATTCTATATTTTTAACTACGTATCTTACTTATATTATTTTCTCTAAAATAAATATAAGTCTTTTGTGTTTTGCAGTTTGCACCCGAATTATGTATCTTGTATGTTGTATGTGTATTTTTATGTTTATACTCCTCATGAGTATTTAGTGTATTTTTAATTCTTAATACACTAGCACGTATAACACATACTTTATACACTTAGCACAAAAGTTGGTGATAAAATAATATATATTTTTCTCTCAAAAATATACATACTTATATCCATTTTTATTCTTGAAGAAATCCTCGTTTCTTATCACCAAAAATTAGGGAAACCTTGGTAATACCCTTAAATACATTTTTAGGGAATAAGTTTCTCAAAAACTTATATTTTTCTAAGTGTCAAAATTTATAAAAATTTTGACAGAGTTTCCCCTAAAAATGGACGTTTCCCATGTTTTCAAAACATGTGTTTATTTTCTTTTAAATCGTCAACAATCATCAACAACAATTATCAACAATACTCATCAACAATAATCACTAATTTCTCCATTTCATGAACTTGAATATTTACAAAAATGTGTAGTAACTTACTAGCACATTTAGTAAGTCTTTTTATCTTTAAAAATAATTTTAGTTTCTTAAAAACTTTATTTTTAAAGAATATGAAGTTTCACAACTTCTAGTCGAGATTCGCAAAAATATTTCTTTGTTAAATTTTTCTTGTGACACAAGTGTCTACACACTTGTTTATGTACTAAAATGCTTTTAGTTCGGATAAGATTCGGGTTTTAACAAAACTAATATTTTTGCTTGGTTCTTCCGAAAAACCACTTGTAGATCTTTAGATCTACATGTTTAGAGTCTTATCTTACAAGAAAATTTACTTTTACACAAGTTCATGTCTTATGAATGGACGGATCCATCATCTTTTAACTTTATAACTTTTACATCCTACTAGTTCATGCTTTCTAACATGGACTAGTATGTCTAGATGATGATCCATCTTGCTTTTACTAACAACAACATCAAATAATAACAACCATACAAGATTCACATGATTTACACACATATCTATTCTTTATCCAACTAGTTTATCTTTCTTTCAAGACTTTTAGTTTTGATCTTGTGTGTGTTTGATTTTTAATCATTAAATCACTTATTAACCACTCTAAACAAGAACAAGTTGGTGTTTTAGAGCACTTACTACTAGCTCAAGGCTAGGGAAGTTCAAGAGGGCAAATGAAGTGGATAAAAGCAAATGAACAAGGTCCTTCAAGCTCCGTTGCTTCCAAGCTTCCTAATTATGCTTGAATCACCTTTGTATAAGCTTAGAATGTATGGGAATGGATTAAAAATGGAGAGGTTTGGAGGGGTGTTTGGAGCCGTGAGGTATGGGGGTGAAGGAGGTGGTTATGGTGTTGAATGAGAAGATGAAATCTTGTGATATCTTATAGTACATGGCAAGATCTAATAAGATCATATCATATCTTGCAATATCTAAATAAAATCAAATTAAATCCAAGAGATATCAATTAATATCTAGTGATATCTTGCAAGATCAAATGAGATCTTGAAATAGGTCATGTGGCCGATTTGTTTAGGATATGGGGAGGGGTCTAAATGTAAGTATTAACCACATAGTTAGTTCATCATTCCAATCTAAGTGTAAGGTTACAAGTATTAGTTATTAGGTAATTTAGTGGGTGTTAGGGTGTTCGGGGACCCTAACTATCTTAGAAAAATAAAAACAATGCTTCTAGCATTATTTTGGTGTTCCGGGTATTGTCCGGTTGTTCGGTTAGATACCGATTCGTTAAAGTGCTAAATTACACTTTTTAGTGTCTTTTAAGTACCCTTCTTGTACCCTTTCAATTCCCAACACTTAGGAAAATATTCTGGATGATAAAACGACATTTCTGCATAACATTTATATGTCTAAATGCTGATTTATTGCTGAATTATATAAATTCTGCACTTAAAGTGCGTTTCGGTGCTTTTTAGTGCTTATTTTTGCTTTCGTATTGCATATATATTAACCCTTGTATGTACTCTTGGGTTTTAATGCATTCTTGTTGTCGGACCTACACCTAGGTTCCAATTTTATTGTCTGACTGCTTTCTGCAGTTCTGTTGACACATTGTGTCTTACCGGTGAGTTTACTATTATTTTTGACGCAACGCTCTCGTTTATGCATAAAGCAATATTTTGTAGTATACAACGTGCATGAATTCACTTGTTTAATCATGTGTTCAGACATTGCTGACAATTAAGCACATAATTGCAATCATTAAATAATGATTAAAGTGTACGGAAATTACCGGTTTGTGCCAGTTGTCACAGTCTCCCCCCGTTAAAAGAATTTCGTCCCGAAATTCAGGCTAAACTCACTCTCGCTGGAGTCTTTTTGAATAGGTGGGGATACTTTCTCTTGAACTGGTCTTCACGTTCCCATGTGTACTCGGGTCCGTGCTTAGAGCTCCAACGTACTTTGACAAGCTTCACACTGCTCCTCCTGGTCTTGTTGACTTTCCAGTCGGTAACCTCAACGGGTTGCTCTGTAAATCAGAGGGCTTCATCAATATGCACTTCATCCATCGGGATGATCACGTTTTCTTGTGTTGGACTCTTCTTCAGGTTGGATACATGAAACGTATCATGTACTCCGTTAAGTTCTTCCGGTAACTCCAACTTGTACGCCACGGTACCAATTCTCTTCAGTATTCTGAATGGTCCGATATACCGTGGATTCAGCTTTCCACGCTTTCCAAATCTGACTACGCCCTTCCATGGTGAGACTTTTAACAACACTTTGTCTCCCACCTGGAATTCTACCGATTTCCTATTCGGATCCGCGTAGCTCTTCTGTCGCTCTCGAGCCGCCTTAATGCGCTCTCGGATCTGCGCAATCTTGTCGGTTGTCTCTTGTACAAGTTCAGGATCAACCATACGTTTATCTCCGGCATCTGCCCAACATAAGGGCGATCGGCAATTGCGGCCATACAGAGCTTCGAACGGCGCGGCTTTTATGCTCGTATGATAGCTGTTATTGTAGGAAAACTCAACTAAAGGTAGATGAGTATCCCAGCTGCCGCCTAGATCCATGACACATGCGCGAAGCATATCTTCTAGCGTTTGTATAGTCCGTTCGCTCTGGCCGTCTGTTTGTGGATGGAATGCCGTGCTCAGATCTAACTGAGATCCGAAGGCTTCCTGAAATGATTGTCAGATTCTTGAGACAAAGCGTCCATCTCTGTCTGAAATGATTGAGATTGGCACTCCATGACGTGCTATAATTTCCCTTAAGTATATCTCTGCAAGCTTTCCAGTGCTATCCTTCTCTCGGATTGGTAGGAAATGCGCAGACTTCGTCAATCGATCAACTATTACCCATATCATATCGTGCCCTCTCGGGGTCCTGGGTAATTTCGTTATGAAGTCCATCGAGATTTGTTCCCACTTCCACACGGGAATCTCTGGTTGTTGTAGTAGGCCGGACGGTTTCTGATATTTTGCCTTAACCTTAGCACAGGTTAGGCATTTTCCTACATAGACGGCAACGTCGCTCTTGAGTCTCGGCCACCAATAATATTCTTCAAGTCTTGATACATTTTGTCCGATCCTGGGTGGATCGAATATCTCGATTTGTGGGCTTCATTAAGGATGACTTCTCGTATGCCACCATAGAGTGGAACCCAAATACGCTTCTTAAAGTATAAGGCTCCCTCTTCGTTTGGCACCATGTATTTCAGCATACCCCGTAGGTATTCAGCTTTACGGTTCTCTTCTTTAAGAGCTTCTTGTTGTGCATCCCGAATGCGTGCAGTGAGGTTCGTTCGAATCGTCATTTCCAATGCTCGAACCCTTAGGGTCTTAACCCTTTCTTTTCGGCTCAACGCGTCCGCTACAACGTTTGCCTTTCCAGGATGGTACTTAATCTCACAGTCATAATCATTTAGCAGCTCGACCCAACGTCGCTGGCGCATATTCAATTCCTTCTGATCAAATATGTGTTGTAAGCTTTTGTGATCTGTGAAGATTGTACATCGAGTACCATATAAATAATGTCGCCAAATCTTCAAGGCGAATACCACTGCACCCAGCTCCAGGTCGTGAGTGGTATAATTTCTCTCGTGAACCTTCAGTTGTCTTGAAGCATAAGCGATGACTTTTTGGCGTTGCATGAGCACGCAACCCAAGCCTTGTCGTGAGGCGTCGCAGTATACCACGAAGTCTTCAGTGCCTTCGGGTAATGATAGTATCGGTGCATCGCATAACTTGCTCTTAATTAACTGGAAGGCTTCTTCTTGTTTGTGACCCCAGTCGTACTTCTTGTCTTTCTGAGTAAGGGTCGTTAGCGGTTGAGCTATTTTTGAGAAATTCTCGATGAATCGCCGATAATAGCCCGCTAAGCCCAAAAATTGACGAACTTCGGTTGGGGTCTTGGGAGCTTCCCAATTCTTTATTGCTTCTATCTTGGACGGGTCTACATGAATGCCCTTCTCATTCACCACGTGACCAAGAAATTGTACTTCGCGAATCCAGAATTCGCATTTCGAGAACTTTGCATAAAGTTTCTCTTTCTTCAGTAGTTCCAGAATAGTTCTGAGATGTTGCTCATGCTCTTCTTTCGTTCGCGAGTAAATCAGGATATCATCGATAAATACAATCACGAATTTATCGAGATATGGTTTGCATACGCGGTTCATCAGATCCATAAAGACCGCTGGTGCATTCGTCAGCCCAAACGGCATCACAAGAAATTCGTAGTGCCCATATCGCGTTCTGAATGCAGTCTTTGGTACGCTTTCATCTTGGATTCTCAGCTGATGGTATCCAGATCGAAGGTCGATCTTGGAATAGTAGCTTGATCCTTGCAGTTGATCAAACAAGTCATCAATCCTTGGTAGCGGATACCGATTCTTGATCGTGAGCTTGTTCAGTTCCCTGTAATCGATACACATCCGCAGTGATCCATCCTTCTTCTTCACGAACAATACTGGAGCTCCCCAGGGTGAGAAGCTTGGCCTTATGAATCCTTTATCCAACAACTCCTGAAGTTGTGTAGATAATTCTTGCATTTCGGATGGTGCAAGTCGATAGGGAGCCTTGGCTACAGGAGCGGCTCCCGGAACCAAGTCTATGTGGAATTCGACTTGTCGTTGCGGAGGTAGTCCTGGCAGATCTTCAGGGAACACATCAGGAAATTCCTTCACCACAGGAATGTCTTCAAGTTTGGGCTCCACAGCCTTTTTGTCTATAACGTGTGCTAGGAAAGCGACACATCCTTTCTTCAAACACTTCTGTGCCTTCATGCAACTGATGATTTGAAGAGGTGCGTCTCGTTTTTCTCCATGCACGATGAGAGTTTCACCATTCGCTAAAGGGATGCGAATGATTTTCTCATGACAAATAACTTCAGCTTTGTTCTTGGACAACCAGTCCATTCCGACTACTACATCGAAGCTACCCAATTGAATAGGTAAGAGGTCGATGCTAAAATTTCGTTCGCCAAGTTCCAGTGTGCAGCCTCTAACAACTTCGCTCGATTCAACAAGTTTACCATTGGCTAGCTCTATGGAATAAGGAATTTCTAATCTACTAGATTCTATTCCGAGTATGCGTTTAAATTCCACAGACATGAAGCTATAATCGGCGCCAGTGTCAAATAATATGGATGCAAAGTGATTGTTAATGAGAAACGTACCGGTGACCACGTTAGGGTCCTCGCGTGCGTTCTTTGCTCCAATCACAAATGCTCGAGCCTGAGCATTGTTTCCCTTTGGGCAGTCCTTCATAAAATGATCATTGCTTCCACATCTGAAGCATCCTTTGGTTGCAAGGGTTTTCGTCTCCTGGGGCAGGTTTGTGTCACGCTTCTTGCTGAAACCCTTGTTGTTGCGAGTTGCTTGGTTCAAACTCGTATGCTTTCTCTTTTTGTCACCGGACGACTCAGCATGCGTCTCGGTCTTCTCAGTGGGGTTCAACGATAGCTTCTTCATACGAACACAATCTTCAGTAAGGCTGACAGCCAGAGTTACAGTCTCGGTGATCGTTTGAGGTTTGGCCGATGTCACCATGCCGCGAAACTCTGGGGCCAGTCCCCAAATGTAGCGTTCGACACGCTTAAATTCGGGAGTCACCATGTAGGGAAGCACTCTAGACAGGTCGTGGAACCTTCGAGTATAACTGCTAATATCCGCACCTTCCATGGTCAAGTGCCAGAACTCCGTTTCCAGACTTTGGAGTTCAGCACGAGAGCAATACTTCTCTCTCATTCTTTCCTTCAGTTCCTCCCAAGTTAGGCCATAAGCGGCATCATCACCCAAAGTTTGGGCTTGCAGGTTCCACCAAGTCAGAGCTTCATCGACGAATAACCCAGTAGCAAAAGTGACTTGCTGATCCGCGGTACACTTGCTCATGCGGATAGTAGCTTCAGTCTTCTCCGTCCAACGCACAAATGCTACTGCACCTCCTGTGCCATCATAGTTCATCGGCTTGCAGTCGAGGAACTGCTTGAAAGTGCAGCCTTGAGCTGCATTGCCTCCAGATGAATCTCCGTTCCTATTACGTCTAGCGTTGCTTGGGCCACCACTGTCTTGAGTTCGGTTCGCCTCGTACTGGGCGATAGCAGCGGAGATCCTTTCCTCCAGTAGAGCGTTCATCTCTTCAGCAGTTCTTGGCAGTGGGGGAGGAGGAGGTTGGTCACGAGCGTTCACAGCTCTTCTGGGTGCCATGTTCTAAAGAACACAACCCAATAGGTTTAGGCATTTGTTTGATATCGTCATACTAGACAGTAGTAGTATATATACTCACAGGTATACACCACATTAGTGACATCAAACAATTATTACTCTAGCAGAGTACTTAGTAGGCTTGCACTGAGGGAATCTATACGCGACAAGACTTGCTGTGATTTCTGTGCACTGAATTCCATAATTATGTATGCATCCATAATTACGTAACTCCTTGCACAGTCCGCACAGTTCGTTTCATCCTCGTATCTCTTCCTTCAGATGGGCCATCGCTTTCAGATATAGTCACGTATACTTGTGACATTCTACTTCTAGTACATGCTAATTATCACACATAATTGCAAGTAATTTCTTAGTCAATGACAAGTGCTACTCAAGTGCACTCTAAGTCTCGTAGTGTCTTTTCTAGACTCATGTAGACAGTTTCAGGCAGTGGATGTCGCGGGACGCTTTATGCAATGAAAACTCTTTGAAAATTGTTTTCGTGAATGGATCCTAGAGATTGTAGACTAGACTCGAGAAGGAATCCTGGTTCACTACAATCGCAGCTCTGATACCAATCTGTCACACCCCTTTCTACGGCGGAAGCACGAGGTGTGATCATGAAAGGTTCTCATTGCATACGAAGAGTAAACATACTACATGCTCAAAAATAACTTCGAATATTACATTACCAAAAACATATGTCAAGTGTTTACAACACTAGATAACATATTGTCTTAAAAGTCACGACTTTATTTAAAGATAAACAAAGCGACATCCACGAGCATGAGTAAGACCACGCGCACATCCATCCTAGTTACCTGAAATACATGTGAGTTTTGGAAAAAAACGTCAACATAATGTTGGTGTGAATTCATGCAGTTTTGTATTTCATGTTTGTATACTTTGTATGAAAACATAGTTTGTGAGTAAATCAAGTTTTCATATATAAATTCAGTTTCATGTGTACACCACATACACATGTATAATTCAATTTCTTCTTGAGTACCCCACGTACTCAAGTATAATTCTCATTTTCTTGAGTACCCCACGTACTTCAAGTATAATTCAATCTTCTTGAGTACCCCACGTACTTCAAGTTATATATCAATTTTAGTGTGGTATGAATTTTATGTAAATACAGTATTTCTGTAAATATCAGATTGTTAATGGGTTGCAAAGCCATTAACATGTGGCACGACATAGGAAGTCACCAAACCTAAGGCATTTAATTGGTATATTCTGAGACACAAAAGCACTACTCGATTCTCGCCCCCACCGAGAGTGTGGCTGCCAGGCACCCGTTAGATCTAACCTTTTGTTCTGCGGTCTAAGTATGTACACGATTAATGGTGCTTCTGTACCCTATTCGTGACACTATTTCTCATAACGCATCCTACTTGGTTCTCGTTCTCACCAAGCGCGTTTCTTTTTATCATTTCTCATAACGCATCCAACTTGGTTCTCGTCCTCACCAAGCGCGTTTCTTTTTATCATTTCTCATAACGCATCCAACTTGGTTCTCGTCCTCACCAAGTGCGTTTCTTATTATCTTATATTTTGTCACACTTGGTTCTCGTTCTCACCAAGTGTACTTCTTGTATTTATATCATACCAATTATAAATATTGTACTTTTGTACATGTATTTCACCCCCGAAGTTATAAAAACTGAAAACAGTTAAAGAAAAGGGGGAGCATGAACTCACAACTTTGCGTTCCTTGCGTCGTAAACTTCACCGGATTTGCTTAATTAACGTCGTAACCTATACGCGTTTTCTTAACGTTAGTCACTAGACTTGCGTCGCACAAGCACAGTCACTCTCTTTTGTGTATATACTCTTGTGTTAAAAATATTCTATATTTTTAACTACGTATCTTACTTATATTATTTTCTCTAAAATAAATATAAGTCTTTTGTGTTTTGCAGTTTGCACCCGAATTATGTATCTTGTATGTTGTATGTGTATTTTTATGTTTATACTCCTCATGAGTATTTAGTGTATTTTTAATTCTTAATACACTAGCACGTATAACACATACTTTATACACTTAGCACAAAAGTTGGTGATAAAATAATATATATTTTTCTCTCAAAAATATACATACTTATATCCATTTTTATTCTTGAAGAAATCCTCGTTTCTTATCACCAAAAATTAGGGAAACCTTGGTAATACCCTTAAATACATTTTTAGGGAATAAGTTTCTCAAAAACTTATATTTTTCTAAGTGTCAAAATTTATAAAAATTTTGACAGAGTTTCCCCTAAAAATGGACGTTTCCCATGTTTTCAAAACATGTGTTTATTTTCTTTTAAATCGTCAACAATCATCAACAACAATTATCAACAATACTCATCAACAATAATCACTAATTTCTCCATTTCATGAACTTGAATATTTACAAAAATGTGTAGTAACTTACTAGCACATTTAGTAAGTCTTTTTATCTTTAAAAATAATTTTAGTTTCTTAAAAACTTTATTTTTAAAGAATATGAAGTTTCACAACTTCTAGTCGAGATTCGCAAAAATATTTCTTTGTTAAATTTTTCTTGTGACACAAGTGTCTACACACTTGTTTATGTACTAAAATGCTTTTAGTTCGGATAAGATTCGGGTTTTAACAAAACTAATATTTTTGCTTGGTTCTTCCGAAAAACCACTTGTAGATCTTTAGATCTACATGTTTAGAGTCTTATCTTACAAGAAAATTTACTTTTACACAAGTTCATGTCTTATGAATGGATGGATCCATCATCTTTTAACTTTATAACTTTTACATCCTACTAGTTCATGCTTTCTAACATGGACTAGTATGTCTAGATGATGATCCATCTTGCTTTTACTAACAACAACATCAAATAATAACAACCATACAAGATTCACATGATTTACACACATATCTATTCTTTATCCAACTAGTTTATCTTTCTTTCAAGACTTTTAGTTTTGATCTTGTGTGTGTTTGATTTTTAATCATTAAATCACTTATTAACCACTCTAAACAAGAACAAGTTGGTGTTTTAGAGCACTTACTACTAGCTCAAGGCTAGGGAAGTTCAAGAGGGCAAATGAAGTGGATAAAAGCAAATGAACAAGGTCCTTCAAGCTCCGTTGCTTCCAAGCTTCCTAATTATGCTTGAATCACCTTTGTATAAGCTTAGAATGTATGGGAATGGATTAAAAATGGAGAGGTTTGGAGGGGTGTTTGGAGCCGTGAGGTATGGGGGTGAAGGAGGTGGTTATGGTGTTGAATGAGAAGATGAAATCTTGTGATATCTTATAGTACATGGCAAGATCTAATAAGATCATATCATATCTTGCAATATCTAAATAAAATCAAATTAAATCCAAGAGATATCAATTAATATCTAGTGATATCTTGCAAGATCAAATGAGATCTTGAAATAGGTCATGTGGCCGATTTGTTTAGGATATGGGGAGGGGTCTAAATGTAAGTATTAACCACATAGTTAGTTCATCATTCCAATCTAAGTGTAAGGTTACAAGTATTAGTTATTAGGTAATTTAGTGGGTGTTAGGGTGTTCGGGGACCCTAACTATCTTAGAAAAATAAAAACAATGCTTCTAGCATTATTTTGGTGTTCCGGGTATTGTCCGGTTGTTCGGTTAGATACCGATTCGTTAAAGTGCTAAATTACACTTTTTAGTGTCTTTTAAGTACCCTTCTTGTACCCTTTCAATTCCCAACACTTAGGAAAATATTCTGGATGATAAAACGACATTTCTGCATAACATTTATATGTCTAAATGCTGATTTATTGCTGAATTATATAAATTCTGCACTTAAAGTGCGTTTCGGTGCTTTTTAGTGCTTATTTTTGCTTTCGTATTGCATATATATTAACCCTTGTATGTACTCTTGGGTTTTAATGCATTCTTGTTGTCGGACCTACACCTAGGTTCCAATTTTATTGTCTGACTGCTTTCTGCAGTTCTGTTGACACATTGTGTCTTACCGGTGAGTTTACTATTATTTTTGATGCAACGCTCTCGTTTATTTATAAAGCAATATTTTGTAGTATACAACGTGCATGAATTCACTTGTTTAATCATGTGTTCAGACATTGCTGACAATTAAGCACATAATTGCAATCATTAAATAATGATTAAAGTGTACGGAAATTACCGGTTTGTGCCAGTTGTCACATCTCTAAGCTATGTAAAGGATATTTATGGTATGTTTAACTTATGGTCATGTTCCGGAATGTCTGTTCTAGTACGAATCGTCATACTTTCACAGTTTGTCAAATTTAGCCCTTGTAAGCGAATTAACAAGATTTTGCCATACCAAAGCCTTCAAAACTTATTTCTAAGTTATGTAAGGGTTATTTAAGGTATGTTAAGTATATGTTGATGTTCCGGAGTATTTGTCGCGTTAAACTAATTACGTTTACGCACCAGTTTGCGTATAATTCTCCAGAAAGCGATGTAGAGTTTGAAATTGAATAAATACCAAAACATGTAAAATGTCAAACATAAACAAACAAACATTGGGATCAAATAACTTTGTTTTATTGATAACTGAACTGTTTACAATGATTACAAACACAGGTGTTACACTTCTCCATGCCTCGCATGGGTTCAACTTGAAGATTCCTCTCCCTTCAGTTCTCTAGTTTGAACAGAGCGAGTCTGATACTGGTAAGTTAGAGTCTATAGCGAGCTGCAGAGCTCGTGTACGTTCAGGTTTCGCAGTCATGTTAATCCGAAAGTTCCATCCAGCGATGTCATTGTATGCTTTAGTTCTTTCGAACATTGGGATCGGTCTAAATAACGCATCTGGTACCGTCCAAGTGATGCCTCCATCCAAAATCCCAAAGCCATGGTTTTCATAGTCAGTCGAGTGTGTCGTACAGTTCCTCCTTGTGCCCCTTTCACGTATGTCATCACTCTCTCGTGTTGCGTCGTTGCAGCTGGGACACTGATTCGGACCATAAGAATATACCACTGAATCACCCGCATCCTCAGGTAAAACGATGCTCAGAGCATTGCAGAGTTGGGATTCGAAAGCTGAAGGGACGACCTCCTGTACTGTCTTTTACGAACACAGCACCCTGCTGTGCTAGAAAGATTTAAGCTGCGCGATCTTCGTAAATCCTGTGATTTATCTGTGCTAGCATCAAGTGAGACCAAGAAGTTGTTGTATCCATGAAGGACTTTTTGGTGTCTATCAGTTCCAACCAAGACGGATCTCAACGAGATCCACGTGCATTTCCACTTAGCTGATTATAAATTCAAAAGGTACCTCTCTAACCCAGAGATTACCTTTAACAAAACCTTGAGCAGAGTGGCTCCCCCTCAGAAGCCCTAAAATAAATCACAAATGCCACCCATGGCGTTCCATTCTCCTGGTTAGGATTCCGAATGTTGTCAACAGATGCGGTCGATTCACGTGATCCCTGAAGCTGCTGGTGTGTTGATCATCCCAATGATCATGGCGCATAGTGTTGAAATAGCTGCATTACATTCGACACGCTGTTCCAAGAGCATTCTCCCCTTGGACTACCATCTGAAAATAGTTCGTTCACTAGCCACTCCTCGAATAGAGGCTGGTTCCTCGCAACTGGTCGACAGGTTTTCAATACATGGTCGAGGCAAACTGTTCTTGACTGTCCCCTGGTTGAGTTCTCGATAATCAGTACATGTACGAAAAGGCTTATCTCTTCTGGTATAACTGAGGCTCCCCAAAGCGAAAAACTAGTTCCGGTGGAACTCAAATCTAATAATTCTTGTAGTTGATTAGGCAGTTCCTGCAACCTTCCTGGTGTAAGATAATAAGATATACTAGTAACAAGGGCTACTTCTGGCATGACACGTATCTGATATTCCACTTGACGATGTGAAGGTAAACCTGACAGTTCTTCTGGTAACACTTAGGGAGAAATCACGAATAATTGGTGGATCCTCGATCCTTCTTTCCTTAGCCTTGACATCAGTATCGAGCGTTAACATTGCGGGGTAATCCTTCCGTAGACACTCCTGGCTTTTCTTGCTGAAATGACGCTAACCCCCGTGCCACTCTGGCGCATTAGAACAGATAACAATCCTCCACGAAGGAGAGGGTTACGCAAAATTGTCTCCTCACAGGGTACACCTATCAAGAATAACATAAGAAAGTCGTTGTCGAACACTTGTCCCATAAGGTCGTGTCTGCATCCCGACGATCATATGAGATTTCCGTTATCTTGCCATCAGCCGATTCCACAACAGGTTCAAACTCCTAGGAGCATCCAGGTCAAACGAAACATAGATGAATTGTATTGCTACACATACTAGCTACCATGGTGTTAATGCCCTGACGTTGCCCATGCCAACTCTAAATGCCTTTCCAAGAACATTATTCCTGATGTTGCTGTTTTCATTACAAGAATTCCAAGTACTGTCGTTGTTCCCTTGATCGTTGACCTCTTAACTTAACTACGGCCAATCCATGATGTAGGCACCTTTATTTCCTTACTGAAACTAGGGTTACGAGCACCTTGTTGTCGTTGCGACTGCTGACCCCAATGTCGTTGCTCGAAACGAGCCCTACGATTCTTTTTTTTTTTTTTTGATATTTGACCTTAGTGTAGTAACGTGTTAGAAAACAAGTTTGATATCAAAACAAAGTGTTTTGATACCCAAAAATAGCTTCGTTGTAAAATACGCATAAATTCGTATTTTGACCGAAACTTTGACCCGTCACTACGCCTAACCAACGTGGTAATCAGTAGGTATAGTCACAAGGGACTATAACCATCGTGATTACGCTCACGTTGCAAAGTTCAAACGAACTTTGTGTTAACCATAAACTTTGTGCTGGCGTCCTTTTAGTCTAGATAATTTGTCTAGTGGTCGTTTTGGTTTACTTTTAGTTGTTTATTTTGGTTTACTTTCATGGGGGTATGTCCCATGTTTGAACTAGTAAGGATGTTACCTTACTACTTGTTTTGTTAGTTTGTGAATATATAAAATCACCGGGGTAACCCTTTACCCAAAAAAAAAAACCATAAACTGGTCAAAGCAGAAAGTCAAACACTGTTTGACTTTCATGCTTGAAATGCATAAAAATCATGAAAGAAGCTTACAAAAGGTCCAATGCTTGACCAAGAACAAAGAAAACTAGAAGACTGGAGCCTTCAATGTCACACCCCGACCACGTAAAACAACAAATCGTGGCGGAAACGTCGGGGAGTGTTGTAACAGAATCATTGTTTCATAACACATGGAAATTTGAAATTTTGTTTTATTGATTAAAAGAGTTACAATGTCTTAACAACAAAGAAGCATAACATAATTAACTAGTCTTGCATCTTTTAACGTCACTAAGGCCCAAGTCCACCTAAGTGTATCTTGATCAATCGTATGCATCATTTCCTGAAACACATGTGAAAATAGGCACGTCAGCATAAAAATGCCTGTGAGATACATAGGTTTTGTGAAAATATGATTCATGACTTAAGTTTAAAGAAATGTTTAATAAAAATTTGTCATGAATCTTGTTAAGTGTTTTCTTTTATAAATTATATGAAAACTTGATAAGAAAATCAAATTATAAAAGATAGATGTATGGTTAATTAAATAACCAAGTAAAAATGAGTTGTATAAAATAAACTGTTTGTAATACAATGTCTAGTGAAAAATATGTTATTTATGTAAAATGTAATATGTCTAATATTGAAATGATTTAAATAATGCTACGACATGTAATATCATACAAGCACTTATATATAGGAAGCACCAGCGGCGTATCCACCATGCTTGTATCATATTACACACGCCTCGTTACTCAAATCACTTACCCAAACAAACCACCAATGTAAATTGTTCATGTATAAATCAATTGTCAAGTGTTATTGTGTAAACCATATAAAAAATGTTTATGTCTAATGTAAATCATGAAATGTGTATATCAATGTCAAATGTTTATGTCTAGTGTAAATCATGTAGTGTGTATCCAAAATATCATGTATGGCAAGTAAAATATATCAACTAAACCATAGGTAAAAATGCACAAAAACAAGGTATTGAAGTAAAACATGGTTTAAATCAAAGTTATGTTTTGTGGAATAAATGCATGCTATACTGATACAAACATCTATGCGGTATTGTGAAAATGCATACATTCAAGCCTTGTGACTGTGGCGATAAACCCCTAAATGAATTTAAAGGTTTATCTGAGTTATGTTTATCGAATTCGGTCATTCCTTCCATCCAAACATACCTAGGATGTCAGGAACGGGAGTTGTCAATTCCTATGGTACCACTACCTACTAACGAATGGCGTGATCAATGTTAATGAATGTATATGGTCCCATTTAAACAAACCAAATGTCATACCAAATTTTAAGCATGTGATGAAAAACAAATGTACTAAGTATGCAATAAATGGACATACGTAGCAAGTGATACAAATGTACTAAGTATGCAATAAATGGACATACGTAGCATGTGATGTGAAACAAATGTACTAAGTATGCAACAATGAACATACATAGCATGTGATGTAAAACAATGTACTAAGTATGATGAACATACATAGCATGAAATATCATGTAAAACGATGTACTAAGTATGCACTAAATGGACATACATAGCATAAAATGTCATGTAAAACGATGTACTAAGTATGCAACAAAGGATATACATAGCAAAAACACAATGAAATCATGTACTATAAGTGTACTATTGAACATAACAAGCATATGATATGAAAACATGAAAAGCATCCTCACGGGGCATGTCCGGGTTGTCATGGGTTAGTTTCATGATGTAATGTAGGCTAGGTCATGGGTTGTCTTAGAGTTTTTGGTTTTTGTTTTGGTTTACATATACGGGGCATGTCCTGTATATGAATTAGTGTGGAACACATCCTCACTACTTGTACTTTATTGGGATTGTTTTAATAGAATCACCGGGGTAACCCTTTACCCAAAAAAATGGAAAGCACGAAAGTAACAAATAGGCACATGTGTTTCACTCCAAAATGTTTGAAAAACAGTAAAAGAGGGGACTATGTACTCACTTGAGGGTGCTTAGATGTCTTGAACAAAAACCAAGCAAAGCTAGAGGGATCACGGAATCAAACGGCACCTAATATAGATAACTACATAAATAACCGGACCTAAATCGAAAGATCGGATAGAATGAGGTTTCGTAAACCAAATGAGTATAGAAACTCATGTAATATGGTTTAACAAAGCCTACATTCTAAAAGGAAACCTATCCTAAGTGCTTACGACCCGTTACGACCCGTTTAGGTAGCTTACACAACTTTAACGCGTCATTCGCGTAAAACGCATTCGGAACGCCTAACTAGTCCTATGACAAGTATTATATGCCTTAATATGTCAAATAATGTTACCTAATTTGTTTAGAAGTGAAAAATTTAGGTTACATATGCTTAAAATGAATTTATGCGCAAAAAGGGCATTTTTGTAATTTTCCTAAGGCATACCTATCATACAACTAACTAAACGTAGTGACCATAAGGTATAACCTCGGAAGGTTATTTCCTATACAACTATGGTCACCTAATGTGTTTGGTTGGATCCTGATGATCGACCAAACGGGTCGGGTTCGAAGTATAAGCGATTGATTAGATCGCTTACCTTACGACCCTATATAAGCATAAATCTAAAAGTGACGAGCTAAACATGTTAAAACATGTTTAACGAGCTTAGAAAACAGGTTTAGTATCAAAACAAACGGTTTTTGATACCTAAAAGTAATTTGGTTACAAAATACACAAGAATACGCATTTTGGCTGAAACTACGACTCGTCACTAAGCCTAGATAACGTGGTAATCAGTAGGTATAGTCACTAGGGGCTATAACCATCGTGATTACGCTCTCGTTATGAAGTTCAAACGAACTTCGCATTGACCATAGACTGGTCAATGCAAAAAGTCAAATGCAGTTTGACTTTTAAGCTAAAAACGCATAAAAGAACGAAGGAATACTTACAAAGGGTCCAAGAAAGTTTGATTTTCCAAGTATTCTCAGGTATGAAGTGATTAACATTTCAACTTAGAGAAATCTCAGAAATCAAGTGGGTTTTGAAGCAAGGGGTGGGGTTTATATAGGATTTCTAGGATCGTTAAGATCATTCCTCGTAAAACGAGCTTCGATCTCGACCGTACAAGTGCACCCCTTGTTTTGTGAAACCATGGGAGCCCCTAATATGAGCCCATAGTATCAAAAATACCATTTGCACATGAGAAAATCAGCTGGAACAGCTGGAAACAGGCTGGAAAATCAGTTTTGTAGGTCTGATGGCCTTACATGGGCCGCGTAAGGTTTAAAGGGGGCTTACGCGGGCCGCCTAAACTTCACACTTTAGCAAACAGTTTCAGAATGTGCAGTTTTGGTCCCTGCATGCATATAAGGCCCTTTTTGATGCGTTTGAGGCCCGTTAAGCCATTTTCAAAGCTCTACAATGTTGCCTAAGCATAGTGGACATGAAACATGCTCAAAAATATGCCGGATGTCGGTTCGTTTGGTCGTACGATCTCGATATTCGCTTAATTACGACGAAATACGCACGAACACGAAAAACGATCCAAATTGCGCGACGAATGGATTTTTCTTACGCCAAACACTAAAATAAAATATTTTAATGGTTACATAAGTGTTTGGATGTCCGGATATATTCAGAATGTAAGATATGTGCGAAAATGCAAACTTATGTACTTTTTGACACTTTTAGTCCCTGAATGACCAAAACGTTTATTTTAGCACACCGAACCCCTCAAAGCCTATTTCTAAGCTATGTAAAGGATATTCAGGGTATGTTTAACTTATGATCAAGCTCTGGAATGTTCGTTACAGTACGAATCGGCATACTTTCACAGTTTGTCGAATTTAGTCCTTGTAAGCGAATAAACTTGATTTAGACATACCAAACCCTCCAAAACTTATTTCTAAGTTATGTAAAGGTTATTTAAGGTATGTTAAGCCTATTTCACTGTTCCAGAGTGTTTGTTGCATTAAACTGGCTATATTTACGCATTAGATCGCGTATAACCTTCCAGAAAGCGATTTAATGCTCGAAATCGATCAAGAATTGATATGTGCCAATGATACACATATTTATACAAATCCCGAGTATGAAATACATTATTTCATTGATTGGGTATTTTTTGATGGCCGTGGAGGCACAGGTGTCACATTCAACCAGAAGGGATAGCTCCAATTGTGCAGATGAAGAAGGAAATCAGAAATGAGCAAGTGTTGAAATGAAATTTGGTGGGTTTATATAGATTTTCATGAACCGTTTAGATCGTTTCACATGTTTCAAAGTTTGATCTTGGCCATCCATGTGTTACCCACTGATTTTAATACCATGGGAGTCCAAATACTAGCCCATAACATTGAAAACCATGTCCAAAAACCCAAGGAACCAGCTGCTATTTGAGAAAAACCATTTTCTGCAGATCTGTGGTCTGTCATTCCCCGCGTAAGATTCAGAGTGATCTTACGCGCCCCGCGAGCGACTGGAGTTTCAACAACAGTTTTGATATTTACACATTCAGTCCCTGCATGCAATTAAGCTAGTTTTTGACATGTTTAAGCCCCGTTAAGCCATTTTCAAGGCTCTACAATGATGCCAAAGTATAGGGAACATGAAATATGCTTGAAAACATTTCGGATGTCGGTTTGTTTGGTCGTACGGTCACATTATTCGGTTAATTACGACGAAACACGAACGGACGCGAAAAACGATCCAAATTACGCTACGAATGAAATTTTAGCATTCCAAACACTAAAATAAAATATTCTAATGATTACAAAAATTTTTGGATGTCCGGATATGTTCAGAACATAAGATATGCGCGTAAATGCAAACGTATGCACTTTTTGCCGCTTTTAGTCCCTGTTTGATCAAATAAGTTTATTTTCACATACCGAACCCCTCAAAGCCTATTTCTAAGCTATGTAAAGGATATTTATGGTATTTTTAACTTATGATCATGTTTTGGATTGTTCGTTACTATATGAATCGGCATATTTTTCTGTTTGTCGTAAATAGTCCCTGTAAGCGAATAAACTTGATTTTGCCATACCAAACCCTTTAAAACTTATTTCTAAGTTATGTAAAGGTTATGTAAGGTATGTTAAGCATATGTTGATGTTCCAGAGTGTTTGTCGCGTTAAACTAATTACGTTTACGCACCAGTTTGCGTATAACTTTCCAGAAAGCGATATAGAGTTTGAAATCGAACAAAATCAAAACGTGCAAAATGTCAAACATAAATAAACAAATATTGGGATCAAATCACATTGTTTTATTGATAATTAAATTGTTTAGAGTTTATACAATGATTACAAGCACAGATGTCATAGTCTCCCCTACTTTACGAAATTTCGTCCCGAAATTTATTTAGAGGAAACTTGTGAGAATAGATGTGGATATTTCGCCTTCATTTGATCTTCACATTCCCAAGTAAATTCTGGACCACGTTTAGATTCCCAGCAAACTTTGACAATTGGAATGCGCTTGCGTTTGAGTTTCTTGACTTCACGGTCCATTATTTCCACAGGCTTCTCAACAAAGTGCATCGTGTTATCGACATGAATTTCATCAAGTGGTATGTGTAGGTTTTCATCAGCTAAACACTTTTTAAGATTGGACATGTGAAAGGTTGGATGGACGTTTCCAAGTTCAGGATGTAACTCAAGTCTGTAGGGCGACCTTTCCGATTCTTTCGACGATCTTGAATGGTCTAACATATCTAGGTGCAAGTTTTCCTTTCTTTCCAAATCTAATCACACCTTTCCAAGGTGAAATCTTGAGCAGGACGTGATCACCGACTTGAAATTCTAAGGGCTTGCGTCGTCTATCCGCGTAACTCTTTTGACGGCTTCGAGTTGTCTGAAGGTTATCGCGAACTTTCTTAACCTTATCTGTAGTCTCTAGAATGACCTCAGGTCCAGTAAGCTGAGCTTCACCGATCTCATTCCAGCAGACTGGTGAACGACATTTTCGACCGTATAAAGCTTCGAAAAGAGCCATGTTGATGCTGGAGTGATAACTATTGTTGTTGTAGAATTCAATCAACGGTAGATACGAATCCCAACTACCACCATAATCAATCACACAAGCTCTAAGCATATCCTCCAGTGTCTGGATTGTTCTTTCAGATTGACCATCTGATTGTGGATGATAAGTTGTACTCAAATTAAGTTGGGTTCCCATAGCAGATTGCATGGTTCTCCAAAAGTGAGACGAAAATCGAGCATCTCTATCAGATATAATGTTCAAAGGAACACCATGTCGGGATACAATCTCATCCACATAGATTTTGACAAGTTTGTCATCAGATAGATCCTCACGGATCGACAAGAAATGCGCTGATTTTGTAAGACGATCAACAACTACCCAAATGGCATCATGACCTTTCTTAGTGCATGGCAGCTTGGTAATGAGATCCATAGCAATGTTTTCCTATTTCCAAACTGGTATCTCTGGTTGCTCCAATAATCCAGAGGGATGTTGATGTTCGGCCTTAATCTTAAGACAAGTAAGGCATTTGGATACATATAAGGCAATGTCTTTCTTCATACCGGGCCACCAATACTGGGTTCGAAGATCCTTATACATTTTGTCTGCACCAGGATGAATAGAATAACGAGACTTATGAGCTTCATCCATAAGCAAGGTGCGAAGATTGTCTTGACTTGGGACCCACAAACGGTCCATGAAATAATACAATCCATTGTCTTTTAGTTTGAGATCAGGCTTAATGTGATATGGTAATTCCTTACCCATTAAGTCTTGTGTAACACAAATATTTTGAGCCTGAGAAATGCGGATTTGAATATCAGATCGAACTTGTACACACTGAAGCTTGACATGCTCTTTACGATTCAATGCATCAGCTACGACATTCACCTTACCAGGATGGTAGCGAATTTCGCAGTCATAGTCGTTTAGAAGTTCTACCCAACGTCGTTGCCTCATGTTGAGTTCTTTCTGATTGAAAATATGCTGAAGACTTTTGTGGTCAGTGAAAACCACACATTTTGTACCATACAAGTAGTGTCTCCAGATTTTGAGAGCAAAAACTACAGCACCTAACTCAAGATCATGAGTTGTGTAGTTCTTCTCGTGTATCTTTAACTGTCTCGATGCGTAAGCTATGACTTTGTTCCTTTGCATGAGAACACAACCAAGGCCTAAATTGGATGCATCACAATATACTACGAAATCATCGTTGCCCTCAGGTAAAGATATAATAGGTGCATCGCAGAGTTTCTGTTTCAAGGTTTGAAATGCTTCTTCCTGTTTGGATCCCCCTCAAAAGGTTTATTCTTCTGAGTTAGTGTAGTGAGAGGAACTGCAATCTTGGAAAAGTTTTCGATGAAGCGGCGGTAATAACCCGCAAGACCAAGAAATGAGCGAACCTTGGTTGGAGTAGTAGGCGTATCCTAATCCTTAATCGCACTGATTTTGGCAGGATCTACATGAATACCTTTTTTTGTTAACGATATGCCCCAAAAATTGAACTTATTTAAGCCAAAATTCGCATTTGGAGAATTTGGCAAAAAGTTGTTCTTTCTTCAGGAGTTCCATAGTGAGACGGAGATGTTGTTCATGATCGGCTCGCGTCTTAGAATAAATCAAAATGTCATCAATTAAAACAATGATGAACTTATCCAAATAAGGCTTACAAACCCTATTCATCAAGTCCATGAAAACAGCAGGAGCATTAGTCAAACCGAATGGCATAACAGTGAACTCATAATGCCCATATCTTGTGCGGAATGTAGTCTTGGGAATATCTTCTTCAAGCACTCGAAGCTGGTGATACCCAGAACGTAGATCAATATTTGAAAAACAAGTAGCACCCTGTAACTGATCAAAGAGATCATCAATGCGAGGTAGGGGATATCGATTCTTGATGGTAAGCTTGTTAAGCTCACGATAATCGATGCACATTCTGAAAGAGCCATCTTTCTTCTTTACAAAAAGAATGGGAGCACCCCATGGTGAAATGCTAGGACGAATAAAACCTTTGTCAGAAAGCTCCTGAAGCTGCTTAGATAAGTCCTGCATCTCAGACGGTGCAAGACGATACAGAGATTTAGCAATAGGATTAGCACCAGGTACTAGATCAATACGAAATTCAACTTGGCGTGCTGGGGATAAACCAGGTAATTCTTCAGGGAATCCTTCAGGATAATCCCGAACAACAGGGTTGTCTTGAATAGATTTACCTTTGCTTTCTCCTCTACGACATGTGCCAAGAAGGCCACATAGTTCTTTTTAAGTACTTTTGAGCTTGAATACACGTCAAGAGTTTAAGGCTACTAACAGGTTTCTCACCATGAACCTCTAAGATCTTACCAGACGAAAGAGGTATACGGACAATCTTCTCAAAACAAACTACCACTGCGTGATACTTGGCTAACCAATCTATTCCTACTATAATATTGAAACTTTCAATTTGCATAGGCGTGAGGTCGATAGGAAAAAAGATGGTTATTAAGGTTCAACTGGCAGTTTCGAAGAACAGAATCGAGAACGGGTTCACCACTAGCTACCTCTACTGTCAAGGGCTTTCCTAGTTTTGTTCTAGTCATCCATAGCAAAGGTTCAAAAGATAATGACAAAAAACTCTTACCGGCACCCGAATAAAAAAGAATAGAAGCAGGCTGGTTGTTAACAAAGAACGTACCATTGACCACCTCGTTATCTGCGCCTGCTTCATTAGCATTCATATTAAAGACTCATCCACGAGCCTGCGCCTGATTTGCGTTGACCAATCTCGGACACTGATTTCGATAGTGGGTCAAATCCTCACAATTATAGCAAGATCCAGGCGGATAGTGAGGTCGTGCAGCCTGTGCTTGATGTTGAGCGGGTTGTTGTGCAGGGTTTTGGGCTGCCTGATTCTGGTTAGGAGGAAGACTACAAGTATTGGCAAGATGACCAGATTATCCCACAGTTGGTACAAAAACAACACTGAACTTGTGGCTGGTGGTGACTGTTACATCTGTTGCACAACGGTGCATTCCCAGCATATTGTTTCTTGGTGGGTGGTTGTGCGGGCTGATTGGGAGCTGCCTAGTTTGGTTGTGTTGTAACAGCGAAATTTTGGGAAGCCTTGCGCTTCCTAGACCTCCTTGAAGACCCATCTTTCTTACCCTTCTTATTCTCACTCTTTCCAGACGACTGTTTCTGATTCTTGTCACCCTTCCTATGGAGTTTACCTTTCCTAATTTGTGGCTCGGTCAAAGTCGCAGCCAGCTCGATGGCCTGACGAACTGTGGTAGGGTTGCTACCAGTAACAATATCTTAGACAGGGTCAGGTAGACAATCGACATACCTCTCGATAGTTTTATCAAGGGGTAACCATTGTAGGACATAACAAACTCAGCTCCTCATATCTGTCGGTATAAGCCCGATGTTCACCACTGTCCTGTTTCAGATCATCAAATTCCCTTTCTAAAGCCCTCTGTTCATGACGAGGACATAATTTCTTCATCATAAGAGCCCTAAGCTCTTCCCAGGTCTGACCCAAAGCGACATTAGCACCACGATCTCTCATTAACCCATTCCACCAAATAAGAGCCCTCTTTTGGAACACGCTAGAAGCAAACTCGACCTTGCGATTATCAGGACACTGAACATGACGGAAAGTACTCTCAATGCTCTTGAACCACTGTAGGAGCCTAGTTGCTCCTTCAGAACCACTAAACTTGAGCGGTTTAGCCGAATTGAAACTTTTAAAGTTGCATGGAGCAGGTGCATTATTGTTATTGTTGGCTTGGTTAACTTGAGCAATGATATTTGGGAGTGCAACAACCATTTGCTGCGTAATGATAGCTGCCAGTTTGGCATTAGGTAGCTGATTGTCACGTCGAGGAGGCATTCTAAAAGAGGAAACATGAGAGAAAACGAGTGAGATGATATGATTAAAAATGATATAATACAAATATCGACAAAAGCATGGATGGTGGTCATTCGTTCTTACCACAAAGCAAACAAATGACACACAGTGACTAATCAAAGTAAATGGGTCATAATAATGTATCGCGAAGACATGCTTTTAGCCTATAAGTGGATACTCACCCCAAGAGTTCCCAGGTAAGAGTGACTGGTCCGATTATGTGGATTTGTACGAACACTCTAGCCTAGACAGAAAATTCGAGATACAGGCATCCACCCTTCCAGATTGCACGTGTTCACATTATTTAGACCCAAACTTTGACGAGATTTGTAAAGGAACATAGAAGAAAACCCTATGCTCTCTCCTTTAGGCGATTTCTTGTTCATCATGAATCCCTTGTTTTTCTTTGTGATCTTTTGCATAACAGTCTGTGATTAGAGTTTTGATCATTCAAAATTCTATAACGAACTAGTTAGCATTAGGGATCGATCCAAAACTAGGGTTTTTGTCTTTGTTTTCTTTCAATCGCCGCCTTAGATATCAGTTTCGAAACCCTGATTTATTAAACCGGTTGTCATTGATTGCGGTTAACTGAGATTAATTTAGCTAGATTGGTACTCTGGTTTAATTGATTAAGGGTTGAGGATTGATACTAGGGTTTAAAGGATTAGGGTTTTTTGTTTGTGTTGTCTTCTTTTGGTATTCTGGTTCTCTGGTTTTCTGTTGCATGCTGGGTTTTTGTTTTGGTTTTGGTGAGAGTTGAATCTTCTGGGATGGATGAACGTAAGAAATCTGGGGTATAAGGGTTACGAGTGAAGCCTCCATTGCTGAATAAGGGTCCTACGAATAAGGGTTTTACCATTGACGGCAACCCTTTGTTACCGAAAAGGGGTGTTTTGAAACCCCCAACAAACTACTGAACCTAGATTGATAAACATTATTGATGAATTAATGAAAGTAACAAATTTGGTTCCAGGGGATAATGCGCCGATAACCAGCTCTGAATCTAGTCTGCATGATTTGGGCAATATGGAAGCTGATAATGTCATACAAGGTGATGGAGGTAATGTTGTGAAGCCGAAAACATATGCTGAATCAGTGGTAAAAACAAAAGACGTGAAGGTAAATTTTCGGCATCTCAAATCTGCTGAAAGCCATAATGGTTGTGATTTGGTTCTGCCACGTGAATCGGTAAGAGTAGTTCAAGAAAAACTTGCAAATACCTTGTATGGTTATTTTTTGGGAGATCGGGTGGCATATCCGGTGGTGGAGTATTATGTTAGAAACAACTGGAAGAAATATAGGATTCAAAAATCGATGATGAATGCAAACGGATTTTTCTTCTTTAAATTTGCAGACCACAAAGGCATGATGAATGCTCTTGAAGCAGGTCTGTGGATTATTAGATCACAGCCGATTATTCTAAATGTTTGGACACCTGCCATCAAGCTGGAAAAGAAGGATGTAAAGAAGGTTCAAAGCTGGGTAAAGATTCATGATGTTCCTATTGCAGCTTATACGGAGGATGGGCTTAGTTTAATTGCCACAACTATTGGAGAGCCAAAACTCCTAGACTCTTATACAACGTCTATGTGCATGGATGTTTGGGGTAGAAGCAGCTATGCTCGAGCTCTAATAGAAATCTCGGCGGACCAAGATTACAAAGAAGAATTAACTATGGCAATACCGCAGATTGATGGTGAGGGTTTTGTCACTGAAAGAATGTATGTGGAATATGAATGGATGCCTCATAGGTGTTCACATTGTTGTGTGTTTGGGCATCAAGATGAAACTTGCCTGAAACAAATTCAAGTAACCACTAAATCAGTGAATAAGGTGGATGAGGAGGGGTATATGGAAGTCCAAAAGCGGAAAGTAGCCAAGAAAGTGGGAGTTCAGATTAATAAGCCGAAAATGGAGTATCGCCCGAAAGTTCAAGGTTCAAAATCTGATAAAAAACTACTCCTAAGGTAGACCACATGCGTGATAAGAAAACTTTAACCGCCAATCCGTTTGAAGTCCCGAGTAATGAGATGGGTTCGTATGAGGATCTAGACAATGAGGGATCGGGTAGGAATGATGCTTCCACGAGTAATGTTGGTATTGCTGGAGTGGGTGACACGGATGCTCAATCCGATGAGGAGGAAGTGGTTGAAGTGTTCAATGAGACGGCTGAATTCATGACTTCGAATACCAAAACAGGGGCAAGCACTCCTGCTCCAAAGGTTTCCAATGGTTAGTCTTGCTTCTTGGAACATTAGGGGGTTGAACCACTCGCTAAAACAAAAAGAGGTTCGGCATTTCGTTAAGGAGAGTTAGCTCAATATGTGTGCTATTTTAGAGTCTCATGTGGATGTGTCAGGTCTTGTGAAAGTGTGTAAAAGTGTGTTTAGACACTGGGATTGGACGTCAAATGGGAATATGTGCTCTTAGGGAACTCGTATTATCCTTGGTTGGGATCCAGCTATTATGGATGTTATGGTCCTTGATCAGACGGACCAAGTTATGCATACTCAAGTGATGTTCAAGAAAGATCAAAAGGTGCTCTTATGTTCTATAATCTATGCAGATAATTATTATATGAATCGTCGTCAATTATGGAATAGTTTGATATGTCATAAGAGGTTTGTGGAGGATAAACCTTGGATTTGGATGGGAGACTTTAATTGTTCGCTTCAGCTAGATGATAGTTCTATGGGGGCTTCCAAGTTTACTACGGGTATTCGAGACTTTAAAGAATGCATAGATAGTATTGAATTATTTGATGTAAATAGTTCGAGGCTGCATTATACGTGGAATCAAAAACCAAAATCTGGTGTGGGCATATTAAAGAAAATTGACAGGATTATGTGTAATGCTGCTTTTACAGATTTATTTCCTTCGTCTACGGCCTTGTTTCACCCGTATAGGATATCGGATCATGCGCCTTGTGTTTTAAAGTGTCCTGGCATGAGTAGATGCAAGCCTAAGCCTTTCAAGTTCCCAAACTTCCTGGTTCATAAGCCAAAATTTATGGAGGTTGTTACGAATGGTTGGAATGAAAGAATTGAGGGAGTTCATCAGTTTCGGGTAGTGAAGAAATTAAGGATCTTAAAGTCTCCATTTAGAGCTATGTTGTTTGATCAAGGAAACCTTCATGATAACGTTACCAGATTACGAAAATTATTGGAGGAGACTCAAAAGCAAATTGATATGAACCCGATTGATCCAGACTTACGAAATAAGGAAGCCAAATGTCTTCAGGATTTCTGTCACACCCCGACCGCGTAAAACAACAAAGCGCGGCGGAAACATCGGGGCGCGTTGCAACAGAATCATTGTTACATAACCATGGATACAAAAAGTGTTTTAGTAAAGCAAATTGTGAAACATCTCGTAATAAATCATTAATAAAACTCGTTAAAAACTCGTATAGTTTATATCATATCGAAAACCTCGTTTGTGTGACATTGTTTGAAAATCGTTTACCCAAGTGAACTAAATAACGCCACGGTATGTAATATGATGAAATCACTTATATATAGGAAGTACCAGCGGCGTATCCACCATGCTTTCATCACATTACACCCGTCCCGTTATCTAAACACTTAACCAAAAACCAATCGTATATCGCTTTGAAGCCAATCGTTTAACTCGTTAATACATCGCGTGAAAACCAATCGTTTACCCAAATCGTTAAAACATCACGTGAAAACCAATCGTTTACCCAAATCGTTTAATTCGTTTTAGGTCGTGAAACTACTTATATGGTCGTCTCGCTAATAACATTCAAACCTTCGTGACTCGCTTACCTCGCTTTCGCATTAATAAACCCTTACCAAAGGGTAAATTAACAACTCGCATTAATAAACCCTTACCAAAGGGTAAATTAACAAATTTCAGATTTAGTCGCTACCCACCACCCCCACACATAACCACGGGTGCAGTAAGATAACGGGATTTGTCAGATCCTATGGTACCATAACCTAATACTGGTCGGCTTGATCATTGCTAATAAATGTCATTTGTTATGTAAACACAACCAACAAGTTTGTTCACTTTTTGAAATCGTTATTAGTTTTTGAAACCATTGAAATCGTTTTTGAAACCATTGTTATAATATCGAAAATCGATGTGAAAACCATCGTTATAACCTCGAAAACATTTAGCACATATGAGTCACCCCAAAACAATTGAAAACAGTAAAATAGGGGAACTATGTACTCACCTGAGAATGCTTAGAGGTCTTGAACAACAACCAAGCAAAGCTAGAGGGAGCACGGAATCAATCGGCAGTCTAATAACTATATAAATAAACCGGCCTAAGTCAGAAGATCGGATAGGATGAGGCTTGGTAAACCAAATGAGTATTGGAACTCATATGACATGGTTTAACAAAGACTACATTCTAAATCGGAACATAACCTAAGTGCTTTCGACCCATCGCGACCCATTAAGGTAGCTTACGCTACTTTAACGCGTCGTGCGCGCAAAGCGCGTTCGAGACGTCTAACTAGTCCTATGACAAGTATTATATGCCTAAACGTGTTTAATCATGTTACACAATCAATTATGTGACAAAAGTTTAGGTTACATATGCTTAATTACCAGTTATACATGAAAAGGGTATTTTGGTAATTTACCTAAGGCACATAAACTACTTATCATACAACTGCCTAAACTAGGCGACCATAAGGTATAACCTCGGAAGGTTATTCCCTATGACACTAAACATGTTTGGTCGGATCCTAAGATCTTCCAAACGGGTCGTGTTCGAAAGTCTAAGCGGGTGTTTAGTCCGCTTGTCTTACGACACTACATAAGCACTAAACTAAAGAGTGACGAGCTAAACATGCTAGAACATGTTTAGAAAATATGTTTTGATATCAAAACAAACGGTTTTGATATCCTAGAGTAGGTTGGTTACAAAATACGCGTAAAGGCGCATTTTGGCCAAAACTACGACTCGTCACTGAGCCTAGATAACGTGGTAATCAGTAGGTATAGCCACTCGGGACTATAACCATCGTGATTACGCTCACGTTATGAAGTTCAAATGAACTTCTTATTGACCATAAACTGGTCAATTCCGAAAGTCAAACATAGTTTGACTTTCGGACTCGAAAAGCAATAAAAGAATGAAGGAACACTTACAAAGGGTCCCCGCATGCTCTTAATCCGATTTACCTTCAGGTATGAAGTATAAACTTCAACTTAGAAGGCATAAATCAGATTCAAGTGTGAGGAAGAAGTGAAAATGTGATGGGTATTTATAGATTTCGGTTCACCGTTAGGATCGTTTCTTGGAAAAGGGGGCACGATCTAAGCCGTGCACTTGTCGGAATGTTATGGTAACTCATTTGCCACTCACCATAGGGTTTTGACACTTGGCCTTGGCCTTTGGGAGTGTTAAAGGCTGGGAACAGTTGAGAAAAACAAGTTTCTGCATATCTGACCCCTGCTTACGGACCTCAACATTATCAGTGCCGAGGTCCGTAAGGACCTTGCAGACCTGATATTTTCGAAAATGGCAGAAAAGGCCCCTATGCGCGTATCGTCGTGTTTTGGCACTTCTAACACCCGTGAAACCCATTTTTAAGCTTTATAAGGATGTTAAATTATAGGGAACATGAAACATGCTCAAAAATATGCCGGATGTCAGTTCGTTTGGTCGTACGATCGCGATGTTCGGTTAATTACGACGGAATGCGCATAAGCGCGAAAAACGATCCAAATTGCGTGACGAATGGATTTTTCTTATGCCAAACACTAAAATAAAATATTATAGTGCTTACATAAATTTTTGGATGTCCGGATGTATTCAGAACGTAAGTTATGCGCGAAAGTGCAAACTTGTGCACTTTTTGACGCTTTTAGTCCCTGAATGACCCAAAAGTTTATTTTAGCACACCGAACCCCTCAAAGCCTATTTCTAAGATATGTGAAGGATATTTATGGTATGTTTAACTTATGTTCATGTTCCGGAATATCTGTTACAGTTCAAATTGGCATACTTTCGCAGTTTGTCAAATTTAGTCCCTGTAAGCGAATTAACTTGATTTCGGCATACCAAACCATCCAAAACTTATTTCTAAGTTATGTAAAGGTTATTTAAGGTATGTTAAGCCTATTTCACTATTCTGGAGTGTTCGTTGCATTAAACTGGTTATATTTACGCATCAGATCGCGTATAACCTTCCAGAAAGCGATTTAGAGCTTGAAATCGAACAAGAATCGATATGTGCAAATGATACACATATTTATACAAATCCCAAGTATGAAATACAATATTTCATTGATTTGGTATTTGTTCGATGGCCGTGGAGGCACAGGTGTTACAGTCTCCCCTACTTCAGGAAATTTCGTCCCGAAATTTAATTAGAGGAAACTTGTGAGAGTTCAAAACATGAAGTTGAAAGACAAAACAACACTGGTTAGGGTTCTGAACTTCTAGTAACTTTAAATAACATTATGCTTTCAATGCAAGAGGGACACTTATATACAAGTATATGAAGCGCCATTGGTGCGTCCACCGTACCTCCATTACATTGTTCACGTTTCGTTATTTGTCGTCACTATCGGTTCTTACACATGATAAATCTTACTGTGGTTTCCGTGCACTGAATTTTTATAATTATTTACGCGTCCATAATTACGCAATTCTTTGCATAGTTGACACAGTGTATTCAATAATGTGTAGAGGAAAACCATATGAATGAACCTGTGATGAGCGTGACTGGACCACCATAGGGTCCTTTCAGCTGTATCATCACATGCCATTCTTAACCAGATCTTGAATCAATCTTTAACTAGACCAATCAAGGGTCTCTCTTCGAATCATGGAATGGTACTATATAACCCAAGGGTCTTAACTACCGCGTAGAAGCCCATAAGGATTTAAGGTAGTACCTTTTGAATATCCTACTATGAATCCCTCATATGAAGATATGAAAGATTCTATGAGGATTTGAAAATCGGATCACACAAAAACATAGAGGATAACACATAACACATAACACATAATCACATAATCGCATAATCGCATAATCGTTTAATCGTATAATCGTTTAATCGTATAATCGTTTAATTTGTTATCTTTAGACACGGGTATTTAAAGCATACTAGGTATCCAATCCGTGGATTTCATTTGGCACTTTTAATATTTTCAAGAATCTAACTATGAAGATAGGAAGATCTTAAAAGGAATTCGGTTTGTCCTAATTGAGTTGTAATGTACATATTAAGGGGTACACGGAATCCAATCAGGGCTCCGATGTCAACGAAGGTGTTGATCGTGGTCGGCTCAGGACATGAATAGATCAAGATGTCATCAATAACAACAATGACGAACTGGTCCAAATAAGGCTTGCAGACTCTATTTATTAAGTCCATGAAGATGGCTGGAGCATTTGTCAACCCAAAAGGCATGACTGTAAACTCGTAATGGCCATACTTCATGCAGAAAGCCGTTTTGGGAATATCTTCTTCGAGAATACGAAGTTGATGATACCCAGAACACAAATCGATCTTGGAAAAGCATGAAGTACCCTGTAGATGATCGGAGAGATCATTGATTTAAGGTAGGGGATATCGATTCTTGATGGTAAGCTTATCAAGCTTACGATAATCGATACACATTCGAAAAGATCCATCTTTCTTTTCACAAAGAGGACAGGAGTTCCCCAAGGTGAAAAGTTCGGACGGATGAATCCTTTATCAGACAACTCTTGAAGCTGTTTTGATAATCCTTGCATCTCGGACGGTGCAAGATGATAAGGTGCTTTCGCAATTTGGTTGGCATTGGGTACAAGATCATAATGAAACTAGACTTGACGAACTGGAGGCAAACCAGACAGTTCATCAGGAAACACCTCTGGATAATCCCGAGCAATCGGAATATCCTGAATACTCTTGCTCTTGCCTTTCTCCTCGGTGACATGTGCCAGAAAAGCAACATATCCTTTTCGTAGATAACTTTGGGCCTTCGTACACGACATGAGCTTCAATCCACCAGAAGGTTTCTTGCCATGAACTTCCAGAACATTGCCAGACGAAAAAGGAATGCGAACAATCTTATCGAAACAAACCACCTCAGCATGATGTTTGGTTAACCAATCCATCCCTATCGAAACTCCCAAGTTGCATCGGTGTGAGGTCAAAAGGAAAAAGATGGTTATCAAGGTTCAACTGACAACCATGAATAATGGAATCGAGAACAAGAGGTTTACTAGAAGCAACTTCGACAGATAAGGGTTTTCTTCGTTTAGTCCTAGGTATTGCAAGCAAGGCTCAAAAGATAGTGAAACGAAACTTTTATCGGATCCAGAATCAAGAAGAATAGATGCAGGTCGATTGTTAACAAGAAACGTACCTTTAACCAGAAAGGTACCATCGACAACAAGGTGGTCAGCTCGGGCCTCGTTTGCATTCGGATCGAATGCTCCTCCATGAGCGGGATTGACAATTGGAAAAACACAAGAGGCATCGACAAAACGCAAGAGAGGCGATCATTTGTTCGTTACGTAGAACAAACAAACGATACGCAGAGGTTAATCAAAGTAAGTGGGTCAATATAATGTATCGCCGAAGACATGCTCGCCTATAAGTGAATACTCACCCCAAGAGTTCCCAGGTAAAAGTGACTGGTCCGATTATGTGGATTTGTATGAACACTCTAGCCTTAGACAGAAAACTCAGAGTACAGGCACTCACTCTTCCAGTTTGCACGTGTTCACATTATTTAGACCCAAACTTTGACGAGACTTTGAAAACTTAGGGGGTTCAAAACCTTACAACAGAGGGTTCAAAACCTAGTAATCAATCATCCTAGAACAGATGATTAGTTTTCAAAGCAGATTCAAAAATTGTGTTCTTGTTGTGGTTATCAACTAAGGATAGGTGACAATTTTGTTTTTAGAAATCTAAACGCAAATTTCTTCGCGTTAGGGTCCTAAGAAGATTATAGACTAGGTCAAGACATTACTAATAACCTAATTCCCTATAACCATTGGCTCTGATACCAACTTTTCTGTCACACCCCGACCGCGTAAAACAACAAAGCGCGGCGGAAACATCGGGGCGCGTTGCAACAGAATCATTGTTTTGTTGGACTCTGTATGCCCAAGACACATATAAAATTGATGTGGCTAGTACGTTATGATCCAAGTCGAGTCATACCCAATAACAAGCTAGACAAACACTTATATTATTTATTTGTGATATGATCAAACAAATAAATATTAACACTTAGAATATTTAGAAACTGGTTTTCTAAATAATTGCACTTGACAAACCAATAAATTATATGGATAATTTATTTTGAGAGAATATTTTATCTTGTTATTTAATGGGTTAAATAACATGTTAAAAAGTTGTATAAAGTCTTGTGAACATATGATGTTATATTTTATAAAAGGTATAAAATAAACAAGACTTAAATTTTATAAAAGAATTGAATTTTTTTTATAAAATATAAGCTAGGCCGCCCCCCCCCCCTTCCCAAGACAAAATAGCCAATCAACTTACATGCACATCTTACATGTTAGATGGCATTTGATTGGGTATTCTTCCCAAAAACTTCTTGTCCAATGAGGTTCCATGCATGTTGTCATATTTGCATGAAACTTGAATGGGTGAAAATGTGGTCCAATGCATGTGTTAGATGCATCTTGATTGGGCATGTTGGGTGGCCAAGATTCTCTCAACATTTTATAAAAATTTTCTACGGCAAAAAATCATAAGATGATGAACTATGGAAGACTTGTAGAAGCTCTCTAAAAATCGGCCATCTATGTGCCATTTGAGAAGTTTCTTTCAAGTTTCAAACTCAAGTAAATGCTCTTTAGAAATCAGCCATGAGATGGTTATTCAAGAGGGTTTTTCAAGTTTGAAAATCAAGTGCAAGAACTCCATATTTGTCTCTCAAATTTTCGGCCATGATGTGGTTGTTTAGAGGGTTTCAATTGTGAGTTCATAAGTGTAGAAATCCTAGCTAAACATAAGATGTTTGTTGGAAGGCTTGGGGTATACAAGCTTGAGGTCTTCTATACTTGAAGGCAACCGTTCAAGAAGCATCATCTTCTTCATATCCATTACTCCTTGGAAGGTAGTATTCTAAACACCCTATGGTTGTGTTTTATTTTGATAGCATGCATATTCGTATATGGATCCGGGATTGGGTTTTACATATAAATGGGTTTTATATCTTGTAAGTAACATGTTTTAAATAATTTTCCGCTGCGTTTTTATTTTATACGGAAAAAATACTTTGATAAACATGTGAAAAACCCAACAGTGGTATCAGAGCCGCTTATATGAGTGCATGCTTCATAGGATATGGAATTTTCGGGTTTCGGGTTTGGTTAAACCCTTTGGCCGAAATTTTAGCATGGTTCTCCTTTTGTTTTTCAAGATTATTTTAATACATGCATAAAAGTATCTTGAAAAATTATGTCATTTAGATGATTTGGTTGTTTGGACAAAAACCCACTTTTTCGGTTTTTTCATTCTTGACCGAAAAGTAGGTTGTAAAAAGAAAACCATTTTTACTTCTTGAATTTTATATATTTGGATATATATATATTTTGGTGTTCATAACCTAGCCATGACCTTGTGTGAATATGTTGAATGATTGTGTTTGTGATTTGTATTTAATTATTTCAGAGGGTTGTAATAATAATTATCTTTGTTCTTCCATTTGTAGAATATGTAATTTATTTATTTTCATTTGGTATGTAAAATAAATAGATTAGGTGCATTTTATTTTACTAGAAAAAATGTATTAGGATATATTTTGTAAAAGAAGATGCACACAAAAATGCGTTTTTGGTTTTGGCTATTTTCGTGCCTAAGGGACTTCACGGTTCTTAACGGGATTTTAGCCCGATAACCAAAACACATTTTTGAAGTCCAAAGGAGTTTGGTGCTGAATATAAAAGACATTTGGAAGACCAAAGAATGTAAAGAAATCACAACACAAGAAGAAGACTTGAAGCATTCGGATGCGGGATCAAGTGGGAGTTCAACGACACATTATTTGTGGCAATATTCACCCTTTAGGAAAGACCTTTTGGCACACTTGTTTCGGCTAACAAGTGTTGTCAAAATAGTTGGCTATGGTTATGCACCTATTGATATATGTGTTATGCTTGTGTGGTTGCTTATTTTATTGTTTGGATGATATTTGGATATGCATGCTTAACAAACTAATAATCAACAACAAGCGTAAAATTGGTTCTTAACAAAATCATTAAAATGGTTAATAAAGGTTTTATTAAAAATTAATGATTTTATAATAAAATGGGTTTTATTAAAAAGAACCTTGAAAATTTGTTTTCACAAAAGTACCAAGGATTTGAATGCATGCAAATGTATGGTACATAAAGTTTTCTAAACTAGAATTTTTGAAAACTCAAAATCCCTTTTATAAAACAAGTCAAACACCATCCCTTTATACAACACTCGAAACACTTGGGAACTCTTTTGTGGGATAAAGGTCACCTAACCACTTATGTGTATAAACTCACACGTGTGTGTAAGTTGGACGACTTGATTTGGAAACCATGAACTTAGGGTCACTGAAGCATGGGGAACAAAGGTGTTGATGGGATTAAACATGCCAACTAAACATAAAGATGTTTAACCGATCCCATATGGCTAGAAATTGCAAAGAGTTTTTTTTTTTTGGGAAAGGGTTACCCCGGCGATTTTATAAATTCATCGAAAAAAGCACATGTAGTGCATGAGAGTCATACACTAGAGCATAGCAGGGACAAACCCCTAGCTATGGAAACCAAAAAAAAACAAACAAAAAACCCAGCAAAACAAGACAAACAACTAGCCTAACACACTAGATAACTCCCAACAATGACTACGTATCCATATTAGATGCCTGGTTATGACCGTCAACTATCAGGTTCCCATGAATACTCCATTTCCTCAATGTTTCCACAACTTGACAGGTATTCTTGAACTTCATTCCCATAAGCTTGTACCGAACAGTAAGTAGAATATGCTTTGCTAACACATCCGGTGGCCTTGTGGTGTTCCTGAATAGTCTGGCATTTCTCTCTCTCCATATATAATAAGCCGCAGCAGCAGTGATTAACCGGGCCACAACATTATTGAGTTTCTTTAGAGATCGTCTATCCAATAACCATGTTATAATCTCCTCCCAAACCGGATTGACATCCTCCATATTAGCCTGATCACGAATCAGATTCCACACCTGCGAAGAGTATTTACATGAAAAGAATAGATGGTCATGGGAGTCAACATTCTCGTAACACAACACAACACACAGCACATCATATTCATATTCGACCCCCTCATATGCTCCCAACGTAAAATCTTGTCTTGGGTTAACAGCTTCTCCCGCATAATAAGCCACATCAAGAAAGCATGCTTAGGAATACATTTAGAAAACCAAACAATATCCACCCACGCTACCTCATTACCATGATTTCGAACCGATTGCCAAGCCACAGAAGACGAAAAATCCAGCATTTTATTATCAGATTTCCAATAAAATTTGTCTTGGATCTCTTCCACCAACACCTGCTGAGAAATTCCATTCAAAATAGGGTATAATCGAAGCCATTCCTCAGGCCAGCACCATCTGCCATCAAACCATATATCCTTAACTTTTGCTTTGAGATTAAAACCAGCATTTGAAATAGCCCGAGAAGATAAGAAGCTTTTAAGCGGACCCACTTCATTCCATTTATCATACCAAGCAGAAATTTTTTCTCCATTACCCACCTTAGCCCAAACATACGGCTGGATAAGAGAACGTATCTGGAGAATTTTACGCCAGCTCCACGAACAATTGTTCGGAATTTGGCAATCCCAAAAATTCCTATCCTTCAACCGATAAGCATGTATCCACGCAACCCATAAAGACTCTCTATGAATCAGAATACTCCAAGCATTCGACGCCATCAGAGCTATATTCATCTCACTAATCCTCCGAATTCCAAGACCTCCTTCATACTTTGGCATACAAACAGCATCCCATGACACTTTAGCTTTACCTCTAGCCATCGGCCCTTGACACCATAAAAAACCTCTCATCTTAGCTTCAAGCTCCTTAATAATCCGTGCTGGTAATATGAACACCAGAGACCAGTAAACATGCATAGCTGAGAGAACAGAGATAACAAGTTGCAACCGACCCCCAAAAGAAAGATAACGATTTTTCCAGCTGGAAATTCGGTCAGACATCCTTTCCACAAGCATACAACAATCCGCATATCTAAGCCTCGAAGATATTAAAGGAACTCCCAAGTACTTAACTGGAAGCACGCCTTCAGTAAACGGCATATGGCTTAGAATAAGAGCTTTTACATGATCAGGAACATTGCAAAAATAAACAATACTTTTAGCGATATTTGGCTTTAAACCTGACATCTTTGTAAAATTATTCAAAGAATCCATAATACACTTCACGGGCCCAAACTCTCCTCTGGTAAAAATGAACAGATCATCAGCAAAGCAAAGATTTATAATCTTTTGCTTTTCACACTTGTTATGAAATCTGAACGACGTGTCAATCCGCATAGTTTGCTGAAGAACAAGAGTAAGTATCTCCATTACTAGAGTAAAAAGATAAGGCGACAACGGGTCACCCTGCCTCAACCCACGTTTACCTTTAAAATACCCATGAAGATTGCCATTCACAGCTATGGAAAAGGATGATGTTGAAACACACGTCTTTATCCAATGAACCATCTTCGGATGAAAACGAAAACCACAAAGGATCTTCTCAAGAAACTCCCAATTAACCGTGTCATACGCTTTTTGTATGTCAATTTTAAAAGCACACCTAGGAGGCCCCACATTCCTATGATAGTTATGCATCAATTCCTGGGTTAATAATATATTATCAGTTATCTTCCTTCCTGGAACAAACGCAGACTGATTTATGCTTACTATCATACGAAGATAATCCTTAATTCGATCAGCCATTATCTTACTTATACATTTGTAAACAACATTACAACAGGAAATCGGTCTGTAATCCGTAATAAGAGATGGCGTAGCAACCTTTGGAACCAAAGCAATAATAGTATGATTCAACTCCTGAAGAAGCTTCCCCTCTTCAAAGAAATCTTGAACCGCTTTAAACACATCATCCCCAATAACACTCCATGCTTTCTTGAAAAATGCTGAAGTATATCCATCAGGCCCCGGAGCCTTGTTATCCCCAATAGAAAAAATAACATTTTTAACTTCCTCTCTACGCACTGGCCGAACCATGTGTTCCGCAGACATATCATCAAGCGTGTGTGTAAATAAATCTGGAGACGGACGAACATCCATAACTTCGTTTATACCAAGAAAATTTTCAAAATGGTTCACAAAAGCATTCGGGACTTCACCTCCTTCATACAAAACCCCATTATTATCTTTTATCATATATATTCTGTTACGATGATTTTTACACTTTAGGGATATATGAAAAAAAGATGTATTAGCATCACCTTCCGCCAACCATTGAACCTTTGATTTCTGTTTTAAAAATCTTTCCTCATCAAGACTAGCCTCTTGAAACTCTTGGATACATTTAGATTCATTAACTCGTAGATTCACATCCAACGGATCTAAGTCAATCGCTTTCTGAATTTCATCCAGCTTATTTCGCAAAGACTCAACATTTTTGTGCAAATTACCCTGCTGATGAAATAAAGCACGCATCGGACTCTTCATCAAACGCAACTTTTTGACAATCTGGAACTGCTTTACCCCACTCACTTGAGTCTCCCAATTATTCTTTACAATCTGCAAAAACGCTGGTTTATGCACCAGAAAATTTGCAAACTTAAAAGGTTGGGGTCTACATCTATTCATATTCGGAATTTTCAGAATGCAAGGAGAGTGATCGGACACTCTATACGGACTGAAAACAGCCACCGATGTTGGAAACATATCCGTAAAAGCCACATTCCCCATAATTCTATTGATCTTTTTCAGAATCCCTATCCCCATCTTCGGCTTCTGGTTCCACGTATAATGAAAACCTGAACTATTCACATCAAAAAGCTCCACTTGCTCAATACATTCCTTAAAATCTCGCATACCTGCACTAATTGTAGAGGATCCCATACAGTTATCTTCAAGGTTCAAAGCACAGTTAAAATCACCCAACAAGGTCCATGGAGCATCCTTCACAAACTGTTTATGACATACTAAATTGCCCCATAACTCCCTTCGGTTTATATAGTAATTGTCGGCATAAATAATAGAACAAAACAGCAACTTTTTCTCCTTTTTAAACACCACCTGAGTGTGGATAACCTGATCAGTTTGCATCAGCACCATAACATCAATAACAGATGAATCCCACCCCAGAATAATCCTTGTTCCTTTCGCACATAAATTACCATTAGACGTCCAATCCCAGCTCTTGAAAACATTCTTACAAACTTTAAAAAGCGCAGAAACATCAACATGAGATTCTAAAATAGCACACAAACTTAGAGAATTTTCCTTAACGAAATGGCGAACCTCCTTTTGTTTTAGGGGGCGGTTCAACCCCCTAATATTCCATGATGCTAGACTAACCATTAATACCTTTCATTGCAGGAGTGCTTGCCCCTGATGTCGTATTTGCTGCCATGAATACCGAAGTTTCATTATAAATTTCCTCAACTTCATCATCATCAGATCCCTCATCATGCTTCCTCGTCCCACTCGTAGATTCCGTACCACCAGAGATTATCGGTTCCAGAACCTGATCATTATGCAGCAAATCAAAAGGATTTTTCGTCAAAAATTTTGATTGGCTATTAGACTCCTGTTTTTTGATGCTACTCGTACCCACATCAACCGCTTTGGCTTTTGGCCTATATTCCAGCTTCTTTTTTGTAACTTGATACCCACTTTTCTTATTAGTTTTCCGCTTTTGCACTTGAGTATACCCATCCTCATCCATTAAGTTGGTATTCTTTGATGTCGCCCTTATTTGCCTTGGGCATGTTTCATCCGAATGCCCAAACACACAACAATGCCCACATCTGTGAGGAGCCCATTCATATTCTACATACATTGTTTCCTTATGGAAACCCTCTCCCTGAAGATCCGGCACAGCCATTGTAAGCTCCTCTTTTAAATCATTTTCTGCAGAAATTTCTATCAAAGCCCTCGCATAGCTACTCCGACCCCAAATATCAACACACATCGATGTAGTATACGAGTCTAAAGCTATCGGATTACCAATCGTCGTCGCTATTAAGCTCAATCCATCTTCCGTATAGGCTGCAATCGGAACATCGTGTATTTTAACCCATACTTGTAATTTCTTTACCTCCTTTTTCTCCAACTTACTATTCGGGGACCATTCATTTAGAATTAACGGCTGGGATTTTATAATCCAGGGGCCTTCTTTCAACACATTCATCATACCCATTTGATCAGCAAATTTAAAAAAGAAAAATCCGTTCGCGTTCATCATTGTTTTTTGAAGACCAAATTTCTTCCAGTTGTTCCTCACAAAGTATTCCACCACCGGGTAAGCTAATCGATCACCCAAAAAATAGCCATACAACGTGTTAGCTAGCTTAGCTTGAACCATTCTAACAGACTCACGCGGCAGCACAACATCACATCCTTCCTGCTTGGCATCACTGATCAAAGATCGAAAATTTACATGTTTCTTTGATGAGCTTACTAATGATTCAGCATATGACATCGGTTTTGGAACAGCCATACCCTCATCCGGCTCTAAACTCTTTAGACGAAACTCCTGTAAACACCCACCGTCATCCATAGAATTGTCTACCTTCTCCATGTCCGGTGAAGATTCATTGACAGCCTTGTCCCCAGGAACCGGAACATAGATCTTTTCAAGCTCATCGATTACATTAATCATTCTTGGTTCTGGATTCGCCTTAAAAATTCCCCTTCGTGCAAACTTCTGATTACCTTCATTCATACCACGGCTACCACCTCCTTTAGAAGACATTGGTGGCTTACCACGATCAGGCTGAACATCTGACTTCTTACGGACATCCATACTGGAAGATCTCCTCTCTCAAAAACCACGTAATACAAAACACCATGCAAGACAAGAAACCAAAAACCGAAAAGCAGAAGAAAAACCAGGAAAAACAAAACCCTAATCTAGCAAACCCTAATCCATATTTCTTATAAAACAATATAGCGAACTTGGTAGACTAGGTATCTTAAAACACCAACCAACCAAAGAACTCTATATAGATTCTCCGAAACACAGAATAAGATCGGCGATTGAGAAATCAGAAACCCTACTTTCGATCGATCACAAACGCTAACGAGTTCGTTACAAAAGTTTAGTGAAACCAAACCAATGATCACAGACTGTTATACATCTGATTACGAAGAGAAACGTAAGGATTAGGCAGGGGAAAAAATCGCCATGCTAGGAGAGAGCATTAGGGTTTTTTCTCAAGATTCTTCTTTAGAAATTGCAAAGAGTTGCAATTGTCAAACGTTGACTACCTTGTTAATTTAAATAGAGGGATAAAGGTCACCTAACCAATATTTAAATGTAACGTTGGATTCTAGATTTTAATTATTAATTGTCTATGAGACAAAAAAAGGGTATTAATGATTAAAATATAATAATATCGAAAATACTAAAATTGAACCTTGTTAAATTTTGTAGATGGCCGCTAACAATATTACCCAAACCATCCGTAACCTATCACTAAAAACGATCCGTAACCTATCACTAAAAACGATCCTAATCCCGATGAACATCTTATGGAAGATAAGGATGCCTATAACGATTAGATTAAGTATATCAAGGATACTACGCAAACCTCTTGCCTCATGTTAGGAAATATGATTCCCGAGATTCAAAAGGTTTTGAACATCATGAGCATACGACATGATTACCCAATTGAAGGAAATGTTCCTACAATATGCAAGGGTAGAACGCTTCGAAACGGTTCGAGCGCTTCATGCATGTCGAATGGAGGAAAACCAATCAGGCTCATCTTATGTCTTTAAGATGAAAAGCCACATTGGTCACCTAGAAAGGCTCAATATGGATAAAAGGGTTTTATCCATTCTAACGATCAATGAAGGTGGCAACTAGAAAAAGGCATCACCCCGACACCAAAGCAAATGTTGAAAATGGAAACGGGTAATTCAAAGGGAAATGATTAGAAAGACTAAAGCGAAACCACCGAAACCAAAAGAGAAGAAGGCAAAGGTTGCCATGAACGATCCATACTTTGAGTGTGGTGAGATAGGGCATTTAAATAGGAATTGTCCAACCTATCTCAAAGAGTTGAAAAACAAGAGGGATGCGGGGCAAACCTCAGGTACAATCTTTATGAAACATATTGACCTTAATGTTATTTCTTCTAACACATGGGTATTAGATACCGGATGTGGAACTCATGTTTGCTATTTGTTGCAAAAGGTTCAAAAGAAATAAGCATTACAAGAAAGGAGACTATGTTTTGAAACTTCCAAATGGTTTGGAAATTATTTTAAAATATCTTGAATGCTCCTAGTTTGACTAGGAACATTATTCGAGTTTCCCTTATAAGACAATATGTTTTGATATAAAGTTTGTAAACAATGACATTTATATTTTGATGAATGACATGTTTTACTTTAAACCTAAGCCTTCAAATGGTATTTATGAATTGGTTCATAATAATACATCATTTGATAGTTTAATGTACCAATCAATCACCAAGAAACTCAAAATGGATTTGAGTAAGACCTATCTTTGGCATTATCGCCTTGGTCATATAAACAGATGTCGCATGTAAACACTTCGAAAGAATTGTCTTTTGGAAACAAATGAAATTGGTTCATTTGATACATGAGAATCTAATTTACAAGGTAATATGACCAAGTAATCCCTTAGTGGGAAAGGGCAAAAGATTTATTAGGTATCATACATTCGAATGTATATGATCCTTTTATGCCAATAATTAGGAATGGTGAAAGATACTTCATTACCTTTTACCAACGACTATAGTAGTTGTGGTTATATGTACTTGACACAAAGAAGAAGTTTTGAAATGTTCAAAACCTTCAAAAGGTGAAGTACAAAATCAACTCAATCAAAGTTCTTCGTTCCGATAGAGGAGGAATCGAACTCTATTAGATATGGTTCGATCTATGATGGCTAGGAGCGCATTATCTCTATCACTTTGGGGTTACGCTTTGCTCTCTGTGGCCCATATGGCCCAAACCAAGAAAGTGGATAAGACACCTTTTGAAATATGGCATGGAAGGACTCCATCATTATTATATTTAAAGGAATGGATTGTGAAGCTTATGTGAAGCAATACACCCCAAACAAATTAAAAGTACGATCCACTAAGTGTATCTTTGTAGGATATCCTAAAAATGATATAGGATATTAATTCTACGATCCAGCAGAGCAAAAGGTATTTGTTGCTCAAAAGGCTGAGTTCTTGGAAGCTAAGTTCCTTGTGGAAGGAATTAGTAGAACAGTGGAACTTGATAAGGATCAAGAACCACAAGCCGATACACGTTTGGTTAAAACTAGCACTCAACAAAAGGTTGTTGAAAAACGATCAAGTAATTGATCAACACACACAAAACGTTCGCAGATCTGGTAGAATTAGTAGTCCACCTGAAAGATATGGATTTTTCATAGATGGATGCTACGTGGTAGATTCAGGTGAATCAACCACATACCATGATGCAATGTCAAAAGGCTTGAAGCCATGAACGTAGAGATGCAATCCATGTATAACAACCAAGCATGGGAATTGGTTGTGAAATCTCTAAACTCCGAAGTGGTTGGAAGTAAGTGGGTTTTCATGAAGAAAACATATAGCATGGAAACTTGGATACTTGTACAGCGAAACTCTTAGCAAAAGGTTTCACTCAAACTCAAAGGGTTGATTATGATGAGACCTTCTCGCCTATGGCGATGCTAAAGTCAATTAGGATATTATTTGCCATACCTGCATAATATGATTATGAGATTTGTAAAATGGATGTCAAAACGGCTTTCCTTAATAGATATCTTGAGGAAGATATATGGTTCAGCCTGAAAGTTTTGTCGATCCAAAACATCCTAACAAAGTATGCAAGTTAAAGATATCAATCTATGGATTGAAACAAGCATCTAGAAGTTGGAATCACCGTTTTGATGAAGAGATTAGGGAATATGGATTCATCAAGAACGTCGATAAAACTTATGTGTATAAAAGCTAGTGGGAGCATTTTACTTTCTTAGTACTGTATGTCGATGACATTCTACTACTTGGGAATGACATTCCAGCCATGGAAGGTGTAAAAACCTGGCTTGGAAGTTGTTCTTCCATTAAGGATCTTGGTGAAGTCGCCTATATTTTGGGAATAAAGATCTATAGGGATAGATCAAGGCATAGGTTTAAACTAAAGTGCATACATTGACAAAGTCTTGAAAGGGTTCAAGATAGAGAACTCTATGAAAGGTTTGGTACCTATTCAAGGAGGGGACAATATTGAATGCGTTTCAATGTCCAAGCTCAAAGGATGAGCAAGAAAGAATGAAATGAATCCCATATGCGTCTGCTATAGGATTCATTATGTATGTAATGATATGCACTAGACCGGACAATTTATGCGCTTTAAGCATAACGAGAAGATACCAGCGAGTAACGGTCATTGGGTGACTGTTAAATATATATATATATTGAAATACCTTAGAAGGACTAAGGATATATTTCTAATATATGGATCTGGTGGAAAAGAACTCGTTGTAAAAGGTTACAGGGATACGAGTTTTGGAATTCGTTGTATAGGGTTACATGGATACGAGTTTCCAAACTGATCGAGATGGTTCTCGATCACAATCAGGGTAGCATTGTCCACTACAGAATCAGAATACATCGCCGCTTCATTGATTGAGATAATTCATATGGATTTGCCACTTGAATTATTGCCGATCTAGGGGTAGTCCATACCATTCAGGACCCCTAGAGATCTTTGTGATAACGATGGTGCGATTGCTCAAATCAAGGAACCTCGTGCACATCAAAAGACTAGGCACATTGAGCAGAATTTCAACTACATAAGTGATGAAGTTGAAAAAGGGAAAGATATGAATTCACAAAGTTCACATTGATCAAAATATTGCGAATCCACTCACGAAGCTCCTTGAACGGACAAAGCATGAAGGGTCATACTTGTGCCTTAGGACTTCGATATTCTAGTGATTGGATTTGATCTATTTTGTATTTGGATATTGGAACAACTGTTATTATAACTCTTTATGGTATTTTGAGTTATGTTCCATTTTAGCATGTTTAAATCCATGAATAAGTTGCTTATTCTAAATGTCCGTAGTCGATCATACTTGTGGGAACAAATATGAATGTAAGACTATTATGAACTTGGATTGGTGGATATTCATTATGTATGAATATAGAGCAAAGTGTTGCTGCCAAAGTTCATAGATATTTGTGGGATACAAATATTGGACTGACTCGCTCTCAAATATTACTGCATGGAATCATCTGTGATTGATCATAAGTAAATTTGAGTAAAGGATAATATCATAGTATCCTCTGACCTGAGATACATATTGGGTCTTGATATTCACCAAATATTGTACCTTGACTTATTTCTTCGCTGTCAGTAATATGACAGTACATAAGGCTAAGCTCAGGTGTGGTACAAGGTGATTGTGAGAGACGTATGTAGTCAAGAAGGGATTTGTTCCTCTTATTCGTTGAGAGTAAGATGTCTAAGATCTGCTGAAGTTAAATCAACAGAGAGTGATCACTCTATGTCTCTGGATTTGACATGACATCTGCAACAAAAGGATAAATGATAGATTCACCTAAATCATTTTCAAGTAAGGGACTTGAAGGGGATGATGTTATTGAATGGAACATATAGTCATACGTATTAGGGGTAGTAAACTGTAGTTAGGCGTCATTTACTACTTGCATCAATCTTCTATGTATCTTGTGCAAGTGGGAGATTGTTGGACTCTGTATGCCCAAGACACATATAAAATTGATGTGGCTAGTACGTTATGATCCAAGTCGAGTCATACCCAATAACAAGCTAGACAAACACTTATATTATTTATCTGTTATATGATCAAAGAAATAAATATTAACACTTAGAATATTTAGAAACTGGTTTTCTAAATAATTGCACTTGACAAACCAATAAATTATATGGATAATTTATTTTGAGAGAATATTTTATCTTGTTATTTAATGGGTTAAATAACATGATAAAAAGTTGTATAAAGTCTTGTGAACATATGATGTTATATTTTATAAAAGGTATAAAATAAACAAGACTTAAATTTTATAAAAGAATTGAATTTTTTTATAAAATATAAGCTAGGCCGCCCCCCCCCCCTTCCCAAGACAAAATAGCCAATCAACTTACATGCACATCTTACATGTTAGATGGCATTTGATTGGGTATTCTTCCCAAAAAATTCTTGTCCAATGAGGTTCCATGCATGTTGTCATATTTGCATGAAACTTGAATGGGTGAAAATATGGTCCAATGCATGTGTTAGATGCATCTTGATTGGGCATGTTGGGTGGCCAAGATTCTCTCAACATTTTATAAAAATTTTCTATGGCAAAAAAATCATAAGATGATGAACTATGGAAGACTTGTAGAAGCTCTCTAAAAATCGGCCATCTATGTGCCATTTGAGAAGTTTCTTTCAAGTTTCAAACTCAAGTAAATGCTCTTTAGAAATCAGCCATGAGATGGTTATTCAAGAGGGGTTTTCAAGTTTGAAAATCAAGTGCAAGAACTCCATATTTGTCTCTCAAATTTTCGGCCATGATGTGGTTGTTTAGAGGGTTTCAATTGTGAGTTCATAAGTGTAGAAATCCTAGCTAAACATAAGATGTTTGTTGGAAGGCTTGGGGTATACAAGCTTGAGGTCTTCTATACTTGAAGGCAACCGTTCAAGAAGCATCATCTTCTTCATATCCATTACTCCTTGGAAGGTAGTATTCTAAACACCCTATGGTTGTGTTTTATTTTGATAGCATGCATATTCGTATATGGATCCGGGATTGGGTTTTACATATAAAATGGGTTTTATATCTTGTAAGTAACATGTTTTAAATAATTTTCCGCTGCGTTTTTATTTTATACGGATAAAATACTTTGATAAACATGTGAAAAACCCAACATGTTTCATAACCATGGATACAAAAAGTGTTTCGTTTTATTAAACATTGAATATTTACATCGTCTGGAAATCTAAATACACAATTTAAACATAGTCTATCATTGTTATTGAGTCACTAAGGCCTCGTCCAGTCCTATGTGAGCATGCATCCTATCAATCGATATCATTCAACAATACCTGAAACATATGTGAAAACAAAGTCAGCAAAGAAATGCTGGCGAGTACATAGGTTTTGTAGGAGTGTCGAAATCATGGCTAGTTTAGATGTTGCAATACTTTATTAAAAACCTTGTTTTGAAAAGAGTATAATATTGCAACTTAATTAACCAACTCAAATCAAGCAGGTTATAGTTTATAAAACCTCGTAGCCATGACTCTTAACCCAAAAACATTTGTTTTAGTAAAGCAAATTGTGAAACATCTCGTAATAAATCGTTAATAAAACTCGTTAATAAATCTCGTTAAAAACTCGTATAGTTTATATCATATCGAAATCCTTGTTTGTGTGACATTGTTTGAAAATCGTTTACCCAAGTGAACTAAATAACGCCACGGTATATAATATGATGAAATCACTTATATATAGGAAGTACCAGCGGCGTATCCACCATGCTTTCATCACATTACACCCGTCCCGTTATCTAAACACTTAACCAAAAACCAATCGTATATCGCTTTGAAGCCAATCGTTTAACCAAATCGTTTAACTCGTTAATACATCGCGTGAAAACCAATCGTTTACCCAAATCGTTAAAACATCGCGTGAAAACCAATCGTTTACCCAAATCGTTTAATTCGTTTTAGGTCGTGAAACTACTTATATGGTCGTCTCGCTAATAACATTCAAACCTTCGTGACTCGCTTACCTCGCTTTTGCATTAATAAACCCTTACCAAAGGGTAAATTAACAAATTTCAGATTCAGTCGCTACCCACCACCCCCACACATAACCACGGGTGCAGTAAGATAACGGGATTTGTCAGATCCTATGGTACCATAACCTAATACTGGTCGGCTTGATCATTGCTAATGAATGTCATTTGTTATGTAAACACAACCAACAAGTTTGTTCACTTTTTGAAATCGTTATTAGTTTTTGAAACCATTGAAATCGTTTTTGAAACCATTGTTATAATATCGAAAATCGTTGTGAAAACCATCGTTATAACCTCGAAAACATTTAGCACATATGAGTCACCCCAAAACAATTGAAAACAGTAAAATAGGGGAACTATGTACTCACCTGAGAATGCTTAGAGGTCTTGAACAACAACCAAGCAAAGCTAGAGGGAGCACATAATCAATCGGCAGTCTAATAACTATATAAATAAACCGGCCTAAGTCGGAAGATCGGATAGGATGACGCTTGGTAAACCAAATGAGTATTGGAACTCATATGACATGGTTTAACAAAGACTACATTCTAAATCGGAACCTAACCTAAGTGCTTTCGACCCATCGCGACCCATTAAGGTAGCTTACGCTACTTTAACACGTCGTGCGCGCAAAGCGTGTCACACCCCGACCGCGTATAACCACGGACCGCGGCGGAAACGCCGGGGAGTGATCGCGACAGAATTAATTGTTTCATAACCATGGCATACAAAGTTGTATTTTATTTATTCAACACAAGAGTTTCATTGTTTTAAACAGAAATACAGAGTTTATAACATAATTAAACATAGTCTATCTTCTTTTAAAGTCTCTAAGGCACAGGTCCGCCCTAGTATTCATGATCAACATCCTACGGAAAAGCACCTGAAAACACATGTGAAAATATGGTACGTCAGCATAAAAATGCCTGTGAGATACATAGGTTTTGTGAAAATAGGATTCATGACTTGTATTTGAGAAAATGTTTAGTCATGAACCTTGTAATTTGCTTTGTCTTGTAAATCATTTGGAAAACGGTAAGATCAAATGATACGTATAAATAAGAGAATAATGTATGGTTAAATGAATAACCATTGTAAACTGAGTTTGTATAAGATAAGTTTCTTGTAAAACAATGTATTGTGAAAAGTATGTTATTTGTATAAAATGTTATATGTATCAAACTGAAATGATTCAAATAACGGTACAATGTGTAATACCATACAAACATTTATATATAGGAAGTACCAGCGGCGTATCCACCATGCTTGTATCATATTACACACGCATCGTTACTTAATCACTTAAACAAACTAACCACCAATGTAAAGTGTTCATGTATAAATGAATTGCCATGTGTTAATGTGTAAACCGTATAGAAATGATTATGTTCAATGTAAACCACCAAATGTGTTTATCAATGTCAAAATGTTTATGTTTACTGTAAATCATGTAATGTGTAACCAGAAATGTCATGTATGGTAAGTGAAATGTATCAACTTAAACCATATGTAAAATGCACAAAACAAGGTATTGAAGTAAAACTTGGTTTAAATCAAAGTTATGTTTTGTGTAGTAAATGCATGATCAATGTAAATCATGTTATGTGTAAATGCATGATCAATGTAAATCATGTTATGTATAAATGCATGCTATACTGATACGAACATTTATGCGGTATTGTTATAATGCATACACTCAAGCCTTGAGACTGTGGCGATAAACCCTTAAACAAATTAAAGGTCTATCTACGTTATGTATATCGAATTCGGTCATTCCTTCCAATCCCCTTTCCCTGGGATTTCAGAAACGGGAGTTGTCAATTCCTATGGTACCACTACCTACTAACGAACGGCATGATCGGTGTTAATGAATGTATTGTCCCATTGTAAACAACCCAAATGTCATAACAAAATGTAAGCATGTGATGTAAAACAATGTGTCCATATGCTGAGTAAACATATGCAACAGAAATGTAATGTAAAACAATGTGTCCATATGTTAAGTAAACATATGCAACAGAAATGTAATGTAAAACAATGTGTCCATATGCTAAGTAAACATATGCAACAGAAATGTAATGTAAAACAATGTGTCCATATGCTTAGTAAACATATGCAACAGAAATGTAATGTAAAACAATGTGTCCATATGCTAAGTAAACATATGCAACAGAAATGTAATGTAAAACAATGTACTAAGTAGGCACACAATGGGCATACATAGCATGTGAACTGTAATGAAATCATGTACTATAATGTACTAACAAACGTAGCATGAATATGATGTGAAAACAGGAAAGCATGAAAGTAATAAGTAGGCACATGTGTTCCACCCCAAAACAGTTTGGAAAACAGTAAAAGAGGGGTCTATGTACTCACATAAACACCTTGAAAACATTTAAAAGAGGGGGTTCTATGTACTCACTTGAGATTGCTCAGTTGTCTAAAGATGACCACCAAGTAATGCTATAGATCACGGAATCAAACGGCACCTAATATAGGTAACTATGTTAATAAACCGGACCTATATCGGAAGACAGGGTAGCATTAGGGTTTGTAAACCAAATGAGTGTAGGAACTCATGTGATATGGTTTAACAAAGCCTAAATGCTAAATGAAACTTGACCTAAGTCTTATCGACCCATTACGACCCGTTTAGGAAGCTTATGCTTCTTTAACGCGTCGTTCGCGTAAAACGCGTTCGGAACGCCTAACCAGCCCTATGACAAGTGTTATATGCCTAAACATGTTACATAATCAGTTATGTGGCAAAAGTTTAGGTTACATATGCTAAATTACCAATTATGCATGAAAAGGGTATTCTGGTAATTTACCTAAGGCATATAAACTGCCTATCATACAACTACTTAAACGATGTGACCATAGGGTATAACCTCGGAAGGTTATTCCCTACCTACTATGGTCACCTAATGTATTTGGTCGGATCCTAATGATCGACCAAATGGGTCGAGTTCGAAGGTATAGGCGATTTATTAGATCGCCTACCCTACGACTCTAGACAACGTGGTAATCAGTGGGCATAGTCCCAAGGGACTATGACCAACGTGATTACACTCACGTTGCGAAGTTCAAACGAACTTCGCATTGACCATTACTGGTCAACGCTGAAAGTCAAACAAAGTTTGACTTTCGGACTCGAAAAGCAGTAAAAATAAGGAAAAGAACGAAAGAATACTAACCCAGGGTCCCCGAATGCTAAACTCGATTCGAAAATCTCAGGTATGAAACTAATGTTTCAACTTAGAGTTTCTCAATTCAAGTTTCTAGTGATTTTGAACAAAGGGGGGGTGGGGTATTTATAGTATTCGGTCCACCGTTGAGATCGTTTCTTGGAAAAGGGGAAACGATCAAGGCCGTACACTTGTCCAATTGTTGTGGTAACTAAAAATGGGTCCAAATGAGCTTAATGTGCGGATTGGGAACTTGTGGGTGAGGTTAAAACAGCTGGATCATGCTGACTGTTAAGTCTGATCTGTTCTGCAGAACCCCTAGCGCACCGTTACAACATAAGGGTAGCGGTGCGCTACCCCTAGTTTGGCAGAAATTCATTTTCAGTCCCTGCACTTTGTTTCAGCCATTTCCGACACGTTTAAGGCCCGTTAACCCCATTTCAAAGCTCTAAAATGAAGTTAAAGTATAGGGAACTTAAAATGTGTTCAAAAATATCTCGGATGTCGGTTCGTTTGGCCGTACGATCGCGATGTTCGGTTAATTACGACGGAACACGCATAAGCGCGAAAAACGATCCAAATGACACGACGAATGGATTTTTCTTATGGCGAACACTAAAATAAAATATAGTCATGCTTACATAAATTTTTGGGTGTCCAGATGTATTCAGAACGTAAGTTATGCGCGAAAATGCAAACTTGTGCACTTTTTGACACTTTTAGTCCCTGAATGTCCCAAAAGTTTATTTTAGCACACCGAACCCCTCAAAGCCTATTTCTAAGCTATGTAAAGGATATTTAAGGTGTGTTTAACTTATGCTTATGTTCCGGAATGTTCGTTACAGTTCAAATTGACATACTTTCGCAGTTTGTCAAGTTTAGTCCCTGTAAGCGAATTAACTTGTTTTTGCCATACCAAAACCTTCAAAACTTATTTCTAAGTTATGTAAAGGTTATTTAAGGTATGTTGAGTATATGTTGATGTTCCAGAGTATTTCTCGCATTAAACTGAGTACGTTTACGCACTAGTTTGCGTATAACTCTCCAGAAAGTGATGTAGAGTTTGGAATTGAACAAAAGTCAAAACATGAAAAATGTAAAACATAACAAAACAAACATTGAGATCAAAAAACATTGTTTTATTGATAACAGAACTGTTCATAGTGATTACAAGCACAGTTGTTACAGTCTCCCCTACTTGTGGAAATTTCGTCCCGAAATTTATTTAGAGGAAACTCGTGGAAAAAGATGTGGATATTTCGCCTTCATTTGATCTTCGCGTTCCCAAGTAAACTCAGGTCCACGTTTAGCTTCCCAGCGAACTTTGACCAAAGGAATGCGCTTGCGTTTAAGCCACTTGACTTCACGTTCCATGATTTCCACTGGTTTCTCAACAAATTTCAGTGTTTTGCCAACACGAATTTCGTCAAGCGGTATGGAGTAGTTCTCCTCTGCTGTACACTTCTTGAGATTTGATACGTGAAAAGTTGGATGAACATTTCCAAGTTCAGGAGGTAACTCAAGTCTGTAGGCTACCTTTCCGATTCTTTCGACGATCTTGAATGGTCCAACGTATCTAGGTGCAAGTTTTCCTTTCTTTCCAAATCTGATCACACCTTTCCAAGGTGAGACCTTAAGTAATACTCGATCACCGACTTGAAAATCCAAGGGTTTGCGTTTTGGGTCCGCGTAAATCTTCTGACGGCTTCTAGCTGCCTGAAGGTTATCACGAACTTTCTTGACCTTGTCAGTTGTCTCTAAAATGAGGGCAGGTCCAGTAAGTTGAGCCTCGCCAATCTCATTCCAGCAGACTGGTGAACGACATTTTCGACCATAGAGAGCCTCGAAAGGAGCCATTTGGATGCTAGTGTGATAACTGTTGTTGTAGGAGAATTCAATCAATTTAAGATGTGAATCCCAGCTACCACCAAAATCGATCACACAAGCTCTTAGCATATCCTCCAGAGTCTGGATTGTTCTCTCAGATTGACCATCCGTTTGCGGATGATAAGCTGTGCTCAGATTAAGTTGGGTCCCCATGGCAGATTGCATGGTTCTCCAAAAATGAGAAGTGAAACGAGCATCTCTGTCAGAAATGATGTTCAATGGAACACCATGTCGAGCTACAATTTCATCTACATAGATTTGAGCAAGTCTGTCAGCAGGAAAATCCTCACGGATTGGCAAGAAATGTGCTGACTTTGTAAGACGATCAACGACTACCCAGATGGCATCATGACCTTTCTTTGTGCGTGGAAGTTTGGTAACAAGATCCATAGTAATGTTTTCCCATTTCCAAACCGGGATCTCTGGTTGCTCCAATAAACCCGAAGGACGCTGATGTTCAGCCTTAACCTTTAGACAAGTAAGGCATTTTGATACGTATAAGGCAATGTCTTTCTTCATACCAGGCCACCAATAGTGAATACGAAGATCCTTATACATTTTATCTGAGCCCGGATGAATAGAATAACGAGACTTATGGGCTTCATCCATAAGCAAGGCACGAAGATCATCCTGGCTTGGGACCCACAGACGGTCCATGAAGTAATATGATCCATTGTCCTTCAGTTCCAGAGCAGGCGTTATGTGATAAGGAAATTCCTTATCCATCAATCCTTGTGAAACACAAGATTGTTGAGTTTGAGAAATGCGTGCTTGAATATCGGATCGAGCTTGAATAACAGATTGAACACGTACACAATGAAGCTTAGTACGTTCCTTACGACTCAATGCATCAGCTACGACATTCGCCTTACCAGGATGGTAGCGAATTTCGCAGTCGTAGTCGTTCAAAAGCTCAACCCAACGTCGCTGTCTCATGTTGAGTTCTTTCTGGTTGAAGATATGCTGAAGACTTTTGTGGTCAGTGAAAACCACACATTTTGTACCGTACAAATAGTGTCTCCAGATCTTGAGAGCAAAGACAACTGCACCCAACTCAAGATCATGAGTGGTGTAGTTCTTCTCATGTATCTTCAACTGCCTCGATGCATAGGCTATGACTTTGTTTCTTTGCATAAGAACACAGCCAAGACCCAATTTCGATGCATCACAATACACGACAAAATCATCATCACCCTCAGGCAATGATAGAACAGGCGCATCGCAAAGCTTCTGCTTCAAGTGTTGAAAAGCTTCCTCTTGTTTGATTCCCCAATAAAATGGCATTTTCTTCTGAGTTAGAGCAGTTAGAGGAACTGCAATCTTAGAGAAATTCTCAATGAAGCGGCGATAATAACCCGCTAGACCAAGAAAAGAACGAACTTCAGTAGGAGTAGTAGGCGTATCCCAATCCTTAATCGCACTGATCTTGGAGGGATCTACATGAATACCTCGTTCGTTGATAACATGCCCCAAAAATTGAACTTCTTTAAGCCAAAATTCACACTTGGAGAATTTGGCGAAAAGTTGCTCTTTCTTCAGGAGTTCCAGAGTAAGACGAAGATGCTGCTCGTGATCAGCTCGCGTCTTAGAGTAAATCAAGATATCGTCAATAAAAACAATAACGAACTGATCCAAATAAGGTTTGCAGACCCTATTCATTAAGTCCATGAAAACAGCAGGAGCATTAGTCAAACCGAATGGCATGACTGTGAATTCATAATGTCCATAACGAGTACGGAACGCTGTCTTCGGAATGTCTTCTTCTTGCACCAGAAGTTGATGATATCCGGAACGTAGATCAATCTTCGAAAAATGAGAAGCGCCTTGTAACTGATCAAAGAGATCATCGATGCGAGGTAGGGGATATCGATTCTTGATGGTAAGCTTGTTAAGCTCACGATAATCGATACACATCCTAAAGGATCCATCCTTCTTCTTGACAAAAAGAACGGGAGCACCCCAAGGTGAAAAACTGGGACGGATAAAGCCTTTGTCAGAGAGCTCCTGAAGCTGTTTAGACAACTCTTGCATCTCAGACGGTGCAAGACGATATGGAGCTCTGGCAATGGGGTTTGCACCAGGTACGAGATCAATGCGGAACTCGACTTGGCGTGCTGGAGGTAAACCAGGTAAATCTTCAGGGAACACTTCAGAATAATCCCGAACGACAGGAATATCTGAAATAGACTTATCCTTGCCTTTATCTTCTGTAACATGTGCTAAGAAAGCCACATAGTTCTTCTGCAGATACTTCCGAGCTTTAAAACAAGACATGAGTTTGATACCAACGGTAGGCTTCTCACCTTGAACCTGCAGGATCTCGCCTGTCGAAAGCGGCACACGAACAATCTTCTTAGAACAAACTATCTCTGCGCGATGCTTGGATAACCAATCCATTCCCACAATAACGTCAAAGCTTCCAAGTTGCATAGGCGTAAGATCGATTGGAAAAAGATGATCGTTTAGGTTCAACTGGCAGTTGCGAAGAACAGAATCAAGAATAATGGGTTCACCACTAGCAACCTCTACTGTCAAAGATTTACTTAGTTTCGTTCTAGACACTCGAAGCATAGGCTCAAAAGACAAAGACACGAAACTTTTATCGGCACCTGAATCGAAAAGAACTGATGCAGGCTGATTATTAATAAAGAACGTACCGTTCACCACATTATCATCCGCCTGCGCCTCTTGGGCATTCATGTTAAAAGCTCGTCCACGAGCCTGAGCCTGATTCTGAATTTGATTCTGGTTCTGGTTGGCTAGTCTTGGGCACCGGTTTCTGTAGTGGGTCAGATCCCCACAATTGTAACAAGCACCGGGTGGGTATTGTGGTCGTACAGCTTGACCCTGTTGCTGAACAGGAGGCTGAGCAACTTGTTGAGCTTGGTTATAAACGGCCCGATTCTGGTTAGCAGGAAAGCGACAAGTAGCGGCAAGATGACCCGTTTTCCCACAGTTATTACAGAAACGACACTGATGTTGCGGTTGATGGTGACTGTTGCATCTGTTGCACAAAGGTGCATTCCCTGAATAGGGTTTCTTTGCTGGAGGTTGTGCAAGTTGATTGGGAGCTGCCTGGTTAGCTTGAGCAGTGACAGCAAAATTTTGGGAAGCCTTACGCTTCCTTGACCCTCTCGAAGAACCAGAGTTCTTTCCATTCCCGTTTTGACCTTTCTTGCTATCCTTCTTGTCAGCCGACTGTTTCTTGCCCTTCTCACCCTTCCTATGCAGCTTACCCTTTCGAATCTGCGACTCAGTCAATGTCGCGGATAACTCGATCGCCTGACGGAGTGTGGCAGGTTCACTACCAGTAAGAATGTCTTGTACTGAGTCAGGTAGGCCGTCGATGTACCTTTCGATAGCCTTGTCGAGTGGGGTAACCATTGTCGGGCAAAGAAGACTCAACTCTTCAAACCGATCAGTATAAGCCCTGTGCTCACCACTATCTTGCTTCAAATCATCAAATTCCTTCTCCAACGCTCGCTGCTCATGACGAGGACAGAATTCCCTCATCATAAGGGCTCTAAGTTCAGCCCAAGTCTGTGCGAGAGCAACTTCTGCACCCCTATCTCTCATAACCCCGTTCCACCATGTCAAAGCCCTCTTCTGAAATACGCTCGAGGAGAACTCGACCTTGCGATTATCCGGACACTGCACATGGCGAAAAGTATTCTCTATGCTCTCGAACCACTGAAGAAGCCCAGTCGCTCCCTCAGAACCACTAAACTTGAGTGGTTTAGCCTGGTTAAAATCCTTGTACTTGCATGGAACATTGTTGTTGTTGTTGGCTTGATTCCATTGAGCAAAGAGATTTGGAAATTGAGCAGCCATCTGCTGCGCAATAATTTCTGCCAGTTCGGCAGTTGCTATCTGGTTCTCGCGTCGAGGAGGCATTCTAAGAGAGGAAAACATGAAAAGAAACAAGTGAGATGATTTGGATGAAAAGAATGAGATGATAAAAACAAGAATTGCAAACAACATAGATGGTGGTCATTCGCCCGTATCACAAAGCAAACAAACGACACACAGTGACTAATCAAAGTAAATGGATCAAAAATAATGTATAATGAAGACATGCTCGCCTATAAGTGAACACTCATCCCAAGAATTCCCAGGTAAGCACAACTGGTCTCGCGTCTGATGAGATGTATACGAAGTGCTTGCCTAGACAGAAAACCCAGAATACAGGCATTCACCCTTCCAGTTTGCACATGTTCACATTATTTAAAACCCAAAACTTTGACGAGATTTTGAAAATTTGAAGGCACAAGGCCAAAAACCAAACTGAAAAGGGTTCAAAACCATATAACAGAGGGTTCAAAACCTTACAATTGAGGGTTCAAAACCTTGTAAAAATTTATTCAAAAACAGATGATTGTTTTTCAAAAATCGTTTCGGAAAAATTTTGGTTCTTGTTTTGTTAATCACCTAAGGATAGGTGATGTACATGTTTTAAGATCTAAACACAAATAATTTGTGTTAGGGTCCTAGAAAAGTTATAGTCTAGGTCAAAGCATTACTAATAACCTAATTCCCTATAACCTGGCTCTGATACCAACTCTTCTGTCACACCCCGACCGCGTATAACCACGGACCGCGGCGGAAACGCCGGGGAGTGATCGCGACAGAATTAATTGTTTCATAACCATGGCATACAAAGTTGTATTTTATTTATTCAACACAAGAGTTTCATTGTTTTAAACAGAAATACAGAGTTTATAACATAATTAAACATAGTCTATCTTCTTTTAAAGTCTCTAAGGCACAGGTCCGCCCTAGTATTCATGATCAACATCCTACGGAAAAGCACCTGAAAACACATGTGAAAATATGGTACGTCAGCATAAAAATGCCTGTGAGATACATAGGTTTTGTGAAAATAGGATTCATGACTTGTATTTGAGAAAATGTTTAGTCATGAACCTTGTAATTTGCTTTGTCTTGTAAATCATTTGGAAAACGGTAAGATCAAATGATACGTATAAATAAGAGAATAATGTATGGTTAAATGAATAACCATTGTAAACTGAGTTTGTATAAGATAAGTTTCTTGTAAAACAATGTATTGTGAAAAGTATGTTATTTGTATAAAATGTTATATGTATCAAACTGAAATGATTCAAATAACGGTACAATGTGTAATACCATACAAACATTTATATATAGGAAGTACCAGCGGCGTATCCACCATGCTTGTATCATATTACACACGCATCGTTACTTAATCACTTAAACAAACTAACCACCAATGTAAAGTGTTCATGTATAAATGAATTGCCATGTGTTAATGTGTAAACCGTATAGAAATGATTATGTTCAATGTAAACCACCAAATGTGTTTATCAATGTCAAAATGTTTATGTTTACTGTAAATCATGTAATGTGTAACCAGAAATGTCATGTATGGTAAGTGAAATGTATCAACTTAAACCATATGTAAAATGCACAAAACAAGGTATTGAAGTAAAACTTGGTTTAAATCAAAGTTATGTTTTGTGTAGTAAATGCATGATCAATGTAAATCATGTTATGTGTAAATGCATGATCAATGTAAATCATGTTATGTATAAATGCATGCTATACTGATACGAACATTTATGCGGTATTGTTATAATGCATACACTCAAGCCTTGAGACTGTGGCGATAAACCCTTAAACAAATTAAAGGTCTATCTACGTTATGTATATCGAATTCGGTCATTCCTTCCAATCCCCTTTCCCTGGGATTTCAGAAACGGGAGTTGTCAATTCCTATGGTACCACTACCTACTAACGAACGGCATGATCGGTGTTAATGAATGTATTGTCCCATTGTAAACAACCCAAATGTCATAACAAAATGTAAGCATGTGATGTAAAACAATGTGTCCATATGCTGAGTAAACATATGCAACAGAAATGTAATGTAAAACAATGTGTCCATATGTTAAGTAAACATATGCAACAGAAATGTAATGTAAAACAATGTGTCCATATGCTAAGTAAACATATGCAACAGAAATGTAATGTAAAACAATGTGTCCATATGCTTAGTAAACATATGCAACAGAAATGTAATGTAAAACAATGTGTCCATATGCTAAGTAAACATATGCAACAGAAATGTAATGTAAAACAATGTACTAAGTAGGCACACAATGGGCATACATAGCATGTGAACTGTAATGAAATCATGTACTATAATGTACTAACAAACGTAGCATGAATATGATGTGAAAACAGGAAAGCATGAAAGTAATAAGTAGGCACATGTGTTCCACCCCAAAACAGTTTGGAAAACAGTAAAAGAGGGGTCTATGTACTCACATAAACACCTTGAAAACATTTAAAAGAGGGGGTTCTATGTACTCACTTGAGATTGCTCAGTTGTCTAAAGATGACCACCAAGTAATGCTATAGATCACGGAATCAAACGGCACCTAATATAGGTAACTATGTTAATAAACCGGACCTATATCGGAAGACAGGGTAGCATTAGGGTTTGTAAACCAAATGAGTGTAGGAACTCATGTGATATGGTTTAACAAAGCCTAAATGCTAAATGAAACTTGACCTAAGTCTTATCGACCCATTACGACCCGTTTAGGAAGCTTATGCTTCTTTAACGCGTCGTTCGCGTAAAACGCGTTCGGAACGCCTAACCAGCCCTATGACAAGTGTTATATGCCTAAACATGTTACATAATCAGTTATGTGGCAAAAGTTTAGGTTACATATGCTAAATTACCAATTATGCATGAAAAGGGTATTCTGGTAATTTACCTAAGGCATATAAACTGCCTATCATACAACTACTTAAACGATGTGACCATAGGGTATAACCTCGGAAGGTTATTCCCTACCTACTATGGTCACCTAATGTATTTGGTCGGATCCTAATGATCGACCAAATGGGTCGAGTTCGAAGGTATAGGCGATTTATTAGATCGCCTACCCTACGACTCTAGACAACGTGGTAATCAGTGGGCATAGTCCCAAGGGACTATGACCAACGTGATTACACTCACGTTGCGAAGTTCAAACGAACTTCGCATTGACCATTACTGGTCAACGCTGAAAGTCAAACAAAGTTTGACTTTCGGACTCGAAAAGCAGTAAAAATAAGGAAAAGAACGAAAGAATACTAACCCAGGGTCCCCGAATGCTAAACTCGATTCGAAAATCTCAGGTATGAAACTAATGTTTCAACTTAGAGTTTCTCAATTCAAGTTTCTAGTGATTTTGAACAAAGGGGGGGTGGGGTATTTATAGTATTCGGTCCACCGTTGAGATCGTTTCTTGGAAAAGGGGAAACGATCAAGGCCGTACACTTGTCCAATTGTTGTGGTAACTAAAAATGGGTCCAAATGAGCTTAATGTGCGGATTGGGAACTTGTGGGTGAGGTTAAAACAGCTGGATCATGCTGACTGTTAAGTCTGATCTGTTCTGCAGAACCCCTAGCGCACCGTTACAACATAAGGGTAGCGGTGCGCTACCCCTAGTTTGGCAGAAATTCATTTTCAGTCCCTGCACTTTGTTTCAGCCATTTCCGACACGTTTAAGGCCCGTTAACCCCATTTCAAAGCTCTAAAATGAAGTTAAAGTATAGGGAACTTAAAATGTGTTCAAAAATATCTCAGATGTCGGTTCGTTTGGCCGTACGATCGCGATGTTCGGTTAATTACGACGGAACACGCATAAGCGCGAAAAACGATCCAAATGACACGACGAATGGATTTTTCTTATGGCGAACACTAAAATAAAATATAGTCATGCTTACATAAATTTTTGGGTGTCCAGATGTATTCAGAACGTAAGTTATGCGCGAAAATGCAAACTTGTGCACTTTTTGACACTTTTAGTCCCTGAATGTCCCAAAAGTTTATTTTAGCACACCGAACCCCTCAAAGCCTATTTCTAAGCTATGTAAAGGATATTTAAGGTGTGTTTAACTTATGCTTATGTTCCGGAATGTTCGTTACAGTTCAAATTGACATACTTTCGCAGTTTGTCAAGTTTAGTCCCTGTAAGCGAATTAACTTGTTTTTGCCATACCAAAACCTTCAAAACTTATTTCTAAGTTATGTAAAGGTTATTTAAGGTATGTTGAGTATATGTTGATGTTCCAGAGTATTTCTCGCATTAAACTGAGTACGTTTACGCACTAGTTTGCGTATAACTCTCCAGAAAGTGATGTAGAGTTTGGAATTGAACAAAAGTCAAAACATGAAAAATGTAAAACATAACAAAACAAACATTGAGATCAAAAAACATTGTTTTATTGATAACAGAACTGTTCATAGTGATTACAAGCACAGTTGTTACAAAGCGCGTTCGAGACGTCTAACTAGTCCTATGACAAGTATTATATGCCTAAACGTGTTTAATCATGTTACATAATCAGTTATGTGACAAAAGTTTAGGTTACATATGCTTAATTACCAGTTATACATGAAAAGGGTATTTTGGTAATTTACCTAAGGCACATAAACTACTTATCATACAACTACCTAAACTAGGCGACCATAAGGTATAACCTCGGAAGGTTATTCCCTATGACACTAAACATGTTTGGTCGGATCCTAAGATCGACCAAACGGGTCGTGTTCGAAAGTCTAAGCGGGTGTTTAGTCCGCTTGACTTACAACACTACATAAGCACTAAACTAACGAGTGACGAGCTAAACATGCTAGAACATGTTTAGAAAATATGTTTTGATATCAAAACAAACGGTTTTGATATCCTAGAGTAGTTTGGTTACAAAATACGCGTAAAGGCGCATTTTGGCCGAAACTACGACTCGTCACTGAGCCTAGATAACGTGGTAATCAGTAGGTATAGCCACTCGGGACTATAACTATCGTGATTACGCTCACGTTATGAAGTTCAAATGAACTTCTTATTGACCATAAACTGGTCAATGCCGAAAGTCAAACATAGTTTGACTATGTTTGACTTTCGGACTCGAAAAGCAATAAAAGAACGAAGGAACACTTACAAAGGGTCCCCGCACGCTCTTGATCCGATTTACCTTCAGGTATGAAGTATAAACTTCAACTTAGAAGGCATAAATCAGATTCAAGTGTGAGGAAGAAGTGAAAATGTGATGGGTATTTAGAGATTTCGGTTCACCGTTAGGATCGTTTCTTGGAAAAGGGGGCACGATGTAAGCCGTACACTTGTCGGAATGTTATGGTAACTCATTTGCCACTCACCGTAGGGTTTTGACACTTGGCCTTGGCCTTTGGGAGGGTTAAAGGCTGGGAACAGTTGAGAAAAACAAGTTTCTGCATATCTGACCCCTGCTTACGGACCTCAACATTATCAGTGCTGAGGTCCGTAAGGACCTTGCAGACCTGATATTTTCGAAAATGGCAGAACAGGCCCCTATGCGCGTATCGTCGTGTTTTGGCACTTCTAACAACCGTGAAACCCATTTTTAAGCTTTATAAGGATGTTAAATTATAGGGATCATGAAACATGCTCAAAAATATGTCGGATGTCAGTTCGTTTGGTCGTACGATCGCGATGTTCGGTTAATTACGACGGAATGCGCATAAGCGCGAAAAACGATCCAAATTGCGTGACGAATGGATTTTTCTTATGCCAAACACTAAAATAAAATATTATAGTGCTTACATAAATTTTTGGATGTCCGGATGTATTCAGAACGTAAGTTATGCGCGAAAGTGCAAACTTGTGCACTTTTTGACGCTTTTAGTCCCTGAATGACCCAAAAGTTTATTTTAGCACACCGAACCCCTCAAAGCCTATTTCTAAGCTATGTGAAGGATATTTATGGTATGTTTAACTTATGGTCATGTTCCAGAATGTCTGTTACATTTCAAATTGGCATACTTTCACAGTTTGTCAAATTTAGTCCCTGTAAGCGAATTAACTTGATTTCGGCATACCAAACCATCCAAAACTTATTTCTAAGTTATGTAAAGGTTATTTAAGGTATGTTAAGCCTATTTCACAATTTCGGAGTGTTCGTTGCATTAAACTGGTTATATTTACGCATCAGATCGCGTATAACCTTCCAGAAAGCGATTTAGAGCTTGAAATCGAACAAGAATCGATATGTGCAAATGATACACATATTTATACAGATCCCAAGTATGAAATACAATATTTCATTGATTTGGTATTTGTTCGATGGCCGTGGAGGCACAGGTGTTACAATTTCCAGGAGGCTTGTTTGGATGAGGAGCTCTTTCTTAAACAAAAGTCCAAAGTCAAATGGTTAGCGGCGGGTGATTCGAACTCAGCGTTTTTTTCATATGACTCTCAAATGCAATAACCATTACAATCGAATAAATGTTGTTCAAGTTGCTGGAGGTTAGATTTATGAAGGGGGTGCCATTCCAATGGCTTTTGTTAATCATTTTGAAAACTTTTTGGGGACTGCAGATCATGTGTCTTTGGATCCGGCTCCAGACTTATTCACGCACAAACTTGATGCTTTAATTGCGGATCACATGGTGAGGCCTGTCCGAAGTGAAGAAATAAAGAATGCCATGTTCTCTATTGCTGAAAATAAAGCTCCAGGGCCTGATGGCTATACCTCAACTTTCTTTAAAAATGTTTGGAGTGTTATTGGAGAAGACATTATAAAAGCGATTAAAGATTTCTTTGAAAAAGGAAAGCTCCTGCAAGAATTGAATCATACGGTGATTGCCTTAGTTCCAAAAACTTTAACTCCAGCATTTGTGACAGATTATAGACCGATAGCTTGTTGCAATGTCCTATATAAATGTATTAGCAAAGTTCTGGTGGATCGCATGAAGGACTCGTTGAGTAGTATTATTAGCATCAACCAATCTGCTTTCATCTCGGGGAGGAAGATTTTTGACAATATCTTACTAACGCAGGAGCTCATGCATAATTACCATAGACAAAGTGGGCCGCCTAGATGTGCTTTCAAAGTGGATATTCAGAAAGCATATGATACTGTCAATTGGAAATTTTTAAGGAAGATCTTAATGGGGTTTGGGTTTCATTCGAGAATGGTGGATTGGATTATGACTTGTGTGACCAATCCTCTTACTCGATTTCGATAAATGGCAGCACATGCTTGGAGTATTATTTCTAAGCAAGAGTCGCTATGGGTTGCTTGGGTGCAGTCGTACCGCCTAAGGGAAAGGAATTTATGGGATTGCCGTATTCCTGTTAATTGTTGCTGGAGCTGGAGGAAAATCCTCCAGGTGAGATCGATTATTCAGCCGTTTGTTTGGTTTAAAATTGGTGATGGCCGATCTACGTCTGCATGGTTCGACACCTGGTGCAATTTGGGCCCGTTAAATGCCTTTCTTTCTCCTAGATTGATAGCGAATGGAGGATTCAGATTGTTGTCTACGGTTTCGGATATTTGGAGTGAAGGTAGGTGGATGTGGCCGATGCAATGGTTGGCCCGTTTCCTTATCCTCAACAATGTGGGTGATTATAATCTGGTGGAAAGTGCTCAAGATAAATGCTATTGGAAAACATATAATCAGTTAATGGATTTCTCAACATCTATGGCGTGGAATACGATCAGGGCTCGAGATTTGGAGGTCAGCTGGAAGGATATTGTTTGGTTTGCTCAATGTATTCCTAAACATGCATTTCTTATTTGGTTGATTATGAGAAAGAAGCTGACGAGTCAAGATAAAATGCTCGTTTGGAATCAAGCTAGGAACCAAAGTATGAACATGATGTGTTGTGTTGTCTCCTTTGTTATAAAAACATTGACTCACATGACCACTTGTTCTTCGAGTGAGAGTACTCGGCCCAAGTCTAGTGCATAGTTCGAAGCCAAGCTGATTTAGAGAACATTCCTCCGATTTGGCGCAACATTGTAAGTGACATGCTTTGTAGAAAGTCATCAAAGATGATCGCTAATGTGGTTGCTAAATTATGTGTTGCAGCTGCGGCTTATCATATCTGGAGGGAGAGAAATAAACGATTATTTCACAATCATGCTAGGCCCCCTGAGGAGTTAGCATAGCAGATTTTAGCTACTGTTCGATATAAGCTCATCGGTTTGAAGTTCAAGGCATCGGCTTCAGTGCAAAGGATGTTGGATAAATGGAACATTAGTGGGGATGCGGTCTTTGTTAGTATTGATCAGGCCTAGACTATGTTTAATTAGTTGTTGTTTGGTGGTTTCCTAGCGCTTGGTAGGCTAGTGGTTGTTTTTGTTTTTCGTGTTTTGTTTTGTTGATTTGGTTTGCATAATTGGGGCATGTCCTAATTATGATCTAGTGTGGAACATTTCCATGCTACATGTTCTTATTTGGTTGTGAATATATATAAAATCACCGGGGTAACCCTTTACCCAAAAAAAAAACTTTGACGAGATTTTGAAAACTTAGAGGGTTCAAAACCTTATAACAAATCATCTAAGAATAGATGATTGATTTTCAAAAATGTTTTGGAAAATTGTGTTCTTGTTTTGGTAATCACCTAAAGATAGGTGACGGTAATGTTTTAAGATCTAAACACAAGATAACTTTTTTTTGGGTAAAGGGTTACCCCGGTGATTTTATATATTCACAAACCAGAAAAAACAAGTAGTAAGGAAAATCCTTACTAGTTCTAACATGAGACATGCCTCATGAAAGTGGAACAATGAAAAACAAGAAACAAGCCTAAGCAACATCGACTAGACTAAACATCTAGGAAAAACAAGATAACTTGTGTTGGGGTCCTAGAAAAGTTATAGTCTAGGTCAAAGCATTACTAATAACCTAATTCCCTATAACCATTGGCTCTGATACCAACTCTTCTGTCACAATTGGCAATTTAACCTTCTGGGGTAGCCCAGTTGGCCAGCCTCACCCAGCCTCTTCTTGAGATCACCGGTTCGATTCCTGGCAATGCCCTTATGGGGTGTTGGGGCTCTTCACCGTGGGTAATAACCGCCAGGCAGCTATGGGGCTAAGCTAGCTTGCAGAGTTGCAATACTCCGGCGGATGGGAGGTCCGTGCACTACCCCCCCCCCCCCCCCAACTCTTCTGTCACAACCCGGCCGCGTAAAACAACAAACCATGGCGGAAACGTCGGGGACTGGAGCAACAAAATTATTGTTTCACAACCATGGTATTTAAAGTTTCATTTTATTTATTAACATTGATTACATTGTCTTAAAGCAAGGAAAACATAACATAATTTAAAATAGTCTTGCATCTTTTATTGTCACTAAGGCTCGAGTCCGCCTAAGTGTATCATGATCAACCCTATGCATCAGCTCCTGAAAACACATGTGAAAATAGGTACGCCAGCATAAAAATGCCTGTGAGATACATAGGTTTTGTTGATGTAGGATTCATGACTTGTGGTTAAAAGAAATGTTTGACAAACAATAGTCATGAACCTTAAGAAAATGTTTTCTTTTATAAATCATACGAAATGCGATAAGAAAATCAGATGACATATAAAAGAATAATGCATGGTTAATTAAATAACGAAGTATCAATAAATTCGTATAAGTTATGTCGTTTGTAAAATAATTTCTTGTAAAAGTATGTCGTTTGAATAAAATATATCATGTCTTTGTTGAAGTGATTTAAATAACGCCATGATATGTAATATCATAAAAGCACTTATATATAGGAAGTACCAGCGGCGTATCCACCATGCTTTTATCATATTACAAGTCGCCTCGTTACGTAAATCATTTATCAATAACCATCAAAATGTCTTGTTTAAACAAATGTAGAAATGTTTAAGTATAATTAATGTCCAATTGTTAAATGTAAATCATGTCTTGTATAATCAAATGTTATGTATGGCAAGTAAAAAGTAACTACTCAAACCATATGTATAATGTTTATGTGTAATCAAATGAAATGTATGGTGAATAAAAGTTAATCCCATAGGTAAAATGTACAAAACAATATATTTGATTAAATCATAGTTTAAGTCAAAAGTTATGTTTTGCAAAATCCATGCTTTACTGATACAAACATTTATGTGGTATTGTTAAACGCATACATTAAAGCCTTGCAACTGACGGACAAACCTTCAAATAACTTAAAGGTTTATCAATTATGTATATCGGATTCAGTCATCCCTTACGTCCAAACAAACCTAGGACTCCAGGGATAGGAGTAGTCAATTCCTATTGTACCACTACATACTACTGAGCGGCGTGATCAATGTTAATGAACGTATTTTAGTCCCGTTAAACAAACCAAATGTCATACCAAATGTAAGCATATTATGTGAAAACAATGTACTAAGTATGCTAAGTAAAAATACAAAGCAGAAATGTAATGTAAATCAATGTGTCCATATGCTGAGTAAACATATGCAACAAATGTGTTTATGAAATCAATGTGCTAGCATGCTCAGTCAACATTCATAGCAAATGGCAATTCAAATCATGTACTATATGTGTACTAATGAACATAGCAAGTATATGTCACGAAAGCACGAAAAGCACTAAAGTAACAAGTAGGCACATGTGTTTCACCCCAAAATATTTGAAAGCGGTAAAAGAGGGGACTATGTACTCACTTGATATTGCTCAATAGTCTTGAGATAACAATCAAATAACGCTAGAAGGATCACGGAATCAATCGGCACCTAATATAGGTAACTACGTTAATAAACCGGACCAAAATCGGAAGATCGGTTAGAATGAGGTTTCGTAAACCAAATGAGTGTTGGAACTCATATAATATGGTTTAACAAAGCCTACATTCTAAATCGGAACCTATCTTAAGTGCTTGCGACCCGTTACGACTCGTTAAGGTAGTCTACGCTACTTTAACGCGTCATTTGCACAAAAGCGCAAACGAGTAGCCTAACTAGTCCTATGACAAGTATTATATGCCCTAACATGTTGAAATATGTTGCATAATCAGTTTAGATGTCAAAATTTAGGTTACATATGCTTAAAATGAAATTATGCGTAAAAAGGACATTTTGGTCATTTTCCTAAGGCATATAAACTACCTATCATACAACTAACTAAACAAAGTGACCATAAGGTATAACCTCGGAAGGTTATTTCCTATGCAACTATGGTCACAAAATATGTTTGGTCGGATCCTAATGATCGACCAAACGGGTCGGGTTCGAAAGTCTAAGTGGTTGTTTAGACCGCTTAACTTACGACCCTAAACAAGCACTAAACTAAGAGTGACGATTTAAACATGTTAAAACATATTTAACTAAGTTAGAAAACAAGTTTGATATCAAAATAAAGTGTTTTGATACCCAAAAATAGCTTCGTTGCAAAATACGCATAAATACGTATTTTGACCGAAACTTTGACTCGTCACTACGCCTAACCAACGTGGTAATCAGTAGGTATAGTCACAATGGACTATAACCATCGTGATTACGCTCACGTTGCAAAATTCAAACGAACTTTGTGTTGAACATAAACTGGTCAAAGTAGAAAGTCAAACACTGTTTGACTTTCATGCTTGAAATGCATAAAAAGCATGAAAGAAGCTTACCAAAGGTCCAATGCTTGATCAAGAACAAAGAAAACTAGAAGATTGGAGCCTTCAACCAGAAGGGATAGCTCCAATTGTGCAGATGAAGAAGGAAATCAGAAATAAGCAAGTGTTGAAATGAAATTTGGTGGGTTTATATAGATTTTCATGAATCGTTAAGATCGTTTCACGTGTTTCAAGGTTTGATCTTGGCTATCCATGTGTTACCCACTGATTTTAATACCATGGGAGTCCAAATACCAGCCCATTACATTGAAAACCATGTCCAAAAACCAAGGAACCAGCTGCTGTTTGAGAAAAACCATTTTCTGCAGATCTGGGGTCTGTCGCGCCCCGCATTAGATTCAGAGTGATCTTACGTGCCCCGCGAGCGACTGGAGTTTGAGCAACAGTTTTGATATTTACACATTCAGTCCCTGCATGCAATTAAGCTAGTTTTTGACATGTTCAAACCCCGTTAAGCCATTTTCAAGGCTCTACAATGATACCAAAGTATAGGGAACATGAAATATGCTTGAAAACATTTCGGATGTCGGTTCGTTTGGTCGTACGATCACGTTATTCGGTTAATTACGACGAAACACGAACGGACGCGAAAAACGATCCAAATTACAGGACGAATGAAATTTTAGCATTCCAAACACAAAAATAAAATATTCTAATGATTACAAAAATTTTTGGATGTCCGGATATGTTCAGAACGTAAGATATGCGCGTAAATGCAAACTTATGCACTTTTTGACGCTTTTAGTCCCTGTTTGATCAAAGAAGTTTATTTTCGCATACCGAACCCCTCAAAGCCTATTTCTAAGCTATGCAAAGGATATTTATGGTATTTTTAACTTATGATCATGTTCCGGATTGTTCGTTACCATATGAATCGGCATACTTTCGCAGTTTGTCGCAAATAGTCGCTGTAAGCGAATAAACTTGATTTTGCCATACCAAACCCTTTAAAACTTATTTCTAGGTTATGTAAAGGCTATTAAGGTATGTTAAGCATATGTTGATGTTCTGTAGTGTTTATCGCGTTAAACTGATTACATTTACGCATCAGTTTGCGTATAACTTTCTAGAAAGCGATATAGAGTTTGAAATCGAACAAAATCAAAACGTGCAAAATGTCAAACATAAATAAACAAATATTGGGATCAAATCACATTGTTTTATTGATAATTGAACTGTTTAGAGTTTATACAATGATTACAAGCACATATGTCACAGAATAGTAGTTGGATCCTTGTAGTTGGTCGAATAAATCATTAATCCTCGGCAAGGGATACCGATTCTTGATGGTTAGCTTATTCTGCTCCCGGTAGTCGATGCATATTTGAAAACTAATGTCCTTCTTCTTGACGAACAGAACTGGAGCTCCCCAATGCGAGAAGCTTGGCCTTATAAATCCCTTATCTAGCAACTCCTGAAGCTGCGCTGACAACTCTTGCATCTCTGAAGGCGCCAGTCGATAAGGTGCCTTGGCTACAGGCGCGGCGCCTGGAACCAAGTCAATGCGGAACTCGACTTGTCGTTGAGGAGGTAATCCTGGCAAGTCTTTGGGGAAGACTCCAGGATATTCCCTTACCACAGGGATATCTTCGAGCTTCGGTTCTTCGGCTTCTTTGTCCTCGACATGAGCTAAGAAGGCAACACATCCTTTACGCAAAAACTTCTGTGCGTTCAAACAACTAATAATCCATAGAGGCGTATCCTGATTCTCCCCATGAATCACGATCGTCTTTCATTCGCCATCGGGATACGGATAACCTTCTCATGGCATACAATCTCAGCTTGATTACTCGACAACCAATCCATCCCAACTACTACGTCGAAACTTCCCAATTCCACTGGCAGAAGATCTAACGAAAACTCACGCTCTCCAAGTTCTATAACACAGCCTCTAATCACTTCATTAGCTTCCACTAGCTTCCCATTAGCCAGTTCTATTGAGTACGGGATATCTAACTTACTTGCTACCGAACCAAGTATATTCTTAAACTCTAGAGATACAAAGCTATAGTCGGCACCGGTATCAAATAGCACAGATGCAAAATGTTGATTAATAGGGAACGTACCAGTAGCCACGTCTGGATCATGGCGTGCTTCCGTAGCTCCACTGTTGTACGCTCTTCTACGTGTCTGATTATCTTTAGGGTAATCCTTCCTGAAATGCCCTATGCCACCACAGTTAAGACAACTTTGACCTTGCTCCCGATCATTACTGTTTCCGCCTGATAGTCGTTGTTGTTTTCTCCACGATTTTCGCTACCATATTGACCTTCATTTCCATACCCAGCACCGTACCAACACGTCTCCTTGGCATGCCCCACTTTGCCACAGTTATCACACTTTCCATATCTACATCGCCCGGTATGATGACGCCGACAATTGTCGCACTTGGGTAGGTTACCCTTTTCCCTTTTTGGCATTGTTGTTATTCGCCCGAGCACCCTTTTGGAAATCAGTAAGCTTCCTTTTGTTCTTCCCAGATGACTCCACATGAGTCTCCTTCTTCTCGTCAAGGGTTGAAAATTTTTCCAATCTAATCGCTTCTTTAGTGAGTGCCACACTTAAGTCAATCGCATCGATGGTTGTTGGAGGCGTTGATGCCGTCATCAAGCTCAGAATCTGAGGCGCCAATCCCCAGACGAATCGTTCTATCCTCTTAAACTCTGGTTCCACCAGATATGGAACAACTCACGACAAATCGTGAAGTCTCTGCACATATTCCACCACCTTTGGACCTTCCAACTTCAGGTTCCAGAATTCAATTTCCAGCTTCTAGATTTCCGCCTGAGAACAATACTTCCTACGCATCAATTTTTCTGCTCATTCCATGTCAAAGCATACGCAGTAGCCTCGCCCAACGTCTGAACCTGAAGGTTCCACCATGACAGAGCTCCATCGAGAAACAATCTAGAAATGTACGTGGCTTGTTGCTCTGGAGTACAATTGCTCATTCGTAAAATAGAATCCGTATTCTCGACCCATCTCACAAAAGTTACGGCACCTCCAGTACCGTCGAAGTTCAGAGGCTTGCAGTCCAAAAACTACTTGTAGGTACAGCCTGCCACCCAAGCAGCATCATTCACAGAAAGCATTAACAAAGCACACTTGGAAATGTCCTAACGTATTGTAATGTGTCTTAGGTGACTTAAACATTAATGTTAGGTAGGTTATTCCCTGAGGTACCTCCGTTGTGTCTGAAGCGAAGGACCTCGTGCTGTGCGATGGCCTGTGTGATGCGCGCTCGTAATTTTGCCTCGGTCGTGGGCAGTTGATTGTTCCTTCGAGGAGGCATCTTCCTTCTAATATGAAGATCGGATAGGTCAGGTCTTATTCATTAAATAAATGTATATAGTTGTCGAGAGGTTGTATGTACATACACATAATCAATCATCATATCAAGCAATCATGCAATAACATAATCACAAAATAAGCAAGTAATCCAACAATGTGTTTTGTGAGAACATGACGATTGAGCTTTCATTAATTATCAACCACAGTTACATTGTTTACAAGGTGTATCACATCAAAAGGGACACAGGGTCACACTACCCTTGTCCAATAAGTCTGTCAATATACAAAAATCACATAGTCAAAAAGTGGTCTTCAGAAGTCTTCACGATCTTGGCTCAATAGTAGTGCTCTCACCAAAAGTAATACATCTGCATAAGACCAAAAACCTACTGTACTGATGGCGGAGGTGGAGGAGGGAGGAAAAGCAAACCGAGAACATGTGCGAGTTCCTCCTCGAGCTCGTACACGTCTAAGCAAGTAACTGATCTGCTGCTCGACAGTAAGGAATCGAGCATCAAACTCTGAAAAAGGAGTAAGAGGAGCAGGTGGATGAGCATAAGGAGACGGTGACGAACGAGGGGGAACAAAAGCAGGCTGACAAGGACACGGTAGGGGACGCGGAGTCAGCTCAAGCTCCAAGACTATGCGACTAATAACCTCAAATCGAAGCTGAAGCGAATAAAGTAACTCATCCCGTGTATAGCCTACAAAATGAGAGAGATGGTAGGGGTCTGAGATCGACATAGAATACGGTGGGAACCATCGGAATGGCTCATCAAGTGGTGAAGAAATGAAAGGAGCAAACGGTGCAGACTGAGACACCCTGACCACGTAAATACAACAAATCGTGGCGGAAACGTCGGGGAGTGTTGTAACAGAATCATTGTTTCATAACACATGGATTGAGGTTCCATTTTATTGAATTAAATTAAATGTATTACATTACATTGAAAATCAGAAACAAAACATGAACAAATATACTTTCATTGTTATTAAGTCACCAAGGCCTCGTCCATTCCTATGTGAGCATACACCAATGTCATCATCAAACATCACCAACTAAATGCCGGCGAGTACATAGGTTTTATGTGAGTGTCCGATTCATGGCTCGTTTATGTTTTGAAAATATAACTTAAACACCTTTGTTAATTGATAATTAGAAAACCAAGTTTTGAAAAATGTTTGTAATGTAAATTGAAATAACTAAGTCAAAACAGATTTGTTATAATTTATAAAACCTCGATACCATGATTCTTAACTCCAAAACATTTTTTTACATAAACCCAAATTGTAAATCAGGTATGAAATAAAACTCGAATGGTATATATATATATATATTGATGGAAAAACCTTGTAATATAACTTTGTTTTGATAACAATTGCCCAAGTGATCTAGATAACACAACGATATATAATGTATTAAAAGCACTTATATATAGGAAGTACCAGCGGCGTATCCACCATGCTTTTAACACATTACACCCGCCCCTTTACCTAATCACTTCCCTAACCCAACGGTTCAAACAGTTTCAAACGGTTCACATAAATCAAACTGTTACAAACGGTTCACATAAATCAAACAGTTACAAACGGTTCACACAAATCAAACGGATACAAATGGTTCACACAATTCAAACGGTTACAAACGGTTCACACAATTCAAACGGTTACAAACGGTTTACACACAAATCAAACGGTTACAAACGGTTCAAAATGTAAAACAATGTGTCCATATGCTGGATGAACATATGCAACAAAATGTAATTATGAAAATCAATGTGCTAGCATGCTAAGTGAACATACATAGCAAAACATAATGAAATCATGTACTATCTACGTACTAATGAACATAGCAAGTATATGATATAAAAGCATGAAAGGCACGAAAGTAACAAGTAGGCACATGTGTATCACCCGAAAATATTTGAAAACAGTAAAAGAGGGGACTATGTACTCACTTGAGGATGCTTAGAAGTCTTGACTAACAACCAATCAAACCTTAGAGGGATCACGGAATCAAACGACGCCTAATATAGGTAACTACGTTAATAAACGGACCTAAATCGAAGGATCGGATAAAATGAGGTTTCGTAAACCAAATGAGTGTAGGGACTCATGTAATATGGTTTAACAAAGCCTACATTCTAAAACGAAACCTAACCTAAGTGCTTACGACCCATTACGACTTGTTAAGGTAGCTTACGCCACTTTAACGCGTCGTTCGTGTAAAACGCGTTCGGACCGCCTAACTAGTCCTATGACAAGTATTATATGCCTTAACATGTTTAATAACGTTGCCTAATCAGTTTAGATGCCAAAATTTATATTACATATGCTTAAAATGAATTTATGCGTAAAAAGGGCATTTTGGTCATTTTCCTAAGGCATATAAACTACCTATCATACAACTAACTAAACGAAGTGACCATAAGTTATAACCTCGGAAGGTTATTCCCTATACAACTACGGTCATAATAAAAGCTTGGTCGGATCCTAATGATCGACCAAACAGGTCGGGTTTGAAAGTCTAAGCGGTTGTTTAGACCGCTTATCTTACGTCCCTATATAAGCACTAAACTAAAAGTGACGAGTTAAACATGTTAAAACATGTTTAACGAAGTTAGAAAACAAGTTTGATATCAAAACAAAAGGTTTTGATACCTAAGAATACTTTGGTTGCAAAATACGCATGAATACGCATTTTGACCGAAACTATGACTCGTCACTACACCTAATCAACGTGGTAATTAGTAGGTATAGTCACAAGGGACTATAACCATTGTGATTACGCTCACGTTGCAAAGTTCAAACGAACTTTGTGTTGATCATAACCTGGTCAAAGCAGAAAGTCAAACACAGTTTGACTTTCGTGCTTAAAAACGCATAAAAGCATGAAAGAAACTTACAAAGGGTCCAAGCTAGGAAGAACTTGATCTGACTACTCAGGTATGAAGCATAAAGCTTAAACTTAGAGCATAAAATTAGATCAAGGTGTGAGGAAAATAGAATGAGAGCTTGGGTATTTATAGATCTCGGAGAATCGTTAGGATCGTTTCTCGCATTTTGTGCCTTGATCTTGACCCTCCATGTGGGCACATGGTATTGCAATACAAGGGGTCAAGAAATACCATCAAATTTTAGCACATAGAATGCAAAACTTGGGGTTAAAAACCATCAAAACATCAAAATTGGTCTAGATACAATGAATCTGGTCATTTGGGCATTTTTTGACGCTTTTAGTCCATATTGATCAAGAAAGTTTATTTTTGCGCACCAAACACCTCAAAGCCGCTTTACCCAAAAAAAAACACCTCAAAGCCTATTTCTAAGCTATGTAAACGATATTTAGGGCATGTTTAACTTATGATCATTTTCCGGAAGGTTCGTCATAGTACGAATCGGCATACTTTCGCTGTTTGTCGAAATTAGTCTCCGTGATCGAATAAAACTTGATTTCGGCATACCAAACCCTCCAAAACATATTTCTAAGTTATGTAAAGGTTATTTAAGGTATGTTAAGCCTATGTCACTATTCCAGAGTGTTTGTTGCATTAAGCTGGTTATATTTACGCATTAGTTTGCGTATAACCTTCCAGAAAGTGATTTAAAGCTCGAAATCGAACAAGAATTGATATGTGCAAACGATACACATATTTATGCAAATACCAAGTATGAAATACAATATTTCATTGATTTGGTATTTGTTTGATGGTCGCAGAGGCACATGTGTCACAGTCTCCCCCTACTTTAGGAAATTTCGTCCCGAAATTTATTTGTAGGAGCCTGTCTGTGAATTTGTGTTAAATAACCACCAAAGATATGCAAGGCATAATCCTGTCATTTCCTCATCGGACATTCTTCAGAAACGAAAATGAACGGACGGAGTCATTTTCAACATGTATTCTTCAGAAATGGAAATGAAGTAATAAACAAAAGGATATTCATTTCCTCAACGGACATTCTTTAGAAATGAAAATGAACGGACGGAGTCATTTTTCAACGGGTATTCTTCAGAAATGGAAATGAAGGAAAAGGATATTCATTTCCCACAACGGACTTTCTTCAGAAACGAAAATGAACGGAGGGAGTCATTTTCAATGGGTGCTTCAATAGAAATGGAAATGAAGGAACATGATATTCATTTCCCACAACGGACTTTCTTTAGAAACGAAAATGAACGGACAGAGTCATTTTCAACGGGTGCTTCATTAGAAATGGAAATGAAGGAACAGGATATTCATTTCCCACAACGGACTTTCTTCAGAAATGAAAATGAACGGACATAGTCATTTTCAACGGGTGCTTCATCAGAAATGGAAATGAAGAAACAGGATATTCATTTCCCAAAACGGACTTTCTTCAGAAACGAAAATGAATGGACGGTTCTTGAAAATTACACCCTAATGCTCTCTCCTAGCATGGCGATCCTAGTTCCTCATGCAACCTTAGTTTCTTCTTCGTAAATCTGGTGTATAACAGTCTGATATTAGGGATTTGATTTATCAGATTTCTATTTCGAACTAGTTAACACTAGAAGTCAGATTAAAACTAGGGTTTTTGCTTTCGTTTTCTTTTCAATCGCCACCCAAATCTGTGTTTCGATCAGGTTGGATAGATCTATTGTTTTATCGGTCCTTCTGGTTAGGCAGAAACCTAGATTTAACAAGAACTCTATTCGATTTTGTTAGAAGCATAGGCTAGGGTTTTACGCTAGTTTAGGGTTTTTGCTTTGCTGTTTGGTTTTCTGGTTTTCGTATTCGTGGTGCATGGTGTGGTTTTTTCTTGTTTGAAGTGAGAGTTAGGCTGGAAATGGTGAGTCTTCGTCGCAGGTTCGGATGTCTAATTCATTTGATATTTTGCAAGAGGAACATGAGGGAATCCGGGAGGACAACCTTAATCGTAAACCTAGTGATAGGCCGGAAACAAGTAAGAATGGAGGTAAGAGTAATGGGGAGGAGGTGCTAGTGGATGCTATTGAAGTTGATGACCTTCTCAACGAAATCCCGAGGTTTACGGATCGGAAATTAGACGGGAAAAATTCTAAAGGTGCAAGCACACCTGATTACGAAGTGTCCAATGGGTAGTATTGCTGCATGGAACATAAGGGGGTTGAACCGCTCCCTTAAACAGAAAGAGGTTCGTCAAGTAAGTGTGGAAAATCGTTTACAGGTGTGTGCCATTATGGAAACTCATGTGGATGCGTCAAATGTTTATAAGGTATGTAAGAAGGTTTGTCCAATGTGGAGTTGGGCTTCTAATGCAGCATGTTGTAATAAAGGTACTCGTATTATGGTGGGTTGGGATGCAAATTTAGTTGATGTTATGATTCTGGATCAGTCAGATCAAGTGGTTCATACGCAGATTGTTTTCAAAACGGATCAAAAAACTTTGTTTTGCTCTCTAGTTTATGCTGATAATCAGTATAAAAATAGGAGAGATCTTTGGAAAAAACTTATGTATGCATCATTCGTTTATGCGAGATAAGCCATGGGTGATTATGGGCGATTTAATTGCTCCTTATTCCTTGATGATACGCTTTCGGGCTCTTCTACAAATTGTATAGGGATGGCTGATATTTATGAGTGTGTGAATGCTATCGAGGTGTTTGATATAAATAGTTCGGGTCTTCACTACACATGGATGAATAAGCAGCAAAAACATCGTGCAGTTTTTAAGAAGATTGATCGTATTCTCGGGAATACCAAGTTTATCGATATGTTTCCAGCAGCAGCAGCGTGTTTTCATCCCTATCGGCTTTCGGATCACACTCCATGTATCCTTGTCTTGCCGAACGTTACTAGAGACAAACCCGCCTTTTAAATTTGCTAATTTCTTAGCTGAAAAAAGAGAATTTAAAGAGGAAGTTACTCGGATTTGGGGTATGGATATTCCAGGAGTTTCGATGTTCCAGGTGGTCAAAAAGCTGAAATTATTGAAGACTCCGTTGCGGAAGTTATTACTCAAACAAGGTAATTTACATGAAAATGTTAAGCGTCTCAGGAAGGAGATGGATGAATGTCAAAATGCTTTGGATGAAGACCCGGTGAATGATGATCTGATGAACAAACAGTCGAAACTGTTGCAACTTTATAAGAGTGCCGTGACAGATGAGGCTTTGTTTCTTCAGCAAAAATCCAAAGTTGACTGGCTAGCGTTAGGCGATTCGAACACGAGGTACTTCCATAATGTTGTGAAAGCGAAGAATCATAGGAGTAGAATTTTTTCTATTCGGGATGCTAATGGTACTTTATATCAGGGTGGTATGGTGCCGCAAGCTATGGTGGATCATTACACAATTTTTTTTGGTTCTACAGCCAATGTTTCTGTGCATCTGATTCCGGACTTGTTTCAAAATGTTTGAACGGGAGATAAGGCAGTTCACATGGTCCGTGAGGTTACTGATGATGAGATAAAAACAACTATGTTCTCTATTGCAGGGAATAAAGCTCCAGGTCCGGATGGGTTTACCTCGATTTTCTTTAAAAAGGCTTGGGATGTTGTTGGTGGTGACGTGTGCCGTGCAGTGAAGGATTTCTTTCATAATGGCCAGCTGTTACAACAATTGAATCACACAGTGATCTCTTTGATTCCTAAGGTGAAGACTCCTTCGTTTATTACGGATTATCGGTCGATCTCTTGTTGTAATACGCTGTACAAGTGCATAAGCAAGATCATAAGTATTCGTATTAAAGATTGATAAGTATTCGTATTAAAGATGTGCTTTTAAGATTGATATCCAGAAAGCCTATGATACGGTGAATTGGGGTTTTTTGGAGAATGTCCTTCATCGGTTTGGTTTTCATCGTAAGATGGTCAGGTGGATCATGACATGTGTAACCACTGCGTCTTATTCGGTTAGTATTAATGGTGATATCCATGGATATTTTCGGGGAAAGCGTGGCCTGCGTCAAGGGGATCCTATGTCGCCTTACTTATTCACGCTAATCATGGAGGTCCTCTCTTTACTGCTTCAACGGGCGGCCATCACGGCTTTTAAATATCATGCACATTGTGCTAAGCAGAAAATCATTAATGTTTCATTCGCTGATGATTTATTTATTTTTGTGAATGGTGACATCCGGTCGGTTAAGAAGGTTAAGGATGCCCTCGAAGTGTTTACGCGTATTTCTGGTTTGGTTCCGAGCCCGGCGAAAAGCACGGTTTTCTTTTGTAACATCCCTCAATCGGTTCGTCAAGAGATTCTTAGTGTGCTGCCCTTCCAACAAGGAGTTCTCCCTGTTCGGTATCTTGGGGTTCCTCTTATTACCACAAAGCTGAATTATAAGGATTGCAAGATCCTTGTTGACCGTATGGAGAATAAAATAGCAAGCTGGATAAATAAATCTTTGTCTTTTGCGGGTCGGCTTCAACTTATAAGTTCGGTTCTTTCCTCTATGCACGTTTATTGGGCGTCTGTTTTTATAATTCCATCGCGTATTATTAACGATCTAGAGAAAAGAATCCGCAGATTCCTCTGGAATGCGGGAACTGCAGGTAGAGTGCGAGCGAAAGTGGCTTGGAAAGATGTTTGTTTACCAAAAAATGAAGGTGGTTAGGCATTCGGAGCATTGCCGACGTTAACAAAGCTCTGATCACCAGCCATATATGGAGTATTATTACCAAACGGAAATCGTTATGGGTTGATTGGATTCACTCATATAAGCTGAAAGGAAAGTCTTTTTGGGATATCCCAAGTCGTGGCAGTATGAGCTGGGGATGGAGGAAAATTCTCTCGTTTCGTGAGCTGGTGCGTCCTCATATTTGGTCCTCTATTCGGAGTGGGTCTCAAACAAACGTCTGGAGTGATAAATGGTGTGACGTGAGCCCGCTCAGATCTTTTATTACTCCGAGACATATTGCCAATGCGGGATTTAATCTCAATTCTTGTGTTTCGGATCTGATAGATGATCATTCTCATTGGAAATGGCCTCAAGCATGGAATGATTTATATCCGGTTTTAATTAACCTATCTGTGCCGATTCTAGACCATAATATGGAGGATAGGCTGATTTGGAAAGACCTGGAAGGTAACACATGTACTTTCGGATCCGGAGTAGTGTGGGATACTATACGTAACCGAGATAATATGGCTTTGTGGGCGAACATGGTGTGGTTTGCTCAATGTATTCCGAGGCATTCGTTTCACATGTGGCTTGTGTTCAAAGATAAGCTAAAGACCCAAGATAGATTGGCGGTTTGGGAAGCAGGGAGCGAAACTAATTTAAGGTTAATGTGTTGTCCTCTTTGTAGGAACAATCGGGACTCGCGCGATCACCTTTTCTTTCAATGTTCGTTTGCGTCTAAAATTTGGAACATTGTGAAGGTAATGGCGGATCTGGATAGTGTTAATGATGCTTGGAGTTCGATTCTAATATGGATGGAGCAATTTTCTAGTTCAAAGAAGCTGGTTCATGTTATTTGCAAGCTTCTTATTGCGGCGTCCTCGTACTTTGTTTGGCAAGAGAGAAACAATCGGTTATTCTCCCAAAATTACCGAAATCCAGAACAGGTGGCTCAAGTGATTATTCATACGGTTCGGCTAAAAGTAATGGGATTTAAAGATGATAGCAATCCGGTGAACAGAAGCTTATTAGAGAAATGGAAGATCTCTACAGAGAATCAAGTTAATGATCCAGGCTAATAGTTGTTATTCTGGTTTTGGGTGTCTAGTTTAGTTGTGGCTGTGTTTTAGCTTTTCGTCTTTTGTAGTTCTGGGCTGTTTGTCTTTGGTTGTTTTTTTTTTGTTGGATTGCCTAGGCTTGGTATGCCAAGTCTAGGAGTGTGTGTCAGTTTTTTTTTTGACACACCCTGTTTTTTTATTGTTGATATATAAAATTCACCGGGGTAACCCTTTACCCAAAAAAAGTATTCGTATTAAAGATGGGCTGCCGGATATCATTAGTATCAACCAGTCCGCGTTTATTCCTGGAAGACGAATATCTGATAATATTCTTCTAACGCAAGAAATAATGCACAATTATCATCGCAAAATTGGGCCTCCTAGATGCGCTTTTAAAGTCGATATTCAGAAGGCATATGATACTGTTGAATGGAGTTTTTTTGGAGAGTTCGTTAAAAGGATTTGGTTTTCATCCAAAGATGATTCGTTGGATTATGGCGTGTGTGACGTCTACGTCATTCTCGCTGGCTATAAACAGGAACCTGTTTGGATATTTCAAAGGGAAAAGAGGGTTGAGGCAAGGTGACCCCATGTCGCCTTATTTGTTCACTATGGTCATGGAAATTCTTACTCTGATTTTACAACAACAGGTGGAAGTTTCTAATGACTTTAAATTCCATATTAATTGTCAAAGGCAAAGTATCATTAACTTGTGCTTTGCGGATGATCTTTTTCTATTTGCTAGAGGAGACCAGAAATCGGCGAGAGTTATTATGAGTGCTCTTGACACTTTTAAGACTATGTCGGGGCTTGTCCCAAGCATGACAAAGAGCACAGTGTTTTTTTGGTAATGTGACGGACCAGGTTAAAACTCGTATTCTTAGTATCATGCCGTTTGAGGAAGGTACTCTTCCTGTTCGTTACTTAGGCGTGCCTCTGATTTCATCGCGGCTGAAATATAAAGATTGTAAACGTCTTGTGGAAAGTATGGATGCAAGGATTGATGACTGGAAAGCTAAATGCTTGTCTTTTGCTGGTAGAGTGCAACTCATTAGATCAGTTCTTGCTTCAATGCATATATATTGGGCCTCTGTTTTTATTTTACCCAAACGTATTATTCATGATCTGGAAGACAGGATGAGGAAATTCTTATGGATGCAAGGGAATAATATTAGAGGGAAAGCGAAGGTGAGCTGGAAAGTGGTGTGCTTGCCAAAACATGAGGGTGGATTGGGCATTCGAAGGGTAGAAGATATGAATATCGCTTTGATGGCGGTCCATATTTGGAGTTTGATCACCCATAGAGAGTCTTTATGGGTCAAATGGATCCACTCCTATCGTATTCGAGACAGAAGTTTTTGGGATATTCCAATCAAAAACAACATTACGTGGAGCTGGAGGAAAATGCTTCAGTTACGACCGAGTATTCGAGATTTTATTTGGATGAAAGTAGGAGATGGAAAGGACACAATGGTGTGGTTTGATATGTGGAATGAAATATGTCCTCTCAGGTCCATTGTTACTCCCAGGTTAATTGCTAATGCAGGTTTCAATATGAACACTAAGTTGGCTGACATTTTTGTTCAAGGAGAATGGCGCTGGCCGACCAGCGTTCTTAAGGCCAAAGAGTCGGCGGAAAATGGGGGTACAAATAAAAAAATCCGCTAATTGGTTCACCAGATTTCCAGTTTTATTAAATGTTAAGGTTTTGAGATCTATGTTACTCGTAAAGATCAGATTTTGTGGAGAACGAGACAAGGGAGCCTTACGGAATTCTCTACATCTGTGGCTTGGGATAACCTTCGGCGACATCAAGATGAAGTTCTGTGGGCTAATGTTGTTTGGTTCCCATAAGCTATTCCAAAACATGCTTTCCTTATGTGGCTGATCGTTCAAAAGAAGCTGAAAACTCAGGATATTATGAGCAGCTGGAATTCATCAGGTAACGCGAACTTGAATCTGTTATGTTGCTCGCTGTGTGTTTCGGGTCCGGACTCGCATAACCACTTGTTCTTCGAATGTGCTTACTCGGCCCAAGTGTGGAATGATGTCAAAGTGTTAGCAGGTATGGAGTCAATTCGGAATGAGTGGATCGACATTTTTGAATACTTGGTGGGTATAGCGAATTCTAAGTCCATTAACCATGTGATTTCGAAACTAGTGGTGAGTGCATCGGCATACTTTATTTGGGAAGAGAGAAATAGAAGACTCTTTACTACCCGGAAAAGAAGTAAGAATCAACTTGTGGAGGCGATTCGTGGTACTGTCAGGATGAAGCTTCATACCATGCGTTTCAAGTCTTCTAATCAGACGGAGCGGGCGCTGCAATAGTGGATGCTTCCTCGTGGAGTGTTGGTAGCAGATGATGATTGTGGCTGACATGTCTTTTTTGATTGTTTAGTGTAGGGGTGTTTGTTGTTTTGATTGTTTTCCTAGTTGGTTCGTTTTTTCGGTTAGAGCACGTGTTGACTCTCGTATGGCATGTCATACGTGAGAACTGAGAAGTATTTATGCTTCTCACTTGTTTTTCATTGGTTATAAAATTCACCGGGGTAACCCTTTACCCAAAAAAAAAGTTAGTATTTTCTGTCATGGATGAACGTAACAAAGCTGGGGGTAATAACCAGGGAGATCGTGGGAAGCCGCCATTGCAGTTCAAGGGCTTTTCCAACCGAGGGTTGAATATTGACGGCAACACAGCTCTTCCTCGGCGAGGTACAGTGACGTCGAATCAAGATAACACAAGGATGTTTAATGTTATTGACGAGCTTACTAAGATAACAGTTCCGGTTACTGTGGAAAACGTACAATCAAAAAATCTGGGTATGGGAAACAATCTAAATGGAGGACAAGGGATTCAAGGAAGTCAGCCTGAATTTGGGAGCACATCGTTGGCTATGTCATATGCAGATTCGGTACTAGCAGACAAGTCTAAGAAGGTTAATTTCTGAACTCTTGCTAGCTCAGTTATGCATGAGGGTTGTGATATGGTCTTGCCGAGGGAATCAGTTCGGGTAGTGCAAAATAAATTAGCTAACACCCTTTACGGATACTTTTTGGGGGACCGAGTTGCTTTTCCCGTGGTGGAGTATTTTGTGCGGGTTAATTGGAAAAGGTATGGCTTGCAAAAATCGATGATGAATGCAAACGGTTTTTTCTTTTTCAAATTTAATGATGAAGTAGGTATGCTGAATGCAATGAAAGTGGGTCCTTAGATAATTAGATCCCAACCTTTATTTCTTAATGTTTGGACTCCTACGACAAAGTTGGAAAAGAAGGAGGTAAAAAAGGTCCAAGTCTGGGTGAAAATTCATGAAGTTCCTCTTGCGGCTTATACCGAAGATGGACTTAGTTTAGTTGCTACGACCATTGGGGAACCAAAGATGTTAGATACTTTTACTACGTCAATGTGTAATGAGGTATGGGGTAGAAGTAGTTATGCTCGAGCTTTGGTTGAAATTTCTGCTGAGACTGAATTTAAAGAAGAGATTACTATCGCTATACCTGAACCAGAGGGGGAGGGGTTCGTCAAGGAGACCATGTATGTTGAGTATGAATGGAGTCCTCATAGATGTGCTACATGTTGTGTGTTTGGTCACTCTAATGAGTCATGTCCGAAGAAACCAAAGAAAGTTGGTAAACCCATGAATGAGACTAAACCTCCTAATAATAATGGATCTCGAAAGAAGGCCCCGGTTATTGATGAGGATGGTTACATAGGGGTGTATGGCAAAAAGGCTGCGAAGAAGAATGGGATCCAGGTTAACAAGCAAAAATCAAAATTTGAATACAGGCCTATGGGGTCGAAGCCGAAGGGAGAGATTAAAATAGTAAAATCCGTGAATAACGTTGTGTCTACTAACCCTTTTGACGTGCTAAATGAAGTGGGTATGAATGATATGGATGGAAATAAAGAGGGAGTGGATGGTGGGCTTGGGGATTCAGATGACGAAGAGGTTATGGAGGTTTATAATGAAACGAATGATTTTATGGTAAAAGGGACTCAAAAGCCGGTGACTAGTGGGGCAAGCACTCCTAAACAGGTGGTGTCCGATGATTAGTCTCGCAGCATGGAATATAAGGGGGTTGAACCGCCCTCTAAAACAAATGGAGGTTCGCCCGATTGTGAAAGATAATAACCTGAGTTTTTGTGCTATATTAGAGTCTCATGTGGATGTTGGTAACCTTGGTAAAGTTTGCAAATCTGTCTTTCGGAATTGGGATTGGACGTCGAATGGAGGTCGATATGATAAAGGTACTAGAATTATTATTGGTTGGAACTCGGAAGTGTTCGATGTTATGGTTTTGAATCAAACTTCTCAGGTCATGCATGTCCAGATTAGATTTAAGAGCGACAAAAAAATGTTGTTTTGTTCGATAGTTTATGCGGCTAACTATTATGTTTCCAGAAGGGATTTATGGCAACAACTCTCTATGCATAAAGTGTTGGTAGGTAATCAACCGTGGATAATTATGGGTGATTTCAACTCGGCTCTAAATATTGAAGATAGATCTTTGGGAGCTTCTTCGATTTCGGTTGGTATGAGGGAGTTCCAGAATTGTGTTGATGAGATTGAGGTCCTTGATATAAACCGGTCGGGCCTTCACTTTACTTGGAATCAAAAGCCAAATAAAGGTGTGGGTTTACTAAAGAAAATTGATAGAGTGTTGGGGAATACGCAGTTTGTGGTTGAGTATCCTGGTGCGGTCGTTGTTTTTCACCCGTATAGGTTGTCGGATCACAGCCCATGTATCCTTAAAATACCGAAACCGGAGGTGTGTAAGCATAGATCGTTTAAGTTTGCAAATTTTTTGGTTCACAAACCTCAATTTCTGGATATTGTTAAAAGGTCTTGGGTGTCGAATATAGATGGCGTGCATCAGTTCCGGGTAGTAAAGAAATTACGGTTGCTTAAAGGTCCGCTTAGAGCTCTTCTTTTCCAACAAGGAAATTTTCATCACAAGGTTATGGAGCTTTGAACTAAGTTGGAAGGTGTTCAAACTCGTATTGATATGGATCCGCTGAACCTAGAGTTACAGGCCGAAGAGTCCACTCTTACTCGTGACTACCAGGAAGCTTGTTTGGATGAGGAACGGTTTCTTAAACAAAAATCTAAGGTAGATTGGTTACAAGCTGGTGACATGAATACGGCGTTTTTTCATTCGTCGCTAAAAACTAAGAATCATCGAAGCCGGATTGATTTCATTAAGGATTCGAATGGTTTGGTGTATGAAGGTGAGAATGTTCAAACTGCGCTAGTTCAACACTATGAGAAATTCTTTGGTTGCCGTGGTGATATTTCTCTCACTCCTTCGGCTGATTTGTTTATGAATATTTTGGATCCTGAAATTGCTAGTCATATGGTGCGTCAGGTTACGATTGAGGAGGTTCGTAAGGCTATGTTTTCTATTGGTACCGAAAAAGCCCCGGGTCCGGATGGGTATTCTTCAGCGTTTTTCAAAGGAGCTTGGTCGGTTATAGAGGAAGATGTGTCCAATGCTATTATTGATTTCTTTTCCACTGGTAAATTATTACGCGAATTAAACCATACTCTCATTGTTCTAGTGCCGAAAATTGCTTCTCCTTCTAGTGTTACAGATTACTGTCCGATAGCGTGTTGCAATGTTCTATACAAGTGTATTAGTAAGATTCTTGCTGATCGTATTAAAGTGGCTCTGAATACGATTGTCAACATCAACCAGTCTGCTTTTGTCCCGGGTCGGAAAATTTCGGACAACATCTTACTTACTCAGGAGCTTATGCACAATTATCATAGGAATGTTGGACCTCCTCGGTGTGCTTTTAAAGTTGACATCCAAAAATCTTATGATACCGTTGAATGGAGTTTTCTCAGAAGTGTGATGCTGGGTTTCAGCTTTGATAGAAAGATGGTGGACTGGGTTATGCTTTGTGTGTCTACTCCAACGTACTCTGTTTGTGTTAATGGCAATGTTCATGGCTATTTCAGAGGTCAACGTGGATTAAGACAAGGGGATCCAATATCCCCTTATCTATTTACGCTTGTTATGGAGATTTTGACGGGTATTTTGCAACATGAGACTAGGATTGATTCGTCGTTTAGATTTCATAACAGATGTGATAAGCAGTAGATTATCAATCTTTGTTTTGCGGACGATCTTTTCTTATTCGCTAGAGGAGATGTTAGCTCGGCTAAGTGCATCATGGAGTCTCTCTAGAAATTTACTAACATGTCTGGTTTGGTCCCTAGCGTTCAAAAGAGCACGGTTTTCTTTTGTAATGTGCCTCAACATGTGAAGAATACTATTCTTAGTGTTATACTTTCGTGGAAGGCTCTCTTCCGGTCAGATATTTGGGGGTTCCTCTTATTTCTACACGGCTCCTATACAAGGACTGTAGTATCCTAGCTGAGAAATTAGAAAAGCGTATTTCAAACTGGAAAAATAAACTCCTTTCATTTGCAGGGAGGGTGCAGCTTATCTTGGCGGTCCTGTCTTCTATGTATATTGATTGGTCGGGTCTTCTATGCATTTCCAGTGTTTATTCTTCCGACTCGGGTCATTCATGACTTAGAAGCTAGAATGCGAAACTTTTTGTGGACTCAAGATAGCTCGTTTCAAAAAGGTAGGGCCAAGGTATCTTGGAATTTTGTTTGCACTCCGAAATATGAAGGGGGTTTGGGAATTAGACGTATCGGTGATGTTAATAAAGCGCTCATGGCAAATCACGTTTGGAGTATCATTACAAAACGAAGGTCTCTTTGGGTTGATTGGGTGCATGACTACAAGTTAAAAGGAAAGAGTTTCTGGATGGTTAACGCTCCAACGAATTGTTGTTGGAGCTGGCGAAAACTCCTTCAGCTTCGACCACTTATAAGGAGTTATATCTGGACTAGTCTTGGGGATGGGAGGTCGACGTCAGCATGGTATGATACTTGGTGTCCTATAGGGCCGCTAGAAAATCTCTTGACTCCCAGAACTATTACGAATGCAGGGTTCAGATTGGATGATTCAGTAGCAAATATTCATGTTAATGGTGTTTGGCAATGGCCCACGGCTTGGAGGGACCTATTTCCAGTTCTTATCCAACTAGATCATGTCCATACGATTGCAGGGAAACCGGATCGGGTTCAGTGGCGGGTTGGTAATGACATTAGTGAGGTCTCGGCTTCATGCATTTGGAATACAATTCGGTATAGTGACCAGGAGGTTGAGCGGAGTAAAGTAGTCTGGTTTGCTCAATGCATACCGAGACATTCTTTCCTGATGTGGCTGATTATGAGGAAGAAACTTCGCACACAAGATATTATTCTCAAATGGGATTTCTCGAGAAGGAAAAATATGAATATGATGTGCTGCCTTTTATGTTATGAGAATCATGATTCTCATAAACATCTGTTCTTTGAATGTAAATTCTCATCGCAGGTTTGGGCTATGGTTCGGCATAAGGCGGGTATGGATAGTGTGGACCCAAACTGGGATGGTATTGTGGACTAGTTACTAGTCAGAAGTCGTTCTAAATTAGCGACTAATTACGTCAGCAGGATTCTGGTGGCGGCTAGTGCGTATTTCATCTGGCAGGAACGTAATGCTAGAATTTTAAAGAACCAGTTGAGGCCCCCGGAGCAAGTATTTGAAACGATAGTCAAGACTGTGCGATACAAGCTTATGGGAGTGAAGATGAAGCGGGCGGAAAGAGTGAAAAGGCTTCTAGGTGAATGGGAGATTCCTGATGCTGATAGTAACGGTGATGGAGGATGATTTAGTGTTTTGGTTTGTTGCTTTTTCTAGATTATAGTCTAGTTGTCGGTTCTTATTGTGTTGTTTCGTTTGGTTTGTTCTTGCTTACTTTCATGGGGCATGTCTCATGATTGAACTAGTGTAGATACACTACACTACTTGTTTTTGTTTGGTTGTGAATATATAGAATCACCGAGGTAACCCTTTACCCAAAAAAATGAACGGACGGAGTCATTTTCAACAGGTGCTTCATCAGAAATGGAAATGAATAGAGTTAATTCTAGACACATGACAAAACTTGCTGTGGTTTCTGTGCACTGAATTCCATAATTATGTATGCATCCATAATTACGTAATTCCTTGCACAGTCTGTACAGTGTATTTCATAATGTGTAGGGGAAGAAAAAATCAAACATGTGATGAGTGTGACTAGACTACCATAGGGTCCTTTTAATTAGATCGACAAATGATCTCTTTAAATAGGCCACCAAGGAGTCTTTTCAGCTATATCATCACATGACATTCCTAACCAGATTTTTGGATTAAGCTGTTTAACTAGACCACTCAAGGGGTCTAATTATGGAATAGTACCTTATAATCCAAGGGTCTTAACTATTACCTAGAAGCCCATTCAGGATTCGAGGTAGTACCTTTGGATATCCTACTATGAATCCCTTATACGAAGATATAGAAGATTCTTACGATGATTTGGATAACGAAAAAAATTCGGATCACACAAAAACATTAAAGAGAACACATAAGCACATAATCACATAATTGTTTAACTTGACCTTTAATTTGTTATCTTTGGACACGTATATTTAAAGCACACCAGGAATCCAATCCGTGGATTTCATTTGGCACTTTAATCATTTTTAAGAATCTATCTATGAAGATAGGAAGATCTTCCAAAAAAAAATTCGATTTTTGATTACAAGGAATCATAACATTCGAATTAAGGTACACAACAATTACGGACTTACGGAAATACCCTTAGGTACCCTATTAAGGATTGGGTATTCGTCCAGAGTTGTAAGTTGCGTCTTGTACTTCGTTTCCTTGGAGGAAACGGGTACTTAGGATTTTCGTGGAAAACGCAAGAGATCATTAAATGGAAGAATTTTGGGGGTAGTCTGTTTTTCAAGGAATACGATTCCTTGATTGTCGGTATTGTAGGGGATATGTTGTTTATACACGCAACCACATAAATACATTGCAATGTAAATCAAAGATTTATTTAAAAACAACATCAACAACTATTTCATAGACCTTGACAACAAAAGAAAATAATACATAAAGCTTGATTATTTCTAAATAGCGTTGTCTTCCAATCGGTCAGATGCTCATCCCCGCGCTGGATTTGCATTAGCAAGCTTTGGGCGATTCCTTCGAAAATGGCCCATCTCGCCACAGTTGAAGCAAGAACCTGGTGGAAAATGCGCTTGAGCAGGATTGTTGCCAGCTTGATTTGGTGCAACTGCAGCTGGGCAGACTCTTGCTGTATGGCCTATAAGTCCACAAGTTTGGCATTTGCGGCACTTTATATTGGCATGATGATGAAGGCTACATTGGTTGCACAAGGGTGCGGTTCCGTGGTATGGCTTCCTAACAGGGGGTTGAGCTGGTTGGTTGGGGACGGCTTGATCATTGTGAGCAACCACGGCGAAGTTCTGAGAAGCCTTCGCTTCTTTGACTTCTTGGAGGATTCAGTCTGCTCATCCTTCGGTTTCGATTCTTCGATCGGTTTCTTGTCACCTTTTCGGAAAAGTTTACCTTTCCTGATCTAAGATTGAGTCAAGGTAGCGGATAGCTCAATGGCCTGTCTAACTGTAGTGGGATTACTACCAGTCATAATGTCTTGTACTGAGTCAGGGAGGCCATCAATGTACTTTTCGATTTCCTTATCCAAAGGCGTGACCATGTTCGGGCATAACAGACTTAACTCCTCATAACGGTCTGTGTAGGCTCGATGCTCACCCCTATCTTGCTTAAGATCGTCGAATTCCCTTTCCAAGGCCCTGATATCATGACGAGGACATAATTCCCTCATCATTAGAGCTCGAAGCTCTTCCTAGGTTTGAGCCAGTGCTACCTCGGCACCCCTATCTCTCATCACACCATTCCACCACGTTAATGCTCTTTTCTCGAAAACATTAGATGCGAATTCTACCTTTCGCTCGTTTGGACATTGAACATGTCTGAAGGTGCTCTCTAGACTCTCGAACCATTGTAGAAGTGCAATCGCTCCTTGAGACCCAGAAAACTTTGATGGCTTAGCTGAGTTGAACGTCTTGAAGTTACAGGGAGCATTATTGTTGTTGAGAGCTTGGTTACATTGAGCAATGATGTTCGGGATTGCAGCAGCCATTTGATGCGTAATGATAGCTGCCAGTTCTTCATTAGGTACCTGATTGTCGCGTCGTGGAGGCATTCTAAATGGGGAAACAAGAGAGAAACAAGTGAAATGATATTGGGTAAGGATGTTACAATTTCCGACCAAAAGGCATGGGTGATGGTCATTTGTTCGAACCACGAAGCAAACAAACGACACACAAAAGCTGAATCAAAGTAATTAGGTCCTCATAATGTATCGCGAAGACATGCTCGCCTATAAGTGGACACTCACCCCAAGAGTTCCCAGGTAAGAGTGACTGGTCCGATACTGCGGATTTGTACGAACACTCTAGCCTTAGATAGAAGACTCAGGGTACAGGCACCCACCCTTCCAGTTTGCACGTGTTCACATTATTTAGACCCAAACTTTGACGAGATTTTGAAAACTTTGAAGGTTCAAAACCTTATAATAAATCATCCTAGAACAGATGACTAGTTTTCAAAGCGGATTCGAAATTTATGTTCTCATTGTGGTTGTCACCTAAAGATAGGCGACGGTATTGTTTTATGACTAAACGCAAGTAAACTCGCGTTAGGGTCATAGGAAGGTTATAGACCAGGTCAAAGTATTACTAATAACCTAATTCCCTATAACCATGAGCTCTGATACCAACTTTTCTGTCACACCCCGACCACGTAAATACAACAAATCATGGCGAAAACGTCGGGGAGTGTTGTAACAGAATCATTGTTTCATAACACATGGATTGAAGTTCTGTTTTATTGAATTAAATGTATTACATTACATTGAAAATCAGAAACAAAACACGAACAAATATACTTTCATTGTTATTAAGTCACTAAGGCCTCGTCCATTCCTATGTGAGCATACACCAATGTCATCATCAAACATCACCAACTATGGTACCTGAAACACATGTGAAAATACATCAGCATAAAAATGCCGGCGAGTACATAGGTTTTATGTGGGTGTCCGATTCATGGCTCGTTTATGTTTTGAAAATATAACTTAAACACCTTTGTTAATTGATAATTAGAAAACCAAGTTTTGAAAAATGTTTGTAATGTAAATTGAAATAACTAAGTCAAAACAGATTTGTTATAGTTTATAAAACCTCGATACCATGATTCTTAACTCCAAAACATTTGTTTACATAAACCCAATTTGTAAATCGTGTTTGAAATAAAACTCGAATGGTATATATATATTGATGGAAAAACCTTGTAATATAACTTTGTTTTGATAACAATTGCCCAAGTGATCTAGATAACGCAACGATATATAATGTATTAAAAGCACTTATATATAGGAAGTACCAGCGGCGTATCCACCATGCTTTTAACACATTACACCCGCCCCGTTACCAAATCACTTCCCTAACCCAACGGTTCAAACAGTTTCAAACGGTTCACATAAATCAAACTGTTACAAACGGTTCACATAAATCAAACAGTTACAAACGGTTCACACAAATCAAACGGTTACAAATGGTTCACATAAATCAAACGGTTACAAACGGTTCACACAATTCAAACGGTTACAAACGGTTCACACAATTCAAACGGTTACAAACGGTTTACACACAAATCAAATGGTTACAAACGTTTCAAAATGTAAAACAATGTGTCCATATGCTGGATGAACATATGCAACAAAATGTAATTATGAAAATCAATGTGCTAGCATGCTAAGTGAACATACATAGCAAAACATAATGAAATCATGTACTATCTACGTACTAATAAACATAGCAAGTATATGATATAAAAGCATGAAAGGCACGAAAGTAACAAGTAGGCACATGTGTATCACCCCAAAATATTTAAAAACGGTAAAAGAGGGGACTATGTACTCACTTGAGGATGCTTAGAAGTCTTGACTAACAACCAAGCAAAGCTTAGAGGGATCACAGAATCAAACGACACCTAATATAGGTAACTACGTTAATAAACGGACCTAAATCAGAGGATCAGATAAAATGAGGTTTCGTAAACCAAATGAGTGTAGGGACTCATGTAATATGGTTTAACAAAGCCTACATTCTAAAACGAAACCTAACCTAAGTGCTTACGACCCATTACGACTTGTTAAGGTAGCTTACGTCACTTTAACGCGTCGTTCGAGTAAAACGCGTTCGGACCGCCTAACCAGTCCTATGACAAGTATTATATGCCTTAACATGTTTAATAATGTTGCCTAATCAGTTTAGATGCTAAAATTTATGTTACATATGCTTAAAATGAATTTATGCGTAAAAAGGGCATTTTGGTCATTTTCCTAAGGCATATAAACTACCTATCATACAACTAACTAAACGAAGTGACCATAAGGTATAACCTTGGAAGGTTATTCCCTATACAATTATGGTCACAATAAATGCTTGGTCGGATCCTAATTATCGACCAAACGGGTCGGGTTTGAAAGTCTAAGCGGTTGTTTAGACCGCTTATCTTACGTCCCTATATAAGCACTAAACTAAAAGTGACGAGTTAAACATGTTAAAACGTGTTTAACAAAGTTAGAAAACAAGTTTGATATCAAAACAAAAGGTTTTGATACTTAAGAATAGTTTGGTTGCAAAATACGCATGAATACGCATTTTGACCGAAACTATGACTCGTCACTACACCTAATCAACGTGGTAATTAGTAGGTATAGTCACAAGGGACTATAACCATCATGATTACGCTCACGTTGCAAAGTTCAAACGAACTTTGTGTTGACCATAACCTGGTCAAAGCAGAAAGTCAAACACAGTTTGACTTTCGTGCGTAAAAACACATAAAAGCATGAAAGAAACTTACAAAGGGTCCAAGCTAGGAAGAACTTGATCTATATACTCAGGTATGAAGCATAAAGCTTCAACTTAGAGCATAAAATTAGATCAAGGTGTGAGGAAAATGGAATGAGAGCTTGGGTATTTATAGATTTCGGAGAACTATTAGGATCGTTTCTCGCATTTTATGCCTTGATCTTGATCCTCCATGTGGGCACATGGTATTGCAATACAAGGGGACTTGAAATACCATCAAATTTAGCCCATAGAATGCAAAAATTGGGGTTAAAAACCATCAAAACATCAAAATTGGTCTAGATACAATGAATCTGGTCATTTGGGCATTTTTTGACGCTTTTAGTCCCTATTGATCAAGAAAGTTTATTTTTGCGCACCAAACACCTCAAAGCCTACTTCTAAGCTATGTAAAGGATATTTATGGCATGTTTAACTTATGATCATATTCCGGAAGGTTCATCATAGTACGAATCGGCATACTTTCGTAGTTTGTCGAAATTAGTCTCTGTGATCGAATGAACTTGATTTCGGCATACCAAACCCTCCAAAACTTATTTCTAAGTTATGTAAAGGTTATTTAAGGTATGTTAAGCCTATGTCACTATTCCGGAGTGTTTGTTGCATTAAACTAGTTATATTTACGCATTAGTTTGCGTATAACCTTCCAGAAAGCGATTTAAAGTTCGAAATCAAACAAGAATTGATATGTGCAAACGATACACATATTTATGCAAATCCCAAGTATGAAATACAATATTTCATTGATTTGGTATTTGTTTGATGGTCGCAGAGGCACAGGTGTCACAGAGGGATCTATGGAAAAGCTGCTGAAACAAAAGGATCATCACGCGGGTGCTGACCAGAAGTACCTTCCCCCGGACGTGGTGCAGGGATGTCCAGTAAAAAGACGATAGGCAAGTCAGTGTGATGGACATCGGACTCTACAGGAGGGAGAGGAGCAACATCAGCGGGTGTAGGTGGGGGCATAAATGGCTCAACAAAAGGAGGATCAACAGGTGCAGGAGCTAGAACAGGAATAAGAGGTGCAATGTTTGGTAAACCAAAAGGAACATGGTCAGGCTCAGGTATTGGCTCGGGATCAGCAGGTTCAACATCAGGCTGATCAAAACGATCAAGAGCTAGCTCAGGATCAAGCTCGGGGTCGTGTGGAGGAGATGGTGCAACAGACATGGCCGTGTCATCATCAGAATCAGTAGCGAAATGCTGTAATCCGACCGCCCATAAAGCTGAGGACATCACAGACTCAAAGGAATCTGAAACGGAGTGTAAGCTAGAATCAGAGGATAACTCAACAACAGGAATCTCAAGAGGTGGGACAGCAACAACATCCTCGTTTATCTCTCCATCACCCTGGGCGTCAACAGGAGGACCATCAACAAACAAATCAGCGTCATCATCAAACAAATCATCGAAAGGCCAATCCTTGGGAGGAATGACCACGAGAGGAACAGGATCGAGGATCGGAGCCACGATGTGCTCACCATCGGGATGCCCAATGATGAGATGATCATGGACTGGAACAGGAATGAGAAAAGGATCCTCGTCTGGAATACCATCAGCAATGGGTAAATCATCGCCAAAGTCGGGTAACGTGAACGGCTGGAAGTCGTCCTCGTCATCTGATAGCATGTCAGGGTCACTCTCAGTGTCTGGCATAAGTATCTCCGGCTCGGGTGCACTCTCATCATTGGAGACGAGGGCCATAGGGTCACCAACGTCTCATAATCCGCTCTCTGAAGAAGACATGATGCCTGTAACATAACGATCATTACATATGCACATATATTAACCACTAACACTTAATATGCAATCAAGTCAGTTATCACTCAATCATGTATTCACATTATCCTTCATGAAACTTTTCTTTCCTCCCTAGTCTATCCCAGACTAAACCACCAAAGTGACCTTGCAATCGTGTTTCTTGTCCTTCCTGTTGTAAAAATGTTTGTTCCATGGATCTGGGCATTTTGTGTATGCTATGAAAACATGTTGTAAAAATATTTTCGTGAGAGCCCTAATGATTGTAGTCTAGACTCGAGGAAGAATCCTAGTTTGCTACAACTGCAAAAGTCAGGGTGTGATAGTTTCGTGCTATCATTCAGCATTTTTCTGATTTGAATCAATAAAGGGTTGCATGCAATAAATATTGACGAATTTTTGTTAGAAATATTATTCCGGAAAAGTTAATACAAAATTTAAGTATAAGATACTTAATAAACACAATAAAAATACGTATTCTCGTACGTATAAATACACACCGGAATACGCCACCGATACTTGGCAAAAATATACAAGTATAAGAATATGAGTATAAATACACCAATCCTTGGGAAATTATCCATGTACAAATACATAAATGTGTCAAAGTTAAAATATATTATTTTAACAATTATTCCAAAATTAAATAAATATAATTTAAGTTAAAATATTTATTATTTTAACAAATAATTATATAACTTGGAATAATATTAAGGACGCAAAGAAATGTAACTCAAAGACACTAATTAAGACTAAGGTCAAGGCACGACCCACCCGTCTAATAAACCGTAGTACGTTGTAGGTAGTCGTGCACACGAGTAGCAGCTTTGGGTTACATTTGGATACGAAGAACGCAAGATTGTGAGTTCATGTTCCCCCTTTTCTTTTAACTGTTTTTGGTTTATAACTTCGGGGGTGAAGTACATGTTACAAATTGTTTACAAACGTTTATATGTGGTATGGTTAGCTAAGGAAAGGTACTGCTAGATCATGTGAGTGGTGGGTACAACGCCTAAGACCATTAATCCTCGTAGTAGGACCGAGGGACATGAGTGATAGATCTATTTGGGTGTAGCGAGCCCCATCCATGTGGACCGGGGTTTGGCCCATGAGGTGACTATTTCTTACAGCCGGAAGCCCGGTGCAAAATCTGCTAGGATTGAGCCTTCCTGCATCACGTCACACATATTAATGGCCTTGCAAACCATTAATGATCTGTTTCCTTGTTTGCTTTCATACCAAGGTTTACAAATACATACTTATAATGATTACAAAGTTTATTCGAGCTCACACAATAAACACATGAACTCGCCCAACTTTTGTTGATGTTTTCAAACTACATGTATTTCAGGAAACTAAGTATGGATCTGGTGTCACAACCGCTCATAGCGAAAGCGCGAGGTGTGATCTGATCGGTTCTCATTGCATAACAATATAAGTGAACATACTAAATGAATAAAACAAGCTCCAATGCCATTGTCATAATTGTTTCAAAAGAACGCAACATAATTTAAATGTATTGGTTACAAACCATCAAATGAAAATAAGTTGTCATTGTTTTATACATCAAAATGTAAGTCTTAAAATGTCAAGGCTTTGACCACTATATCACCGTAAAGAGGCAGTATATAACGGGTAAACCCTTCAAATGGTGGCATGGAGTCTTGATACTTGCTTTCCTTGACTGAAATGTCTGCATGGTCCACTAATTTCCTGAAATACATGTTAAGTTTGAAAACATCAACAAAAGTTGGCGAGTTCATGCAGTTTAGTTGTATGAGATGTATTTGTAAAATGCGAGTTGTATAAAATGTATCTATAAAATGTGAGTTGTATAAAATGTATCCATAGAATGTGAGTTGTATAAACTGTATCCATAAAATGTGAGTTATATAAACTGTATCCATAAAATGTGAGTTGTATAAGATGTATCTGTATGTAATGATGTAGTATGTAAAGCGTCAATGAAATCATTGATCATTAATGTTTCGCGAGGACATTAATATGTGTGACGAATTAGGAAGCAATCCAAACCTAGACGATTTCGTGTCGACTACTATCGAATGGGACACAAACGCACTCTTCTGTATGGGTCCACGACCAAGAGTGGGGCTCGCCAATACCCATTAGATCTAACCCTCTGTACCTAGGTCCAAACTGGATTAATGGTGCTTAGATGTATGACCCTAATCGCACATGATCTAAGGTGTTTCATTCCATGACTTATCATACTATAAACATGTATTTTCCCCGATAGTTGTAAAGTTGTAAAGCATTTAAAATGAATAGGGGACATGAACTCACAGAATTGCGTTCCGTAAACTGTATATAACTGTAACCTCACTGGCCGTTGCCTTGAATTGTATCACGACCTACAAAGGTCCTAGATTTGTTAGACACTTCTGTCTTTGTAATGACTTGAGTACAAGTCTTGTGTCTTAAATATGTGTAAGACTTGTATGTCTTTGTTGTTCGTTGAACGGTGTTTTAGATGTATGATTTGTTAAACTGTTATATATATTTCACCAAATATATATATATATATATATATGTATATGTAATCTTGTATCTTGTGAGTTGTATCATTGAGTCTTGTATGAATAAATTGTATAATTGTATTTTCTTCAATTATATGACATTGGGCTGGGCCCATGTCTTAATGTTATTGGGCCTTAGCCCATATGTTTTGATATTGGGCTTAGCCCATGTATTCATGTTATTGGGCTTAATATTATTGGGCCTAGCCCAAGAATTTATGTTATTGGGTCCAAAGGTTATTGGGCCTAAATAGTATTGGGCCTAAATAGTATTGGGCTTAATGTTATTGGGCTTAATGTTATTGGGCCTTGGCCCATATGTTTGGTATTGGGCTTAGCCCATGAGTTTTTGATATTGGGCTTGGCCCATGTATTTATGTTAAGCCCATATGTAAAATAAGCCCATTTGTAAAATAAGCCCATTTGTATTAAAAATAAGCCCATTTATATAAAATAGGTCCATATGTAAAACAAGCCCATTTGTTATAAAATATATTCTTTCATTTTTATAAAAGTTACTAAATATAGGCTTTTTAATTAAAAGAATACATAATAGTTTTTATAAGTTTCAAAACATCCGGATATTGTTATCGGTGATTTGTATGTATTCGCGTCGAAAGATCGCCTAAACGTCGTAGTAACTCCTCGGAATGGCGATATGTTCATAGATTCGCCCATCGTCCGTTTTGACCATAAGTTGTGTCCGAAAGCTCGGAATATCCGTAAGTTGTTTTTAAGGCGTATTTACATGTAGTCTTGTAGGACTTTAGTCGAAATGTACATTGTGTTTATTTGTACCATTGTATACATATAACTAATACAACCAAATAACACATAGTACATAAGTTGTTAAGATAACTAAATATATATTTTCTCAAAAATATATATTTATATCTAGTTTTGCTTTTATAAAAACTATTCTTTAAAATCTTTTTATTCTAATAAAGATTTTGTAAAAAATGATAGTTTTTATAACATATGATTTTTAAGAAAAATGGCCATATTTCCTTTGAAATATATACTTTGCCATGTATTATTCTTTTATGTATACATATCGTCTGATCTTATCGCTTTTAAATGATTTACAAAACAAAACAATTTACAAGGTTCATGACTAAATCTTATTAAACATTTTCTTAAACTTAAGTCATGAATCCTATTTTCACAAAACCTATGTATCTCACAGGCATTTTTATGCTGACGTACCTATTTTCACATGTGTTTTCAGGAGCTGTTGCTTAGGATGATGATCGTGACACTAGGGCGGACCTGTGCCTTAGAGACTTAAAAAGAAGATAGGCTTAGTTTAATTATGTCCTGAACTCTTTATTTCTTGTTTTAAGACAATGTAACTCTCGTGTTTAATAAATAAAATATAACTTTGTATGCCATGGTTGTGAAACAATAATTATGTTACAACACTCCCCGACGTTTCCGCCACATTTGATTGTTCCACGTGGTCGGGGTGTGACAGAAGAGTTGGTATCAGAGCCAATGGTTATAGGTAATTAGGTTATTAGTAATGCTTTGACCTAGACTATAACCTTTCTAGGACCCTAACACAAGTTATCTTGTGTTTAGATCTTAAAACATGCACATCACCTATCCTTAGGTGATTATCAAAACAAGAACCCAAATTTTCCGAAACGATTTTTGAAAAACAATCTTCTGTTTTAGAATGATTTATTACAAGGTTTTGAACCCTCTATTGTAAGGTTTTGAACCCTCTGTTATACGGTTTTGAACCCCTTTGAATTTTCAAAAATCTCATCAAAGTTTTGGGTTTTAAATAGTGTGAACGCGTGCAAACTGGAAGAGTGAATGCCTGTACCCTGGGTTTTCTATCTAAGGCTAGAGTGTTTGTACAAATCCACATAATCGGACCAGTCACTCTTACCTGGGAACTCTTGGGGTGAGTGTTCACTTATAAGCGAGCATGTCTTCGCGATACATTGTTTTCGACTCATTTGCTTTGATTAGTCACTGTGTGTCGTTTGTTTGCTTTGTGATGCAGAAGAATGACCACCATCTTTGCTTTTGTTGATTTTGTTTCATCTCATTCTTTTCATCCAATCATCTCACTCGTTTCCTTTCATGTTTTCCTCTTTTAGAATGCCTCCTCGACTCGAAAACCAGATAGGGACTGCCGAACTGGCAGAAATCATTGCGCAGCAAATGGCTGCTCAATTCCCAAACCTCTTTGCTCAATGGAACCAAGCCAACAACAACAACAATGCTCCATGCAAATTCAAGGATTTTAATAAACCACTCAAGTTTAGTGGTTCTGAGGGAGCGACTGGGGTTCTTCAATGGTTCGAGAGCATTGAGAATACTTTCCGTCACGTGCAGTGTCCTGACAATCGCAAGGTCGAGTTTTCTTCGAGTGTGTTTCAGAAGAGGGCTCTTACGTGGTGGAACCGGGTTATGAGAGATTGTGGTGCAGAAGTTGCTCTAGCACAGACTTGGGCTGAACTTAGAGCTCTTATGATGAGGGAGTTTTGTCCTCGTCATGAACTGCGAGCTTTGGAGAGAGAGTTTGATGATTTGAAGCAAGATAGTGGTGAGCATCGGGCGTATACTGATAGATTTGAGGAGTCGAGTCTGCTTTGCCCGACTATGGTTACCCCACTCGACAAGGCTATCGAAAGGTACATCGATGGTCTACCTGACTCAGTACAAGACATCATTACTGGTAGTAACCCTACCACACTCCGTCAGGCGATCGAGTTAGCAGCGACATTGACTGAGTCGCAGGTTCGAAAGGGAAAGCTGCACAAAAAGGGTGACAAGGGTAAGAAGCAGGCGTCTGACAAGGAGAATGGCAAGAAAGGTGAAAACAAGAAGGGAAAGAATTCTGGTTCCTCAAAGGGTTCTAGGAAGCGAAAGGCTTCCCAAAACTATGTTGTTACTGCACAGGCTCAAGCTGCACCAAATCAGCCTGCGCAACCACTAGCCAAGAAGCCTTATCTTGGCAATGCACCTTTGTGCAACAAGTGTAACGGCCATCACCTACCACATCTCCAGTGTCGTCAATGCACCAACTGTGGAAGAAATGGTCATCTTGCTACCACCTGCCGCATTCCTGCTAACCAGAATCAGGCAGTTCAGAACCAAGCCCAACAAGTTGCTCAGCCTCTTGCTCAGTAACAAGGTCAAGCTGTACGACCTCATTTTCCTCTTGGTTCGTGCTACAATTGTGGGGATCTGACCCACTACAGAAACCGATGTCCAAGACTAGCTAACGCTAATCCAAATCAGAATCAGGCACAGGCTCGAGGTCGAGTCTTCAACATGAATGCTCAAGAGGCACAAGCAGACAATGAAGTGGTGAACGGTACGTTCTTTATTAATAATCAGCCTGCATCTGTTCTTTTTGATTCGGGTGCCGATAAGAGTTTTGTGTCTTTATCTTTTGAGCCATTGCTTCGCGTGTCTAGAACGAAACTAGGAAAACCCTTGACAGTAGAAGTTGCTAGTGGTGAACCCATTGTTCTTGATTCTGTTCTTCACAACTGCCAGTTGAACCTTAACGACCATCTTTTTTCCTATTGACCTCACGCCTATGCAACTTGGAAGCTTCGACGTTATTGTGGGTATGGATTGGTTAGCCAAGCATCGCGCAGAGGTAGTTTGTTTCAAGAAGATTGTTCATGTGCCGCTTTCGACAGGCGAGATCCTACAGGTTCATGGTGAGAGACCTGCTGGTGGTCTCAAACTCATGTCTTGTTTTAAAGCTCGGAAGTATCTGCGAAAGAATTATGTGGCCTTCTTGGCACATGTTACAGCAGATAAAGGCAAAGGTAAGTCTATTCAAGATATTCCAGTTGTCCGGGATTATCCTGAAGTTTTCCCTGAAGATTTACCTGGTCTACCCCCAGCACGCCAAGTCGAGTTCCGTATTGATCTCGTGCCTGGTGCAAATCCAATTGCCAGAGCTCCCTACCGTCTTGCACCATCTGAAATGCAAGAGTTGTCTAAGCAGCTTCAGGAGCTCTCTGACAAAGGTTTTATCCGTCCTAGCTTTTCACCTTGGGGTGCTCCCGTTCTTTTTGTCAAGAAGAAGGATGGATCTTTTAGGATATGTATCGATTATCGTGAGCTTAACAAGCTTACCATCAAGAATCGATATCCCCGACCTCGCATAGATGATCTCTTTGATCAGTTACATGGCGCTTCTTTCTTTTCGAAGATTGATCTGCGTTCTAGGTATCATCAACTTCGTGTGCATGAAGAAGGTATTCCCAAGACAGCGTTCCGCACTCGTTATGGGCATTATGAGTTCACAGTCATGCCATTCGGTTTGACTAATGCTCCTGCTGTTTTCATGGACTTAATGAATAGGGTCTGCAAGCCCTATTTGGATCAGTTCGTCATTGTTTTTATTGACGACATCTTGATATACTCTAAGACGTGAGCTGATCACGAGCAACATCTTCGTCTTACTTCGGAACTCCTAAAGAAAGAACAACTTTTCGCCAAATTCTCCAAGTGTGAATTCTGGCTTAAAGAAGTTCAATTTTTAGGACATATTGTCAACGAACAAGGTATTCATGTAGATCCCTCCAAGATCAGTGCGATTAAGGATTGGGATACGCCTACTACTCCTACTGAAGTTCGTTCTTTTCTTGGTCTAGCGGGTTATTATCGCCGCTTCATTGAAAACTTCTCGAAGATTGCAGTTCCTCTAACTGCTCTAACTCAGAAGAACAAACCCTTTGATTGGGGATTCAAACAAGAGGAAGCTTTTCAGAACTTGAAGCAGAAGCTTTGTGACGCACCTGTTTTGACTTTGCCTGAGGGCAATGATGATTTCGTCGTTTATTGCGATGCATCTAAATTAGGTCTTGGCTGTGTTCTGATGCAAAGGAACAAAGTCATAGCCTACGCATCAAGACAATTGAAGGTGCATGAAAAGAACTACACCACTCATGATCTTAAGTTGGGTGCAGTTGTCTTCGCTCTTAAGATCTGGAGACACTATTTGTACGGTACAAAATGTGTGGTTTTCACGGACCACAAGAGTCTTCAGCATATCTTCAATCAGAAAGAACTCAACATGAGGCAACGACGTTGGGTTGAGCTTCTAAACGACTATGACTGCGAAATTCGCTACCATCCTGGTAAGGCGAATGTCGTAGCCGATGCATTGAGTCGTAAGGAACGTACTAAGCTTCATTGTGTTCGTGTCCAATCTGTTATTCAAGCTCAATCCGATATCCAAGCCCGCATTTCTCAGGCTCAACACACTTGTGTTTCACAAGGTTTGATGGATAAGGAATTCCCTTATCACATAACACCTGCAATTGAACTGAAGGACAATGGATCGTATTACTTCATGGACCGTTTGTGGGTCCCAAGCCAAGATAACCTTCGCACCTTGCTTATGGATGAAGCCCATAAGTCTCGTTATTCTGTTCATCCTGGTTCAGATAAGATGTATAAGGATCTTCGTATTCAGTATTGGTGGCCTGGTATGAAGAAAGACATTGCCTTTTATGTATCAAAATGCCTTACTTGTCTTAAGGTTAAGGTTGAACATCAGCGTCCTTCTGGTTTATTGGTGCAACCAGAGATCCCAGTTTGGAAATGGGAAAACATTACTATGGATCTCATTACCAAACTTCCGCGCACAAAGAAAGGTCATGATGCCATCTGGGTAGTTATTGATCATCTTACTAAATCAGCGCATTTCTTGCCAATCCGTGAGGATTTTTCTGCTGACAGACTTGCTAAAATCTATGTGGATGAAATTGTAGCTCGACATGGTGTTCCTTTGAACATCATTTCTGACAGAGATGCTCGTTTCACTTCTCATTTTTGGAGAACCATGCAATCTGCTATGGGGACCCAACTTAATCTGAGCACAGCTTATCATCCGCAAACGGATGGTCAATCTGAAAGAACAATCCAGACTCTGGAGGATATGCTTAGAGCTTGTGTGATCGATTTTGGTGGTAGTTGGGATTCACATCTTCCGTTAATTGAATTCTCCTACAACAACAGTTATCACTCCAGCATCAACATGGCTCCTTTCGAGGCTCTCTATGGTCGAAAATGTCGTTCACCAGTCTGCTGGAATGAGATCGGTGAGGCTCAGCTTACTGGACCTGCCCTCATTTTAGAGACAACAGATAAGGTTAAGAAAGTTCGTGATAACCTTCAGACAACTAGATGCCGTCAAAAGAGTTACGCGGACCTAAAACGCAAGCCCTTTGAATTTCAAGTCGGTGATCGTGTATTACTTAAGTTCTCACCTTGGAAAGGTGTGATCAGATTTGGAAAGAAAGGAAAACTTGCACCTAGATACGTTTGACCATTCAAGATCGTTGAAAGAATCGGTAAGGTAGCCTACAGACTTGAGTTACCTCATGAACTTGGAAATTGTTCATCCAACCTTTCACGTGTCCAATCTCAAGAGGTGTTTAGCCGATGAGAACCTCCCCATACCGCTTGACGAAATTCGTGTTGATAAAACACTGAAATTTGTTGAGAAGCCAGTGGAAATCATGGAACGTGAAGTCAAGTGGCTTAAACGCAAGCGCATTCCTTTGGTCAAAGTTCGCTGGGAATCTAAGCGTGGACCTGAGTTTACTTGGGAACGCAAAGATCAAATGAAGGCGAAGTATCCGCATCTTTTCCCGCGAGTTTCCTCTAAATAAATTTCGGGACGAAATTTCCACAAGTAGGGGAGACTGTAACATCTGTGCTTGTAATCATTGTGAACAGTTCAATTATCAATAAAACAGTGTTATTTGATCCCAATGTTTGTTTTGTTATGTTTGACATTTTTCATGGTTTGACTTTTATTCAATTTCAAACTCTATATCGCTTTCTAGAGAGTTATACGCAAACTGGTGCGTAAACGTAATCAGTCTAATGCGAAAAATACTCCGGAACATCAACATATACTTAACATACCTTAAATAACCTTTACATAACTTAGAAATAAGTTTTAAAGGCTTTGGTATGGCAAAAACAAGTTAATTCGCCTACAGGGACTAAATTTGACAAACTGCGAAAGTATGCCAATTTGAACTGTAAAAGATGTTCCAGAACATGACCATAAGTTAAACATACCATAAATACCCTTTACATAGCTTAGAAATGGGCTTTGAGGGGTTCGGTGTGCTAAAATAAACTTTTGGCTCGTTCAGGGACTAAAAGTGTCAAAGAGTGCATAAGTTTGCACTTTCGCGCATAACTTACGTTCTGAATACATCCGGACATCCAAAAATTTATGTAAGCACTAAAATATTTTATTTTAGTGTTTGGCATAAGAAAAATCCATTCGTCACGCCATTTGGATCGTTTTTCGCTCTTATGCGCATTCCGTCGTAATTAACCGAACAACGCAATCGTACGGCCAAACGAACCGACATCCTTGATGTTTTCAAGCATATTTTAAGTTCCCTATACTTTAACTTCATTTTAGAGCTTTGAAATGGGGTTAACGGGGCTTAAACGTGTCAAAAGTACATCAAATAGCAAGTTTGGAGCTTCAGGGGCCTGTTCTGCCATTTTTGAAAATATCAGACCTGCAAGGTCCTTGCGCACCGCAAGGGTTTAAGTCTTACAGTGCGCAAGCAGGGGTCAGATGCAGAAAATCATTTTGGTTGCTGATTAATGGCTTTTAAACACTCCAAAGGCCAATGCCACATGCCAATCTCTGGTGGTGGGGGCAAAATGAGTTACCATAACATTCCAACACATGTACGGATGAGATTCGATCATGTTATTCGATAAACGATCCTAACGGTTGTCCATTTACTATAAATACCCAACCCATCTCAACCCCAAAACCCACAAATCTGATAAAAAAGACTCTAAGCTGAAGTCATTGCTTCATAACTGGGTTATTTGATCAAGATTAGCTTTCGGGGACCCTTTGTAAGTGTTCCTTCGTTCTTTTTATTCGTTTAGCTTTAAAAGTCAAACTTTATTTGACTTTCTGCGTTGACCAGTTTATGGTCAATGCGAAGTTCGTTTGAACTTCATAACGTGAGCGTAATCACGATGGTTATAGATCCTAATAACTATACCTACTGATTACCACGTTTTCTAGGCTCAGTGACGAGTCGTAGTTTCGGCCAAAACGCGCATTCTTGCATATTTTGTAACCAAACTACTCTTAGGTATCAAAACCATTTGTTTTTTATACCAAACCTGTTTTCTAAACTTAGTTAAGCATGCTTTAACATGCTTAGCTCGTCACTTTTAGTTTAGTGCTTATATAGGGTCGTAAGGTAAGCGATCTAAACAATCGCTTATACTTTCGAACCCGACCCGTTTGGTCGATCATTAGGATCCGACCAAACACATTAGGTGACCATAGTTGTATAGGGAATAACCTTCCGAGGTTATACCTTATGGTCACATCGTTTGAGTAGTTGTATGATAGGTAGTATATATGCCTTAGGTAAATTACCAAAATGCCCTTTTAACGCCAAAATTCATTTTAAGCATATGTAACATAACTTTTGGTATCTAAACTGATTTGGTAACAATATTAGACATGTTAAGGCATATTTTACTTATCATAGGACTAGTTAGGCATTCCGAACGCGTTTTACGCGAACGACGCGTTAAAGTAGCATAAGCTACCTAAACGGGTCGTAATGGGTCGTAAGCACTTAGATTAGGTTTCATTTGAGTATGAAGGCTTTGTTAAACCATATTACACGAGTCTCCATACTCATTTGGTTTACGAACCCTCATTCTATCCAATCCTCCGACTTAGGTCCGGTATATTAACATAGGTACCTATATTAGGTGCCGTTTGATATCCGTGATCTCTAGCATTGTCTGGTTGTTACTCAAGGATTTCTAAGCAATCTCAAGTGAGTACATAGACCCCTCTTTTACTGTTTTCCAAACATTTTGGGGTGGAACACATGTGCCTACTTGTTACTTTCATGCTTTCCTGTTTTCACATCATATGCTTGTTATGTTCATTAGTACATTATAGTACATGATTTCATTACATTTTATGCTATGTATGCCCATTGTGTGCGTACTTAGTACATTGTTTTACATTACATTTTATGCTATGTATGCCCATTGTGTGCATACTTAGTACATCGTTTTACATTACATTTCATGCTATGTATGTCCATTGTGTGCATACCTAGTACATCATTTTACATTACATTTCATGCTATGTATGTCCATTGTGTGCATACTTAGTACATCGTTTTACATTACATTTTTCTGCTTTGTATGTTAACTTAGCATACTTAGTACATTGTTTTAATATAACATGTTCACATTTGCTATGACATTTGGTTTGCACAAACGGGACTTATATACGTTCATTAACATTAGCTACCCGCTCGGTAGTAAGTAGTGGTACCATAGGACTTGACAAATCCCATTCCTGACATCCCGGGTTTGTTTGGATGTAAGGAATGACTGAATCCGAAAACATTTCTTTTGATAACCTTGACTAAAAGGGTTGTCCGACTGTCTCAAGGCTTAAATGTATGCGTTAACTTACCACATAGATGTTTGTATCAATGTAACATGCATTTACTTTGCAAGACATAACTTTTTGATATATTCAAAATACTTTGTTTTGTACATTTCTACATTTGGATTATGTGACAATACTTTACTTACAATACATAACAATTGTTACACATTACTTGACTACATTTGGACTTTTTAACATTTGACATGGCTTATACAAGGACTTTTTGACAATTGGTTTAAACATGGACTTTATACATTGGTGGTTTGTTTAAGTGATTTATTTTTTGGGTAAAGGGTTACCCCGGTGATTTTATATATTCACAACCAAACAAAACAAGTAGTAAGGTAACATCCTTACTAGTTCAGACATGAGACATACCCTCATGAAAGTATGACAAAAAGAAACAACCCACAAAAGAGCCAAAAACAAAAAACCAACCACTAGACTACTATCTAGCTACACGACACAAGACAAAAGATTTAGCCGTAATCCATAACTAAATCTGCACCTCGAATATCCCACTTCTCCATCAACTCCCGAACTCTAGCTGTATTCTTGAATCTGAGCCCCATCAGCTTATACCTCACACTTTCTAATACAGCCTTTGCAATAGTATCCGGGGGCCTAGCATGGTTCCTGAAAAGACGATTATTTCTTTCCTGCCAGATAGTATACGCCAAAGCCGCTACTAGCAATCTACAAACCAGGTTTTTCGCTGATTTTGACCGAGAACGAAAGCCCAACCAAGCGACAATATCAGTCCACCTCGAGTCCACTTTATCCATACCAGCTTTAGATAGAACCATATGCCAAATCTGCGTAGACAGCTTGCATTCAAAAAATAAATGATCATGTGAATCAACATTTTCATAACACAAGAGGCAACACATCATGTTCATATTATTTCTTCGGGTATAGCTCCATTGCAAAATTTTGTCTTGCGTCAAGAGTTTACGCCGCACAATAAGCCACATCAAGAAAGCATGCCGAGGGATGCATTGAGAGAACCAAACAATGCTTGCCCAATTCACCTCCTGCTCCCTAGTCCGAACCGAATTCCAAACTCCTGAAGACGAATGTTCGGCTAGATTATCCCCATCCTTCCAAAGAAGCCGATCCTGATTATCTAAGTTCCGATGAAGAAGATCTAATTGTATAAGAACGGGATATGTATCTCTCCAGGCATTCGGCCAAAGCCACGAGCCATCTTGATACACATCCGCACTTTGGCATTTAAAGAGAACCCCTCTCGAGTTATCACTCTAGGCGATAAGAAATTACATAACGGACCAATACTACTACACGAATCAAACCAAGCATAAGTACTGCTTCCATCACTAATCTGAGACCAAACATGCTGACGGATCAAAGGACGAATCTGAGCCATCTTCCTCCAACTCCAACAACAAGTAGAAGGAACTTGTGATCCCAAAAGCTTCGACCTCTTAAACGATAAGAATGAATCCAAGCAACCCATAAAGACTTTCGATTACTTAGAACACTCCAAATATGCGATACCATAAGGGCTTTATTAACATCAGCAATCCGACGAATGCCCAAACCCCCTTCCTGCTTAGGCACGCAAACCGATTTCCAAGACACTTTAGCCCTACCACGCTGAGAAGAGGATTGAGCCCAAAGAAAATTACGCATTTTAACTTCCAGTTCCTTAATCACTCTAGCTGGTAAGATAAAAATCGAAGACCAGTACACATGAAGAGCTGAAAGCAACGAAATGATTAACTGTAATCTACCAGCAAAAGATAACATTTTGTTCTTCCAATTATCTATCCGCTTTTCAAGCTGCTCCACAAGAACACTACAATCCTTGTATAAGAGTCTAGAAGAAATAAGCTGAACACCCAAGTATTTCACCGGAAGAGTACCCTCCACGAAAGGCATGATAGTCAAAATTTCCGTTTTAACATGATTCGGGACATTACAGAAAAATCCTGTACTCTTCTGAGCACTAGGAATCAAGCCTGACATTCAAGTGAACTGAGTTAGGGAAGACATAATACACCTAGTCGAAGCCACATCTCCTCTAGCAAAAAGGAATAAATCATCAGCAAAACAAAGATTAACAATTTGCTGCTTCTCACATTTATTATGGAACCTGAAAGACGAGTCGATCCTTGTCGCATGGTTGAGAATACAAGTCAAAACTTCCATCACAAGAGTGAAAAGATAGGGAGAAAGGGGGTCACCCTGCCTTAATCCTCTTTTCCCTTTAAAATACCCATGAATGTTCCAGTTGACACATACAGAATAGGAGGCAGTAGTCACACATAACATGATCCAATCGACCATAATACCATTAAACCCAAAACCAACCAACACTTTTTTAAGAAAACCCCATTCAACCGTATCATAAGCTTTCTGGATATCTACCTTAAAAGCACATCTTGGGGGCCCAAAATGACGATGGTAGTTATGCATCAACTCCTGTGTAAGAAGAATATTATCCGAAATTTTCCGACCAGGCACAAAAGCTGACTGGTTAATACTCATAATTTGACTTAACGAACCTTTCAACCTATCCGCCAGCACCTTACTAATACATTTAAAAATGACATTACAACATGATATAGGACGATAATCAGTAATTCTTGTAGGAGTCGTTACCTTGGGAACTAGAACGACTAACGTGTGATTAAGTTGCTTTAGCAGATTTCCAGTGTTAAAGAAATCTAGTATAGCATTTGAAACATCACTACCCACTATATGCCAAGCACTCTTGAAAAACGCAGCCGTGTAACCATCAGGACCAGGAGCCTTATCATTTCCAATCGAAAACATAGCCGATTTAATTTCCTCCAAAGTGACTGGACGAACCACATAGTTTGCAATTTCAGGATTCAACTTATTAGAAAAAAGATCAGGCGAAGGAACTAAAGAAACTTGACCTTCACAACCCAAAAAATGCTCATAATGGCTTACAAAAGCCGCAACCACGTTATCCCCCTCAAACAGATTTCCACTTGAATCCGAAATCGCCTCAATACGATTAAAGTGATTTTTACATTTTAAAGATGTATGGAAAAAGCCGTATTAGCATCACTAGCTCGGAGCCACTCAACTTTAACGAGGCGTGTGTAATATGATACAAGCATGGTGGATACGCCGCTGGTACTTCCTATATATAAGTGTTTGTATGGTATTACATATCGTTGCGTTATTTGAATCATTTCAATTTAGACATATAACATTTTATACAAATAACATATCTTTCACAAGACATTGCTTTACAAACAACTTATTTTATACAACTCATTTTACTTGGTTATTCATTTAACCATGTATTATTCTTTTATGTATACATATCGTCTGATCTTATCGCTTTTTAAATGATTTACAAAACAAAACAATTTACAAGGTTCATGACTAAATCTTATTAAACATTTTCTTAAACTTAAGTCATGAATCCTATTTTCACAAAACCTATGTATCTCACAGGCATTTTTATGCTGACGTACCTATTTTCACATGTGTTTTCAGGAGCTGTTGCTTAGGATGATGATCGTGACACTAGGGCTGACCTGTGCCTTAGAGACTTAAAAAGAAGATATACTTAGTTTAATTATGTTCTGAACTCTTTATTTCCTGTTTTAAGACAATGTAACTCTCGTGTTTAATAAATAAAATATAACTTTGTATGCCATGGTTGTGAAACAATAATTCTGTTACAACACTCCCCGACATTTCCGCCACGTTTTATTGTTCCACGTGGTCGGGGTGTGACAACCAAAGATTATGATCATCCATTTAAACATTATGTTTAACAAAAACCCTTTAACATTTTCTTGTACACTTGTTAGATCATGTTTTTAAACATCATCTAACAAGTTATTCATATGCTAATCATCAAAACTAGATCAAATATGCAAGTAATAATCCTTAAATCACAACATAAACAACTTTTGTATCATGATTTTTATTTTGCTTCTTTGTATTTTCATATTATTTTGTATGATTGTTTAGTTTATTACATGTTCTTTCAACAATCATATACGTAAATAAGTATGAAAAAAAAAGGATTTTAGAAGGCTTACTTCTAGCACTAGTGGCTAGGGATGATCTAGATGATGATCAAAGAAAAGAAAAAATGTTGATCTTGATGTTTGGAAGCTATGGAATGGAAGGAAAAGCTTCCTTCAACTTATAGTGTCTTTAGATCCTCCTAAGTTCCTTCAAACTCCATCTTGATCATCAAAGAAGTGTTAAAAAGGTGAAGGTTTTTGATGGTGTTCTTGGCTAAAGTATGATAGTTGAGAGAGTTTCTTAAGTGTGTGAAAAGAAAGGTGAAAATGTAATGTAATGTGCTTAGTGAATTCAAGGTAACTTGTTGTAGTCTGTGACACCTGGGTCACTAGGACCTTCAAACAAATACCAAGCCAATGAAATATTGTATTTCATACTTAGGATCCGTATAAATATGTGCATCTTTTGCACATATCAATTCTTGTTCGATTTCAAGCTCTAAATCGCTTTCTGGAAGGTTATACACGCACTGATGCGTAAATATAACCAGTTTAATGCAACAAACACTCCTGAATAGTGACATAGGCTTAACATACCCTAAATAACCTTTACATAACTTAGAAATAAGTTTTGGAAGGTTTGGTATGCCGAAATTAAGTTAATTCGCTTACAAGGACTAAAGTTGACAAACTGCGAAAGTATGCCAATTTGAACTGTAACAGACATTCCGGAGCATGAGCATAGGTTAAACATACCATAAATATCCTTTACATAGCTTATAAATAAGCTTTGAGGGGTTCGGTATGCTAAAATAAACTTTTGGGACATTCAGGGACTAAAAGCGTCAAAAAGTGCACAAGTTTGCACTTTCGCGCATAACTTACATTCTGAATACATCCGGACATCCAAAAATTTATGTAAGCACTAAAACAATTTATTTTAATGTTTAGCATAAGAAAAATCCATTCGTCGCGCAATTTGGATCGTTTTTCGCGCTTATGCGCATTCCGTCGTAATTAACCGAACATCGCGATCGTACGGCCAAACGAACTGACATCCGGCATATTTTTGAGCATGTTTCATGTTCCCTATACTTTAACATCCTTATAAAGCTTAAAAATGGGTTTCACGGGTGTTAGAAGTGCCAAAACACGACGATACGTGCACAGGGGCCTGTTCTGCCATTTTTGAAAATTTCAGGCCTGCAAGGTCCTTACGGACCTCAACATTGTGAGTGTTGAGGTCCGTAAGCAGTCCCCAGACAGCAGAATGTGCAGAAACTTTGAACCTGGTCCATTCCACACTTGCACATGGTATTTCTTAAATCTATGGGCACAAATGGTTTTCAAAAACCAGGGTTTTGAGGTGTATGGCCAAGATCAAAGCACGGTTTCCTAGAAACGATCCTAACGGTGAACCGAATCCTATAAATACCCCCATGCACCCTTCACTTTTCCTCACAAGAATCTTGATTTGAGAAGCTCTAAGTTGAAGCCATTGTTTCATACCTGAGCTACTTGGATCGAGATTAGCATTCGGGGACCCTTTGTAAGTGTTCCTTCGTTCTTTTATTGCTTTTCGAGTCCGAAAGTCAAACTTTGTTTGACTTTCTGCATTGACCAGGTTATGGTCAATGCGAAGTTCATTTGAACTTCGCAACGTGATTGTAATCACGATGGTTATAGTCCCTTGTGACTATGCCTACTGATTACCACGTTGTCTAGGGTCGTAAGGGTAAGCGATCTGATAAATTGCTTATACCTTCGAACCCGACCTAGTTTGGTCGATCTTTAGGACCCGACCAAATACTTTAGGTGACCATAGCATATAGGGAATAACTTTCCGAGGTTATACCCTATGGTCACATCGTTTAAGTAGTTGTATGATAGGTAGTTTATATGCCATAGGTAAATTACCAGAATACCGTTTTCATGTATAATTGGTAATTAAGTATATGTAACCTAAACTTTTGTCACATAACTGATTATGTAACATGATTAGGCATATAACACTTGCCATAGGGCTAGTTAGACGTCTCAAGTGCGCTTTTGCGCGCACGACGCGTTAAAGTGGCATAAGCTACCTTAATGGGTCGCGATGGGTCGAAAGCACTTAGGTTAGGTTTCATTTAGAATGTAGGCTTTGTTGAACCATACTACATGAGTTTTCATACTCATTTGGTTTACGAACCCTCATTCTATCCGATCCTCCGATTTAGGTCCGGTTTATTAACGTAGTTACCTATATTAGGTGCCGTTTGATTCCGTGATCTCTAGCATTGCTTGGTGGTTATCTTAGGACTTCTGAGCAATCTCAAGTGAGTACATAGACCCCTCTTTTACTGTTTTCCAAACTGTTTTGGGGTGAAACACATGTGCCTACTTGTTACTTTCATGCTTTCCTGTTTTCACATCATATACTTGCTATGTTCATTAGTACATTTATAGTACATGATTTCAATACATTTCATGCTATGTATGTCCATTGTGTGCATACTTAGTACATTGTTTTACATTACATTTCATGCTATATATGCCCATTGTGTGCGTACTTAGTACATTGTTTTACACTACATTTCATGCTATGTATGCCCATTGTGTGCATACTTAGTACATTGATTTACATTACTACTTAGTACATTGTTTTACATTACATTTCATGCTATGTATGTCCATTGTGTGCATACTTAGTACATTGATTTACATTACATCTTGTTGCATGTGCTCATCCAGCATATGAACACATTATATTACTTTTTGAACCGTTTGTAACTATTTGACTATGTGAACCGTTTGTAACTGTCGAACCGTTTGTATCCATTGACATGATTTATATTTGACAATAGACAATTGACTAAACATAAACATTACATCTTGGTGGTTGTTTGGGTAAGTGATTTAAGTAACAAGGCATGTGTAATATGATACAAGCATGGTGGATACGCCGCTGGTACTTCCTATATATAAGTGTTTGTATGGTATTACATATCGTAGCGTTATTTAAACCATTTCAGTTTAGACATATTACATCTACAATACATCTACACATAAACATCGTTTTACAAAGAACTTAACTTATACAAACTCATTTCACATGGTTATTCATTTAACCATGCACTATTCTTTTATACATATATATCATTTGATTCATTTATCACTTTTCAAACGATTTATGAAGGCAAACACTCAACTAGATTCATGGCTATTTTTATCAAACAGTTTCTTTAAACTCAAGTCATGAATCCTATTTTCACAAAACCTATGTATCTCACAAGCATTTTTATGCTGACGTACCTATTTTCACATGTGTTTTTCAGGAGCTGTTGCATAAGATGATCAAGATACACATAGGCAGACTTGGACTTTAGTGACATTAAAAGATGCAAGACTAGTTAATTATGTTGTACTTCTTTGTTTGTTAAGACATTGTAACACTTTTAATCAATAAAACAATATTTCAATTTCCATGTGTTATGAAACAATGATTCTGTTACAACACTCCCCGACGTTTCCGCCACGTTTTGTTGTTTTACATGGTCGGGGTGTGACATAGTCTTTCACCAAGTTCCACCACTTGCACAAGTGGTGAAAATATCAAGATCTTTTACCAAGTGGGCAAGGGGGTGGGTCCCACATTAGGGTCTTGTTGTGAATTTTTTTTACTAGTTTCAAGTGTTAGTTTTTGTAGAAACAAGTTTAGGAAGCTTAGATGTTTAAGTGTTTTAATTGTTTCAAGATATTTAGTAATCATAACTAGTCTTAAATGATCCAAATAACATTAGATGGTCACTAAAAAAAAGATCCGATATCGTTCGAATATTCGTTTGGCATTGTTTCCGTTAGTCGTTATTTGAACGCTAAGCTTGTGTAAGTTGTGTGAATTGATGTAGTTATTGGTTCGGATGATACCTGGAGGTATCCTCATATGAATTCTATGTTAAACAACACTTTTATATGTTGCAAAAAGATTAAAAGGCTGATTTCTGCAGAATTTCTGCGGAAAAGTGTTGAAATTGTTGCTTTTAGTGTTTTTCGGGCAGTTTTTAGTGTTATCGGACTTCGGGAAGGTATTAAAACAAACCCTTGCATTCCTAGTTAGGGTTTAAAGTATATTAGATGTCGTCTGAGTCCTAAAGATGTCATTAAGATGGTTTCTGCGGATCCTGCGTTTTTGTCAAAATACTAGTTTACTAGGTGCTTTTCTAGTAGTTTCGATGCATTGTTTAAACTGTTTCAAATTTACTTAATAAAAATGAATCATATGCATCCTAAGTAAGTATTCCATGAGTATTCTAAGTGTATGCCACGAAATACGCAGTTTGAGTTTTCAAAATGCATAAAAATGTAGCTAAAATGAGTACTTTAAGTGTAAGAAAGTTACCAAAAAGTGGCAGTTGTCACATCTGGCGGGCGTTGAAGTTTTCAAGTCATGTGTATAATAAAAGATGTCATCCGAAGTCAAAGGGGTTTGAGTTATGTATTTTATCTTGGATAAGATACATGGCACAAAACCTAGTTTATTAGTGTCTTTTGTGAAGTCCTTATGGAAGTTAAAACTTGTTGGTATTGTATTTTGAACATGAAGTCTGTGTTTTGGGATTTAAAACAATGTTGCTTGTAATGTTTTAAAACTATCTATGGATGAACATCTTGGTTTTTTCATATAGTTGTTTGTTATGGTTGAATGCAATGATATTAAGCAAGTCACACATAATCACGCTTTCGTAAAAGTCAGGGTGTGACAGTTTGGTATCAGAGCTTAGATTGTAGCGAACTAGGATTCTTTCTCGAGTCTAGACTACAATCATTAGGGCTCTCACGAAAATATTTTTACAACATATTTTCATTGCATACACAAAACGCCCAGATCCATGGAACAAACATTTTTACAACAGGAAAGACAAGAAACACGATTGCAAGGTCACTTTGGTGGTTTAGTCTGGGATAGACTAGGGACGAAAGAAAGGTTTCATGAAGGATAATGTGAATACATGATTGAGTGATAACTGACTTGATTACATATTAAGTGTTAGTGGTTAATATATGTGCATATGTTATGATTGTTATGTTACAGACATCATGTCTTCTTCAGAGAGCGGATTATCAGACGTTGGTGACCCCTATGGCCCTCGTCTCCGATAATGAGAGTGCACCCGAGCCGGAGATACTTACGCTAGACACTGAGAGTAACCCTGACATGCTATCAGATGATGAGGACGACTTCCAGCCATTCACGTTACCCGACTTTGGCGATGATTTACCCCTTGCTAATGGTATTCCAGACGAGGATCCTTTTCTCATTACTATTCCAGTCCATGATCATCTCATCATTGGGCATCCCAATGGTGAGCACATCGTGGCTCCGATCCTCGATCCTGTTCCTCTCGTGGTCATTCCTCCCGAGGATTGGCCTTTTGACGATCTGTTTGATGATGACGATGATTTGTTTATTGATGGTCCTCCTGTTGACGCCCAGGGTGATGGAGAGATAAACGAGGATGTTGTTGCTATCCCACCTCCTGAGATTCCTCTTGTTGAGTTATCCTCTGATTCTAGCTTCTCCGTTTCAGATTCCTTTGAGTCTGTGACGTCCTCAGCTTTACGGGCGGTCGGATTACAGCGTTACGCTACTGATTCTGATAATGACACGGCCATGTCTGCTGCACCATCTCCTCCACACGACCCCGAGCCTGGTCCTGAGCCAGATCTTGCTCCCCTTGATCAGCCTGATGTTGCACCTGCTGATCCTGAGCCCATGCCTGATCATGACCTTATTCCTTTTGGTTTACCAGACATTGCACCCCTTATTCCTGATCCAGTTCCTGCACCTATTGACCCTCCTTTTGTTGAGCCACTTATTCCTCCACCCGCACCCGCTGATGTTGCTCCTTTTCCTCCTGTGGAGTCCGATGTCCATCGCACTGATTTGCCAGTCGTTTACCTTTAGGGCATACCCGCACCCCGTCCAGGGGAAGGTACTTCAGGCCAGCTCCCGCGTGACGATCCTTTTGTTTCAGCAGCTTTTCCACAGATCCCTCAGTCTGCACCGTTTGGTCCTTTCACCTCTTCACCACTTGATGAGCCACTCCGATGGTTCCTACCGTACTCTATGATGATCTCAGACCCCTATCATCCCTCCCATTTTGTTGGCTACACACGGGATGAGTTACTTTATTCATTTCAGCTTCGATTTGAGGTTATGAGTCGTAGAGTTTTGGAGCTTAAGCTGACTCCGCGTCCCCTATTGTGTCCCTATCAGTCTACTTATGTTCCTCCACATTCATCATCGTCCCCTTTTGCACATCCATCTGCTGCTACACCCATTCAGGGTTTTGATGCTCGTCTCCTTACTGTCGAGCAACAGATGAGTTACTTGCTTCGCCGTGTGCACGAGCTCAAGGGGGAGCTCGCACATGTTCTCAGTTTACTTTTCCTCCCTCCTCCACCTCCGCCATCAGTACAGTAGGTTTTTGGTCTTATGCAGATGTATTACTTTTGGTGAGAGCACTACTATTGAGCCGAGATTGTGAAGACTTCTGAAGACCACTTTTTGACTATGTGATTTTGTATATTGACAGACTTATTGAACAAGGCTAGTGTGACCCTATGTCCCTTTTGAAGTAATACACTCGTAAACAATGTAACTGTTGTTGGAAATTAATGAAAGCTCAATCGTCATGTTCTCACTAAACCCATTGTTAGGTTTCAGATTTATGCTATGATTGTGTTGTTGCATGATTGTTTGATATGATGATTGTTTATATATATGTGTACATACGACCTCTAGACAATTACTTATTTACATAACAAATAAGACCTGACCTATCTGATCTTCATATTAGAAGGAAGATGCCTCCTCGAAGGAACAATCAACTGCCCACGACCGAGGCAGAATTACAAGAACGCATCTCACAGGCAATCGCACAACATGAGGCCCTACGCTCCAAACACAGCGGAGGCACCTCAGGGAATAACCCACCTGACGATAATGTTTAAGTCAATTAAGACACATTACAATACGTTTGGATATTTCCAAGTGCGTTTTGCTAATACTTTCTGTGAATGAGGTTGCTTGTACAGGCTGTACTTACAAGCAGTTTCTGGACTGCAAGCCTCTGAACTTTGACGGCACTGGAGGTGCCGTAGCTTTTGTGAGATGGGTTGAGAAGACAGATTCTTTGCCGCGGATGAGCAAGTGTGTGCCAGAGCATCAAGTCACTTACATTTCTGGACTGTTTCTAGATGGGGCTCTGTCATGGTGGAACCTTCAGGTTCAAACTCTAGGTGAGGCTGCTGCGTATGTGTTGTCATGGGATGAATTGAAAGAGCTGATGCGTAAGAAGTACTGTTCGAGGGCAGAAATTCAGAAGTTGGAATCTGAAAATGGAAGGTCCCAAAGTAGCTGAATATGTGCAAAGATTCCATGATTTGTCTCGTGTTGTCCCTTATTTGGTAGAACCAGAGTTCAAGCGAGTCAAACGTTTCATTTGGGGATTGGCACCCTAAATACTCAGCATGGTAACTGCTTCCAAGCCACCAACGATCACTGAAGCCATCGACTTGAGTGTGGCACTGACTGAAGAAGCGATCAGGTTGGGCAAGTTTTCGATCTCTGAGCCAAAGAAGAAGGAGACTCACGTAGAGTCGTCTGGAGAAAACAAAAGGAAGTTTTCGAATTTCAAGAAGGGTACTCAAGGGAACAACAATAGTGCTAGCAAGCGGAGAGATGCTAACCCATCAGCCGAGGTCAGGACTGGTGCTTCAAATGCAGAGAACAAAGGGAAAGGATACATGGGCACTCTACCCAAGTGTGATATATGTCAGTTTCATCATGCCGGCCAGTGCAGGTTTAGGAAGTATGGTAATTGAGGAAAGAATGGTCATTCGAAGGAAACGTGCTGGGTTGGTACTGGTCGTGGGAATGGTGGTCAAAGAGGAAATGGAAATGGAAATGGCAATGGCAACCGTGGTGGAAACAGTTATGGGAATAGAAATCAGGGAGGAAACAATAACCAGGGATGTAATGGAAACCGAAACGGAAACAGAAACCAGGCGGGAAATGGAAACCGCGGAGGAAATAATAACAACAATCAGGGTGGTACTAGAAACGGTCAAGGTTGCTTTAGTTGTGGTGATGTAGGGCACTTCAAGCGGGATTGCCCAAAGAACAACCAAGCCCAGGGAAGAGTATTCGACATTGGAGCTAGGGAAGCTCGCCAGGATCCGAACGTAGTCACTGGTACGTTCCCTATTAATCAACATTCTGCATTTGTGCTATTTGATACCGGTGCCGACTATAGCTTCGTATCTCTAGAGTTTAAGAGTATACTTGGTTTAGTAGCAAGTAAGTTAGACATCCCGTATTCGATAGAGCTAGCTAATGGGAAGCTAGTAGAAGCCAAGGAAGTGATTAGAAGCTGTGTGATAGAGCTTGGAGAGCGTGAGTTCTCGATAGACCTTCTGCCAGTTGAGTTGGGAAGCTTAGACGTAGTAGTTGGGATGGACTGGTTGTCGACTAATCGAGCTGAAATTGTTTGCTATGAGAAGATTATCCGCATCCCGATGGCGAACGAATAGACGATCGTGATTCATGGGGAGAAGCATGATACGCCTCTACGGATTATTAGTTGTTTGAAGGCACAGAATGTGACAACCCGAAATCTCAAGACCTTTCTTTTATGTGTCGGTTGTTTTGGAATCCTGTTTTATTAGTCGTTTCATTGTATCATTACACTGTTTTGTTTGAATGTTGATAGAATGGTTATGTTGGTGGTTTAAGGATTAGATATTAATGTTTAATATTAAGTTAAGTCATCAAAGCACCTACTGCGATGAAACATGGGGGTTTCGTTACAACCTTCCTGCGATGAAACATGGGGGTTTCGCCATGTGAGATGTTTCGCTGAGTAGGGTGTTTCGCCAAGCAATTTCACGGCCCAGTGAGGCCCAATGTTTAGTATAAATTCAGTTATGTGTTACGGCAAACCCTAAAACACTATCATTCTTTCCCCTCATAACCGACGGCTGTTCCAAGTAACTCGAAGTTCAGGCTTTTGATCTAACTAATCCATCCATCATCACGGTTAGCTTTCCCTCTGTTTATTAGTGTGCCGTATTCTGATGATATGATACTGTGTAGGACTAGAGTTTCATGGACATCATCGTAACCTAGGACTATCATGATTAGGGTTGGTCATTATTATGTGTGTGTTAGGAATATTTGATGTTGTATGATTTGATTTGAATGTTTAAGTCTTGACTAGTTGATAATGGTTGAATGAATGATCACTGTAGACTGAGTTGTTATCTGGAATTGTGTAGTAATATATGGTGAAACTGTATGTAACTGTTGAATGGGCATGATTAACTTAATTAGGGTTTTGACTCATGATTAGAAAAGGGTGATAGATCCGACTTAGGGACTGTTAAATCATGATTGATTATTACTGTGACATAGTTAAAACTGATGTGCTGATTGATTCCATTGAGATTGCGTGAATGATAAAACCTGTAACTGTTTGACATAAGATCCGATGAAACGTCACATGTGAGCCGACGAAAGGTAATGACTTTCATCATAGGGGAGCCGACGAAACACAGTGACTTTCGTCACATGTTAACTTGACGAATCCTATGGTGTTTCGTCACATGGGGTTTCGTCGAGTGCAACTTTCGCCGAAGGACTTCACATGAACAGTAGGTTATAAGGATTACACCAATTGCATGTGTTGTAAAGATTGAATAACATGAATCGAGAACAGGAAACCTGATGTATCTAGTATGTATGGTAAACCATCTGTTACGTGTATTACGAGCTGAATTAATTGTTACATGTTAGGCCATGGTTCTACTATGAATGCACATTATGAACGTATGTGATCAACGTGATGGTAAACTGATTTTTGTATACGTGAATATCATAGGCTGTGACTGTTTAAGTGTGAACACGTAATTAACCAAACCGAGCAAATCAAGGTGAGTTCACTTCTCTTTTTTCCAAGCATGTGTCCCGGGTTGGGACATCTGGTAAACGTTCCGGGAAGGGAATGTCGGGTAATGGGTTTGACTGGAATGTTAAACCTGGGATGTTGGTTAATACACGTCTGTATCTATCATTCAAGTCCCTCCTACCGATCGTTGCTTATAGGGCAACGGGGTACTAGTTAGTAGCGCTACTTAGGTTTGGCACCCTCACACCACAGGAGGTCGGGAGTGAACTAGTGACCCCCATCTTGACCATTGCTTTGATAGAGGCAATGGGGTTTAGGGCAAATAATCTGGAGCCATCGGCCGTAAGCGTGTGATTAACAACGATGAATCTGTGAAACGTTTTAAACTGGTAACTGGTAACTCAACACGATAACAAACTTTGAACTCACCAGCGTCGTCTGACACACTTGTCTACATGCTTGCAGGTCGTTAGATTTCTGATTATGGACTTGTTATCTGGAAGTGCTGGAGTGGTCATGGATCGAGACTCTTGGATATTTGATACATTGGTTTTGCACATTTAATTTGAAACAGTTGTTTAACAATTTACTATATGCTTCCGCTAAACGTTTTCTTTGGTTTTAACTTATGACTTGGATTTATCTTATGCAATGAATCGAATGTTTTATTTAAATATTTAATATTGGTTCAATGTGATTGGTGGATTGGATCCTGGTACGTCACACGTCCCGCGGAGATTCCGCATGTGGTATTTTGGGGGTGACAGTTTGGTATCAGAGCTAGGTTATAGTGAACTAGGTTTTAAAATGCTTTTATAAAACCAGACTATGACCGAACAGCTTTGAAAATCGACCATGACACTCAGCTCCAGATTGCAAGGTTCGTCTTTTGTTTACTTTATGCATTACTTGTTTAGTAGTCACACACTCACAGCTTGCATGAAACAATATATTAGATACTATGGTGATTTGATAGTGTGACACTACTCTTCGACTCTTGTGATTCGTAATCCTGTAATACCTTCTGTTTTGCTACTTGAATGCGGGGGAAACTTTTAGCGCAAGTTAAGAGGTACTGAGATGAGCATGCAAATTGCCTTATTATTATGGGTGCACACATAATAATAACGTGAGGTGTATGTAAGTCCCAGTGAGGCTTAACGAGTGTGAGAAGGGTTCTGCCCTATTGTGTGTGAACTTGGTAGTTTGTAGATTTCAACGTGATACTTGACTCTTACCACATCTCGACTCTTAAATTTGTTCCCTCTCCTTGAATAGAATCATGAGTGGATGAGGACATGGACGTGGTCACATCGCGATGACCCAAGCTGAGCTGACAAACTTAATCAACACACGTGTGGCTGAGGATTTGGCAGCCTACCAAGCTGGTACGAAATGTGCCAAACACTCTTTAATCTTGTGTCACGTACACAACTCTTACCCCTGTAATGTGTTTTCTTTCGTCCATTAGGTCAGCAAGCACAAAACCAAAACAATCCACCTGCTTGTACGTTTAAGATGTTCATGGATTGTAAGCCACAGACCTTCAGTGGGACTGAAGGGGCTGTAGGACTCCTGCGATGGTATGAGAAGGCAGAATCGGTGTTTGCGATGTGCAACTGTCCTGCTGGGGACAGAGTGAAGTATGCTACGGGCACACTCGAGGATGGTGCCCTGACATAGTGGAATGCCCAGGTTCAGATGTTGGGTATCGAGGTGGCAAATGCCACTACTTGGGATGATTTTAAGGAGTTGATAAGGGAGGAGTATTGTCCCCGTGATGAGATTCAGAAACTGGAGAATGAGTATTATGATCTGAAGATGGTGGGATCCGAGATTGAGGCATACATGAAACGGTCTCATGAGTTGGCTATTATGTGCCCGAACTTGTCCCGACCTCCGCACCGGAGAATAGAACTGTTCATCAAGGGATTAGCTCCACGGGTGAAGGGATTGGTTACTGCAGCTAACCTCAACAACTTACCTCAGATTGTCCGTTTGGCTCACAAGATCACCGATCAGGAGGTGGAGAGTGGTTCGCTACCACCGCGCGTTTCTGCCACTACTGCTGCTGCAACCACAGCTACTGCACCTGCTAGTGATAACAAGCGCAAGTGGAACGATACTGACAAAGCAACCAGTGCGAGTCAAACTCAGAAAAGGCCTGACAACAGCAATAGCCGTAGTTTCAGTCAGTCGTCCTTAGTTAAGAAAGGCAAGGGCAGCAATCAGGGTCAGGGCTCCTATGTTGGAAGGAAGCCAAAGTGCAATAAGTGTGGGTATCATCATCATGGATCATGTGTTCGGGCCTGCCACAGGTGTGACAAGGTAGGCCATATGGCAAAGGATTATAGAGCTCCATACCCAAAGCAGCAACAGCAAAACCAGCAACAGAATCAGCAGCATCAGCAACAGCAAAGGCAACAGTCCCATCAGAACCACTAAACTTGAGTGGTTTAGCCGAGTTAAAATCCTTGAATTTGCATGGAGCATTGTTGTTGTTGTTGGCTTGGTTCATTTGAGCAATGAAAATTGGGAATTGAGCAGCCATCTGCTGCGCAATGATTTCTGCCAGTTCGGCAGTTGCTATCTGGTGTTCGCAACGAGGAGGCATTCTAAAAGAGGAAACATGAAAAGAAACGAGTGAGATGATTGGATGAAGAGAATGAGATGAAACAAAATCAACAAGAGCAAAGATGGTGGTCATTTGTTTGTTACCATAAGGCAAACAAACGACACACAGTGACTAATCAAAGTAATTGGGTCAAAAATATTGTATCGCGAAGACATGCTCGCCTATAAGTGAACACTCACCCCAAGAGTTCCCAGGTAAGAGTGACTGGTCCGATTATGTGGGTTTGTACGAACACTCTAGCCTTAGACAGAAAACCCAGGGTACAGGCATTCACCCTTCCAGTTTGCACGTGTTCACACTATTTAAGACCCAAAACTTTGACGAGATTTTTGAAAATTCAAAGGGGTTCAAAACCATATAACAGAGGGTTCAAAACCTTGTAATAAATCATTCAAAAACAGAAGATTATTTTTTTCAAAAATCGTTTCGGAAAATTGGGTTCTTGTTTTGATAATCACCTAAGGATAGGTGATGTGCATGTTTTAAGATCTAAACACAAGATAACTTGTGTTAGGGTCCTAGAAAGGTTATAGTCTAGGTCAAAGCATTACTAATAACCTAATTCCCTATAACCATTGGCTCTGATACTAACTTTTCTGTCACACCCTGACCGCGTATAACATGCAATCGCGGCGGAAACGTCGGGGAGTGTTGTAACAGAATTAATTGTTTCATAACCATGGCATACAAAGTTATATTTTATTTATCAACATAAGAGTTACATTGTCTTAAACAGGAAATAAAGAGTTCAGAACATAATTAAACTAAGTCTATCTTCATTTTAAGTCTCTAAGGCACAGGTCCGCCCTAGTGTCACGATCATCATCCTTAGCAACAGCTCCTGAAAACACATGTGAAAATAGGTACGTCAGCATAAAAATGCCTGTGAGATACATAGGATTTGTGAAAAATAGGATTCATGACTTATAAGTTTAGAAAAAGTAGTTTAGCAAAAGTCAGTCATGAACCTTGTAAATTGTTTTGTTTTGTAAATTATTCAAAAAGCGATGATATGTATAAATAAGAGAATAATGTAAGGTTAAATGAATAACCAAGTAAAAAAATGAGTTTGTATAAGATAAGTTGTTTTGTAAATCAATGTCTTGTGAAAATAAGTTGTTTATGTAAAACGTAATATGTCAAATATTGAAATGATTTAAGTAATGCTACGACATGTAATATCATACAATCACTTATATATATGAAGTACCAGCGGCGTATCCACCATGCTTGTATCATATTACACACGCCTCGTTACTCAAATCACTTACTCAAACCAACCACCAATGTAAATTGTTTATGTATAAATGAATTGTCATATGTGTTAATGTGTAAACCATATCGAAATGTCTATGTCCAATGTAAACCACTAAATGTGTATATCAATGTCAAAATGTTATGTTTAATGTAGATCATGTAATGTGTACCCAAAAATATCATGTATGGTAAGTGAAATATATCAACGAAACCATATGTAAAATGCACAAAAACAAGGTATTGAAGTAAAACATGGTTTAAATCAAAGTTATGTTTTGTGGAACGAATGCATGCTATACTGATACAAACATTTCTGCGGTATTGTAAAAATGCATACATCCAAGCCTTGAGACTGTGGCGATAAACCCTTAAACAAATTAAAGGTTTATCTAAGTTATGTGTATCGAATTCGGTCATTCCTTCCAATCCAAACAAACCCAGGATTTCAGGAACGGGAGTTGTCAATTCCTTTGGTACCACTACCTACTAACGAACGGCGTAGCTAATGTTAATGAATGTATTGTTCCATTGTAAACAAACCAAATGTCATACCAAAATGTAAGCATGTGATGAAAACAATTGTACTAAGTATGCACACAATGGGCATACATAGCATGAGATGTAATGTGAAACAATGTACTAAGTATGCACACAATGGGCATATATGAAATGTAATGTAAAACAATGTACTAAGTATGCACACAATGGGCATATATAGCATGAAATGTAATGTAAAACAATGTACTAAGTATGCACACAATGGACATACATAGCATGAACACAATGAAATCATGTACTATAAGTGTACTAATGAACATAACAAGCATATGATATGAAAACATGGAAAGCATGAAAGTAACAAGTAGGCACATGTGTTTCACCCCAAAACAGTTTGGAAAACAGTAAAAGAGGGGTCTATGTACTCACTTGAGATTGCTCAGAAGTCCTAAGATTGTCATACCCCGACCACGTATAACATACAAAACATGGCGGAAAACGTCGGGGAGTGTTGTAACAGAATTAATTGTTTCATAACCATGGCATACAAAGTTGTATTTTATTTATCAACATAAGAGTTACATTGTTTCAAACAGGAATCAAAGAGTTTATAACATAATTAAACTAAGTCTATCTTCATTTTTAGTCTCTAAGGCACAGGTCCGCCCTAGTGTCACGATCATCGTCCTATGCAACAGCTCCTGAAAACACATGTGAAAATAGGTACGTCAGCATAAAAATGCCTGTGAGATACATAGGTTTAGTGAAAATAGGATTCATGACTTAAGTTTTAAGAAAAGTTGTTTAGTAAAAGTCAGTCATGAACCTTGTAAATTGTTTTGTTTTGTAAGTTATTTAAAAAGCGATAAGATCACATGATATGTATAAATAAAAGAATAATGTATGGTTAAATGAATAACCAAGTAAAATGAGTTGTATAAAATAAACTGTATTGTAAACCAAAGTCTTGTGAAAATCGTGTTACTTATGTAAAATGTATAAGTCCAAATTGAATGATTTAAATAACGCTATGATATATAATATAATACAAACACTTATATATAGGAAGTACCAGCGGCGTATCCACCATGCTTGTATCATATTACTCACATCTCGTTACTTAAGTCACTTAAACCAACCAACAATGTATGATGTCTATGTTTAAACCAGTTATCAAAAGTCCTTGTATAAACCATGTCAAATGTTTAAAAGTCCAAAAGTAGTCAAGTAATGTGTAATAAATGTTATGTATTGTAAGTAAAGTATTGTCACATAATCCAAATGTAGAAATGTACAAAACAAAGTATTTTGAATATATCAAAAAGTTATGTTTTGCAAAGTAATGCATGTTACATTGATACAAACATTTATGTGGTAAGTTAACGCATACATTCAAGCCTTGAGACAGTCGGATAACCCTTTCAGTCAAGATTATCAAAAGTAATGTTTTCGGATTCAGTCATTCCTTACATCCAAACAAACCCGGGATGTCAGGAATGGGATTTGTCAAGTCCTATGGTACCAGTACTTACTACCGAGCGGCGTAGCTAATGTTAATGAACGTATATAAGTCTCGTTTGTGCAAACCAAATGTTATAGCAATTGTGTACATGTCATATGAAAATAATGTACTAAGTATGCTAAGTTAACATACAAAGCTGAAAAGTCATGTAAATCAATGTGCTAGCATGCTATCAGTCAACATACATAGCAGAAATGTAATGTAAAACAATGTACTAAGTATGCACACAATGGACATACATAGCATGAAATGTAATGAAATCATGTACTATAATGTACTAACAAACATAGCAGGTATATGATGTGAAAACAGGAAAGCATGAAAGTAACAAGTAGGCACATGTGTTTCACCCCAAAACGTTTGGAAAACAGTAAAAGAGGGGTCTATGTACTCACTTGAGATTGCTCAGAAGTCCTAAGATAACCACCAAGCAATGCTAGAGATCTCGGAATCAAACGGAACCTAATATAGGTAACTATGTTAATAAACCGGACCTAAGTCGGAGGATTTAGATAGAATGAGGGTTCGTAAACCAAACGAGTATGGAGACTCGTGTAATATGCTTTAACAAAGCCTACATACTAAATGAAACCTATCCTAAGTGCTTACGACCCATTACGACCCGTTTAGGTAGCTTATGCTACTTTAACGCGTCGTTCGCGTGAAACGCGTTTGGACCGCCTAACTAGTCCTATGACAAGTAGAATATGCCTTAATATGCCTAATATTGTCGCCAAATCAGTTTAGATGTCAAAAGTTATGTCACATATGTTTATAATGAATTTTGGCATCAAAGGGGTATTTTGGTAATTTACCTAAGGCATATAAACTACCTATCATACAACTACTTAAACGAAGTGACCATAAGGTATAACCTCGGAAGGTTATTCCTTATATTCTATGGTCACCTAATGTGTTTGGTTGGATCCTAATGATTGACCAAATGGGTCGAGTTCGAAAGCATAAGCGACTGATCAAGTCGCTTACCCTTACGACCCTAGACAACGTGGTAATCAGTAGGCATAGTCACAAGGACTATAACCATCGTGATTACAATCACGTTGCGAAGTTCTAACGAACTTCGCATTGACCATAAACTGGTCAATGCAGAAAGTCAAACAAAGTTTGACTTTCGGACTCGAAAAGCAATAAAAGAACGAAGGAACACTTACAAAGGGTCCCCGAAAGCTAATCTATATCCAAATAGCTCAGGTATGAAACAAAGGTTTCAACTTAGAGTACTTTAGATCAGATTTGTGAGGAAATGAGTGAACATAAGGTGGGTATTTATAGTTTTCGGTTCACCGTTAGGATCGTTTCTTGGAAAAGGGGGCACGATCTAAGCCGTACACTTGTCGGAATGTTGTGGTAACTGAATTGGTACTCACCATAGGGTTTTGACACTTGTCCTTGGCCTTTGGAGGTGTTTAAGGGCTGATAACAGCTGGAAAAAAAAACGTTTTGCTGCATCTGACCCCCCCTTGCGCACCGCAACACTCTCATTGTTGAGGTGCGCAAGGACCTAGTTTGGCAGATTTACAGTTTTGGTCCCTGTTGTGTTATAAGGTCATTTCCGACGCGTTTAAGGCCCGTTAAGCCAACGTTAAGGCCCTAAAATGAAGTTAAAGTATAGGGAACTTAAAATGTGCTCAAAAATATCTCGGATGTCGGTTCGTTTAGCCGTACGGTTGTGTTGTTCGGTTAATTACGTCGGAATGCGCATAAGCGCGAAAAACGATCCAAATGGCGTGACGAATGGATTTTTATTATTCCAAACACTAAAATAAAATATTTTAGTGCTTACATAAATTTTTTTTGGATGTCCGGATGTATTCAGAACGTGAGTTATGAGCGAAAATGCAAACTTGTGCACTTTTTGACACTTTTAGTCCCTGAATGACCCAAAAGTTTATTTTAGCACACCGAACCCCTCAAAGCCTATTTCTAAGCTATGTGAAGGATATTTAGGGTGTGTTTAACTTATGGTCATGTTTCAGAATGTCTGTTTCAGTTCAAATTGGCATACTTTCGCAGTTTGTCAAATTTAGTCCCTGTAAGCGAAATAACTTGTTTTTGCCATACCAAAGCCTTCAAAAACTTATTTCTAAGTTATGTAAAGGTTATTTAAGGTATGTTAAGTATATGTTGGTGTTCCGGAGTATTTGTCGCATTAAACTGAGTACGTTTACGCACCAGTTTGCGTATAACTCTCCAGAAAGCGATGTAGAGTTTAAAATTGAACAAAAGTCAAAACATAAAAAATGTAAAACATAACCAAACAAACATTGGGATCAAATAACATTGTTTTATTGATAATTGAACTGTTCACAATGATTACAAGCACAGATGTTACAGTCTCCCCTACTTGTGGAAATTTCGTCCCGAAATTTATTTAGAGGAAACTCGTGGGAAAAGATGCGGATACTTCGCCTTCATTTGATCTTCGCGTTCCCAAGTAAACTCGGGTCCACGTTTAGCTTCCCAGCGAACTTTGACCAAAGGAATGCGCTTGCGTTTAAGCCACTTGACTTCACGTTCCATGATTTCCACAGGTTTCTCAACAAATTTCAGTGTTTTATCAACACGAATTTCGTCAAGCGGTATGTGGAGGTTCTCATCAGCTAAACACCTCTTGAGATTGGACACGTGAAAGGTTGGATGAACATTTCCAAGTTCAAGAGGTAACTCAAGTCTGTAGGCTACCTTATCGATTCTTTCAACGATCTTGAATGGTCCAACGTATCTAGGTGCAAGTTTTCCTTTCTTTCCAAATCTGATCACACCTTTCCAAGGTAAGACCTTAAGTAATACTCGATCACCGACTTGAAATTCCAAAGGCTTGCGTTTTGGGTCCGCGTAACTCTTTTGACGGCTTCTAGCTGTCTGAAGGTTATCACGAACTTGCTTGACCTTATCAGTTGTCTCTAAAATGAGGGCAGGTCCAGTAAGCTGAGCCTCGCCGATCTCATTCCAGCAGACTGGTGAACGACATTTTCGACCATAGAGAGCCTCGAAAGGAGCCATTTTGATGCTGGTGTGATAACTGTTGTTGTAGGAGAATTCAATTAACGGAAGATGTGAATCCCAACTATCCCCAAAGTCGATCACACAAGCTCTAAGCATATCCTCCAGAGTCTGGATTGTTCTTTCAGATTGACCATCCGTTTGCGGATGATAAGCTGTGCTCAGATTAAGTTGGGTCCCCATAGCAGATTGCATGGTTCTCCAAAAATGAGAAGTGAAACGAGCATCTCTGTCAGAAATGATGTTCAAAGGAACACCATGTCGAGCTACAATTTCATCCACATAGATTTTAGCAAGTTTGTCAGCAGAAAACTCCAGATTATGAGTGGTGTAGTTCTTCTCATGTATCTTCAATTGTCTTGATGCGTAGGCTATGACTTTGTTCCTTTGCATCAGAACACAACCAAGACCCAATTTAGATGCATCGCAATAAACGACAAAATCATCATTGCCCTCAGGCAAAGTCAGAACAGGCGCGTCACAAAGCTTTTGCTTTAAGTTTTGAAAAGCTTCCTCTTGCTTGAATCCCCAATCAAAGGGCTTGTTCTTCTGAGTTAGAGCAGTTAGAGGAACTGCAATCTTTGAGAAGTTCTCAATGAAGCGGCGGTAATAACCCGCTAGACCAAGAAAAGAACGAACTTCAGTAGGAGTAGTAGGCGTATCCCAATCCTTAATCGCACTGATCTTGGAGGGATCTACATGAATACCTCGTTCGTTGATAATATGCCCCAAAAATTGAACTTCTTTAAGCCAAAATTCGCACTTGGAGAATTTGGCGAAAAGTTGCTCTTTCTTTAGGAGTTCTAGAGTAAGACGAAGATGTTGCTCATGGTCAGCTCGCGTCTTAGAGTATATCAAGATGTCGTCAATAAAAACAATGACGAACTGATCCAAATAAGGCTTGCAGACCCTATTCATTAAGTCCATGAAAACAGCAGGAGCATTAGTCAAACCGAATGGCATGACTGTGAACTCATAATGCCCATAACGAGTGCAGAACGCTGTCTTGGGAATATCTTCTTCATGCACACGAAGTTGGTGATATCCAGATCGCAGATCAATCTTTGAAAAATAAGAAGCGCCCTGTAACTGATCAAAGAGATCATCAATGCGAGGTAGGGGATATCGATTCTTGATTGTAAGCTTGTTAAGCTCACGATAATCGATACACATCCTAAAGGATCCATCCTTCTTTTTGACAAAAAGAACGGGAGCACCCCAAGGTGAAAAGCTAGGACAGATAAAACCTTTGTCAGAGAGCTCCTGAAGCTGCTTAGACAACTCTTGCATCTCAGATGGTGCAAGACGATATGGAGCTCTGGCAATAGGATTTGCACCAGGTACGAGATCAATACGGAACTCGACTTGGCGTGTTGGAGGTAGACCAGGTAACTCTTCAGGGAAAACTTCAGAATAATCCCGAACGACAGGAATATCTGAAATAGACTTACCCTTGCCTTTATCTGCTGTAACATGGGCCAAGAAGGCCACATAGTTCTTTCGCAGATACTTCCGAGCTTTAAAACAAGACATGAGCTTGAGACCACCGGTAGGCTTCTTACCATGCACCAGTAGGATCTCGCCTGTCGAAAGCTGCACACGAACAATCTTCTCGAAACAAACTACCTCTACGTGATGCTTGGATAACCAATTCATACCCACAATAACGTCGAAGCTTCCAAGTCGCATAGGCATGAGGTCAATAGGAAAAAGATGGTCGTTAAGGTTCAACTGGCAGTTGCGAAGAACAGAATCAAGAACAATGGGTTCACCACTAGCAACCTCTACCGTCAATGGTTTACCTAGTTTTGTTCTAGACACGCGAAGTAATGGCTCAAAAGACAATGACACAAAACTCTTATCGGCACCCGAATCAAAAAGAACAGATGCAGGCTGATTATTAATAAAGAACGTACCATTCACCACATTATCGTCCGCCTGCGCCTCTTGGGCATTCAAGTTAAAAGCTCGCCCTCGAGCCTGAGCCTGATTCTGGTTTGCATTCACCAATCTTGGGCACTGGTTACGGTAGCGGGTCAGATCCCCACAGTTATAACAAGCACCTGGTGGGTAGTGTGGTCGTGCAGCTTGACCCTGTTGCTGAGCAGGAGGCTGAGCAACTTGTTAAGCCGGGTTCTGAACTGCCCGATTCTGAGCAAATCGACAAACATTGGCAAGATGACCTGACTTCCCACAGTTATTACAGAAACGGCACTGATGTTGCGGCTGATGGTGACTGTTGCATCTATTGCACAAAGGTGCATTCCCTGAATAGGGTTTCTTCGCTGGAGGCTGTGCGGGTTGGTTGGGAGCTGCCTGATTTGCTTGGGCAGTGACAGCAAAATTTTGGGAAGCCTTACGCTTCCTTGACCTTTTCGATGAACCAGAATCCCTTCCATTCTTGTTTTGACCTTTCTTGCTATCTTCTTTGTCAGACGCCTGCTTCTTACCCTTGTCACCCTTCCTGTGTAACTTATTCTTCCGAATCTGCGACTCAGTCAATGTCGCTGCTAACTCGATCGCCTGACAGAGTGTGGCAGGGTTACTACCAGTAATGATGTCTTGCACAGAGTCAGGTAGACCATCGATGTACCTTTCGATAGCTTTCTCGAGTGGGGTAACCATTGTTGGGCAAAGCAGACTCAACTCCTCAAACCTATCAGTATACGCCCTGTGCTCGCCACTATCTTGTTTCAAGTCATCAAACTCTCTCTCCAAAGCTCGCAGTTCATGACGAGGACAGAACTCCCTCATCATAAGAGCTCTAAGTTCAGCCCATGTCTGTGCTAGAGCAACTTCTGCACCACGATCTCTCATAAACCCGTTCCACCATGTGAGAGCCCTCTTCTGAAACACACTCGAAGAAAACTCGACCTTGCGATTTTCAGGACACTGAACATGACGGAAAGTATTCTCAATGCTCTCGAACCATTGAAGAAGCCCAGTTGCTCCCTCAGAACCACTAAACTTGAGTGGTTTAGCCGAGTTAAAATCCTTGAATTTGCATGGAGCATTGTTGTTGTTGTTGGCTTGGTTCATTTGAGCAATGAAAATTGGGAATTGAGCAGCCATCTGCTGCGCAATGATTTCTGCCAGTTCGGCAGTCGGTATCTGGTGTTCGTGTCGAGGAGGCATTCTAAAAGAGGAAACATGAAAAGAAACGAGTGAGATGATTGGATGAAGAGAATGAGATGAAAGAAAATCAACAAGAGCAAAGATGGTGGTCATTTGTTTGTTACCATAAGGCAAACAAACGACACACAGTGACTAATCAAAGTAATTGGGTCAAAAATAATGTATCGCGAAGACATGCTCGCCTATAAGTGAACACTCACCCCAAGAGTTCCCAGGTAAGAGTGATTGGTCCGATTATGTGGATTTGTACGAACACTCTAGCCTTAGACAGAAAACCCAGGGTACAGGCATTCACCCTTCCAGTTTGCACGTGTTCACACTATTTAAGACCCAAAACTTTGACGAGATTTTTGAAAATTCAAAGGGGTTCAAAACCATATAACAGAGGGTTCAAAACCTTGTAATAAATCATTCAAAAATAGAAGATTATTTTTTCAAAAATCGTTTCAGAAAATTGGGTTCTTGTTTTGATAATCACCTAAGGATAGGTGATGTGCATGTTTTAAGATCTAAACACAAGATAACTTGTGTTAGGGTCCTAGAAAGGTTATAGTCTAGGTCAAAGCATTACTAATATCCTAATTCCCTATAACCATTGGCTCTGATACCAACTCTTCTGTCACACCCGACCACGTATAACATGCAATCGCGGCGGAAACGTCGGGGAGTGTTGTAACAGAATTAATTGTTTCATAACCATGGCATACAAAGTTATATTTTATTTATCAACATAAGAGTTACATTGTCTTAAACAGGAAATAAAGAGTTCAGAACATAATTAAACTAAGTCTATCTTCATTTTAAGTCTCTAAGGCACAGGTCCGCCCTAGTGTCACGATCATCATCCTAAGCAACAGCTCCTGAAAACACATGTGAAAATAGGTACGTCAGCATAAAAATGCCTGTGAGATACATAGGATTTGTGAAAAATAGGATTCATGACTTATAAGTTTAGAAAAAGTAGTTTAGCAAAAGTCAGTCATGAACCTTGTAAATTGTTTTGTTTTGTAAATTATTCAAAAAGCGATGATATGTATAAATAAGAGAATAATGTAAGGTTAAATGAATAACCAAGTAAAAAATGAGTTTGTTTAAGATAAGTTGTTTTGCAAATCAATGTCTTATGAAAATAAGTTGTTTATGTAAAACGTAATATGTCAAATATTGAAATGATTTAAGTAATGCTACGACATGTAATATCATACAATCACTTATATATAGGAAGTACCAGCGGCGTATCCACCATGCTTGTATCATATTACACACGCCTCGTTACTCAAATCACTTACTCAAACCAACCACCAATGTAAATTGTTTATGTATAAATGAAATGTCATATGTGTTAATGTGTAAACCATATCGAAATATCTATGTCCAATGTAAACCACTAAATGTGTATATCAATGTCAAAATGTTATGTTTAATGTAGATCATGTAATGTGTACCCAAAAATATCATGTACAGTAAGTGAAATATATCAACGAAACCATATGTAAAATGCACAAAAACAAGGTATTGAAGTAAAACATGGTTTAAATCAAAGTTATGTTTTGTGGAACGAATGCATGCTATACTGATACAAACATTTATGCGGTATTGTAAAAATGCATACATCCAAGCCTTGAGACTGTGGCGATAAACCCTTAAACAAATTAAAGGTTTATCTAAGTTATGTGTATCGAATTCGGTCATTCCTTCCAATCCAAACAAACCCAGGATTTCAGGAACGGGAGTTGTCAATTCCTATGGTACCACTACCTACTAACGAACGGCGTAGCTAATGTTAATGAATGTATTGTTCCATTGTAAACAAACCAAATGTCATACCAAAATGTAAGCATGTGATGAAAACAACTGTACTAAGTATGCACACAATGGGCATACATAGCATGAGATGTAATGTGAAACAATGTACTAAGTATGCACACAATGGGCATATATGAAATGTAATGTAAAACAATGTACTAAGTATGCACACAATGGGCATATATAGCATGAAATGTAATGTAAAACAATGTACTAAGTATGCACACAATGGACAAACATAGCATGAACACAATGAAATCATGTACTATAAATGTACTAATGAACATAACAAGCATATGATATGAAAACATGGAAAGCATGAAAGTAACAAGTAGGCACATGTGTTTCACCCCAAAACAGTTTGGAAAACAATAAAAGAGGGGTCTATGTACTCACTTGAGATTGCTCAGAGGTCCTAAGATAAACACCAAGCAATGCTAGAGATCACGGAATCAAACGGCACCTAATATAGGTAACTATGTTAATAAACCGGACCTAAATCGGAGGATAGGATAGAATGAGGGTTCGTAAACCAAACGAGTATGGAGACTCGTGTAATATGGTTTAACAAAGCCTACATTCTAAGTGAGATCTAACCTGAGTGCTCACGACTCATTACGACCCGTTTAGGTAGCTTATGCTACTTTAACGCGTCGTTTGCGTGAAACGCATTCGGACCACCTAACTAGTCCTATGACAAGTGTTATATGCCTAAACATGCTACATAATCAGTTATGTGACAAAAGTTTAGGTTACATATGCTTAATTACCAATTATACATGAAAAGGGTATTCTGGTAATTTACCTAAGGCATATAAACTACCTATCATACAACTACTTAAACGAAGCGACCATAAGGTATAACCTCGGAAGGTTATTCCCTATATACTATGGTCACCTAAAGTGTTTGGTCGGATCCTAATGATCGACCAAATGGGTCGGGTTCGAAGGTATAAGCGATTTATTAGATCGCTTACCCTTACGACCCTAGACAACGTGGTAATCAGTAGGCATAGTCACAATGGACTATAACCATCGTGATTACAATCACGTTGCGAAGTTCAAACGAACTTCGTATTGACCATAAACTGGTCAATGCAGAAAGTCAAACAAAGTTTGACTTTCGGACTCATAAAGCAATAAAAGAACGAAGGAATACTTACGAAGGGTCCCCGAAAGCTTTGATTTCTCAAGTATTCTCAGGTATGAAACAATGGTTTCAACTTAGAGAAATTTCAAGAAATCAAGTGGGTTTTGCAATGGGATGGGTTGGGTATTTATAGATTTCGGTTCACCGTTAGGATCGTTTCTTGGATAACGTGCCTTGATCTCATGCGTACACTTGTTGGAAAGTTATGGTAGCTCATTTTTGCCCCCACCACAAGAGTTTGACAAGTGGAATTGGCCTTTGGGGGTTTGAAGGGCTGGAAACAGCTGTTTAAAACATTGAATCTGGTCTGGTAGTCTGATGCGGGCCGCGTAAGGATACACTAGGGGTTTACACGGGCCGCCTGGCCTGTCTGATCTGAAGAAACTTTGCTGAATTGACAGTTTAGGTCCCTGTTGGTGTTTAAGGCCATTTCCGACACTTCTAAGGCCCGTAAAGCCAACTTTAAGGCTCTAAAATGATGCCTAAACATTGTGGACATGAAACATGCTCAAAAATATGCCGGATGTTGGTTCGTTTGGTCGTACGATCGCGATGTTCGCTTAATTACGACGGAATGCGCACAAGCGCGAAAAACGATCCAAATGACGCGACGATTGGATTTTTCTAAAGCCAAACACTAAAATCAAATATTTTAGTGCTTACATAAATTTTTGGATCTCCGGATGTATTCAGAACGTAAGTTATTCGCGAAAGTTCAAACTTGTGCACTTTTTGACACTTTTAGTCCCTGAATGACCCAAAAGTTTATTTTAGCATACCGAACACCTCAAAGCCTATTTCTAAGCTATGTAAAGGATATTTATGGTATGTTTAACTTGTGGTCATGTTCTGGAATGTTCGTTACAGTTCAAATTGACATACTTTCACAGTTTGTCAAATTTAGTCCCTGTAGGTGAATTAACTTGTTTTTGCCATACCAAAGCCTTTAAAACTTTTTTCTAAGTTATGTAAAGGTTATTTAAGGTATGTTAAGCATATGTTGATGTTCTGGAGTATTTGTCGCATTAAACTGATTACGTTTACGCACCAGTTTGCGTATAAATCTCCAGAAAGCGATATAGAGTTTGAAATTGAATAAAAGTCAAAACATGAAAAATGTAAAACATAACCAAACAAACATTGAGATCAAATAACATTGTTTTATTGATAACTGAACTGTTCACAATGATTACAAGCACAGATGTTACAGGTTGGGAGAAACACTTGCCTTTGATAGAGTTTTCTTACAACAATAGCTACCATACCAGTATTTAGGCAGCTCCATTCGAAGAATTATACGGACGAAAGTGTCGTTCACCTCTCTATTGGGCTGAGGTGGGTGACAGCCATGTCACAGGCCCTGAACTTGTGTTGGAAACTTCAGAAAAGATTGTTCAGATCAGGAATCGGATGGCAGCAGCGCATGAGCATCAGAAAAGCTACACCGATAAGCGTAGAAAACCTTTGGAATTCGAAGTTAATGATCGTGTTATGTTAAAGGTCTCACCCTGGAAGGGTGTGGTGCGTTTTGGGAAATGCGGCAAGCTTAACCCTCGTTACATTGGGCCATTCAAAATTCTGGAGTGAATTGGCAAAGTGGCATATAAGCTCGAGTTACCCGCTGAGTTGGGTAACGTTCATGACGTGTTCCATGTTTCTCAGCTGAAGAAGTGTTTATCAGATGAAACACTTGTAGTACCATTTCAGGAACTGAGAATTGATGATAAGTTGCAGTTTATTGAAGAACCAATTGAAATTATGGACCGGGAAGTCAAGGTTCATAAGCACAGCCGTATTCCGATCGTGAGAGTTCGTTGGAACTCAAGACGTGGACCGGAGTTCACGTGGCAGTGCGAGGATCAAATGAAGCTCAAGTACCCACATTTATTCCCAAATGACAAGTCCAAGTCTGGCAAATCAAAATCTAATGCAACTAGTGAATTTCGGGACGAAATTCCCATTCAAGTTGGGGATGATGTGGCACCTGCGGAAAATCCACAGTCATCCTGATTTGACATTTCGCTGCTTTCGGTGTACTTATCAATTTCGGGACGAAATTTGTGACACCTGTGCCTCCACGGCCATCAAACAAATACCAAATCAATGAAATATTGTATTTCATACTTGGGATTTGTATAAATATGTATATCTTTTGCACGTATCAATTCTTGTTCAATTTCGAGCTTTAAATCGCTTTCTGGAAAGTTATACGCGCACTGATGCTTAAACGTAATCAGTTTAACGCGACAAACACTCTGGAACATCAACATATGCTTAACATACCTTAAATAACCTTTACATAACTTAGAAATAAGTTTTGAAGGCTTTGGTATGGCAAAATCAAGTTTATTCGCTTACAGGGACTAATTTCGACAAACTACGAAAGTATGCCGATTCGTACTATAATGGACATTCCAGAATATGATCATAAGTTAAACATACCATAAATGTCCTTTACATAGCTTAGAAATAGGCTTTGAGGGGTTCGGCGTGCTAAAATAAACTTTTTGGTCATTCAGGGACTAAAAACGTCAAAAAGTGCATAAGTTTGCATTTTCGCGCATATCTTACGTTCTGAATACATTTGGACATCCAAAATTTATGTAATCGTTAAAATATTTTATTTTAGTGATTGGCATGAGAAAAATCCATTCGTCGCGTAATTTAGATCGTTTTTCACGTTCGTACGTATTTTGTCTTAATTAACCGAATAACGTGATCGTACGGCCAAACGAACCGACATCTGTCATATTTTTGAGCATGTTTCATGTCCCCTATGTTTAGGCATCATTGTAGAGCTTTAAAAATGGCTTAACGGGCCTTAGAAGTGTCGGAAATGGGCTTAAATCAACTGCAGGGACTAAAACTGTAAATATTAAAGCTGTTTGCTGATCTGTGCAGCCCAGGCGGGCCGCGTAGGCCTCCCTTGGGTCTTACACGGGGCGTCTAAAACTACTGGATGTGCAGAATTCATTTTCCCAGCTGTTCCAGCTGTTTTAGCCACTTGCACATGGTATTTTATCATTCTATGGGCCATCTTAAGGTGCCCATGGTATTGCAAAACCATGGGTGCACATGTACGGTTGTGATCGAAGCTTGTTTTACGATTAACGTTCTTAACGACTCTTTGAAAACTATAAATACCCCACCCCCATTTGCTTCAAACTCACATTTGATCTGAATTGGTTCTCTAAGTTGATGTGATTTCACTTCATACCTGAGAATATTCAGATCAAAACTCCATTCTTGGACCCGTTGTAAGTATTCTTTCGTTCTTTTACGCGTTTTAGCATGAAAGTCAAACTTTGTTTGACTTTCTTCATTGACCAGTTTATGGTCAACACGAAGTTCATTTGAACTTCATAACGTGAGCGTAATCACGATGGTTTTAGTCTCTTGTGACTATACCTACTGATTACCACGTTATCTAGGCATAGTGACGAGGCGTAGTTTCGGCCAAAATGCGTATTCCTGCTTATTTTGTAACCAAACTACTTTTAGGTATCAAGACCCTTTGTTTTGATACCAAACATGTTTTAACATGTTTAGCTCGTCACTTTAGGTTTTGTGCTTATATAGGGTCGTAAGCTAAGCGATCTAATCAATCGCTTATACTTTCGAACCCGACCCGTTTGGTCGATCATTAGGATCCGACCAAATACATTAGGTGACCATAGTTGTATAGGGAATGACCTTCCGAGGTTATATGGTCACTACGTTTAGTTAGTTGTATGATAGGTAGTTTATATGCCTTAGGAAAATTATCAAAATGCCCTTTTTGCGCATAAATTCATTTTTAAGCATATGTAACCTAAATTTTGACATCTAAACTGATTAGGCAACATTATTAGACATGGTAAGGCATATATTACTTGTCATGGGACTAGTTAGGCGGTCCGAACGCCTTTTACGCAAACGACGCTTTAAAATGGCATAAGCTACCTAAACGGGTCGTAATGGGTCATAAGCACTTAGGATAGGTTTCATTTTAGAATGTAGGCTTTGTTAAACCATATTACATGAGTTCCCATACTCATTTGGTTTACGAAACCTCATTTTATCCGATCTTCTGATTTAGGTCCGTTTATTTACATAGTTACCTATATTAGGTGCCGTTTGATTCTGTGATCCCTCTAGCTTTGCTTGGTTGTTGTTCAAGACTTCTAAGCACCCTCAAGTGAGTACATAGTCCCCTCTTTTACTGTTTTTCAAACGTTTTGGGGTGAAACACATGTGCCTACTTGTTACTTTCGTGCGTTCCATGTTTTCATATCATATGCTTGCTATGTTCTAATACACTTATAGTGCATGATTTCATTATGTTTTTGCTATGTATGTCCATTTAGTGCATACTTAGTACATCGTTTTACATTACGTTTTATGCTATGTATGTCCATTTAGTGCATACTTAGTACATTGTTTTACATTACATTTTATGCTACGTATGTCCATTTAGTGCATACTTAGTACATTATTTTACATTACATATCATGCTATGTATGTTCATTTGTTGCATACTTAGTACATTATTTTCATAAAACATGCTTACATTTTTGGTATGATATTTGGTTTGTTTAAATGAGATAAAAATACATTCATTAACATTAGCTACGCCGTTCGTTAGTAGGTAGTGGTACCATAGGAATTGACAACTCCCGTTCCTGACATCCTAGGTATGTTTGGATGGAAGGAATGACCGAATTCGATACACATAACTCAGATAAACCTTTAATTTGTTTAAGGGTTTATCGCCACAGTCTCAAGGCTTGAATGTATGCATTTTCACAATACCGCATAAATGTTTGTATCAGTAAAGCATGCATTATTTTACAAAGCATTAGTTTTGATTTATTCAAATACTTTGTTTTGTACATTTTTACATATGATTAAGTAGTCACATTTTTCTTATCATACATGACATTTGTTTACACATTTCATGATTTACATTTAACAATAGACATGGTTTTCACACAAACATTTCGACATTTGATTATACATAAACATTTTTACATTGGTGGTTTGTTTGGTAAGTGGTTTAAGTAACGAGGCGTGTGTAATATGATAAAAGCATGGTGGATACGCCGCTGGTACTTCCTAAATATAAGTGCTTTTATGATATTACATATCGCAGCGTTATTTAAACCATTTCAATTTTGACATATTACATTTTACACAATTAACATATCTTTACAAAACATTGTTTTACAAACAACACATTTTATACAAATTCATTTTCTTTTACTTGGTTATTTATTTAACCATACATATTTCTTTTACATCATCTGTTTCCTTATCGATTTTTATATGATTTATAAAAGAAAAACACTTTACAAGGTTCATGACTACTTTTGATAAACATTTTCTTTAAACTTACAAGTCATGAATCCTAAATCAATAAAACCTATGTATCTCACAGGCATTTTTATGCTGACGTACCTATTTTCACATGTGTTTCAGGTGCTGTTGTTAGATGATTATGATGCAAACATAGGATTGGACGAGGGCCTTAGTGACATTAAAAGATGCAAGACTAGTTAATTATGTTATGTTTCCTTGTTTTTAAGACAATGTAACCTCTTGTATCTTAATAAAACAAAATTTCAATTTCCATGTGTTATTAAACAATGATTCTGTTACAACACTCCCCGACGTTTCCGTCACGATTTGTTGTTTTACTTGGTCGGGGTGTGACAAAATTTCCTTCAAGTTGGGGATGATGTGACAACCCGAAATCTCAAGACCTTTCTTTTATGTGTCGGTTGTTTTGGAATCCTGTTTTATTAGTCGTTGCATTGTATCATTACACTGTTTTGTTTGAATGTTGATAGAATGGTTATGTTGGTGGTTTAAGGATTAGATATTAATGTTTAATAATAAGTTAAGTCATCAAAGCACCTACTGCGATGAAACATACTGCGACGAAACATGGGGGTTTCGTTACAACCTTCCTGCGATGAAACATGGGGGTTTCACCATGTGAGATGTTTCGCCGAGTAGGGTGTTTCGCCAAGCAATTTCACGGCCCAGTGAGGCCCAATGTTTAGTATAAATTCAGTTATGTGTTACGGCAAACCCTAAAACACTATCATTCTTTCCCCTCATAACCGACGGCTGTTCCAAGTAACTCTAAGTTCTGGCTTTTGATCTAACTAATCCATCCATCATCACGGTTAGCTTTCCCTCTGTTTATTAGTGTGCCATATTCTGATGATATGATACTGTGTGGGACTAGAGTTTCATGGACATCATCGTAACCTAGGACTATTCGTATGTGTATCGACTATCGGGAGCTGAACAAGCTAACCATCAAGAAATTGGTATCCCTTGCTGAGGATTAAAGATTTATTCGACCAACTTCAGGGTTTAAGTTACTATTCCAAGATCGATCTTCGACCAGGTTATCGCCAGCTGCGGATTCAGGAAGAAAGTATACCGAAGAACAGTGAGTCAACAATTTGTTTTAAATGTACGCTAATATTGTGTTTTATACATGGTACACAAACAGTTATGCACAGAATACAAAACCTTGAGAATCTAGGAAACATGTACTAGGAACCTTCGGGAACTTATGTCAAAACTCATTAAAAGTTATCACTTAGGAACCACGTCTATTAACTCGGGCGAACACCATGATTCTGTCATATATGCTATTTTAGTTAACCGAATACGTGAAGTACTCGAAATTCTTATATTGAAATTTCCACTTTTGCATCTAGCAAGTAGATTTTTACATCTCTACTCCTCTTAATGGTAGTTGCATCACGACAATTTTCTTCATTAGAGCAAACACTCATTTGCTTCATTTCTTGATCATTTCATATGTTACACATGCATCGTTTGTTACGCATGTGGCTTCCCTTCGAAAGATCGTTTTCATCGAGGTTACAAATATCATTTCGCTATATCTAGTTATTGCCTCGTGACTCTGATATTCCGCATTATTGTAAGTATCAACTCCTTGATATCGAATCAACAAAACCTTATTGAAATTTCTTTTCCTTCGAGTTACATACTTGGTTCATCTTTGTAACATTGCCGAAACTTCCTGGTCGATACATGTATTTATTGTCGGATTTCGCTAAAACCAAGTTCAATTGCTTGAACTTGTCCACTTCGCATATTCAATTCAAGACACCATATGACGTATTGAGAGCATCATATTCAAATTCATTTTTGCAAGTGTTTCTTTTGTTCCGAGTCGTAGTAGACTTGTTTGGTCTACGGCTCCAGTAAGTCGTCTGTTGGTTCCAACACCTTGTGGTGGTGTCTCATTAATTTGAAGCATGCGCTAATCCCGTTTACGCATCTTATGCACGGATTTAATTATTTATTCATAGGCTTGCTCTAAATTCGCTCTGATTTATCATGTTAAAGAAGTCTTAACACAATCGTGTGCTAAGACAATGGTACACAAATTCATTTTTATATTCCAGTGTACCTATCAACGTTTCTTTCATTATCGATCGAATACCTTGTAGTATTTATTGCTTTTTCATCTTCGGTCGGAAACAGTAGTTCTTTGATGTTCCATATTCAACTAAAAACCCTATGATGTTGTTTAAAAAAATCTTCAGATTTGCTTCAGTGCGCCTTCGTTTGATTTCAAACACGGTGAACTTGTTCGGTCACCGCTATTATTGAATTAGTTCATTCACAGCGACACCTTGTGGCGTCGGTATAAACTTGTAGCTTGTGCTAATCATGGTCAACCGTTTCATACAAAACTACGTATATTTTACGTTTGACTCGTCATTTAAACACTCTTAATGCAATTATGTATTAAGACAATGATACACCAGATTCAGTTGTATATCATTTCGGTGTATTCTCACAATTCAACAATGTCAACACACTAATTTTATCCATTTATTTGTTCGAAAGTTGATGGAATGTTTTCATGTTACCATTACACATAAGCTTGCTGATTCTGAGTTCATCTAGCGAATGTTATTGTTTCTAGAACTCATTTGCATATCGTAAACGATCATGTGGAATTCTATCGGTCGAAACTCCTCTTTTGTTGAACCCCTGTTAACTAAGTTACACTAGGTTATACATCTATACGTCTCGTATCCTTTGACATCAAATTCTGAAACACCCACCTTTTAACCGCTGGGTTCTTATTGTTGTAATATGTCCCTGGATTCACCTGATTCGGATAAGTCTTGTTTCGGTTTCGTGGATTAATCACTTTGGTATCATTCATATCTATCTACGAGTAACGTAACCCTAAGGAGTTAACGTAGTCAAAATTTCGAGGACGAAATTTTCTTAACAGGGGGAGAATGTGACAATTGTCAAATTTGCATGTATCCGTACAATAATTAGACAATGATTAGTGCTGAATGACTATGCTGATTTAACATTAATGACTTGAATTACTTTCTGATTATTGTTGTCATACATACATGAGCATCATATATTGCAAATGTCATATCATTATTGCATGCAACCCTTTATTGATTCAAATGATGCACGAAACAAAGCTAGCACAGTTATCAGACAAATCAGAAAAATGCTGACGGAGTTCAGTACATAGACAGACATGGTATTGAGACACAGAATGAGCCAGAAACCAAGAGTTACACTAGTATACTATGTAGGAAAGTAAGGATCACAAAACTGCCTTCCTAATGATAGTTTAAGTGCCGGAAAGTGCCTAAAACTCACATAAACTGCAGAATTCAGCATTTAAACAACTTAATATCAAGCAGAAATATGGTTAAATGGTCCTGAATGCTTTCCTAAGTGTCGGGAATCAAAACTATAACAAAAGGTAACATAAAGCACACTAAACTGCGTAGTTTAGCACCTTAACGAACCAGTAACCAACCGAACAACCGGACACTACCCAAAACACCAAATTTTCACTAGAAGCGTTGTTTTAACATTACCAAGCTAGTTATGGTCCCCGAACATCATAACACACTATATAATCACATAACAACTAAACACCTAACTAGAATACTTGGATTTCAACTATAATCTAACTACACAATTACACCCTAATCTAGACCCCCACCTATTCACGGCCATAATGTGGCCCCCACACATTGATTTTATCTTGTTATTTTATTAGATTATGTTTCCTCTTTATGATCATTTTATACAATAGGTAAATTTGTGTTGATGGATATTATAAGTAACCATAAGACTCATAAGCTCATCATTCTCACAAGTTCACCAACACCATCTTTCTCCTTCTTCCTCCCCTACCTTCGGCCGTAACCCACACCCACACCATCACCATCATTTAATCTTCTTTCATCCATTCCATACATATCCAAAGGTGTAAGAAGCGACATAAGGAAGCTAGGAACTCTTGGAAGTTGAAGGACCACTCATACAAGCTTTTAACCACCTCTTTTTCATCTTGTGATCATCCCTAGCCTTGAGCTAGTATTAAGATCATCTACATCCATTTTACATCTTATTTTGTTGGTTAAAGAATGATACAAGTTGATAATCTTGAAGAACACTATGAATCTTGAACATGAAACTTAAACATAAGACTAAAATCATAAGAAATCATGTTGTTTAAGTGTTGTTATGCTTGTTGATTGCTCATGTTATTGATGTTAATCATCATGTGATCTTGCTAGATGGTGATTAAAAATGTAATCTAGCAAGATGAGAGGATGATTATGTTGCAGATCAATAGATCATCCTCGTGTAAATCATGAACTTGAAGTGTAAATTGTTTTTCTTGTAAAATGATGATCAAAGTGAATATAAAGTCTTGTAAATCTATGATTTCAAGAATGATTTTTCAAGAGACCAAGTTAAAAATACAAGATTTACATAAGCTTGGTTCTTAAAGAAATTAACCATATTTTTAGTGGTTAATCAAGTGTAGAAATATATATTTAACAAGAAAAACTCAAGAAGAAATATTTTTAGAAAATTTATCTACAAGTTGTAAACATCTAACTTCTTCAAAGATGATGTTTTTAAATAAATAACCACACTTTAAAGGGTAACTAGGCCTACTAAACACACTAGTAAGTTACTACAAATTTTTGTAAACTTTCAAGTTCATGAAGTAGTAATTTATGCTTGATTTTGGCAAATTGGTAAGTATTGGTTGATTTGTTGTTGATTGTGTTGATTTATAAAAGAAAATGATATGCTTTGAAAGCATGGAAACCTTCATTTTTAGGGGAAACTATGGCAAATTTTTTCTAGAAATTTAACACTTAGAAAAATATTTTTAAACAAATATTTACAAGTATATTTTAAACCATGAATTTTCATATAAAGTTTGCCATAATTTTTGTTACAAAAAAATTATAAATATTGGAGGTTGGTTTTTGTAAATAAAAGTGACTAAATATGTATTTAGGAAAACATATATTTAGATGTCACCATGTGTGTGATTATTTGTATATTATGTGTGTTAGTTATATTATTTTAGGACTTGAAATAATATAACTCACCAAAATACCAAAAATTACAATCTAAAATATTACCAAAATTCCAAGAAATAAATACATAATTTATACCCAAAATATTGGAGAAACCGAACAAGGAATATAACTCACAAAAATATTCCAGGATTTATTGAAAATATATTATTTTTGAGCTTTATATAAAAATTATACATATTTTTGCCAAGGGAAAAATTATAAATAATTTTTCTATGTAATATTTCTTAAAATATATATTTTGAGGATAAATATTGACGAATTTTTGTTAGAAATATTATTCCGGAAAAGTTAATACAAAAATTAAGTATCAGATACTTAATAAATAAAATAAAAATACGTATTCTCGTACGTATAAATACACATGGGAATACGCCATCGATGCTTGGCAAAAATATACAAGTATAAGAATATGAGTATAAATGCACCCATCCTTGGGAAATTATCCATGTACAAATACATAAATGTGTCAAAGTTAAAATATATTATTTTAACAATTATTCCAAAATTAAATAAATATAATTTAAGTTAAAATATTTATTATTTTAACAAGTAATTATATAACTTGGAATAATATTAAGGACACAAAGAAACGTAACTCAAAGACACTAATTAAGACTAAGGTCAAGGCACGACCCACCCGTCTAATAAACCGTAGTACGTTGTAGGTAGTCGTGCACACGAGTAGCAGCTTTGGGTTACATTTGGATACGAAGAACGCAAGATTGTGAGTTCATGTTCCCCCTTTTCTTTTAACTGTTTTTGGTTTATAACTTCGGGGGTGAAGTACATGTTACAAATTGTTTACAAACGTTTATATATGGTATGGTTAGATAAGGAAAGGTACAGCTAGATCATGTGAGTGGTGGGTACAACGCTTAAGACCATTAATCCTCGTAGTAGGACCGAGGGACATGAGTGATAGATCTATTTGGGTGTAGCGAGCCCCACCCATGTGGACCGGGGTTTGGTCCATGAGGTGACTATGTCTTACAGCCGGAAGCCCGGTGCAAAATCTGCTAGGATTGAGCCTTCCTGCATCACGTCACACATATTAATGGCCTTGCAAACCATTAATGATATGTTTCCTTGTTTGCTTTCATATTAGGGTTTACAAATACATACTTACTTATTGTTAGGGGTCATTTTCTTAACAATTATATATCCTGACCAATATCCTGCCTATGTTTGTTCATTTATGACCAGGATGCTGGAAGAGGATATTGCTAACATCTTGGGCGATATCCTGAGGCTTATTGAATTAACCACGTGCAGGTTAAGGGCTGAGACTTGCTAACGGTCAAGAGGACTTCTTCTCCTCAAGACTCGGACGAATTTGTTGAGGAAGAGACGTTGAGCCCGAAAGACCAGGTCTACAACGTTCGAAGAAGGAATATTCGGTGGATCCCGCAAGTTTAGGCTAGTTTGTTATTTTATCTTTACTATAAATAGATGGGGGCGGATCAGCTTAGAACACACGATTTTCACTAACACTCTCATACACTTACACTCTCTAGCTCATCACAAACACCACACTTGTATTCAAGTTTCGTTGTAACACTTAGTCGATCCGTTCCACATCTTGCACTGTATCCTGATTTTTGAAGCAATAGAAGAACTAGGCAGCTGCGATTGTCAGCTCCCGAGGTTTTATGCCGGCGATCTAGATTGATCAAGGGCTTTCCTCGTATATCCCGTGTCGTTTACTTTACTTTTGCTCATTGTTTGATCATAGATACAGCTCTATATCCTGAGCCGTATCCTGAGCCGTATCCTGAGACTGTTTTTACAAATTAACTTGATTAACATATTTTCGACACTCACTTCTAGCACACTACCTCACTTAACTAATTTGATCACTTAATTACTTCGGTAATTTTTGACCAAAACAATTTGGCGCCCACCGTGGGGCAAGTGGTGCTCTCTTTACTAAAACTTTTTGTCAAATCGCTAATCGGTTTTCTATTTTCAAAACTTTTTGCCACATTGTCCATAATGGCCTCAAGATCAAACATGAGTTCCTCTACTGTGTCTGCTATGACTTCTGCTACTACCGGTTCGGTGCTTCCACCACCTCCTCCAAGGATGCCAGCCTCTACACAATCTCAAGATGCTATCCCAACTCGGAGTGTCCAGGGATCTGCTCCCGTTTTAGCTTCTAATGATGAAATTTTAACCTTATTTGGAAGTGTGCAGGAACAAATGAGGCAGCAACAGGAAACAAACCAAATGCTTTTGAGGGAAATACAACTCCTGAAGGCTGGCTCGAGCAGATCTGCTGAGGACAATGTCACTCCGTTACACCCCAGAGCGTTGAACTTTAGTTCAGCTGTATATACCGAGGATAATAGGGGGAATATCATGCCCAGTCTTCCTCAGAATCATACTCCTGAAATACCCTCCTCGATTAGGATGTCAACCATGAGGAGCTCAGGATATGCTTCAGGATATGGGCAAAATCCTCCAACGGGTAACGTGTCGAATAATAACAATACTCATGCTACTAACAGTGGTGGATCTTTGCAGGATACAGGTGTAACATCAGCACTTACCAGGGAACTTCAGAAGTTGAAGGACATGATATCTAGTGTACCTGGGGTGGTCCAGCCGATCCCGGAAGTATCTCAAGACAGCCACAAGATATCTCGTTTTGCATATCCTATCTGTGATGCTGAGATCCCAAAGAGATTCCAAACTCCCAACATGAAGCTTTATGATGGGAGTACGGATCCTGAGGAGCATATTGCTCAGTATAGGGAAAGAATGGAGATTAACCCTATCCCTCCGGAGCTCAAGGAAGCGTGCTTATGCAAGGGATTTGGTTCTACTCTAACAGGATCGGCCTTAAAATGGCTATTGAACGTTCCTCCTCACTCAATTACTTCATTTGCTCATTTGGTTAATTTATTTAACAGTCAATTTTCTTGTAGTCGGAGTTTTGAGAAACTAACCAGTGATCTTTACAGGATAACTCAAGGGCCTCAGGAATCCTTGAGGGATTATGTGAACAAATTCAGTCGAGAATCCTTGGATATCCCACATCTTGATGTTGCAACAGCTGTGCAAGCTTTCAAGATGGGATTACAAAAGGATTCTCAGTTTTATCAGGATCTCGTAATGAATCCCTGCAGGAATCTCGACGAAGCTCGTAACAGGGCTTTGAGATATATCCGTCTGGAAGATGACAGAAAGATGCAAGAAAGGATGAACTCATCCAACACTTATGAGTCAACTAATAGGAAGTCAGAATCCTCGTTCAAGTCATATCGGCCTAAGCCGTATAATAGAAATGAAAACAAAAGAGTGAACGCTGTTGAAGATGAGGATCCTGAAGAGTATCCTGAGTTGTCCGAATATTGCTTTTCTGTTAATATTCCTGAATTGATGTATGCTATGCAGGGTCTAGGAGACAAGGCTAGGTGGCCTCGAAAGAATCAACAAAAGGCTGACTGGAAAGATAAGTCAAAATGGTGTGCTTTCCACGAAGATTTCGGACATGTAACTGAGGATTGCATTGCTCTAAGGAAAGAAATAAGCTATCTTCTAAGCAAGGGATATCTGAAAGATCTCTTAGGAAGGAAGAAGAATAAGGGTCAGGATACTGAGAAGGATCCTGAACGAGCAGCATCACCTCCCGCGGATGCCAAGATAATCAACTTCATTTCGGGAGGATCCGACATTTGTGGAACTTCGTATTCGGCAGCAAAGAGACATGCGAAGGAAGCCAAGGCCGAAAGGGGAAACAAACCTGTCAGGATGACTACCCTCACAATTGACAAAGTGATCACTTTTGATGCTGATGACAGGGATACTGTCCAAGATCCTCACCATGATGCTCTGGTAATAACGTTATATGTGGCTAACCATTTTGTACGCAGGATACTGGTTGATAATGGCAGCTCCGTCAACATAATCCAACTAGAAACTCTGAAGAGAATGAATGTATCTCCAATGGATATCACTTCAAAGTCTACCGTGCTTGTTGGGTTCAGTGGAGAGGCTAGAAACACAGTGGGAGAGATAAAGTTGCCAGTATACGTTGAAGGACTCAACTCAATACAACGTTTCTGTGTGATGGATTCTCTATCCTGCTATAACATCATACTGGGAAGACCATGGATTCACGATATGAAGGCCGTGCCATCAACATATCACCAATGCATCAAGATACCTACCCCTTGGGGAGTGGTCAAAGTTGATAGTGATCAGCAGGAGGCGAAAGAATGCTACTCATCCTCGATGAAATCCTCAACCAAACCTAGTGCAGCATAGCAATTAAAGACGCGGGCCCAGGATATCGTGGAGGATCCGGAGCAGGATGTGAAGAAAATTATCCTGGACCAGGATAATCCTGATATTTCGGTGCTCGTTGGGACCAATATCCCTCAGGATATTGAAGAACAATTAATTAACTTTTTGAAATGCAGGATGTCTACGTTTGCATGGAAGCATGAGGATATGACAGGCATATCCAAAGATATTATCACTCACAAGCTTGGAATTGATAAATCATTCAAGCCTGTGCAACAAAAAAGAAGGAAGTTTGCTCCAGAGGGGAACGCGATTATCCAGGAGGAAGCTGAAAGATTATTAAAGTCCAGAATGGTCAGAGAGGTTAAGTTCCCAAGGTGGCTAGCAAACGTGGTTGTAGTACAGAAGAAGAATGGGAAATGGAGAGTTTGTGTAGACTACACAGACTTGAACAAAGCTTGTCCTAAAGACCCATTTCCTCTTCCACACATTGATGCAATGGTAGATGCCACTGCTGGGCATGAAATGCTGACCTTCATGGACGCATCTTCAGGATTTCAACAGATCCAAATGGAACCTTCTGACCAGGAGGATACCGCCTTCATGACACCAACAGGTATTTATTGTTATACAGCTATGCCTTTTGGTTTGAAAAATGCAGGTGCAACATACCAAAGATTGGTAAACATGATGTTCAAAGACAAACTGGGGGACACCATGGAAGTATATATCGATGATATGGTGGTGAAATCTAAAAAGGCTGAGGATCACCTCCAGGATATCAAGGGAGCATTTGATATCCTGGATCAATACAACATGAAGCTGAATCCTGCTAAATGCCATTTCGGAGTGGGGGCAGGAAAGTTTCTTGGGTATATGGTGACGAAAAGGGGGATAGAGGCAAGCCCGGAGCAGATTAAAGCTATCCTGGATATAAAATCACCCTCGAATATGAAGGACGTACAAAGATTAACAGGCCGAGTAGCAGCTCTAAACAGATTTATCTCAAGATCCTCAGAGAAATGCAAAGACTTCTATGATATCCTGAAGAAGAACAAAAGATTCGAATGGGGGGAAAAGCATGAAGCAGCCCTGCAGGATTTGAAACGGTATCTCTCAACTGCACCTCTATTAATGAAGCCGGAAAATGGTGAACCACTATCCCTGTACCTTGCTGTATCAGGGAATGCTGTAAGTGCCGTTCTTATAAAAGACCATGAAGGTCAGCAGTATCCTGTTTATTATGTTAGTAAAAGTTTGTTAGATGCTGAAACTAGGTATTCTCATTTAGAAAAACTGATACTAGCATTAATTATGGTATCAACGAAACTTAGGCATTATTTCGAGACACATAGGATACATGTTAAAACAAATTATCCTATCAAAAATGTGCTTAGGAAACCAGAAATGTCAGGCAGGATGGCCAAGTGGTCAGTAAAGTTAAGTGCTTATGATTTAGTATACGAACCTAGGAATGCCATAAAGTCTCAGGCTTTAGCTGACTTTGTGGCTGATTTTAGTAGTGACATTCAGGACGAGGTAGATCTAGAAGTTCAACAGCTAGGAGAATCCTCAGGATCCTGGACATTAGATACTGATGGTGCATCTAATGTAAGAGGAGTAGGATTAGGAATACTACTAAAATCGCCACAGGGGGACATATTACCCCAGGCTATTAGGTGTGAATTTCCTGCTACTAATAATGAAGCAGAGTATGAGGCTTTAATTGCAGGATTAGAGTTGGCTAAGAGCATGAGTATAAAAAATTTGCAAGTATATGTTGACTCTTTGTTAATTACTAACCATTTTAATGGATCCTATGCGGTTAAGGGAGAGAAATTAATCGAATATCTCGATATTCTAAAAAAATTAGCAGGATATTTCGATGTTTTTGTTCTTAAACAGGTACCAAGGGAGGATAATGCTGAAGCGGATGCCTTAGCAAATTTGGGATCATCGATCAAGATACCTGAAGGGACGCAAATACCAATACTACATGTCCTATATCCTGCAACGAATCCTCAGGATAAAGAGGTAGCTGGTATTCAGGATCCTGGAGTAGAACATCTTGAAGAGGATCCTAAATCCTGGACGGCTCCAATCATGAAATATCTCAAAGAAGGACACATCCCTGGAAATGAAAATCCTAAGGCATTTAGGATGAAGGTATCACGATTCGCTATTATAGATAATATTTTATACAAAAAATCTCTTGCAGGACCGTATTTGAGGTGCTTGGAGGATCCTGAAGCCAAGGAAGTACTTCAAGATATACATGAAGGGGATTGTGGTAACCATGCTGGGGGCAGGTCGTTATTCTCAAAAGTATTAAGAACAGGATATTATTGGCCAACAATGAGAAAAGATGCCGCAGAATATGCTCGAAGATGTGACTCATGTCAAAGACATAGTAACATACTGCATCAACCTGCTGAACCATTGTATCCTATTGTTTCCCCTTGGCCATTTATGAAGTGGGGTATGGATATAGTGGGAAAGCTACCGAAAGCTCTGGGAGGAAAAGTCTTCATGCTAGCAATGACGGATTATTTCTCTAAGTGGGTTGAAGCTGAAGCATTTGTTCAAGTTAGAGACCAAGAAGTAGTATCCTTCATAAAGAGGAATATCCTGACCAGATTCGGAGTACCAGCTGAGATAATCTATGACAATGGTTCTCAGTTCATAAGTAAGAGGACTACTGACTTTTGCAAGAGTTGGGGAATCAAAATGATCACATCTACTCCGGTACATCCTCAAGCAAATGGACAAGCAGAATCCTCAAACAAGATAATTGTCAATAACTTAAAGAAAATGCTTGGAGCCAAAAAAGGAAGATGGGCAGAAGAATTACCCTTTGTTTTATGGGCTGTTAGGACAACGTTAAAGAATGCAACAGGTCAAACCCCATTTTCCTTGGTGTTTGGAGCGGAAGCAATGATTCCAACGGAAATGGCGATACCTACTGCAAGATCTGTCTTAAGTGATCCTGAGAAGAATCCTGAAGCCTTGAGTCAGGATTTAGACACTATAGATGAAAAGAGAGATGCGGCAAGGCTAAGGATGGCAGCATATCAACAGAGAATATCCAGGGCATATAACAAGAATATTAGAACCAGAAGATTTAAGGTTGGAGATTGGGTGTTAAGAAAGGCTTTTCAAAATACTACTAATCCTGTCGATGGCAAGTTAGCTCCAAAATGGGAAGGACCATATGAAGTTGAATCAGAAGCAGGGAAAGGAGCATACAGACTCAAGAATATGGAGGGGGATATGCTACCGAGATCTTGGAATGCTCTACACCTTAAGCTCTATTTTAAGTGAGTTTAGAATTCAATTTCTAACTCAGAATGGTATGAATTCTATCTTTTTTAAATACGTTTTGGTTTAATTTATTTTTTGAAACTCAATACTGACTTAAGCATCGGAGGGGTGTTAGCCAAGCTAACACCCACCTTAGTTTACAGTTGTTTTGCAAGATATGTTCCAGGATATAGCTCCAGGATATGCACTCAGGATAACTCAGAAGATTAGAGGATTGGCCCCCTCTCTTACGTTTAAGGGATACTGATTCCTTCACAGGTTTAAAGGTATTCACCTTTCTTCGGAATTGGGTTTAAACACCCCGCCTGGAGCGCAAGTTATTCAGGGATAGTTCAAGGTGGCGGGACCAGTCCATGTAAAAGTGGCTGACAATTTCGTTACTGTTGGCTATATCCTGAATCCTAAAGGTATATGAGGATTGATCACCCTCTCTCACGAAAGGGTATTTTCATACTCTCTAAGGTTTAAAGGTTTTCACCTTTCTAAGTCTTGGAGTTTATACACTCCCACCTGTAGCGCATGAAAAATTGGGATTTTCCCCAGGATACAAGGGATTTATCTCCAGTACATCCTTGGGTTTTACCCTTGGGACGTAAAAAATATCTTATGCAATGGAAACTGACATTAAGTAGATTTCTAAGATACTTGAAGGCATTGTATACAGGGGACATTCCCTCCAAGGTGGTGGTGTAAAGCTAAAAGGATGAAGTTTGCGACTAATGCACTAAGTACCTTGCACAGGGGACATCTTCAATGGAAGAGTTGCAAAGGGATTGAAGTTTGGTAATAGGTTTATGTCCTATTTCTGGTATGATCTTCCCTTTATAAGCCTCGTTTAGGTTTTTGGTGACATTATGTTAAGTATCCTGGTATATATCCTCAAAGTCCTTTTAAGGATATTTGATTAGGATGTTTGAAACTAGTATTGGTTTGGAACTTTGATCATTTAAATGTTATCAAAACTTGGTTTTGAAAAGATAAACTACTTTTTACTTTCTAAAAGAAATTTTTACAAAGTTGAAGGAACGTTTGGAAGATCTATCTAATACAAGGCTTTTGCAGTATGTTACTGAGCATACTGATCAGGATATTTTATAAGATACCAATACAAAATCTTTACAAAAATAAGACTAAGTAATGCAAAGTAATGCAAGGTAACAGAAAATAAGTCAAAAGATGAAATTATTCTTGAAGCGATCAATACTGGTTGATAACCGAAGGTTTCATCCTGAAACCCAGGACCCATCCGCCTTCGGTTATCAAATTGTTTAGAGATAGAAATGAAAATTGTTCATAAAGACATAAAATTGTTCGAATGAAAATAAGCTCTAGGGGGTAGTGCCTTCTTGGTCCATAGCGGTTTCAGCAACATCCATCTTGGGATCCGCCTCAGCATCCTTGTCAGCATCGATTGCCTTTTCAACTGCTTTAGAAGGTTCATCAACAGTTGATTTGGAAGAGGTACCGCCAAGATTCTTCAGCTTGGTCTCCCAAGCACCAACGTCCCAAGAAGGGCATTCGAAGCCTAATGTTTTGGCTTCGTGAGCCATCTTCAACCTAGCCTGGAGAAGAGAAATGACGACGGAACTTTTGAGGCTTTCTCGGTAACTAACCATATCCCGTTCGTACTACACATGGGCAGCTTCCAGATCGGCCTGGGCTTGAAGAGTAGCTTTGTTGAGAGCAACTTGGTGTTCCTGGGTCATAGCTTTGTATTTCTCCTCGTAATGACGAGACTTGGCGGCCGCGATCATACCTTGGTCAGAGATTGTGATTTCTGCTTCCTTTAGCTTAGATTTGAGTGTTTTGTTAAGCTTGCAGGATTCTTGATATAAGTGAACCAAACGCTCAAGACCCTACAAAGGTAAGAGGACAGGGATTAATATTATCAAATCTTTGAAAATAGTCTAAATTGCAGGATATGATATGAAGATACTAACCTGGTTAAGAAAAGAAGTCATAAAACCACTGGCTTCAATGAACCCGTGCTTTTCATAAGGAAAGGTGTCAGAAATGACAGGGGAATCGGGTTCTTTCCTTTTGCGGGAACTTGAACTCCGGGGCTTGGTAGCCGGTGAAGGTTTAGGAATGATGATGGCTTTGGAGCTGCTGGGTTTGGATGTAGCAGTGGTCTTGGAGCCAGGTTCTTTCTTGACCTGGATCTGGTCAGAATAGCTATCCAGTTCGTCAAGATCAAAGACTTCAGGGATCTTAGCTGGTGCTGCGTAAAGGGAAAAGTTTTACTCTTTATCATTATATTGTTTTGACTAATTATTTTGAAAGGAATTCTTACCAGACATCTCGGATGATGAGTACTGACTTGAACTCGGAACGTGTGTGGTAAAAGTCCTGTCTATTGCAGGTAACCGGTAAACGGTATTGATTCTCTCTTCTGACTCAGCGGTAGGAGGAGCAACTTCCTTGAAGTTCATTGCATAAAGGTCAAAAAGAAGAATATTAATAGAGGATAACAATCAAATCGTCTATGAGGATATTTATGATCCTACCGGTGGTTAACCACTCCACCGGAAGGTTGGCACCCTCAGCAATGGAATCTCGTTTGACAAAGAAGAATTTGCGTTGCCATCCGTCTTCGTTTTTGGTGGCTTTGAGAATCAGGGGTTTGCTAGAGGTTGAAAAAAGCAAGAACCGGCTAGAGCCGTGGGATCGGAGGCGATAAGCAATAGGTAAATCCTCGATGCAGAGGTCAGAGCAATGGAGGTTTTTGATTTGGTTGAGTACAATCAAAACTCTCCAAACCATGGGCATGGTTTGAGCAAAAGAGATGCCAGTAATACGAAAGAATTGCATCATGAATTCAGGAAATGGGTATCGAAGACCTAGTGAAAAAGGATATGCTGGAAAACAGATCCATTCGGTAGAAGAAACATCCGATCGGATTGACCGATCGAATGGCCTAAAGACTGTGCTGTCGGGGAAAGCGCCGGAGGCTCTTAAAGCTGCAATGTCTGCGTTGTCAAAAGCGCAGATCTCCTTTTCGGGATTTTTAAGAAGATTCTGCTGGGTGAAGGTCTCGGCGGCCATTGCTAGAAAGATGAAGTAAATTGACAGGAAGAAAATCAGAAATGGAGAATTACCTGAAGGGTCTGTTGAAGATATCTGCTTTTCAAACAAGAAAAGAGAAGATATAGGGGCATCGTGGATCTCCATTGAGTAAAAAACGCGTTGGAAGTTACGATGTGATCTTGACCGTCGCTTCCTTTTAAATGCCTTGAGTTGTGGGATAAGATTTTTGAAATATATCCGTTGGATTGGTATACCGACCGATATATTTGGGGACAATTGTTAGGGGTCATTTTCTTAACAATTATATATCCTGACCAATATCCTGCCTATGTTTGTTCATTTATGACCAGGATGCTAGAAGAGGATATTGCTAACATCTTGGGCTTATTGAATTAACCACGTGCAGGTTAAGGGCTGAGACTTGCTAACGGTCAAGAGGACTTCTTCTCCTCAAGACTCGGACGAATTTGTTGAGGAAGAGACGTTGAGCCCGAAAGACCAGGTCTACAACGTTCGAAGAAGGAATATTCGGTGGATCCCGCAAGTTTAGGCTAGTTTGTTATTTTATCTTTACTATAAATAGATGGGGGCGGATCAGCTTAGAACACACGATTTTCACTAACACTCTCATACACTTACACTCTCTAGCTCATCACAAACACCACACTTGTATTCAAGTTTCGTTGTAACACTTAGTCGATCCGTTCCACATCTTGCACTGTATCCTGATTTTTGAAGCAATAGAAGAACTAGGCAGCTGCGATTGTCAGCTCCCGAGGTTTTATGCCGGCGATCTAGATTGATCAAGGGCTTTCCTTGTATATCCCGTGTCGTTTACTTTACTTTTGCTCATTGTTTGATCATAGATACAGCTCTATATCCTGAGCCGTATCCTGAGACTGTTTTTACAAATTAACTTGATTAACATATTTTCGACACTCACTTCTAGCACACTACCTCACTTAACTAATTTGATCACTTAATTACTTCGGTAATTTTTGACCAAAACACTTATAATGATTACAAAGTTTATTCGAGCTCACACACTAAACACATGAACTCGCTCAACTTTTGTTGATGTTTTCAAACTACATGTATTTTAGGATCCGAAGTCAAAGGGGTTTGAGTTATGTATTTTATCTTGGATAAGATACATGGCACAAAACCTAGTTTATTAGTGTCTTTTGTGAAGTCCTTATGGAACTTAAAACTTGTTGGCATTGTATTTTGAACATGAAGTCTGTGTTTTGGGATTTAAAACAATGTTGCTTGTAATGTTTTAAAACTATCTATGGATGAACATCTTGGTTTTATCATATAGTTGTTTGTTATGGTTGAATGCAATGATATTAAGCAAGTCACACAAAATCACGCTTCCGCAAAAGTCAGGGTGTGATAGTTTACATGGATAATTTCCCAAGGATGGGTGTATTTATACTCATATTCTTATACGTATTTTTATTGATTCAAATGATGCACAAAACACAGTTAGCACAGTTATCAGACAAATCAGAAAAATGCAATGATCTTATAGGAATTGAATCGTAATATACATATTAAAGCACGCAAAGAAATCAATTAAGGATTTTGATTTTGTGCTTTAATCATCCACAAGGATCAACTTATGAAGATAGGAAGATCCTATAAGGATTTTAGAATTCGTGTAGCGAGTGATGTTTGGAAACCTTGTACTAGATGTGCTTAAGTCAATACATGAGGCAAATTGTTCATGAAGTTAAGGTGCCAAAACCAAACAAACCACCAATGGAAAAATCCTAATTCTCTCTCTAGCAATGGCGATTTCTGATCATCACGCAAACCTACCTCTTTCATCGTGATTTCTGTATTAGATTAGTCATTAGAGTCTTACATCTATTACGAATTCTGGTAAGGATCTGATCGATTTTGTCTAGAGTTTTTTTTTTGTTCTCTTTAATCGCCGCCCTCAATCCCTTGGTCGAACAGTTTGATTCGTTGGTCTATCGGCCTGATTAACCAATTCGTTATCAGATTTATTAGATTCATGGGTTAGGGTTTCTTGCTAGTTTAGGGTTTCTGTTTGCTTTTCGATTTGTCGGTTTGTCTGGATTGTTTGGTGCTTTGTTGTTGCGGTTGAATTATCATAGGGTTAAAGAGAGTTTGCAAGTCTGAATGGAAGATCAAACAAAGTCTGATGGTAAATCTCATGATTCTCGTGGGATGCCTCCATTGTCATTCAAGGATATAGCAGAGCGGGTTATCGAATGTTGAAGGTAATACGTTTCAGCCTAGACGTGGAACAAAAATTACAAATCAAGATGAGCCTAAGCGAATGAACATCACTGATGAGCTATCCAAGGTTACAATGCCAGTCCGATTGGAGAAAGTAGGCGGAGAACAATCGGTAAACTTCTGGGATTATCCGAGTATGGGATTCACGCCATCTTCAGGTTTGGATCAAGTGAATTTGTCGGCTGGTCAAAGGAAAACAGGGTCGTATGGGGCTGCGGAACCTGTTTCTTTTGCTAAAGTAGTGAAGAATACTAAGGCGGATGTTAAGGAGAATTTTAGAGCTATGGAATCAAACGAGGCTGTTGATGGAGCGGATGTTGTTATTCCAATGTCATCGGTTAAACAAGTTACGGACAGGTATGCTAACACTTTGTATGGATACTTTCTGGGTAAACGTTTGGCATTTCCTGTGGTTGATTACTTTGCAAAAAACAACTGGGTTAAATATGGTCTTTCCCGGCTAATGATGAATGCAAACGGGTTCTTTTTCTTTAAGTTTAAAACTAAGGAAGGGATGAATCAAATGTTAGAGGATGGGCCTTGGATGATCAGAAGTGTACCGATTATTTTGAAGGAGTAGTCGGCCTCTATCAAGATGGAAAAAGAGGATATTAAATTTGTTCCAGTCTGGGTCAAATTGCATGATGTGCCGTTAGCGGCATTTACCGAGGATGCTCTTAGCTTAGTTGCTTCTAAGATTGGGATCCCTAAGATGTTGGATTCATATACTACCACGATGTGTGCTGAGTCTTGGGGAAGAAGCCGCTATGCTAGAGCGCTTATTGAAGTTCAGGCGGGGACCGAGTTAAAGAAGAGTGTTACAGTTGCAATCCCATCTTTGGATGGTAATGGTCACTCAATGGTGGAGGTCAAAGTTGAATATGATTGGGAGCCTTTAAGGTGCTCCTCTTGCTGTGTCTTTGGTCATGATGATAGCACGTGCCCAAAGAACCCTCAGGTAACTTCAAGTGGGGATTCTGAAAAGAATATTGATGATGTTCAGGTTGTGGGTTCCAAGAAGAAGAAAGTTAATAACCAGGGCCTCCATATGAAACATCAGAAGCCTAAGTTAGTGTACAGACCAGTTGTTAAGCCTAAACCAAAATCATCCTTGAGGAGTCCGATGAATAACCAGGTTTCAACGTCTAACTCGTTTAACATTCTCAAGGACGATGATGGAAATCAAGGAGGTATCACTGTGGGTCGAGGGGAAAAGAAGACTATGCAGTCGACCAATGACAAGCAGGAATCGGATGAGGAGGAGGTCGTTGAAGCCTATAATGAAACTAGTGAATTTATGACCTTGGGTACCCATTCTTCATCTTCGAGAGCAAAGGCAGGCACCACTTCCACAAAGTTCTCCAATGGATAGACTCTTTTTGGTTCATGGGAAGGGGTTGCCGGTTTGTGGCAATTTCATTTTTGACGATGGCGGATGTGGGCATATTTTTTTGTTTTATCTTGTTTTGTCTACTGATGTATAGTAGGCTAGGTTATGGGGTGTCATAGGTGTTTTGTTTTGTTTGGTTTACATATATGGGGCATGTCCTGTATATGAACTAGTGTGGAACACATCCTCACTACTTGTACTTAATTGTGGTTTGTTTTAATAGAATCACCGGGGTAACCCTTTACCCAAAAAAAAAGTTAAGGTGCCAAATATGCCAAGGCGACATATGAAGCAGAATTTGGAGGTCGTGTACTACGTACGTTAAGTCAACATACGAGCAGAGTGTTCTTGAAAACTATGCATGGGGTTCTTTGGAAATGTGTTTAATGTTTTTGAAACCTTACGTAATGCTTTTGAAATCATATGGTAGGTGTATTAGGTAAGTATGTTTATAAAATGTTTCAAAATCATGTGAGGTGATTTTGAAATCATGTATAAGATTTTTGAAAACATGGAAAATGTTTTTGAATTTATGCACTCGGTATATTAAGTAAATATACTATGTTAATATGTTTTTAAACCATATGTAATGTCTTGGAAATCATGAAGGATGTTTTGAAAACATACACTATGCATGTTGTTATGAAAACCAGAATATAATGATATGTACATAGGCATATCGCATGAGACTATTGAAGGACTTATGAAAAATACCCTTAGATATCCAAGCAAGGATTTAAAGTGGTACTTTGAGTATTCGTCCAAAGTTGTAACTTGTACCTTGTACTTTGTTTCTTAGAAGGAAACGAGTACTTAGGATTTTCATGGAGATTGCGAGCGATCACATGATTGGAAGATCTACAAGAGTTGTTTGTCTTGCAAGGAACACAATTCCCTAGGGTCGGTCATTGTAGGGGTATGCCATATACGTAACCACACTTGTTTTTATACATCGAAAATATGAATAAAAATTTATTTATAAACCAACATAACTGTTTCATAGTTCTTGGAAAACAAAAGAAACAAGACATAAAATCATAGTTGTTTCAAAGTAGCATCATCTTCCAATCAGCCTAATGCTCATTCATGGGTCGGATTTGCATTGACAAGCCTTGGGTAATTGTTCCTGAAATGACTCATCTCGCCACAGTTGTAGCACGATCCAGGTGGGTATGGTGCTTGAGCAACATCAGGATTTGCATCAGTTTTGTTTTGGATAGCAAAACGGCATACATTTCCCAAATGTCCCCATCGTCCACAGTGGGTACATTTGAGACATGGTCTTTGATTTGGATGATGTCGGTTGCATTGATTGCACAGAGGAGCTTTTTCTTTGTATGGCTTCTTAGCAGGGGGTTGAGTTGGTTGGTTGGGTGCAGCTTGATTGCTTTGGGTAGCCTTAACGAAGTTTTGTGAAGCCTTACGCTTCTTTAACTTTCTTAAAGGCTTGGCTTTAGTCTTCTCAGGTGTCTCTTGGGTGGTTTCATCCTTGAGACGAGACATGGCAATAGCTAATTCAATGGTCCTCTGGAGTACTATGCCTATTTGTTGGGCAATTGTAGCAGCCCGTTCGGACATTTGAGTGTCACTGCGATGAAGAGGCATCCTAAAGATAGTGGAAGACATGGGAGGAAACAAGTGAGATGTTTGGATAATCAAAACAGATTGCTTAAATATATCGACAACGCATAAGGATTGTGATCATTTGTTTGTTACCTAAGGCAAACAAACGACATGCTGACTAATCAAAGTAAGCGGGTCATATTAATGTATCACGAAGACATGCTTTAGCCTATAAGTGGAAACTCACCCCAAAAGTTCCCAGTTAAGAGTGACGGGTCCGATACTACGGATTTGTTCGAACACTCTAGCCTTAGACAGAAAATTCGAGATACAGGTGGTTCATACGCAGATTGTGTTCAAGCTTGATAAAAATCATTGTTTTGCTCTTTCGTTTATGCGAAAAATCATTACAAGGATAGAAGGGATTTATGGAAGGACCTTTGTCAACACCACTCATTTATGCGGAATAAACCATGGGCCATTATGGGTGATTTTAATGCTACGTTGGAATTGGACGATACTCTAACGGGAACCTCTACGAGCAGTATTAGTACAAGGGAATTCAAGGAATGTGTGAATGCTATTGATGTGTTTGATGTCAATAGCTCCGGTTTTCATTACACTTGGACGAACAAACAAAAAAATGGGAATGCAATCTTTAAAAAGATAGATCAGATTCTAGGGAATGTGTGTCTTATTGATGTCTTTAAAGATGCTGTATCGGGTTTCTAACCATAAGCCTTGCATTCTTGTTCTTCTGAATGTGGAACGGAATAAACCTAAGCCTTTTAAGTTTGTAAACTTAATTGCGGAGAAGAGTCAGTTTCGAGAGGAGGTTACTCGGGTTTGGGAAACAGATTTTTCGGGTTATGCTATGTTTAAGGTGGTAAAGAAACTTAGGCTCTTGAAGGGGACCTCTTCATAAACTACTGTTTGATCAAGGAAATTTGCATGACAAGGTTAAAAATACGAGGAAGCTTCTAGAGGAGTATCAGGTCGAGTTGGATAGGAGCCCGGGTAATGGCGAGTTGATGACTAAAATTGATAGTGCGCTTTGTATGTATAAAGAGGCTGTTCGGGATGAAGCGTTATTTCTTCAACAGAAGTCCAAGGTAGACTGGCTGTCTTTGGGAGATTCGAATACTAGGTACTTTCACAATGTGTTGAAAGCAAAGAATCATAGGAGTCGTATTTTTTCCATTCGGGACTCGACCGGTAAGATGTTTGAAGGTAATGATGTACCTCCGATTTTGGTGGACCATTATACGAGGTTCTTCGGTACTGATGTGGAGACTTTGGCGCAGCCTACTCATGATTTATTTGTTCAGAGGTTGTCGGTTGTTAAAGCTCAAAATATGGCTCGTCAGGTTTCGGATGAGGAGATTAAAGAAGCGATGTTCTCGATTTCGGGGAACAAAGCTCCGGGGCCCGATGGGTACACGTCTATTTTCTTAAAAAAAATCTTGGGATATTGTAGGTCAGGAGGTTTGCAAAGCGATTCAGGATTTCTTTCAAAATGGGAAATTACTTCAGCAACTGAACCATACTGTGATTTCTTTAATCCCTAAGGTATCTACGCCTACTTTAATTACGGATTATAGACCGATTTCTTGTTGCAATACGCTCTATAAATGCATAAGTAAGATCATCTCTAACCGTATTAAAGAAGGATTAGGTGATATTGTGAGCATTGTGTCTGCTTTTGTACCGGGTAGAAAAATTTCAGATAATATCCTGTTAACTCAGGAACTTATGCACAATTATCATCGGAATATTGGTCCTCCTAGATGCACGTTTAAGGTGGATATTCAGAAAGCCTATGATATGGTTGAATGGAAATTCCTAAAGACTGTCTTAGTGGGCTTTGGTTTTCACCCGAAAATGGTTATGTGGATCATGGCTTGTGTCACTTCTACAACATTTTCGATTGCGATGAATGGGAACCTCTATGGCTACTTTAAAGGTAAGCGTGGGCTCAGACAGGGGGACCCAATGTCCCCTTATCTCTTTACATTGGTGATGGAGATTTTGACTTTGATTTTACAGAAGCAGGTGTCGATCTCTTCGGAGTTTCGATTTCATAATAAATGTGAAAACCAAAGAATTATCAATCTATGCTTTGCAGATGATCTGTTTCTGTTTGCTAGGGGGGATCCGAAATCGGCAAAAGTTATTATGGATTCTCTTAACAGTTTTAAAAACATGTCAGGGCTCGTGCCTAGTCTGTTGAAGAGTACTGTCTTTTTTGGAAATGTGGTGGACTTAGCTAAAGCTCGGATTCTAGAGATTATGCTGTTTGAGGAAGGGGTTTTGCCTGCCAAGTATCTAGGGGTTCCGCTTATATCTACTCGGCTTAATTAGAAAGATTGTAAATGTCTGGTGGAGAAAATGGAAGCTCGAATTACTGACTGGAAAGCTAAGTGTTTATCGTTCGCTGGTAGATTGCAGTTGATCAGGTCGGTTTTATCTTCTTTGCATGTTTATTGGGCATCGGTTTTTATTCTTCCAAAACGTATTATACACAAATTGGAGGAAAGAATACGTATGTTTTTATGGACTCAAGGGAATAGAATCAAAGGTAAGGCGAAGGTAAATTGGAAAGCTGTTTGTTTACCAAAAGATGAAGGTGGTTTGGGTATCCGTAGGGTTAGTGATATGAATAAGGCCCTTATGGTAACACACATATGGAGTCTGCTTACTAACCGAGAGTCGTTATGGGTGAAGTGGATACACTTTTATCGTATACGAGGTAGGAATTTTTGGGATGTGCCGATTAAGAATAATATAACTTGGTGTTGGAGAAAGATGTTAAAGCTGAGACCTAGTATTCGGGATCATATGTGGGTTAAGTTGGGCGATGGTATGAGCACTAGTGTTTGGTTTGATAAATGGGATCCGGTTTGCCCGATTAGTAGTATCATTACGCCTAGAAGCATAGCGAATGCAGGTTTTAGCATGAATGCTCGAGTTGCTGATGTGTTTATAAATGGAGAATGGATTTGGCCAGGGTCTTGGGTTACTCGTTTTCCGATGCTGAGTAATCTACAAAACCCGGTTTTAGAGCCGTTTAAACAAGATAAGATGGTATGGTTTACTTCTAGTGGTCGAGACATGGAGTTTTGTACATCGACGGTTTGGGAGGAGTTGCGGAATTCTCAACAAGGGGTGCAATGGTCGGGTGTGGTTTGGTTCCCTCAGGCTATTCCCCGGCATGCTTTTCTTGTGTGGCTTCTTGTGCTTAAAATGTTGAGGACTCAAGATGTGATGAGTAGATGGAATCCGGGCAATGCTAACTTCAACTTGTTATGTTGCTCTCTATGTACAAGGGGTCCTGACTCGCACGAGCATCTGTTTTTTGAATGTGACGTCGCTAAGAAAGTTTGGTATGATGTTCGTGGGAAAGCGGGTATGGATAGGATTCAGCATACATGGACCGATATCTTTGAATATTTGGTGGGCATAGCAAAGTCTAACATGGCCTAACACATTATTGCGAAACTTGTAGTTTGTGCAACAGCTTATTTTGTTTGGGAGGAGCGTAATCGAAGGCTTTTCACCGACAAGCGAAGAAATAAAGACCAGCTCGTAGAGATTGTGTTATCCACGGTTAGAATGAAACTTCACACGATGAGGTTCAAGAATTCCATCCACACGACAAGAGTCATGCAGGAGTGGAGTCTTCTGAGAGGTCTTTTAGTGGCGGATGATGATTGTGGCTAAGTTTAGTGTTTTGTTTTGAGTTTGTTAGTGTTCGAGTTAATGGTGTGTTTGTTTAGCGTTTTCTGTTTGTTTTACGCTTGTTTACTCTTGTATGTCATGTCATACATGAGAACTGGAGGCGGTTAGTCTTCACTTGGTTTATTTGTTTGGATGGTAATAAAATTTAACCGGGGTAACCCTTTACCCAAAAAAAAAATTCGAGATACAGTCACCCACCCTTCCCGATTGCACGTGTTCACATTATAAAGACCCGAACTTTGATGAGATTTTGGAAAATTTGAGGGTTCAAAACCTTATAATAAATCATCTAAGAATAGATGATTGGTTTTCAAAACAGATTTGTAAATTGTGTTCTTGTTGTGGTTGTCACCCATAGGTGGCGGTATTGTTTTAGAATCTAAACGCAAGTATACTCGCGTTAAGGTCCTAGGAAGGTAATAGACTAGGTCAAAGCATTACTAATAACCTAATTTCCTAAAACCATGAGCTCTGATACCAACTCTTCTGTCACACCCCGACCACGTAATACAACAAACCGCGACGGAAATGTCAGGGAGTGGAGTAACCGAATCATTGTTTCACAACACATGGTAATTGAAGTTTTGTTTTATTGAATTAAAATGTTTACGTTGTCCAGGAATTTAAGAAACATAACATGAACTAAACTGTCTTTCATAGTTTTAAGTCACTAAGGCCCTTGTCCGATCCTATGTTTGCATCATGATCATCTAACAAAGCACCTGAAACACATGTGAAAATAGGTACGTCAGCATAAAAATGCCTGTGAGATACATAGGTTTTGTTGATGTAGGATTCATCACTTGTAGGTTAAAAGAAGTGTTTAACAAAAAGTAGTCATGAACCTTGTAAGAGTGTTTTCTTTTATAAAATCATATGAAAGTCGATAAGAAAATCAAATGGTATAAAAGAATAATGCATGGTTAAATAAATAACCAAGTAAAAATGAGTTTGTATAAGATATGTCGTTTGTAAAACAATGTCTTGTGAAAATATATCATTTGTATAAAATGTATCATGTCTTGTTCGAAATGATTTAGATAACGCTACAACATGTAATATCATAAAAGCACGTATATATAGGAAGTACCAGCGGCGTATCCACCATGCTTTTATCATATTACACATGCCTCATTATTTAAATCACTTATCAATAACCACCAAAATGTCTTGTTTAACTAATATTAAATGTTCATGTATGACAATGTTTAATATCTAAATGTCAGGTGTAAATCATGTTTTGTATAGCAAATATCAAGTAATAACAATGTTTTGTATTGGTGAATAAAAAGTATTTACTCAAACCACATGTATATGTTATTGTATAATCAAATATCATGGGAAACCAAAGGTTATGTATAAAACAATGTTTTTGAATAAACAAATGTTTGAATCAAAAGTTATGTTTTGAAAAACTAATGCTTTTATTGATAACATTTATATGGTAATGTTTATTGTGACACCTGTGCCTCTGCGGCCATCAAAAAAATGCCTAACCAATGAAATATTTTGTTTCATACTTGGGATTTGTTTAAGTATGTGTATCATTTGCACATATCAATTCTTGTTCGATTTCGAGCTCTAAATCGCTTTCTGGAAAGTTATACACAAACTGATGCGTAAACGTAATCAGTTTAACGTGACAAACACTCAGGGATAGTGACATAGGCTCAACATACCTTAAATAACCTTTACATAACTTAGAAATAAGTTTTGGATGGTTTGGTGTGTCGAAATCAAGTTTGTTCGATCGCAGGGACTATTTGCGTCAAACTGTGAAACTATACCGATTTGTATAGTAACGAACATTCTGGAACTTGATCATAAGTTAAACATGCCCTAAATATACTTTACATAGCTTAGAAAATAGACTTTGAGGTGTTTTGGTGCGCAAAAATAAACTTATTGAGCATATGGACACATGGTTTCGCATCTCTACTTTGTATGTTCACATAAAACATAAGTTATTAAAAAAACCCTAATTCTCTCTAGCATGGCGATTTTCTGTTCTTCTTCGATCCTTAGATTTTTTCTTGATTGATTGTATAACAGTCTGTGATTAGATGGTTGATTATTCGAACATCTATAACGAACTAGTTAGCAATCTTGATCGGTTAGAATCTAGGGTTTTTCTTTTCTTGTTTTGTTTTCTCTGATCGCCGCCCTTGGATCCATTCAGAAATCCTAACTTATTACATAGGTTCTTATTGATCGCGGTTAACTGAGTTTAATTTAGCTAGATTGATACACCTGTATAATCAATTAAGGATTAACGTTTTGATCTTAGGGTTTCATAGCTAGGGTTTCTGTTCTTGGTGTGGAGCTTTCATGGGTTGAGGTGTGGCTGCTTGGGGAGAAGTAGGGTTGAGGAACTGGCTCCTAGCATGGCGACTTCCTCCTCTTGCTGATCCTTCCTTCTTTTCGAAATCAAATGTATAACAGTCTGTGATCATTGATTTGTCTTGCTAAATCTGTGTAACGAACTTGTTAGCAATTGTGTCCGATTGGAAGTAGGGTTTCGTTTTGTTCTGAGTCGCCGCCCTAATCTTGTGTTTGATCAATCTGCATAGAGTTGTTGGTTAGTCGACTTTGATTTCCCAATTTCGTTATTCTACTTTGCAAGAACTATGGATTAGGGTTTGCTAGATTAGGGTTTTCTTTCTGTTTTCTGTGTTTTGTGGTTTTCGGTTTTCTGGTTTTCTTTTGGTGCATGGTCTTCTACTTTACGTAGGGTTTGAGAGAGGTGTTTTCTCCAGGATGGATGTTCGTAAGAAGTCTGATCATCAGCCTGACCGTGGAAAGCCTCCTTTGTTTTCTAAGGGCGGCGGTAGTCATGGCTTGAATGATGGAAATCTGAAATCTGCACGTAGGGGAAGTTTCAAGTCGAATGCTGAACCAAGACCGATCAATGTAATTGATGAGCTTGAAAAAATCTCTGTTCCGGTTCCTCAGGCCGATGTTGCTAAGGAATCTTCACCGGACATGGAGAAATTGAATAAAATTGTTCATGATGGTGATGGTGGTGAGAGTATGCCGGGCAGTAGTAATCCGATCAACATTCAGATTACAGAACCGGTTGTGGGTAATTCAGAGTTGAAGCTGGGTGGTATTTTGAGGAAGCCGGTATCGTATGCCGATTCGGGTCTTAACCAGGAAAAGATGTTTAACTTTGGTTCTAAGATTACTACGCCGGTTAGTCTAGACATGGAACGACCGGAAGGTGAGTCTTCGAGTAATAATCAGGTCGGTCCAGAAGGGGTTCAGGGAGCCAACGTGAATGTGGGTAGTAGTTCGAAGGCAAAGTCTTATGCTGATTCGTTGCTTGGAAACAAGTCTTTAAAGCTGAATTTTCGTGCTCTTGCTAGTGAAAGTGTGCTTGACGGTTGTGATGTTGTTCTTCCAAGGGAATCTGTGCGGCTAGTTCAAGACAAAATGGCAAACAGCCAAACACCCTGTATGGTTATTTTCTGGGGGATCGGGTAGCATATCCAGTTGTGGATTACTTCGTCCGTAATAACTGGAAGAAATATAGTGTCCAGAAATCTATGATGAACGCTAACGGGTTTTTTTCTTCAAGTTTTCAGATGAGGCAGGTATGCTGAATGCTTTAAAAGATGGCCCATGGATTATTCGTTCGCAACCACTTTTTCTAAATATTTGGACCCCGACTTCAAAACTGGAAAAAAAGGAAGTAAAAAAGGTACAGATATGGGTGAAAATTCATGATGTCCCGATTGCGGCTTACACGGAGGATGGTCTTAGTATGATTGCAACTACGATCGGTGAGCCGAAAGTTATGGATTCGTACACTTCGTCGATGTGTATGGATATGTGGGGCCGTAGTAGTTATGCAAGAGCCTTAATAGAGTTTTCGGCTGATAAGAGTTTAAGAGAGGAGATTACTTTAGCGATTCCTGAACCTGAGGGGGAGGGATTTAGTAAGGAGTCTATGTCGGTTGAGTACGAATGGTACCCTTTGAGATGCGCCCATTGTTGTGTTTTTGGGCACTCTGATGATAGTTGTCCTAACCAGCCTAAACAGCAGGGTAATATCCGTAATGTTACAAGGGCTGGTAAGAAGCCAGTGATTGATGAGGAGGGTTATATGGGAGTTCATGGAAAGAAGGTTGCTAGAAAAACTGGTTTCCCGGTCAACAAGCCGAAACCAAAGTTCGAATATAGGCCTGTGGCTTCTAAGAAGACTCATGAGCCGGGTATTGTGACACCTGGGTCACTGCGACCATCAAACAAATACCAAACCAATGAAATATTGTATTTCATACTTGGTATTTGTGCAAATATGTGTATCATTTGCACATATCAATTTTTGTTCAATTTCAAACTCTAAATCGCTTTCTGGAAGGTTATACGCGCACCAATGCGTAAATATAACCAGTTTAATGCAACAAACACTCCGGAATAGTGACATTGGCTTAACATACCTTAAATAACCTTTACATAACTTAGAAATAAGTTTTGAAGGATTTGGTATGGCAAAAACAAGTTAATTCGTCTACAGGGACTAAATTTGACAAACTGCGAAAGTATGCCAATCGGAACTGTAACAGACATTCCGGAACATGACCATAAGTTAAACATACCATAAATATCCTTTACATAGCTTAGAAATAGGTTTTGAGGGGTTCGGTGTGCTAAAATAAACTTTTGGGTCATTCAGGGACTAAAAGTGTCAAAAAGTGCACAAGTTTGCACTTTCACGCATAACTTACGTTCTGAATACATCTGGACATCCAAAAATTTATGTAAGCACTAAAATATTTTATTTTAGTGTTCGGCATAAGAAAAATCCATTCGTCACGCATTTTGGATCGTTTTTCGCGCTTATGCGCATTCCGTCGTAATTAAGCGAACATCGCGTTCGTACGACCAAACTAACCAACCTCTGGCACATTTTTGAGCATGTTTCATGTCCACAATATTTAGGCATCATTTTAGGGCCTTAACGTTGGCTTAACGAGCCTTAAACGTGTTGGAAATAGCTTAAACACATAACAGGGACTGAAACTGACATTTATTAAACTTGTTTCTGATCAAACAAGGCCAGGCGGCCCGCCTGAGTTTTATGGGTATCTTTACGTGGGCCGCGTCAGGCTTCTGACCAGATACAATGTTTAAAACAGGCTGTTACAGCTGTTTTACTCCCATCCACACACTCACACTTGCCCTTTCAAGTTCAAAAGAGGCCATTTTTAGTCACCACAACTTTCCAACAAGTGTACGCACGAGATTCGATCACGTTATTCAAGAAACGATCTTAACGGTTCGAGAAACACTATAAATACCCAACCCACCCCATTGCAAAACCCACTAGAACTTTGATTTGAGAAGCTCTAAGTTGGAACCTTTGTTTCATACCTGAGCTACTTGAATCGAGATTAGCATTCGGGGACCCTATGTAAGTGTTCCTTCGTTCTTTTATTGCTTTTCGAGTCCGAAAGTCAAACTTTGTTTGACTTTCGGCATTGACCAGTTATGGTCAACATGAAGTTTGTTTGAACTTCATAACGTGAGCGTAATCACGATGGTTATAGCCCCTAGTGGCTATACCTACTGATTACCACGTTATCTAGGCTCAGTGACGAGTCGTAGTTTCGGCCAAAATGCGCCTTTACGCGTATTTTGTAACCAAACTACTCTAGGATATCAAAACCGTTTGTTTTGATATCAAAACCTATTTTCTAAACATGTTCTAGCATGTTTAGCTCGTCACTCTTTAGTTTAGTGCTTGTGTAGTGTCGTAAGTCAAGCGGACTAAACACCCGCTTAGACTTTCGAGCACGACCCGTTTGGTCGATCTTAGGATCCGACCAAACATGTTTAGTAGCATAGGGAATAACCTTCCGAGGTTATACCTTGTGGTCGCCTAGTTTAGATAGTTGTATGATAAGTAGTTCATATGCCTTAGGTAAATTACCAAAATACCCTTTTCATGTATAACTGGAAACTTTTGTCACATAACTGATTATGTAACATGATTAAACACGTTTAGGCATATAATACTTGTCATAGGACTAGTTAGACGTCTCGAACGCGCTTTGCGCGCACAACGCGTTAAAGTAGCATAAGTTACCTTAATGGGTCGCTATGGGTCGAAAGCACTTAGGTTAGGTTCAATGTAGTTTGTAGGCCTTGTTAAACCATATCATATGAGTTCCAATACTCATTTGGTTTACCAAGCCTCATCCTATCCGATCTCCTGATTTAAGTCCGATTTATTTATATAGTTTTAGATTGCCGATTGATTCCGTGCTCCCTCTAGCTTTGCTTGGTTGTTGTTCAAGACCTCTAAGCATTCTCAGGAGAGTACATTATTCCCTTATTTTACTGTTTTCAACTGTTTTGGGGTGACTCATATGTGCTAAATGCTTTATCAATGGATTCAAGAACAATTACAATGGTTTCAAGAACGATTACAATGTTTTCAATAAACAATTACAATGGTTTCAAGAACGATTACAATGTTTTCAATAAACAATTACAATGGTTTCAAGAACGATTACAATGATTTCAATAACAATTACAATGGTTTCAAGAACGATTACAATGGTTTCAATAAACAATTACAATGGTTTCAAAAACGATTAAGACGATTTATACAAAACTAATAACGATTTCAATAAAGTGAACAAACTTGTTGGTTGTAGTTACATAACCAATGACATTCATTAGCAATGATCAAGCCGACCAGTATTAGGTTATGGTACCATAGGATCTGACAAATCCCGTTATTTACTACACCCGTGGTTATGTGTGGGTGTGGTAGGTAGCGACTGAATCTGTAATTATTAACTTACCCTTTGGTAAGGGTTTGTTAGGACGAGAACGAGTTGGAACGATGAACGAGTCAAGAAGGTTTGAATGTTATTAGAGAGACGACCATAAAGTAGTTTCACAATTAAAACAAGAGCGATTTGAACGATTGAACGAATTAAACGATTTGGGTAAACGATTGGCTTCAAAGCGATATACAATTGGATTTTGGTTAAGTGTTTAGATAACGAGACGGGTGTAATGTGATGAAAGCATGGTGGATACGCCGCTGGTACTTCCTATATATAAGTGATTTCATCATGTTACATACCGTGGCGTTATTTAGTTCACTTGGGTAAACGATTTTCAAACGATGTCACACAAACGAGGTTTTCGATATGATATAAACTATACGAGTTTTTAACGAGATTTATTAACAAGTTTTATTAACGATTTATTACGAGATGTCTCACAATTTGCTTTACTAAAACAAATGTTTTTGGGTTAAGAGTCATGGCTACGAGGTTTTATAAACTATAACCCGCTTGATTTGAGTTGGTTAATTAAGTTGCAATATTGTACTCTTTTCAAAACAAGGTTTTTAATAAAGTATTGCAACATCTAAACTAGCCATGATTTCGACACTCCTACAAAACTTATGTACTCGCCAGCATTTCTTTGCTGACCTCGTTTTTACATATGTTTCAGGTATTGTTGAATGATATCGATTGATAGGATGCATGCTCACGTAGGACTGGACGAGGCCTTAGTGACTCAATAACAATGATAGACTATGTTTAAATTTTGTATTTAGATTTCCAGACGATGTAAATATTCAATGTTTAATAAAACGAAAGAATTTTTGTATCCATGGTTATGAAACAATGATTCTGTTGCAACGCGCCCTGATGTTTCCGCCGCGCTTTGTTGTTTTACGTGGTCGGGGTGTGACAGAAAAGTTGGTATCAGAGCCAATGGTTATAGGGAATTAGGTTATTAGTAATGCTTTGACCTAGTCTATAACCTTCTTAGGACCCTAACGCGAGTTTACTTGCGTTTAGTTATAAAAAAATACCGTCACCTATCATTAGGCGACGACCACAACAAGAACACAAATTTCAAAACCGCTTTGAAAACTAATCATCTGTTCTAGGATGATTGATTACTAGGTTTTGAACCCTCTGTTATAAGGTTTTGAACCCTTTAAGTTTTCAAATCTCGTCAAAGTTTGGGTCTTATAATGTGAACACGTGCAAACTGGAAGAGTGAATGCTTGTACCCTGAGTTTTCTGTCGAAGGCTAGAGTGTTCGTACAAATCCGCAGTATCGGACCAGTCACTCTTACCTGGGAACTCTTGGGGTGAGTGTTCACTTATAGGCGAGCATGTCTTCAGTGATACATTAATATGATCCGCTTACTTTGATTTGTCACCGTCTCATTTGTTTGCCTTAGGTAACAAACAAATTATCGCAAATTCTTATGCAATGCCATTCTGTTTTGTTTAGCCGATGACGTTTCACTTGTTTCTTCCTATGTCTTTCATTTTCTTCTTGAATGTCTCTTCATCGCGATGACACCCAGATATCCGAGCAGACTGCCAAATTTACCCAGCGAATAGGCGAAGTAGTCCTGAAGACTGTTGAATTAGCTACTGCCATGTATCGTCTCCAGGATGAAGCCACTCAAGAGTCACCAAGACAGGCAGGACCTAGTCAGGTGACAGCACCACCAACCAAGAAACCAATCGAGGAATCAAAAACCATGGATGAACGATCGCCTAAGAAGTCAAAGAAGCGAAAGGATTCTCAAAACTTCGCCGTGGTCGCTCACAATGGTCAAGCCGTCCCCAACCAACCAGCTCAACCCCCTGCTAGGAAGCCATACAATGGAACTGCACCCTTGTGCAACCAATGTAACCTTCATCATCATGCTAGGGTGAGGTGCCGCAAATGCCAGATTTGTGGACTTATAGGTCATACAGCAAGGGTTTGTCCAACTGCAGCTGTACCAAATCAAGCTAGCGACAATCTTGCTCAAGCTCGTTTCTCACGAGGGTCTTGCTACAACTGTGGCGAGATGGGCCATTTCCAAAGGGATTGCCCAAAGCTTGCTAATGCAAATCTGACCCACGGATGAGCAGTTGGCTGAGTAGAAGATGTTGCTATCTTATGCTTTTGTTTCTTTCGTTTTCTTGTAATGTGAAACGATCTGTTTTGTTTATAAATAAATTGTTGTTCACAATTCTGATATGCGAGTGTAGTTACAAGTGTGTATGACTTTTCCTATGATACCTACATTAAGGAACTGTGTTCCTTACAAACTACTCTTGTGATTTCTCCCTTTCAAATGATCGATCATGATTCCCTCGAAAATTTTAAGTACTCGTTTCACTCTAAGAAACAAAGTACAAAAAATAAAGTGACATTATGAGTAATCATGCTTCTGCACATATGTGCCTTTGAATCCTTGGTTAGATAACTAAGGGTATTTTCAAATCTCATACCCATTACGTTTTGATTTTTCAACATACACAGTACGAGTATTTCAAAAACAATCTTCATGATCTCAAAACATTTCATATAGTTGAAAACAATTTTTTTTCAAATGCATTGTCTATGTTATTTCAAAAACATTGGCTATGTTTTTAAAAATAACTTTCATAATTTCAGAATATTTCATATAGTCTGAAAACAATATTAACATAGTACATTTTCTTATCAAGTGCATGACTTCGAAAAGCATCATTCATGTTTTTCAAAAACCTTATACATAATTTCAAAATTCATCTCGCATGATTTTAAAACATTTTTATAAATATACTTACCTAGTACACCTACTTTATGATTTCAAATGTATTATATATAAGGTTTCAAAAACATTGAACACATTTTTTTTGAGCCTCATGCATAGTTTTCAAAGATATTTTCCTCATATATTGACTTAACTTTCAGATTCTGCTTCATATGTCGCCTTGACATATCTAGCATCTCAACTTCATAAGCATTTTTACTTCATGTTTTGACTTAGGCACATCCAGTGCAAGGTTTCAAAACAGGTTTCAAAACATCTTCAACTTCTAAAATCCATATGGGATCTGGTTATCTTCACATTTAGACCCTTGTGGATGATTATCATTCAAATCAGAGTCCTTAATTGGATTCCTTATGTATCTAAATTCGAACATTTCGGTTCCTTAAAATCAAAATCGAATTTTTTTTCTTTTAAAAATCTTTCTATCTTTATAGTTAGATTCTTGATAACGTTTAAAGTACCAAATGAAATCCACGGAATGGATTCCTAGTGTGCTTTAAATGCATGTACGCAATTAACAAGACAAATTAACAAACAATTTTGTGGTTATGTGATTATGTGTTTACATATTTTGTGTCTTCATTTATGCATTTTCTATGTTTTTGTATACTCTGGATATTCGTTATCCAAATCCTCGTAGAACCTTTCGTATCTTCATATGAGGGATTCGTAGTAGGATATTCAAAAAGGTACTACCTTAAATCCTAAATGGGCTTCTATGTAATAGTTAAGACCCTTGGGTTATATAGTACCACTCCATGATTCATAAGAGACCCTTTAGTGGTCTAGTCAAAAAGATTGATTCACAATTTGGTTAAAGAACGACATCTAGTGATGTAGCTGAACAGACTCCTTGATAGTCTATTTAGATCATTTAATGATTTAATTAAAAGGACTCTATGGCGGTCTAGTCACACTCATCACAGGATTGTTCATTTGGTTTTACCCTACACATTATAAAATAGACTGTGTAAACTATGCAAGAAATTGTCAAATTATGGACGCGTACATAATTATGAAATTTAATGCACGGAAACCACAGTAAGGTTTATTATGTGTAAGAACCGATAGTGACAACAATAACGAAATGAGAACGATATAATGGAGGTACGGTGGACGCACCAATGACGCTTCATATACTTGTATATAAGTATCCCTCTTACATTGCAAGCATGATGTTATTAAAGTTACTAGGAGTTCAGAACCCTAACCAATGTTGTTCGATCTTTTCAACTTCATGTTTCAAGCTCTCACAAGTTTCCTCTAAATAAATTTCGGGACGAAATTTCCTAAAGTAGGGGAGACTGTGACACCTGGGTCACTGCGACCATCAAACAAATACCAAACCAATGAAATATTGTATTTCATACTTGGGATTTGTGCAAATATGTGTATCATTTGCACATATCAATTTTTGTTCAATTTCAAACTCTAAATCGCTTTCTGGAAGGTTATACGCGCACCAATGCGTAAATATAACCAGTTTAATGCAACAAACACTCTGGAATAGTGACATTGGCTTAACATACCTTAAATAACATTTACATAACTTAGAAATAAGTTTTGAAGGCTTTGGTATGGCAAAAACAAGTTAATTCGTCTACAGGGACTAAATTTGACAAACTGCGAAAGTATGCCAATCGGAACTGTAACAGACATTCCGGAACATGACCATAAGTTAAACATACCATAAATATCCTTTACATAGCTTAGAAATAGGCTTTGAGGGGTTCGGTGTGCTAAAATAAACTTTTGGGTCATTCAGGGACTAAAAGTGTCAAAAAGTGCACAAGTTTGCACTTTCGCGCATAACTTACGTTCTGAATACATCCAGACATCCAAAAATTTATGTAAGCACTAAAATATTTTATTTTAGTGTTCGGCATAAGAAAAATCCATTCGTCACGCATTTTGGATCGTTTTTCGCGCTTATGCGCATTCCGTCGTAATTAAGCGAACATCGCGTTCGTACGACCAAACTAACCAACCTATGGCACATTTTTGAGCATGTTTCATGTCCACAATATTTAGGCAACATTTTAGGGCCTTAACGTTGGCTTAACGGGCCTTAAACGTGTTGGAAATAGCTTAAACACATAACAGGGACTGAAACTGACATTTATTAAACTTGTTTCTGATCAAACAAGGCCAGGCGGCCCGACTGAGTTTTATGGGTATCTTTACGCGGGCCGCGTCAGGCTTCTGACCAGATACAATGTTTAAAACAGGCTGTTACAGCTGTTTTACTCCCATCCACACACTCACACTTGCCCTTTCAAGTTCAAAAGAGGCCATTTTTAGTCACCACAACTTTCCAACAAGTGTACGCACGAGATTCGATCACGTTATTCAAGAAACGATCTTAACGGTTCGAGAAACACTATAAATACCCAACCCACCCCATTGCAAAACCCACTAGAATTTTGATTTGAGAAGCTCTAAGTTGGAACCTTTGTTTCATACCTGAGCTACTTGAATCGAGATTAGCATTCGGGGACCCTATGTAAGTGTTCCTTCGTTCTTTTATTGCTTTTCGAGTCCGAAAGTCAAACTTTGTTTGACTTTCGACATTGACCAGTTATAGTCAACATGAAGTTCGTTTGAACTTCATAACGTGAGCGTAATCACGATGGTTATAGCCCCTAGTGGCTATACCTACTGATTACCACGTTATCTAGGCTCAGTGACGAGTCGTAGTTTCGGCCAAAATGCGCCTTTACGCGTATTTTGTAACCAAACTACTCTAGGATATCAAAACCGTTTGTTTTGATATCAAAACCTATTTTCTAAACATGTTCTAGCATGTTTAGCTCGTCACTCTTTAGTTTAGTGCTTGTGTAGTGTCGTAAGTCAAGCGGACTAAACACCCGCTTAGACTTTCGAGCACGACCCGTTTGGTCGATCTTATGATCCGACCAAACATGTTTAGTAGCATAGGGAATAACCTTCCGAGGTTATACCTTGTGGTCGCCTAGTTTAGATAGTTGTATGATAAGTAGTTCATATGCCTTAGGTAAATTACCAAAATACCCTTTTCATGTATAACTGGTAATTAAGCATATGTAACCTAAACTTTTGTCACATAACTAATTATGTAACATGATTAAACACGTTTAGGCATATAATACTTGTCATAGGACTAGTTAGACGTCTCGAACGCGCTTTGCGCGCACGACACGTTAAAGTAGCATAAGTTACCTTAATGGGTCGCGATGGGTCGAAAGCACTTAGGTTAGGTTCAATGTAGTATGTAGGCCTTGTTAAACCATATCATATGAGTTCCAATACTCATTTGGTTTACCAAGCCTCATCCTATCCGATCTCCCGATTTAAGTCCGATTTATTTATATAGTTTTAGATTGCCGATTGATTCCGTGCTCCCTCTAGCTTTGCTTGGTTGTTGTTCAAGACCTCTAAGCATTCTCAGGCGAGTACATTATTCCCCTATTTTTCTGTTTTCAACTGTTTTGGGGTGACTCATATGTGCTAAATGCTTTATCAATGGATTCAAGAACAATTACAATGGTTTCAAGAACGATTACAATGTTTTCAATAAACAATTACAATGGTTTCAAGAACGATTACAATGTTTTCAATAAACAATTACAATGGTTTCAAGAACGATTACAATGATTTCAATAACAATTACAATGGTTTCAAGAACGATTACAATGGTTTCAATAAACAATTACATTGGTTTCAAAAACGATTAAGACGATTTATACAAAACTAATAACGATTTCAATAAAGTGAACAAACTTGTTGGTTGTAGTTACATAACCAATGACATTCATTTGCAATGATCAAGCCGACCAGTATTAGGTTATGGTACCATAGGATCTGACAAATCCCGTTATTTACTACACCCGTGGTTATGTGTGGGTGTGGTAGGTAGCGACTGAATCTGTAATTATTAACTTACCCCTTGGTAAGGGTTTGTTAGGACGAGAACGAGTTGGAACGATGAACGAGTCAAGAAGGTTTGAATGTTATTAGAGAGACGACCATAAAGTAGTTTCACAATTAAAACAAGAGCGATTTGAACGATTGAACGAATTAAACGATTTGGGTAAACGAGTGGCTTCAAAGCGATATACAATTGGATTTTGGTTAAGTGTTTAGATAACGAGACGGGTGTAATGTGATGAAAGCATGGTGGATACGCCGCTGGTACTTCCTATATATAAGTGATTTCATCATGTTACATACCGTGGCGTTATTTAGTTCACTTGGGTAAACGATTTTCAAACGATGTCACACAAACGAGGTTTTCGATATGATATAAACTATACGAGTTTTTAACGAGATTTATTAACAAGTTTTATTAACGATTTATTACGAGATGTCTCACAATTTGCTTTACTAAAACAAATGTTTTTGGGTTAAGAGTCATGGCTACGAGGTTTTATAAACTATAACCCGCTTGATTTGAGTTGGTTAATTAAGTTGCAATATTGTACTCTTTTCAAAACAAGGTTTTTAATAAAGTATTGCAACATCTAAACTAGCCATGATTTCGACACTCCTACAAAACTTATGTACTCGCCAGCATTTCTTTGCTGACCTCGTTTTTACATATGTTTCAGGTATTGTTGAATGATATCGATTGATAGGATGCATGCTCACATAGGACTGGACGAGGCCTTAGTGACTCAATAACAATGATAGACTATGTTTAAATTTTGTATTTAGATTTCCAGACGATGTAAATATTCAATGTTTAATAAAAGGAAAGAATTTTTGTATCCATGGTTATGAAACAATGATTCTGTTGCAACGCGCCCTGATGTTTCCGCCGCGCTTTGTTGTTTTACGCGGTCGGGGTGTGACAGGTATTGGGTCGTCTGAGCCTAAAATTCAATCTGCAAATCCGTTCGATGTTCTTAATGACCCAAGTGTCAATGAGGAAGAGGCCGGTAACAAGTCAGGCGAGGTTCCTATTGATGTGGATGAGGATGAGGTGTACGATGGTTATAATAAGGGGGGACGGGTATGAGCTCGATGATTTTTTGAGGCAAGGGACTATTAAAAATGATAATAAAAAAGGGGCAAGCACTCCTTCTTCTCTAGTTAATAATGGTTAGCATTGCCTCATGGAACGTTAGGGGTTTGAACCGCCCCATTAAGCAAGCTGAGGTTCGGCAAGCAGTTAAGGATTTTAAGTTAAGTTTATGCGCTATTCTTGAGTCCCACATTGATCCGAGTAATCTTTCTAAAATATGCAAGTCGGAATTTCGATCTTGGCATTGGACTTCTAATGGGGCTCTATGTAATAAAGGTACAAGGATTATCGTTGGTTGGAATCCGTTTATTTTTTATGTTATGGTGCTTTTTCAGTCGGATCAGGTCATGCACTTGCAACTGTTTTTTAAACAAGAGAAAAAAATGGTGTTTTGTTCGATTATCTATGCTGCAAACTATTATGTTTCTCGTAGGGAGTTATGGGACCATCTCGCTTTGCATAAAGCTCTTGTTCCTAATGAGCCATGGGTAATGCTAGGTGATTTTAATTCAGCTTTGAATCTTGAAGATAAATCTGTGGGGGGTTCATCGATTTCGGCTAGCATGAGAGAGTTTCAAATTTATGTCAATGATATTGAGATGCTGGATTTGAACCGTTCGGGTATACACTTTACGTGGAGTCAGAAGCCAAAGAAGGGGATTGGTTTGATGAAAAAATTGATAGAGTCATGGGGAATTCTCAGTTCATAACCCAATTTTCGAATGCGGTAGCGGTCTTTTGTCCAGCTCGGTTATCGGATCATAGTCCGAGTGTTCTTAAAATTCCGGTTGTTGGGAAAGTTAAACACAAGTCTTTCAAGTTTGCTAACTTTCTTGTTCATAAGCCTGATTTTTTAGTCATTGTGAAGCGGATTTGGGATACGAATATTAGAGGTGTGTATCAGTTCTCTGTCGTAAAAAAACATCGGATGCTAAAGTCTCCTCTTAGAGTGTTAGTTTTTCAGCAAGGTAATTTGCACAAAAAAGTTCAACACTTACGTGATAAACTTGATGGGATTCAGCGTGATCTTGATAAAGATCCGTCTAGTGTGATTATTCGGGAGGAGGAAACTAATACTCGTCGTGACTATCAGGAAGCATTATTAGATGAAGAGCGATTCTTGAAGCAAAAGTCCAAGGTGGATTGGTTGGCGGATGGGGATATGAATTCGGCTTTCTTCCACTCGTCTCTTAAAAACAAAGCTCATTATAGTCGTATCGATGTTATTCAGGATGCTAGTGGGAAGGTGTTTGAGGATGATCTGGTTCAGCTAGCGTTTGTTAACCATTACGAGAATTTTTTGGGTTGCCCGGGCGAAACTTCGCTATCTCCATCTCCAGATTTATTCACCAAAAAGTTGGATTTAGACGTAGCGGCTCACATGGTTCGACCGGTGTCAGCCGATGAGGTTAAAAAGGCTATGTTTTCGATTGGGTCAGACAAAGCTCCGGGTCCTGATGGTTTTACCGCTGGTTTCTTTAAAGGTGCCTGGCCTATCGTGGGGAGTGAAGTGTCGGATGCTGTTATTGATTTCTTTGCTTCAGGGAAGCTTCTTCGGGAATTGAACCATACGCTTATCGTTCTTCTTCCTAAGTCCTCTTCCCCGTCTGTGGTTACGGACTATCGTCCGATTGCTTGTTGCAATGTTTTGTATAAATGCATTAGCAAGATTGTAGCTGATAGAATTAAAGTGGGTTTGAATGATATCGTTAGTGTCAACCAATCAGCGTTTGTGCCAGGTAGAAAGATTTCTGATAATATTTTGTTAATGCAAGAGTTGATGCACAACTCTCATCGTAATATTGGCCCCCCTAAATGTGCGTTCAAAGTTGATATTCAGAAGGCGTATGACACTGTCGATTGGAAGTTTTTGAAGGGTATTTTGTTTGGTTTCGGGTTTCATCCTAAGATGGTTCATTGGATTATGCTGTGTGTCTCCACTACAACGTATTCGGTGTGTGTTAATGGCGAGATTCATGGGTTTCTTAAGGGTAACAGGGGTTTAAGACAAGGTGATCCGGTCTCTCCTTATTTATTGACTCTAGTCATGGAAGTTCTTACAGCCATCTTACAACATACGGTTAGGATTGATAATTCCTTTAAATTTCATATTAAGTGTGAGCGTCAACATATTATCAACCTATGTTTCGCGGACGATTTGTTTATTTTCTCGAAGGGTGAGATTGCCTCAGCTAGGTGTATTATGAAGTCTCTTGATTCCTTTACTAAAATGTCGGGTTTGTTGCCTAGTGTTCAGAAAAGTACAGTTTTTTTCTCGAATGTGCCATCTTATGTCAAAAATGCTATTCTGAATATTATGCCTTTTAAGGAGGGTTCGTTGCCTGTGAGATATTTGGGTGTGCCCCTTATTTCTTCACGTCTGCTTTATAAAGATTGTTATGTGATGGTGGAAAAGTTTGAGAAACGCATATTACATTGGAGGAATAAGTTACTTTCTTTTGCAGGCAGGCTGCAACTTATTATTTCTGTCTTATCCTCCATGCATATTTATTGGTCTTCTGTCTTTATTTTGCCGAACCGGGTGATTCTTAATTTGGAGGCTTTGATGCGGAATTTTTTATGGTCTCATGACAGTGCGTTTCAGAAAGGTCGGGCCAAAGTTTCGTGGAAAGCGGTGTGTGTTCCTAAGCTTGAGGGTGGCTTAGGTATTCGTCGGATTGGTGATGTTAATATGGCTCTTATGACAGCCCATATCTGGAGTATCCTTTCGAGGCGTCAATCCTTGTGGGTTGAGTGGATCCACTCTTACAGGTTGAAAGGCAAAAGTTTTTGGGCTTGCAAAATTCCTTCTGCTTGTTGCTGGTCTTGGAGAAAGCTTCTTCAGCTTCGGCCGATTATGAGGAAGTTTATTTGGTCCGATATTGGAAATGGTTCGGCTACTTCAGCTTGGTTCGATACATGGAGTGATTTAGGCCCGCTGGATCAGATTCTTTCTCCTAGAGTTATTGCTAATGCGGGGTTTAACATGGATTCAAAGGTGTCTGATATTTATTTTGACAATTCTTGGAGGTGGCCGGTTGCTTGGCGGGATACTTACTCGGTTCTTATTCAGCTTGATAGTGTGTCTTTGAATCCGAATAAGTCTGATAAACTCTTGTGGCGTCAAGGGGATCACAAACATGTTTTTTCTTCATCTAGAGCTTGGGATTCGGTTCGGCATCATGAAGCTGAGGTTGATTGGTGTCGTATTATGTGGTTTGGTCAGTGTATTCCGCGACATGCTTTTTTATTGTGGCTTATCATGCGAAAGAAGCTGCTTACACAAGATAAGATCTTGAGCTGGGATTTCTCGCATAGGAAAAATATGAATATGATGTGTTGTTTGTTATGCTATGCTAACCATGACTCTCATAGTCAGATGTTTTTTGAATGTAAGTTCTCGACGCAAGTGTGGCTTATGGTTAGGCAAAAGGTGGGTATGGATTCGGTGCAACCTAATATTGTTAAGTGGTTACTTGTTCGGTCAAATTCGAAATCTGCCACTGTTTACGTTGCTAAACTGTTAGTGGCGGCTAGTGCTTACTTGATTTGGCAGGAGCGTAATGCTAGGTTATTCAAAAACCAGTTGAGGCCTCCGGAAACTATAAGTGAAACTATTATCCAACAAGTGCGGTACAAACTGATGGGAGCGAAGCTGAAAAATTGTGAAAATGTTCGAAGGATTCTAGGGGCTTGGGATATTGATGGTACAAAATTGCATGATGATGGTGGCTGATTGTCCTTGAAACTTTCGTATTTTATGTCTAGATTTGTAGTCTAGTGGTAGTCCGTTTGGTGGTTGTTTTTGTTTTGTTTTTTTCTGGTTGTTACTTTCATGGGGCATGTCCTATGATTGAACTAGTGTAGGTTTTCTACACTACTTGTGTTTTCTTGGTTGTGAATATATAGAATCACCGGGGTAACCCTTTACCCAAAAAAAAAAAAAACTGGCTCCTGATAAAGGGGGTACATCTCCTTCACAGGGTGAGGCGAGTGCTAGCCCGATTTGGGGTATTGGCTTGAAAATCACAAACATAGAGGGTAACCCTCTGATGGCGCGACGTGGTATGTACACGACTAGTAACCCTTCGGTTATCGATGGATTGTATGATATTTCAAAACCTGTGGACTTGGAGTATAAGGATGGGAATGTTGATGATCATATGGCCGCAAACTTTCCTGGGCTCTCTTTTGCTAAACCTAAGTCGACCTTTGATAATCCGAATGCTGGTGAACTTGATGCTGACAAGAATGTTGTGTATTCTCATGCAAACCTTAATGATACCCAGGAGAGTACTAATTCACCGGATGCGAGCAAGAAAACTACCAATCCTGTATCCTTTGCTAAGGTTGTTCAGAATCATAAGGAAGTGCCAAAAGTCAATTTTAGGTCGATGGAAATAGTGGATAAGTTGGAAGGAGTTGATGTGGTTATTCCGTTATCGTCGGTGAAGGAGGTAAACGATAGGTTTTCCAACACACTTTATGGTTACTTCCTAGGGAAAAGGCTTGCGTTTCCTGTCGTGGATTACTTTGTCAAAAATACTTGGGCTAAATACGGATTGACGAGGATGATGATGAACTCAAATGGTTTTTTCTTTTTCAAGTTTAAAACGAAAAGAGGTCTTGAACAACTAATGGAGGATGGTCCATGGCTGATTCATAATGTGCCTATAATTCTGAATGAATGGTCTCCGTCAACCGTGCTGGTTAAGGAGGATATCACTGCGATACCGGTGTGGGTAAAAATGCATAATGTTCCGCTATCGGCTTTTACTGAGGATGGTTTGAGCATGTTAACAACTAAAATAGGGATTCCTAAAATGCTTGACTCGTTTACTGCGACGATGTGCGCGGAATCATGGGGACGGAGTAGCTTTGCTAGGGCTTTGATCGAGGTTAATGCTGGAAGGGACTTGGTTAGGATGATTAAAGTTGCGGTTCCGGCTTTGGATGGAGTTGGGCATTCTATTGCTGAGGTTAACATTGAATATGACTGGGAACCATTAAGGCGTTCGGGATGTGGTGTGTTTGGCCATGATGATAGCTCGTGTCCTAAAAAACCAAAAACTCATGTGCCGGACAATACAAAGAAGATGTCGGATGAATTTCAGGATGCTAATTCTAAAGGAAAACATAAAAAACCTACTCAGCAAGGATTCCATGTTAAAAACCAGAAACCTAAGCTAGTGTATCGGCCCGTAGCGAATGTTAAATCCACTGGAGAAACTTCATCTAGTGCTAATGTCCGCAGCGGTCCTAATGTCCGCAGCGGTCCTGCATTGAAATCTGATGCCAATGTTGCTGTCTCGAATCCGTTTGATGTCTTACAAAATATGGATGCGGAGAACATGAATAAGCCACCTTTATATAGTGGGGAGGAGAAGCCGATCGTGAGAACCAAAGATAATAAAAGGGGTACGGCTGAAGTTTTGGTGGATGGAGTGGAGATTGATGAGCTCTTAGGTGAAATACCTAAGTTCATGGATGCAAAACTGGATAAAAGTAAACTTGAGGGTGCAAGCACACCCGGTCAAGAAGGTTTAAATGGGTAGTGTTGCTGCATGGAACATAAGGGGGTTGAACCGCTCCCTGAAATAGAAGGAGGTTCGGCAGATGTTGTTAGATAATCACGTTCAGGTTTGTGCGATTATGGAGACCCAGTTGGGATGTGGGATTGGGTTACGAATGATGACTGTTGTGAGAAAGGAACACGAATAATGGTGGGGTGGGATCCTAATATGGTGGATGTTATGATTCTATCTCATTCGAATCAGGTCATTCACACCCAGATTGTGTTTAAGATGGACCGTAAGTCTCTGTTCTGTTCTTTTGTATATGCGCATAATCAGTATAAAAGGAGGAGAGAATTATGGAGTAATCTTCGTATTCATAGTACGTTCATGCATGATAAGCCGTGGTGTATGCTGGGAGATTTCAATGAAGCGTTGTTTCACGATGATGTTCTTGCTGGTTCATCGAATTTAAGTATAGGAAACAGGGAGTTTAAGGAGTGTGTTCATGACATTGAAGTTTTTGACCTTAATCGGTCGGGTCTTCAGTTTACGTGGACTAATAGTCAGAAAAACCGTGCTACTATCTTAAAGAAGCTTGATAGGGTTATGGGGAATCTGTGCTTGATAGATGCCTTTCCAGCAACTTCTGCTTATTTTCTGCCTTATCGTATTTCTGATCATAGCCCTTGTATCTTGAAGCTGCCTAATGTGACTAGAGACAAGCCAAAACCATTCAAGTTTGTTAACTTGATTGCTGACAAAAATGGGTTTCTGGATGTTGTTAATTTGGTTTGGAGTAGGGATATCCAAGGTCATCGGATGTTTCAAGTGGTGAATAAGCTTAAGCTGCTTAAAACTCCGTTAAGGAAGTTGTTTTTCAAACAAGGGAATTTACACGAGAAGGTTAACATGACCAGGAGAGCTTTGGAGGATTGTCAAAAGGCCATTGATAGTGAACCCCTAAATGACGTCTTGAAAGACCAGCTTGATCATTTGGTGCAGGATTACAAGGAGGCGGTTAAGGATGAAGGTTTATTTTTGAAACAGAAGTCTAAAGTTGATTGGCTCTCGTTGGGGAATTCCAACACTAAATTTTTTCATAACGTTATCAAAGCCAAGAACCATCGGAGCCGTATTTTTACTGTTAGAGACGGTGGCGGCAACCTGCATGAAGGCGGTATGGTTCCGCAAGTACTGGTTGATCATTATACGGATTTTTTCGGGAGTGTGGGGAACATTAGTATGCAGCCATCACCTGATTTGTTTCGCAATGTATTAGCGGCGGATAAAGCTGCTCAGATGGTCAGGCAAATTACTGATGATGAAATTAAACTGGCTATGTTCTCCATAGCTGGTAACAAATCTCCTGGGCCGGATGGGTACACTTCGGTGTTTTTCAAGAAGGCTTGGGATATTGTGGGCCACGATGTGTGTCACGCTGTGAAGGATTTCTTTTACAATGGGCAGCTCTTGCAACAGTTAAACCATACGGTAATTACTCTTATCCTGAAAGTTTGTACCCCTTCGTTGATTGCGGACTATTGACCCATATCTTGTTGCAATACTCTTTACAAATGCATTAGTAAAATCATTACTAATCGTATTAAAGATGGCTTGTGTGACATTGTCAATATCAATCAGTCAGCCTTTGTTCCTGTTTGAAGAATTACAGATAACATTTTGCTGAATCAGGAAATTATGCATAATTATCATCGTAATCAAGGGCCGCCTAAATGTGCTTTTAAGGTTGATATTCAAAAGGCATATGACACGGTTGATTGGAAGTTTCTTGAACGGACACTGATGGGGTTTGGGTTCCATTGGAAGATGGTTAGATGGATTATGGCATGTGTGACCTCTACATCGTTTTCTATTGCAATTAATGGGAATCTGTATGGGTACTTTAGGGGGAAACGTGGCCTAAGACAAGGCGATCCAATGTCTCCGTACTTGTTCACATTAGTTATGGAAGTGTTAACGCTGATTTTGCAAAAGCAGGTTTCATTGTCTAATGATTTCAGATTTCATCATAAGTGTGATAAACAGAAAATTATAAATCTGTGCTTTGCGGATGACTTCTTTCTGTTTGCTCGGGGTGATCACAAGTCAGCTAGAGTCATTATTAATGCTATTAATGATTTTAAGAACATGACCGGTTTAGTCCCGAGTATTAATAAGAGTACCGTCTTTTTTGGTAATGTAGCCGATGCAGTTAAGAACCGGATTAGAGATATCATTCCCTTTGAGGAAGGCGTGTTGCCTGTTCGTTATTTGGGTGTGCCTTTAATCATGTCGCGGCTAACTCATTATGACTGTAAAAAGTTGGTGGACAGTTTGGAGTCTAGGATCACGAATTGGAAAACAAAATCGCTATACTTTGTGGGCAGGCTCCAACTTATCCACTCAGTTCTGTCTTCTATGCATATTTACTGGGCTTCGGTTTTCATCTTACCAAAACAGGTTATCTATGATCTTGAAGGAAAAATGCGGAGGTTTCTTTGGGCCCAAGGGAACAATATTCAGGGGAAGGCTAAGGTGAAATGGAGTAAGCTTTGTCTCCCGAAACAGGAGGGCAGATTGGGAGTTAGAAGGGTGCTGGATATGAATAATTCGCTGATGGTAGCGCATATTTGGAGTCTCTTATCCTTGAGGGAATCTTTGTGGGTAAAGTGGATGCACTCATACCATTTACGGCATAGGAGTTTTTGGGATGTTCCACTACGTAATAATACAACATGGAGCTGGAGGAAATTGTTGAGTATTCGGCTGATTATTCAACAACATATATGGACAAAGATTGGTGATGGGGCTAGGACTTCAGCATGGTTTGACAGATGGGATGATGTTTGCCCGCTAAACTCGTTTATTACCCCGCGGTTAATTGCTAATGCTGGATTTTCTCTAACTTCTAAGGTAGCAGAGGTTTGGGACCAAGGGTTGTGGAGATGGCCGACTAATTGGATCCAGAGATTCCCGGTGCTCCACAATATGAAAAACATTGTGTTAAACTCGGCTACCCATGATCGATTGATTTGGAAAACTCGGTCAGGGCAATCGGCGGATTATTGTGCTTCTATTGTGTGGGATGATATTCGGACTCATCATAGTGAGGTTCCATGGGTTAACATAGTGTGGTTCAAGCAGTCTATCCCTCGGCACTCGTTCTTCATGTGGCTCCTTGTTAACAAGAAACTTAAAACGCAGGATGTCATGGTAGATGGTGCTCAACGGGTAATGCTAATTTTAATTTATTGTGTTGCTCGCTTTGTGTTTTAGGTCTGGACTCACATGAGCACTTGTTCTTTAAGTGCGGATATGCTTCACAAGTCTGGAGTGGTGTTAAATTTAGAGCGGGGATGGGACATATTCAAGATACATGGGATGCAATCTTTGGTTATTTGGTTCAGGTTGCGACATCGACAAAGGCGCAACATATCATTGCTAAACTAATTGTGGGGGCTACAGCTTATTTTGTGTGGCAAGAAAGAAACCTAAGACTTTTCTCGAATAGGAAGAGAACCTCGGAGCAACTTATAGAGGTGGTTTTGTCTACTATTCGGCTAAAGCTTCATACTATGCGATTTAAAAGGACGAGTCAGATTGAAGGGATTTTGCGAGACTGGAGTTTGCCGCGTGGTCTTATTATTGCTGACGATGATTGTGGTTAATGTTTATTAGATTTTGGTTGTATTTGTATGTCTAGTGAAATTGGTTGTCTTGTTTGCTAGCTGGTTGTATTTGTGAACTCCCGTATGGCATGTCATGCGTGAGAATTGTGGGTCATTCTGACCCACACTTGGTTTTATTGGTTGTTTGAAATAAATTTACCGGGGTAACCCTTTACCCAAAAAAAAATAAACTTATTGATCAACAGGGACTAAACGTGTTAAAAATGCCCAAATGACCAGATTCATTGTATCTAGACCAATTTTGATGTTTTGATGGTTTTTAACCCCAAGTTTTGCATTCTATGGGCTAAAATTTGATGGTATTTCATGTCCCCTTGTATTGCAATACCATGTGCCCACATGGAGGGCCAAGATCAAGGCACGAAATGCGAGAAACGATCCTAACGGTTCTCCGAAATCTAAAAATACCCAAGCTCTCATTCCATTTTCCTCACACCTTGATCTAATTTTATGCTCTAAGTTGAAGCTTTATGCTTCATACCTGAGTATTTAGATCAAGTTCTTCCTAGCTTGGACCCTTTGTAAGTTTCTTTCATTCTTTTATGCATTTTTAAGCACGAAAGTGTTTGACTTTCTGCTTTGACCAGGTTATGGTCAACACAAAGTTTGTTTGAACTTTGCAACGTGAGCGAAATCACGATGGTTATAGTCCCTTGTGACTATACCTACTGATTACCACGTTGATTAGGTGTAGTGACGAGTCATAGTTTCGGTCAAAATGCGTATTCATGCGTATTATGCAACCAAACTATTCTTAGGTATCAAAACCTTTTGTTTTGATATCAAACTTGTTTTCTAACTTCGTTAAACATGTTTTAGCATGTTTAAATCGTCACTTTTAGTTTAGTGCTTATATAGGGACGTAAGATAAGCGGTCTAAACAACCGCTTAGACTTTCGAACCCGACCCGTTTGGTCGATCATTAGGATCCGACCAAGCATTTATTGTGACCATAGTTCTATAGTGAATAACCTTCCGAGGTTATACCTTGTGGTCACTTCGTTTAGTTAGTTGTATGATAGGTAGTTTATATGCCTTAGGAAAATGACCAAAATGCCCTTTTTACACATAAATTCATTTTAAGCATATGTAACATAAATTTTGGCATCTAAAATGATTAGGCAACATTATTAAACATGTTAAGGCATATAATACTTGTCATAGGACTAGTTAGGCGGTCCGAACGCGTTTTACGCGAACGACGCGTTAAAGTGGCGTAAGCTAGACAAGTCGTAATGGGTCGTAAGCACTTAGGTTAGGTTTCGTTTTAGAATGTAGGCTTTGTTAAACCATATTACATGAGTCCCTACACTCATTTGGTTTACGAAACCTCATTTTATCCGATCCTTAGATTTAGGTCCGTTTATTAACGTAGTTACCTATATTAGGTGCCGTTTGATTTCCTTGATCCCTCTAGCTTTGCTTGGTTGTTAGTCATGACTTCTAAGCATCCTCAAGTGAGTACATAGACCCCCTCTTTTTAAATGTTTTCAAGGTGATTATGTGAGTACATAGCCCCCTCTTTTACCGTTTTCAACTGTTTGGGGTGATACACATGTGCCCTACTTGTTACTTTCGTGCTTTTCAAGTTTTTATATATCATATGCTTGTTATGTTCATTAGTACATATATAGTACATGATTTCATTATGTTTTGCTATGTATGTTCACTTAACATGCTAGCACATTGATTTTTGTATATTATATTTTATTACATATGTTCACTCAGCATATGGACACATTGTTTTAAATTTTGAACCGTTAGAACTGTTTGATTTAGTGACCTGTTAGTAACTGTCTGATTTATATGAACCGTTTGTAACTGTTTGATTATGTGAACCGTTTGTAACTGTTTGATTATGTGAACCGTTTGGTATTGTTTGAACCGTTGGGTTAGGGAAGTGATTAGGTAACGGGGCGGGTGTAATGTGTTAAAAGCATGGTGGATACGCCGCTGGTACTTCCTATATATAAGTGCTTTTAATACATTATATATCGTTGCGTTATCTTGATCACTTGGGCAAGTTTATCAAAACAAAGTTATATTACAAGGTTTTTCTAATAATATAAACCATATGAGTTTTATTAACGGGTTTTTACGAGATGTTTTACAAATTTTGGTTTTCTTAAACAAATGTTTTGGAGTTAAGATTCATGGTATCGAGGTTTTATAAAAACAAATCTGTTTTGACTTAGTTATTTCAATTTACATTACAAACATTTTACAAAACTTGGTTTTCTAATTATCAATTTACAAAGGTGTTTAAGTTATATTTTCAAAACATAAACGAGCCTCATAAAATCCTATGTACTCGCCGGCATTTTATGCTGACGTATTTTCACATGTGTTTCAGGTACCATAGTTGGTGATATTTGATGATGATATTGATGCATGCTTACATAGGAACAGACGAGGCCTTAGTGACTTAATAACAATGAAAGTCTATTTGTTCATGTTTTGTTTCTAATTTCAATGTAATGTGATACATTTAATTTAATAAAACAGAACTTCAATCCATGTGTTATGAAACAATGATTCTGTTACAACACTCCCTAACGTTTCCGCCATGATTTGTTGTTTTTCGTGGTCGGGGTGTGACAGAAAAGTTGGTATCAGAGCCCATGGTTATAGGGAATTGGGTTATTAGTAATGCTTTGACCTAGACTATAACCTTCCTAGGACTCTAACGCGAGTTTACTTGCGTTTAGTCATAAAACAATACCGTCGCCTATCTTTAGGTGACAACCACAATGAAAACACAAATTTCAAATCCGCTTTGAAAACTAATCATCTGTTCTAGGATGATTTATTATAAGGTTTTGAACCTTCAAAGTTCTCAAATTCTCGTCAAAGTTTGGGTCTAAATAATGTGAACACGTGCAAACTGGAAGGGTGGGTGCCTGTACCCTGAGTTTTCTGTCTAAGTCTAGAGTGTTCGTACAAATCCGCAGTATCGGACCAGTCATTCTTACCTGGGAACTCTTGGGGTGAGTGTCCACTTATAGGCGAGCATGTCTTCGCGATACATTGTGAGGACCTATTTACTTTGATTCAGCTTTTGTGTGTCATTTGTTTGCTTCGTGGTTCGAACAAATGACCATCACCCATGCCTTTTGATAGGTAATTTTAACATCCTTACCAAATGCCATTTCACTTGTTTTCTCTCTTGTTTCCCCTTTTAAAATGCCTCCATGACGCGACAATCAGGTACCTAATGAAGAGGTGGCAGCTATCATTACGCAGCAAATGGCTGCTGCAATCCCAAACATCATTGCTCAATGTAACCTAGCCCACAACAACAATAATGCTCCCTGCAACTTCAAGACATTCAACTCTGCCCAGCCATCAAAATTTTCTGGGTCTCAAGGAGCGACTGCACTTCTACAATGGTTCGAGAGTCTAGAGAGCACCTTCAGACATGTTCAGTGTCCAAACGAGCGAAAGGTAGAGTTCGCATCTAGTGTTTTTGAGCAACGAGCTTTAACATGGCGGGATGGTGTGATGAGAGATAGGGGTGCCGAGGTAGCACTGGCTCAAACCTGGGAAGAGCTTCGAGCTCTAATGATGAGGGAATTCTGTCCTCGTCATGAGATTAGAGCATTGGAAAGGGAATTCGAGGATCTTAAGCAAGATAGCGGTAAGCATCGAGCCTACACGGACCGTTATGAGGAATTAAGTCTGTTATGCCCGAACATGGTCACGCCTTTGGATAAGGCAATCGAAAAGTACATTGATGGCCTCCCTGACTCAGTACAAGACATTGTGACTGGTAGTAATCCCACTACAGTTAGACAGGCCATTGAGCTATCCGCTACCTTGACTGAATCTCAGATCAGGAAAGGTAAACTTTTTCGAAAGGGTGACAAGAAAACGATCGAGGAATCAAAACCAAAGGATGAACAGACTGGATCCCCCAAGAAGTCAATAAAGCAAAAGGCTTCCCAGAACGTCACCGTGGTCGCTCACAATGATCGAGCTGTCCCCAACCAACCAGCTCAACCCCCTGCTAGGAAGCCATACAATGGAACTGCACCCTTGTGCAACCAATGTAGCCTTCACCATCATGCCAATATAAAGTGCCGCAAATGCCAAACTTGTGGACTTATAGGCCATACAGCGAGAGTTTGCCCAACTATAGCTGCACCAAATCAAGCTGGCAACAATCCTACTCAAGGTTGTTTTCTTCCAGGTTCTTGCTTCAACTGTGGCGAGATGGGCCATTTCCGAAGAGATTGCCCAAAGCTTGCAAATGCGAATCCAGCGCAGGGATGAGCATCTAACCGACTAGAAGACAACGTTGTTTAGAAATAATCAAGCTTTATGTATTATTTTCTTTTATTGTCAAGGTCTATGAAACAATTGTTGATGTTGTTTATAAATAAATCTTTTATTTACATTGCAATGTATTTATGTGAGTATTTAGATCAAGTTCTTTATGCTTCATACCTGAGTATTTAGATTAAGTTCTTCCTAGCTTGGACCCTTTGTAAGTTTCTTTCATGCTTTTATGCGTTTTTAAGCACGAAAGTCAAACTGTGTTTGACTTTCTGCTTTGACCAGGTTATGGTCAACACAAAGTTTGTTTGAACTTTGCAACGTGAGCGAAATCACGATGGTTATAGTCCCTTGTGACTAACCTACTGATTACCAGGTTGATTAGGTGTAGTGACTAGTCATAGTTTCGGTCAAAATGCGTATTATGCAACCAAACTATTCTTAGGTATCAAAACCTTTTGTTTTGATATCAAACTTGTTTTCTAATTTCGTTAAACAGGTTTTAACATGTTTAACTCGTCACTTTTAGTTTAGTGCTTATATAGGGACGTAAGATAAGCGGTCTAAACAACCGCTTAGACTTTCGAACCCGACCCGTTTGGTCGATCATTAGGATCCGACCAAGCATTTATTGTGACCATAGTTGTATAGGGAATAACCTTCCGAGGTTATACCTTAGGAAAATGACCAAAATGCCCTTTTTACGCATAAATTCATTTTAAGCATATGTAACATAAATTTTGGCAAATCTAATAAGAAAAAGGGTTCTCTCTCTCCTTAGGCGATTTTGTTCCTCATGAAACCCTAGGTTTTTCTTCATAATCTTATGTATAACAGTCTGTGATTAGAGGTTTGATCTTTCAAAACTCTATAACGAACTCATTAGCACTAGTGACCGATTTGGAATTAGGGTTTTTTGTTTCTGTCTTCTTCAATCGCCGCCCTGGAGATTACTTATGAAACCCTGATTGATTATATTAGTTGTTATTGATTGTGGTTAACTGAGATTAATTTAGCTAGATTGATATGCTTTTCTAATCAGTTAAGTGTTGAATATTGATCTTGGGGTTTAAGGATAAGGGTTTTCTGTTCGTGATTGGTGTTCGCTGGTTTTCTTATCTTCTTTGTTGTTTCTTGCTGCATGGAGGGAGTCGATGATAAGAGGAATGATCGGAAGGGTAGAGGAAAGCCACCGGATAGTGGTGGTACCAATACCACTCGGAAAAAAGGGAATGGCATTGATGGTGGTGTCAATAATCAGGGCTGAATAAGGATGATGGTGGTGCAATATCTTCACGTGGAATTGGATTAAGAGTGACGAATATGGAGAATAATCCGTTGATGCCGAGAAGGGGTCTATATTCGACTTCTGGTTCGTCTGTTTTGGATGGTTTATCTAGGATATCTATACCAGTGGGTGAACAGACGAAGACGTTTCCAACGTTTGCTGACTTTAGAACACCTTCCTACCTAGTCAGGGTTCTGTTAAACAACAGGGAGGTAACCAGCATGTCGTATCTGAAGGGGAGGGTTCGATCCTGGATGGAGAGTCTAATGTACCGAAACCAATGTCTTATGCGGAATCAATTGTGGCCGATAAGGATTTCAATGATGCCCATGCAATCCCTAATGGTGATCAGGATATTCAGGAAAGTAGTAACCGGGCGAATGCAACTAACAGCGATAATAAACCTATTTCTTTTGCTGAGGCTGTTCAGAAGCAGAAGGAAGTGCCTAAAGTAAACTTTCGGTCCATGGAAACAGTGGATAAAATGGAGGGAGTGGACGTTGTCATTCCACTATCATCGGTGAAGGAGGTTAATGACAGGTTTGCCAATACCTTATATGGTTATTTCTTAGGGAAGCGGCTTGCATTCCCTGTAGTGGACTATTTTGTAAAAAATACTTGGGCGAAATATGGTTTAACGAGAATGATGATGAACTCTAAAGGTTTTTTCTTCTTTAAGTTTAAAACTAAGAGAGGTCTTGAACAACTTATGGAGGATGGTCCATGGATGGTGCGTAAGGTCCCGATTATTCTGAATGAATGGACACCGTCAACGGTGCTGGTTAAGGAGGATATCACCTCTATACCGGTGTGGGTAAAAATGCATGATGTGCCGTTATCGGCGTTTACTGAAGATGGGTTGAGCTTGCTGGCAACTAAAATAGGTGTACCGAAAATGCTAGATTCTTTTACAGCTACAATGTGCTCGGAATCTTGGGGACGAAGTAGTTTTGCTAGGGCACTGATTGAGGTTCAGGCTGCAAGGGATTTAGTGAGAAGTATCAAGGTTGCGGTTCCGGCGTTGGAAGGTAATGCTCATTCTTTTGCTGAGATTAACATTGAATACGACTGGGAACCGTTAAGGTGTACGGGGTGTTGTGTATTCGGACATGATGCTAATTCATGCCCAAAAAAGCCTAAAACTACTATGCCAGATAATGAGAAAAAGAATATGGGTGAATTCCAGGAAGCTAATGCTAAAGGAAAAAATAAGAAGGGAGGTCAGCAAGGATTCCATGTTAAAACTCAGAAGCCAAAATTGGTATATCGGCCTGTAACTAATGTGAAGTCTAGTGGGGAAACCTCATCATCGGCTCGGCCATCTACATTGAAGTCTGATAACGCGGCTAATGTTCATGTTTTTTTTTGGGTAAAGGGTTACCCCGGTTAAATTTCATTCATAATAAAAAATAATACAAGTGAGGAATATAGCACACCTCAATTCTCTAGAATGACATGCCATTGCTAGAGTAACTCAACAAAACAAAATGAATAACTAACACGCAAAACCGCAAAACAAGTCACAATTGACAAAACATGAACCCACACGGTCCCCTCCAAAAACTGCTAACAATAGTCAGCCACATTCATCTTGATCCATCATTAACTCACGAGGAAGACTCCAGTCGCTCAACACTTGAGACATGTTTCTTGTTCTCTTAAACTTCATTGTGTGTAATTTCATTCGAATCGTCATGAGAATCACCTCTATCAGTTGAGTAGCATTCCTTTTCTTCGTCGAGAACAATCTATTATTTCGTTCTTGCCAAACGAAGTAAGCCGACGCCGCCACCACTAGCTTACCAATGATGTGAGATGCTCGTTTTGACTCCGCATGATGCAGAAGATATCCCATAATGTCGCTCCACTTTTTCCCTATAGTTTCCATACCCGCCTTCTCCCGAACTCCATACCATATTTGAGATGCGAAATCACATTCAAAAAATAAATGATCATGGGAGTCCGGTCCCGATGTACATAACGGACAACACAAAAGGTTATAATTAGCATTACCCGACGATCGCCATTTGCACATTATATCTTGAGTCTTTAGCTTCTTGCAGACTATAAGCCATATTAGAAAAGAGTGTCTAGGGATAGCCTGAGGAAACCACACAATACGCTCCCAAGCTACCTTATCTTGAACAAGCCGAATATCGTTCCACACTCCATAGGTGCTATACTCCATGTCTTGACCATCTCTAGATCGCCAAATGGTCCTATCTTGCACATGAGGCTCTAACGTTACATTAGATAGCTGTTGCAAAATCGGAAATCTACTCACCCACGAGTTCGGCCAAACCCACATACCATTCTGATTGACATCCGCAACCTTGGCCCGCATATCAAAACCCGCATTAGCTATCATTCTTGGTGTAATAACGCGATTCAAAGGACATACGGTATCCCATGTATCGAACCAAACTCTAGTATGCTCTCCATTACCCAGCTTAATCCAAATGCGTTGGTGAATGATTGTTCTCAATTGAAGCATCTTCCGCCAACCCCATGTAATGTTGTTCCGAACCGGCACATCCCAGAAGCTTCTATCCCGGATGCGATACGAATGCACCCATTTAACCCATAAGGATTCCCTATGTGTCAAGAGACTCCAAATATGAGCAACCATAAGCGCGGTATTCATGTCAGAGATCTTCCGGATACCCAAACCACCTTCTTCCTTAGGCAAACACACACGACTCCACTTCACTTTAGCCTTTCCCTTTATGCTATTACCTTGTGTCCAAAGAAATCTTCGCATTTTATCTTCAAGATCATGAATAATTCTCTTTGGTAATATAAAGACGGAAGACCAATACACATGCATAGATGATAAAACAGATCTAATAAGCTGAAGACGACCTGCAAATGACAAACTTTTTGCTTTCCAATCCGTGATACGAGATTCCAAATTATCAACGAGCTTTTTACAATCAGAATACGTCAATCTTGACGATATGAGCGGAACACCAAGATACCTAACCGGAAGGACACCTTCCTAAACTGCATGATACTTCGGATTTGATCTTTAACATAATTCGGAACACCTCCAAAAAACACAGTGCTCTTCATCATGCTAGGAACCAATCCAGACATATTCTTGAAGAGAGTTAACGAATCTAGAATCACAGCAGCTGAAAGAGGATCACCACGAGCAAATAAGAATAAGTCATCTGCAAAACATAAGTTAATAATCCTTTGCTCTTCACATTTATGATGAAATTTAAAATCAGCCGTATCATTAACTCGCTTTTGAAGAATCAATGTAAGAACCTCCATTACCAACATGAAAAGATAAGGAGACATAGGATCCCCCTGGCGTAAGCCCCGCTTTCCCTTAAAATAACCATGAAGATTCTCGTTAATGGACAAAGAAAACGTAGTAGAAGTAACACACGCCATAACCCATTTGATCATCTTTTGGTGAAACCAAAACCATGTAAAATAGTATCCAAGAAATCCCAATCAACAGTATCATATGCCTTCTGAATATCAACTTTAAAAGCACATCTCGGAGGGCCATGATTATGATGATAATTGTGCATTAATTCCTGGGTTAGGAGGATATTATCAGAAATCTTCCTACCCGGGATAAATGCTGACTGATTGATGTTAACAATATCTCCTAGGCCTTCTTTTATACGATTAGTGATAATCTTGCTTATACACTTGTAAAGAGTGTTATAGCAAGATATAGGCCTATAATCCGTTACTGAGTCTGGAGTCTTCACCTTTGGAATAAGAGAAATTACCGTATGATTTAGCTGATTCAGGAGCTTACCATTTTGAAAAAACTCTTGAATCGCTAAACAGACATCCTTTCCAATGACATCCCACGCTTTTTTAAAGAAAACAGAGGTATACCCATCCGGTCCTGGAGCCTTATTCCCTGCAATTGAGAACATAGCATCTTTTATCTCATCATCAGTCACTAAGCGGATCATGTTATTCGCTTTCATCAAGGATAACTTATTCCGAAAGATATCCATATTTGGCCTACAATCAATCAGGCCGACACTCCCAAAGAATTTCGAATAATGGTTAACCAAAGCTAAAGCCGCTGCCCCCCCCTTCATGTAAGATTCCATTAGTATCACGAATTAAAAGAATTCGGCTTCTGTGGTTTTTAGCTTTCACAACGTTATGGAAATATTTGGTGTTCGAATCCCCAAGAGTTAACCAATCAACTTTTGATTTTTGTTGTAAAAACACTGCTTCATCATGAATTGCCTCCTTATACTTTTTAAGAAGAGAACTATGCTTTGCTAAAACATCCTCATTTGCCGTATCCTGATCCAAAACGAGCTGACATTCATCAAGATCCTTCCTCGCCTTCTTCACATTCTCATGCAGATTTCCTTGTTTAAAGAAGAGTTTTCGTAAGGGGGTTTTAAGTAACTTAAGCTTCATAACAACTTGGTACATACGAAAACCTGTAATCTCTTTATTCCAGATCTGATTAATAGCTTCCAGAAAACCATGCTTTTCAGCTATTAAATTAACGAATTTAAACGGCCTTGGTTTATCTCGGGCAACACTCGGCAACTTCAAGATACATGGAGCATGATCCGAGACCCGAAAAGGATGAAAATAAGCTCCCGCGTTCAGAAAATCAGCAACCAAATTTATATTGCACATAATTCGGTCCAATTTTTTAAAGATAATACCTCCTTTTTGCTGATTATTCGTCCATGTGTATTGTAAACCTGTGCTATTTACATCAAACACATCAATGGAGTTAACACACTCTCTAAATTCGCGAGTACCAATGCTATAACTGGAAGAACCTGTACTCGAATCATCGTGAAATAAGGAGGCATTGAAATCCCCCATAATTACCCACAGCTTGTCTTTCATAATAGAGCTATGAGCACACAAATTGTTCCACAAATCCCTTCTATTTTTATAATTGTTTTCCGCATAAACAAACGTGCAAAATAAGGATTTCCTATCAAGTTTAAACATCACTTGTGTATGAATTACCTGATCGGTTTGCGAGAGGACCATAACATCAACCATATTCGGATCCCACCCAAGCATGATCCGAGTACCTTTTAAACAACAACTAGCATTCGAATTCCAAAGCCATGAGCTGAAAACTTTTTGACAGACCTTTGATACCTTTGACATGTCAACATGAGTTTCCATGATTGCACACACCTGAACATGATTATCCACAACTACCTGACGAACCTCCTTCTGTTTAAGGGGGCGGTTCAACCCCCTGATATTCCACGAAGCCACACTACCCATTAACACCAATTGAACCGGGTGTGCTTGCACCCTCGGATTGGATCTTATTCTCCATATATTTTTGAATATCAGCTAGGAGATTATCAACATCAGTGTCATCGTTCATCACCTCATCCATGTTATGGTTCTTTCCTTTTGATTGCACTTTTCCTCCTAAAACAGCTCCTCCCCCCTTTTCATCATCCATAGTATTCGTATCCTCGCCTAACACATCAAATGGATTAGAAGTTTCAATTTTTTCCGGGATCGGGCCTTCATTACCCGGATTTGACTTGGGTTTTACCACTGGCCTATACATAAACTTATTCTTCTGGTTCTTTACATTCACACCATGAAAATTCTGTTTTTTTTGTTTTCAAGACATTCTCCTGAAAGTTATCATTGTGTTTGCTATTAACCTCATTCCTAACCTGAACAGGTTTCTTTGGACATGAATTATCATTATGGCCGAAAACACAACATAAAGAGCATCTCATAGGTTCCCAATCATAATCAACTTTTACCTCCACTTTTGCATGACCATTCCCATCCAGGTTTGGAATAGCAACCGTAATACTTTTCTTTAATTCCTTATCCGCATGTATTTCGACCATGGCCCTTGCAAAACTGCTTCTCCCCCATGATTCAGTACACATAGTCGCAGTGTAAGAATCCAGCATTTTTGGTATGCCAATCTTCGATGCCAACAAGCTTAACCCGTCCTCGGTAAAGGCAGTCAAAGGTATATCATGCATTTTAATCCAGACTGAACCGTTTTAATATCCTGTTTTTCCACTATCACATTTGGAGACCACTCATTCAGAATGATTGGAACATTTCTGATAGTCCAAGGCCCGTCTTCCAAAAGCTTTGCCATCCCCTCTTTCGTTTTAAATTTAAAGAAAAAGAACCCCTTCGCGTTCATCATAAGTCTTGAGAGACCATACTTCACCCAATTATTTTTAACAAAATAATCAACAACTGGAAAGGCAAGACGTTTCCCTAGAAAATACCCATACAACGTATTTTCATATCTATTTTGCACCTGTTTGACTGACGAGATAGGAATCACGACATCAGCTCCATCCACAGTTTCCATTCGATTCCATTGCCCTGAAGTTGACTTTGACTGGTTCCTTCATAGTCTTCACAGCATTTGCAAATGACATTGGTTTCTCAGCATTGTTTGTTTTTACTTCAGTTTTTGAAGAGGTTCCAATCTCATCGTGTTCGTGCATCTTCTCCAAATTCTGAGAGTCAAAGAAAGACACGCTTTCATATCCATATTCAAGCTGGGACTCAGCCACATTAGTCACCATAACAGGTTCAGCCAAAGGAACAGGAACAGTAATCTTGGACAGTTCATCGATCACATTGAACTTCCCCGGTTCAAGATTCCCAGAAGAAATAACACCCCTCCGAGGCATTAAAGTTTTCCCTTCGATGTCTACCACTCGTGATGCTAACCCTTGAAACGAAGACGATGTGAACGGCGGCTTGTAACGACCAACATGCACATCCCCCTCCGATTTCTTACGTTCATCCATGCTAAAGAAACTCAACTCTCTCCAAGAACAAAACAGCAATCAACCATGCACGAAAAAACCTGAACCCTAGCCGTACCAAGAACAAAAAAGGAACAAAAAAACCCTAATCTAGCAAAACCCTAATCCAATAATCATCACAAAATCAAATAGCGAGTCCGATCAATCAAGGTTACTGCCTCACCAGTAGGACCGAAAGACCCAAAACTCTATTCAATCAGATCTGATTATTAGAATAAGGCCGGCGATGAGGAAAAAATCCAGGATTGAAACGATCAGGTGATGCTAACGAGTTCGTTACAATTGTTTGATAAATCAAACACTGATCACAGACTGTTATACATCAAAATCACGAAGGAATCAAGGATTCAGAGATGAAAAAAATCGCCAGCTAGAGAGAGAGCATTAGGGTTTTCCACTAATGCTCATGTTCATGTTTCAAATCCTTTTGATGTGTTACAAGATGAAAATATGGATAACCTAGATAATCCACCTCCGATTATAATGGAGAGGCAGACGGTGAATTCTAAAGGAAAATAAGGGGGGTAGGGATGAGGTTTTAGTGGACGATGTGGCGAGAGATACTCTTTTGGATGAGATACCAAGGTTTATGGATGCAAAACTGGATAAAAGTAACGCTGAGGGTGCAAGCACACCCGGTAACGATGGTTGTAATGGGTAGCCTAGTTGCTTGGAATATTAGGGGGTTGAACCGCTCCCTCAAACAAAAGGAGGTTCGACAGATTGTAAAGGATAAACATGTTCAAGTTTGTGCCATTATGGAGACGCATGTTGATGGCTCGAGGGTCTCTGATGTTTGTAAAAGAGTTTGTTCTTCGTGGAGTTGGGCTTCGAATGCTTCGTGTTGTAACAAAGGGACTCGGATTATGGTGGGTTGGGATGACAGTGCGGCGGATGTAATGATTTTGTTTCAGTCTGATCAGGTGATCCATTTGCAAATTCAGTTCAAACTAGATAAAAAGTCTTTCTTTTGCTCCTTTGTGTATGCGGACAATAATTACAAGAAAAGAAGAGAGTTGTGGAGAGATCTATGTATGCATCATTCGATGGTTCACGATAAACCGTGGGTTATAATGGGTGATTTCAACTCTATCTTGTTCCTAGAGGATTCTCTTACGGGAACCTCAACGGATAATATAGGAACAAGGGAATTTAAGGAGTGTGTTAATGCTATAGAGGTGTTTGATGTGAATAGCTCGGGGCTTCACTACACTTGGACGAACAAACAAAAAAAAGGGAATGCAATATTTAAAAAGCTGGATCGAGTGCTAGGGAATAACGTTTTTGTTGACAAATTTCCTGATGCAGTGGCGTGTTTTCTTCCGTATCGGATATCTGATCATACTCCAGTTACTTTGGTTTTGCCGAATGTGGAAAAAGGTAAAGCAAAGCCGTTTAAATTTGTTAATTTAATAGCCGATAAAGCTGGGTTCCAAGATGAGGTTAATCGGATCTGGGGGATGGAAGTTAGGGGTTATGCTATGTTCCAAGTTGTAAAGAAACTTAGTTACTTGAAGGCCCCTTGCGTAAACTTATGTTTAACCTAGGGAATTTGCATGAGAAGGTTAAATTGGCTAGGAAAAGTTTGGATGAATGTCAAGTAGAGTTAGATATGAAGCCAGGGGATGATGTCTTGATTACTAAGCAGGCTCAATTGTTACAAGGATACAAGGAGGCGGTTCATGATGAAGCTCTTTTTTTACAACAGAAGTCGAAGGTAGATTGGCTTTCGCTGGGTGATATGAATACTAAGTACTTTCACAATGTGGTAAAAGCAAAGAACCATCGTAGTAAAATCTTTTCTGTTCGGGATGCGGTAGGTAACGTGTATGAGGGAAGTGCGGTGCCTCAAGCGATGGTGGATCATTGCACTAATTTTTTTGGTACTAATGGAAATGTTAATGTCCATCCAACCCCTAAGTTGTTCCGAAACGTGTTGTCGTCGGAGAGAGCTAATACTATGATTAGACAAGTTACGGAGGAGGAGATTAAAACAACGATGTTCCCTATTGCTGGGAATAAGGCTCCGGGTGCTGATGGGTATACGTCAATCTTTTTTAAGAAGTCATGGAACACTGTTGGACCGGATATTTGTAGGGCGATTAAGGATTTTTTTCAGCAATGGATGTCTTCTTAATTAGTTAAATCATACGATTATTTCATTAATCCCCAAGGTTACTACCCCTTCTCTGATTTCGGATTATAGACCTATTGCTTGTTGTAACACTCTATATAAGTGTATCAGTAAGATTATTTCTAATCGAATCAAAGAAGGGTTGGGTGATATTGTTAGCATGAATCAGTCTGCGTTTGTTCCAGGGAGACGAATTACAGATAACATCCTGTTAACTCAGGAGTTAATGCACAACTATCACCGTAATATTGGTCCTCCTAAATGTGCATTCAAAGTAGATATTCAGAAGGCCTATGATACAGTGGAGTGGTGTTTTATTAAGAAAATGTTGTTGGCGTTCGGTTTCCATACTACGATGATTAAATGGATCATGGCGTGTGTTGCTACCACATCGTTTTCTTTGTCGATTAATGGAAGTCTCTATGGGTATTTTAAAGGCAAGCGTGGCCTGTGGCAGGGTGATCCTATGCCCTCGTACTTATTCACGTTGGTGATGGAGGTACTGACAATGATTCTTCAACAACAGGTTTCTATATCTTCGGAATTCATGTTCCATATAGATGTGAAAAACAAAAAAAATGTTAGCTTGTGTTTCGCGGATGATTTATTTTTGTTTGCTAGAGGGGATCATCGATCGGCAAAAGTGATAATGGAATCTCTTAACATATTTAAAAATATGTCGGGTTTGGTTCCAAGTATGGCGAAAAGTACTATTTTCTTTTCTAATGTTTCGGATACGGTAAAAGATAGAATTCTCTCTATTATGCCGTTTGATGAGGGGGTGCTTCCGGTAAAATATCTAGGTGTGCCTCTAATTTCATCTCGTCTTCATTACAAAGATTGTAAAAAGCTTGTGGATGTTATGGATGCTAGAATCATGAATTGGAAGAACAAGTGTCTTTCTTTACTGGAAGGTTACAACTGATCAAATCTGTTTTATCTTCTATGCACCTTTATTGGGCATCCATTTTTATTCTTCCTAAACGAATCATAAAAGATATTGAGGAGCGGATGAGGGTTTTCTTGTGGTCTCAAGGCAATAGTTTTCGGGGTAAGGCCAAGGTTAAGTGGCGGACTGTTTGCTTGCCGAAAACCGAAGGTGGTCTGGGTATTCGAAGGGTAGCTGATATGAATAATGCTCTTATTGCTGTGCATATTTGGAGCCTGTTAACTATGCGGGAATCTTTATGGGTAAAATGGATTCACTCTTACCGCCTTCGGAATAGAAGTTTTTGGGATGTTCCGGCTCAACAGAATATTACCTGGAGTTGGCGAAAGATGCTTAGCCTTAGGCCCCTAATTCGAAACCATATTTGGATGAGAATAGGAGATGGGAGGAATACTTCGGCCTGGTTCGATGTTTGGGATGAGGTATGTCCGCTAATATCTATTGTTAATCCAAAAAGTATTGCTAATGCGGGGTTTAATATGAATTCTAAACTGGTTGATATCTATGTGAATGGAGACTGGGTTTGGCCGATTTCTTGGGTGGGTCGTTTTCCAGCTCTTATAAATATGCGAGAGGTGCAGTTGGTTCCGAACACAAAGGATCAGCTAGTTTGGAGAACAAGAATGGGTTTGGAGTCCGAGTTTTGTACGTATACGGTATGGAACGATATGCGGCAGTCTGATAATGAGATGGAATGGTCGAATCTCATTTGGTTTCCCCAAGCGATACCCAAACATTCATTCCTCATGTGGCTTATTATGCACAGAAAATTGAAAACTCAGGATGTTATGTGTAAATGGAGTTCGGGCAATGCGAATATGCATTTGTTATGTTGCTCCTTATGTAAGTTGGGACCTGATTCACATGATCACCTATTTTTTGAATGTCAATTTACGAAAGCAATATGGGACGGTGTTAGAGGCAAAGCTGGTATGGAGCATATTCAGAATAAATGGAGTGATATCATCGATTTTCTAATGGCCAATGCTAGATCGAAGGAAGCTAGTCATGTTATTGCGAAATTAGTAGTGGGAGCAACGTCTTATTTTTTGTGGGAGGAAAGGAATAGACGACTCTTTACGACTAAACGGAGAAACAAGAATCAGCTTATTGAAGTTATCTTAATGACGGTTCGTATGAAACTGCACACGATGAGATTTCGACCAACAATCCAGACAGCTAGAGTTTTACAAGATTGGATGCTTCCTCGTGGGTTGTTGTTAGCGGAGGACGATTGTGGTTAATTTCGTTGTATGTTTATGGTTTGTCATGTTGCCTAGAGGTTGTTTGTTTAGGGAGCATGTTGTTTAGGGTGTTTTGCTGTGTTTACTCTTGTATGGCATGTCATACTTGAGAACTGAGGGCTGTTTCTAGTCTCTCACTTGTTTTATTTGGTTGATTGGTATAAAATTCACCGGGGTAACACTTTACCCAAAAAAACATAAATTTTGGCGTGATTAGAGGTTTGATCATTCAAGCATCTATAACGAACTAGTTAGCATTCTTGACCCATTAGAATCTAGGGTTTCTTTTTCGTTTTCTTGATCGCCGCCTGATAATCCTGTGTGATTTTTTGAACTGTATAGAATTCTTGGTCTGTCGGTCCTTCTGGTAGGGCAGAAACCTTGACTTACCTGGTTCGCTATATGGTTTTGGAAGATCCATGGGATAGGGTTTGCTAGATTAGGGTTTTTCTGTTTTTTGAGTGTTTTTTTATTGTGTTACTTTGTTCGGGTTTTTCTTTGCATGGTAGGCTGCTGATCAGTTTTTCAAGAGAGTTGTTTATGTTGGTATGGATGATCGTAAGAAATCTGCTGTTCAGGGTGTTCGAGGGAAACCTCCGATCTTGAATAAGGGTATTGTGAACAAGGGCATAAACTTAGACGGCAACACTATTTTACCCAGACGTGGTACAACCAAGCCTTTGCAAGCTTCTGAGCCGAGAATGATCAACATCATCGATGAATTAACGAAAGTTACGAATCCAGTTCCATTGGAGAAGGAGTTGTCGGCTGGGGAGGAGGATAGTTCGAAACTGGAGTTAAATATTGGGAACAAATCAGTGGAGAATTTAGATGATATTACTGCAGATAATGTTAATTTGGATCCAGATAAGATCTTTTTAGATGCTGAGTTTCTCAAATGCGATGGATCAAATTCTAAAGTGCAGAAACCTTCGTTTGTTTTGGTGCTGGAGAAGGATGTTAAAGAGAAGGTTAAATTCAGATTTCTAGAAACTAACAATGTCGACGATGATGTTGATGTCACTATTCCTTTGGAATCGGTAAAGAAAGTCCAAAACAGGTTTGAGAACGTCATTTATGGTTAGTTCTTGGGTAAAAGGTTGGCTTTCCCTGTCGTTGAGTATTTTGCTAAAAATACTTGGAAGATGTACGGATTAGAAAAATGCATGATGAACTCAAAAGGTTTTTTCTTTTTTAAATTCTCGGACAAGGCGGGTATGGAACAAGTTTTAACTGTGGGGCCATGGCTAATTCGTAATGTTCTGATTTTCTTGAGGGCTTGGACGACTGATGTTGAGCTTAAGAAAGATGAACTTAAGCATGTTCCTGTGTGGGTAAAACTACATGATGTTCCTCTGGCAGCTTATACGGATGATGGCCTGAGTTTACTTGCTTCTAGAATTGGGAAACCAATGTTTCTAGATAAATATACATCGAATATGTGCCTGGAGTCTTGGGGAAAAAGCAGTTTTGCGAGAGCTGTTATTGAAATTGATGCTAAACATGAGATGAAGGACTCCTTAAAAGTGGTTATCCCAAATTTGGAGGGTGAGGGTGTTTCAAAGGCTACGATTGGTGTTGAATATGAATGGAGGCCGCCTAGATGCCACCATTGTTGTGTTTTTGGACATGAGGGAGAAACTTGTCCAAAACATGTTACTATACCGAAAGAACCAAAGATGAAACAAAAAGTAGACGAAGATGGTTTTATTGATGCTAATAAGAAGAAAACTTTTGGGAATCAGAAGTCGGGTATCGTGCTGAACAAACCTAAGAAGAAATTTGAATATCGTGCTATGCAGAAGCCGGCTCAGAAACGTGAAATGACTAACCCGAATAAGGCTTCCTCTTCGACACCTGCTGTTAATCTTCGTAACTCTTTTGCTTCTTTAAGTACTTCTCATAATATTGATGATATCTCGGATTCAGACGTGGATGGGGTTTTTGAAACAGATGAAGGGGTGGCAAAACTGATGACTGATGGTGTTCATTCTACAGGGGCAAGCACTCCTGATTCAGATGGTTTAAATGGATAGTATTGCTGCTTGGAACATAAGGGGTTTAACCGCACCCCTGAAACAAAATGAGGTCCTTAATACTATTGTAGATTTTGATTTATGTGTTTGTGCAATTCTAGAGTCGCATGTTCATGTCTCCAATCTTGATAAGATTTATACCAGTATTAGAAGAACGTGGAACTGGGCTCTAACGGCAATCTTTGTAGTAAAGGCACGCGGATTATTCTGGGATGGAATAGTAATATAGTTGATATCATGGTTTTGGCTCAATCTGATCAGGTTATACATACTCAAGTTCAATTCAAAAATAGTAAGAAAATCATGTTTTGCTCGTTTATTTATGCCAAGAACTTTTATAAGGATAGGCGAGAACTGTGGGATAGTTTGAAGCTTCATAAAGATTTTGCGCATGACAAACCCTGGGTCCTTCTTGGTGATTTTAATGAAGCCTTATATCTGGAAGATAAGTCCATGGGCTCTTCTTTGGTTGATATTAACATGAGAGAATTTAAGTCTTGTGTAGAAGATATTGAGGTTATTGATGTGAATCGCTCGGGTTGCCATTTTACATGGAACCAAAAACCTAAGAAGGGTATTGGAGTTCTCAAAAAAATTGATCGTATCATGGCCAATGTTTCTTTTATTCAGGCGTTTCCAGAAGCTGTAGCTGTCTTCCACCCCTATCGAGTCTCTGACCATTGCCCATGTGTTCTTAAAAATCCTAGATCGGTCACTCACAAACCAAAGCCTTTTAAATTTCCTAACTTTCTCGTATTCAAGAAGGAATTCCCTGAAATTGTTAAAAAGTCTTGGGAGCAACAAGTTTTGGGTATTAAAATGTTACAAGTGGTTAAGAAATTAAGGTTACTCAAGCATCCGTTGCGGTCTTTATTAGTCAAACAAGGTAATCTCCATGAGAAGGTTAAACGGCTTCGCAGGGAGTTAGATGATATTCAAGGTCTCATTGATGCTAATCCTTTTGATGCTGAGCTGAGAGCTAGAGAATCGAACTGTTTGAAGGAGTTTCATGATGCCGTTATTGACGAAGAAAGATTTTTAAAGCAGAAATCTAAGGTTAAATGGTTGGAGGTTGGTGACTCTAACTCTGCATTTTTTCATAACTCTGTCAAATGCAAAAACCATTATAGCAGAATTGATATTATAAAAGATGCAAATGGTATTACTTCTGAGGGAAGGGATGTTGAAAAAACTCTGGTTGCCCATTATGAATCGTTTTTTTGGCCAAAGGGGTGTTACTAACTGTTTGCCTACTAGTGACCTCTTCCTGCATAAGATTGATGATGCTATAGCTGATTACATGGTTCGTCTGTTCTCTAATGATGATATTAAGGAAGCTATGTTTCCTATTGGTTCGTTAAAAGCGCCAGCTCCGGATGGTTATTCATCGGATTTTTTCAAACACGCTTGAACATCATTGGTGTTGACATATGTGATGTCGTTCAGGAATTTTTCAGTCGGGTAAAATCCTTAAGGAAATAAACCATACTTTCTTGGCTTTAATTCCTAAAGTTCCGACTCCTGCTACTGTTTCTGATTTCAGACCCATCGCTTGCTGTAATGTAATTTACAAATGCATTAGTAAGCTTATCACAACTAGAATTTTGGAGGGGTTGAATGGTATAGTTAGTTTGAATCAATCGGCTTTTATTCCAGGGAGATGCATTTCTGACAATATCTTACTAACCCAGGAATTGCTACACAATTATCATCGGGATTATGGGCCCCCTCGTTGTGACTTTAAAGTTGATATTCAAAAAGCATACGACACGGTGGATTGGAACTTCTTGGAGGCCATTCTTAATGGGTTTGATTTTCATCCAGCTATGGTTAAATGGATTATGGTTTGCGTCTCTTCTACCTCTTTTTCTATTTGTGTTAACAGTAATGTCTGCGGTTATTTCAAAGGGAGAAGAGGATTGAGGCAAGGTGACCCGATGTCTCCATACCTTTTTACCCTAGTTATGGAAATCTTGACTTCCATTTTGCATAATGCGTCGACTATAGATTCTTCATTCAGATTCCATAATAGGTGTATTAAACAGCGGGTCATTAATCTTTGCTTTGCGGATGACCTTTTCTTATTTGCTAGAGGGGAAGTTGCTTCAGTCAAAATGATTATGAGTTCTCTCAACAGGTTCAAAGAGATGTCTGGCTTGCACCCTAGTCTTGCTAAAAGTACTATTTTTATGTGCAATATTGAGAGGAGAATTAAAAGGAGAATTCTTAGTATGGTTCCTTTTCAGCAAGGAGAATTCCCTATTCGGTATTTGGGTGTCCCTCTTATAACCACTAAACTGTCTTATAAATCTTGCAGGGTTCTGACCGATAGGATGGAAAATCGTATCTCTAATTGGAAAAACAAGACTCTCTCTTTTGCAGGGCGGCTGCAATTAATTCTTTCAGTCCTCTCGGCTATGAGTATTTACTGGGCGTCTGTGTTTACTTTGCCAGCTAGAGTTATCAGAGAGCTTGAGCAAAAAATGAGAGGCTTTCTTTGGTGCCAAGGTCCGCTGATGAAAGGTAAAGCAAAAGTCTCATGGAACTCTGTTTGTCTTCCTAAAGCCGAAGGGGGGTTGGGAATCCGAAGGCTAAATGATATGAATATCAGCCTTATGACTAAGCATATTAATAGTATCCTATCAGGTAGACAATCTTTGTGGGTGGACTGGGTAAAAATTCATCACTTGAAAGACAGAAATTTTTGTGACATCCCGGTTCCAAGTAATTGTAGTTGGGGTTGGAGGAATCTTTTGAAAGGCAGATATCATGTGCAACGGTTTTTCTAGTCCAAAATAGGAGATGGTAAGACTACATCGGTTTGGTATGACTCGTGGTGTGATTTGTGTCCGTTGGGGAGTTTTATCTCTCCTCCGATTATGAGACAGGCTGGTCTATCTATCCATACAAAAGTTGCAGATCTTATCTCAGGTGGTAATTGGAATTGGTCGAATCACTGGTTAATGTCATACCCGACTTTGAATCAACTTCCTTCTCTTAATCTAACAGAAGGTGCTCGGGATGTCGTAATGTGGAGAGATATTGAGGAGCGTCTTGCTCCGTTCAGATCTTCTGACTCTTGGGAGTGCATCCGTCATCGTGGTGTTCAGGTGAGTTGGTATAATTTAGTCTGGTTCTTGCAATGTATTCCAAGGCATGCATTTGTCCTATGGCTCGTTTTCAGAAGGAAGTTAGTCACTCAAGATAGATTAAGGCAATGGAATATCAATAATGTGGGTTGCATGAATTTAATGTGTTGTTTGCTTTGTCATAATAACATTGATTCGCATTATCATCTATTCTTTGAATGCAAGTACGCGTCAGAGGTTTAGATGAAAGTTAGGGATAATTCTGCCATGAAGGTCGTGGGATCTAATTGGGATGAGATTGTGGACTGGTTACTTCCTCAGGCTAGGTCGAGATCTATAGCCTCTATTATTGGTAAACTCTTGGTTGCGGCTTCAGCTTATTTCATCTGGCAGGAAAGGAACTCCAGGTTTTTTAACAATCAACTGCGCCCTCTGGAGAAATTGGCTGACCTCATCATCAGTAATGTACGACTAAAGCTCAAATCATTAAAGTTCAAAGACACAAGACATGTGCGGTGGGTTTTACAAGAGTGGGAGATTAGTTTGGATGATCTTTAGTGTCATGTTCATGTAATCTTTCAATTTTGGTTCTTTGTTTCCCTTTGTTTGGGTGGTTTTATTGTCGTTGTCTTGTTTACACATTAGCGGCATGTCACTTTTGTGAACTAGGTGGTGTTTTTGCCACCTACTTGTTTTCTTTTGTTTGTGATTAATAGATTCACCGGGGTAACCCTTTACCCAAAAAAAAAAAACATAAATTTTGGCATCTAAACTGATTAGGCAACATTATTAAACATGTTAAGGCATATAATACTTGTCATAGGACTAGTTAGGCGGTCCGAACGCGTTTTACGTGAACGACGCGTTAAAGTGGCGTAAGCTACCATAACAAGTCGTAATGGGTCGTAAGCACTTAGGTTAGGTTTCGTTTTAGAATGTAGGCTTTGTTAAACCATATTACATGAGTCCCTACACTCATTTGGTTTACGAAACCTCATTTTATCCGATCCTCTGATTTAGGTCCGTTTATTAACGTAGTTACCTATATTAGGTGCCGTTTGATTTCCTTGATCCCTCTAGCTTTGCTTGGTTGTTAGTCAAGACTTCTAAGCATCCTCAAGTGAGTACATAGATCCCCTCTTTTTAAATGTTTTCAAGGTGATTATGTGAGTACATAGTGTAACCACCCTGGTTTTCACACTCGCATTTATTCCGACTGGCATGGTAACAAATACCGTGTTTGGAATGAAACTTATTTGAACATACTTGCTTTGTGCTTATACATGCTTATACAAACACAAACACATGAAACAATTACAAATTTGTTGAGTTTTATACTATTAAACAATGATACATAAACTATAAGGGCCTATTATGATATTTTGTGAAACTACAATTTGAGGGACCTAATTTTCATTCCTTGAAACTTGCTTGAAAACGTTGATTTAAAGTCCGAGGACTAAAACCGTCCTTTTTAGAAAGTACAAAAGTCCGGGGACTAAAAAGTCATTTTTGAAATCTTGTAAGTTCGGGTTAAAAATGTAAATATTGAAAACTCAACCTTTGTTGATCCTTTTACTCCTAACATATGTTTCAGGTGACAATGTGTGATACCATGAATTGCAAGGATATTTCACATAGGATGGATCAAGACTTATGCCTTAGATTAAATCCGAATTTATCATTTGTGAAACAATTTATGTTGTATTTGTTTATGTACTTTTATATTTTCAGATGTGAATGCAATCTATTGAATTGAACCTAAACTATATTTCAACTTAATATAATCTCCATGTGCTCAAATGCATTCTATCAAGTTTCGTGACACCTTTGGCTTTTCCGCCTCCGGCCGGGGTGTTACAGATTGGTATCAGAGCCATGGTTATAGGGATTTAGGTTATTAGAAATTACTTTTGGCCTAGACTATAACTTACCTAGGACTCCTATCCATTAGTATTCATTCCGCGTTATTACCTTTATCCTTATCCTTATCTTTTTCAAACCAAAGCCTTGTCATCGTGTATTTCATCCTTAGACTCTTTAGACTATACAAATACTCATCACCTATCCTTAGGTGATTATTTTCAAAATCTATTTTAAATTTTCAAATACTCGTTAAAGTTTTGGGCTCTAATAACGAACTTGTGCAATCTGGAAGGGTGGGTGCCTGTATTCTGAGTTTTCTGTCTAGGCAAGCACTTCGTATATATCCTAACTCGAAGGACCAGTTGTGCTTACCTGGGAATTCTCGGGATGAGTGTCCACTTATAGTCTAAAGCATGACTTCATATGTTATAAGAATCTAATTACTTTAACTTATCACCGATATTATTTATTCGAAGAATAAATGATGTCACTCCCATTATGTATTTATCCTCGTTGATTTTATATTATTCTTCCAAAACAATTCATTGTGATTCCCATAATCTTATGTTTTCTTCTACCACTTGTAGATGCCTCCTCGCCGTGATAACACCTCAAACGACGAAATGGCTACTCTTCTCTCACAAAGTTTGGCTGCCGTACTACCTGGTGTCATGAATCAAATATTTCAAAACATTAACAATGGGAATGGGATTAATGGAAACCATGGGAATAACAACAACCCATGCAACTTTAAGCAATTCAACTCATGCAATCCCCCAAAATACACCGGAAACGAAGGAGCTACTGGACTCCTTCAATGGACTGAAAGTATGGAGAATACATTCCGCCACAGTCAGTGTACAAATGAACGCAAGGTCGAATTTGCTTCAAGCGTCTTTCAAAAGAGGGCGTTAACTTGGTGGACTGGAATCATGAAGGATCGCACTGCTGAAGTTGCTATGGCTATGACCTGGGAAGAATTGAAAGATCTTATGTTAAAAGACTTCTGCCCACGAAATGAGATGAAAGCACTGGAGGATGAGTTTCACGATCTTAATCAAGATAGTGGAGAAAATCGAGCCTATACCAACTGCTTTATGGAATTATTGAACCTTTGTACTACTGCCTCGATGTTAACTCCCGACCGCTTAATTGAGAAATATATTGGTGGTCTCCCAATCTGCATCAAACATATCATGACTGGTAGTAAACCAACCACACTTCGCGATGCTTCTGAACTTTCTGCTACTTTGACCGATGCACAGGTCAAAGAAGGGAACTTGACACGAAAGAACGATAAGAAAGCACCTCAAAAAGGTTCTTCTGACTCATCCAAAGCAGCAGAAACTGGGGCTCAGTCTTCAAGAAATTCCAGGAAGCGAAAGGCAGCTAACAACTTTGCTGTCACAACCTCCGCTCCTGTCAATCAAACTACTTCCCCTCCTGTAAAGAAACAATATACTGGCGATGCACCTTTGTGCACTCGCTGCAACTATCATCACCATACTCGATATCAGTGCCTTCTATGCACAAATTGCGGCCGTTCGGGTCATCTTGCTGCAAATTGCCGCATAAATCCTCAAGCTGTTACTCCTTCTGTTGCCCCTGCTGCTCAACAACCTCGTTATCCCATTGGAACTTGCTTCAATTGCGGTGATCCGTATCACTTCAAACAAGAATGCCCCAAACTCGCGAATACCCAACCCGCTCGAGGTCGTGCATTCAATCTCAACGTTAACGAGGCTCATGCCCCGAATGATGTAGCCTAAGGCTGTGGGATTACTTAACTGAATCCAAAGGGTCATGCATAATAGTGTTATGACTCCGAGATCTATGGATGTTGTTTTGGCTTTGTTATTTAAAAAGGGTTTTCGGCGCAGTCTGTTGCCCGTTTACCATCTCTCTCAATGTACTAAAGACCTTGTATTATCTTGTGTGTTTCAAATTATCAATTTGGTTAATAAGCTTCCATTTTGTTTGATCCAAGAACTAACAGAAGTTTCATTTCACCTAAGTTTGAACCTTTGCTTGCTATACCATATTCAAAATTTGTTAAACCAAGTCCTCAAACCCTACTTGGATAAATTTGTCATTTCTTCATTTATGATATTCTTATCCACTCCAAAACCAAAGCCAACCAAAAGATTCACCTCTGTTATATCTTTGGGCTCCTAAAACGAGAACAACCTTATGCCTAGTTCTCAGAATGTGAATTTTTGCTTAAGGAACTTTATGCTTAGTAAATACGTCTTTGCTGAATATATTGACATATCATGCTTGGTATATGCTTACAAATACATTTTGCTTCGTATATTGATTTAACATACTTAATACATAAATTACAAACACATATACGCTTAGTACCGTCTCACAATAAACTTATATTGCTTATGACAATCCATGCTTGTTTATAATGCACACTATTAGTTTGATTTATGTGAAACATAAAATTTCATTGTGCGTGAATGAAATACCTACGACTAATTTTGTTGTATGCAAAACAAACGATGCTATCATTCCAAATCTGAAATACGTTTTGATTCAATTAATGTTGTGTTATATTGATGCTTATTTGATTTAAATATTACTTCAACCTTATTTGTTCCCACACTTAACTAGAAGTGTTATGTGGACCATGCGACGAAACACGTAATTTTGGGTGCACACTTAATTACGGGATTCGATGCATGAGAATCATAGTAAGCCTTAAGGTAGCATATAAAAACATTATGTGGTTATGTGATTATCCATTATTTGCTCATTTGTACACACGATTGTTTGCATAATATCTACATTACAAATCCAGCATGACATAGTGCCATGCAACACAAATTCTATACAATGATCCTCGTAAATTCCTCAAAATTTACAGCATCAAACAATGAATTGATCATTTTTCTAATCATTACAATTACATTTTACGGTCTCTTTCGAATAAATTTCAGGACGAAATTTTCTAAAGTAGGGGAGACTGTAACCACCCTGGTTTTCACACTCGCATTTATTCCGACTGGCATGGTAACAAATACCGTGTTTGGAATGAAACTTATTTGAACATACTTGCTTTGTGCTTATACATGCTTATACAAACACAAACACATGAAACAATTACAAATTTGTTGAGTTTTATACTATTAAACAATGATACATAAACTATAAGGGCCTATTATGACATTTTGTGAAACTACAATTTGAGGGACCTAATTTTCATTCCTTGAAACTTGCTTGAAAACGTTGATTTAAAGTCCGAGGACTAAAACCGTCGTTTTTAGAAAGTACAAAAGTCCGGGGACTAAAAAGTCATTTTTGAAATCTTGTAAGTTCGGGTTAAAAATGTAAATATTGAAAACTCAAAAGTTTAGGGTCCTAATTTTCATTTTTGAAACTTATATTTTAAATGAAATAAATATTTATTTTTGAAATAAAAGTATAGGGTCCAATTGGTGATTTACTTAAACTTGAACTCCAGGGACTGTTGTGGTCATTTTCTAAACTAATTTTAACTAAGAACATTAACCGGGTTACATTCTATATAAGGTTTTCTAGTTTGAAAACTAACTTAATTAGTCTAATTAACAGACTGTTACAGGGACTAATTATGTAATTCTGAAACCACAGGGACCTAAGTGTAAATTCTAATTCTTTTAAATAAAAAGGTTTTAAGAAAAACCTTATAAGAACCGGCCTCAACCCGGGACTCGAACCCGCGCCCAACCGCAAACCAAACATGCGCATAACCGGCTGGACTACCAGCTTTGTTGTGAATTGTATTAAGTTGTTTAATATATATTTGACTTAAAACCGAACTGATTTATATAACTCAGATCTGTAAGTTACGGGTTTTCAAACAAATCCACCGAAAATTCGATCTGTTCCACTTAGACTTGTTTAAGTGATCCGAAATCAATCCCCACATGTTCCCAACCCCATTACCAATTCATTTTCGCATTAATTCGACACACCTTATTGCCCATTCGGCTATAATTCGAACTTTTTATAAAAAAATTTAAAGTGGAACAAACCCACTGATTCCTGTCGATTTTGTGTTTAATTGAAGTATTATATAAACTCCCTGAACCCATACGAAACTCTCAAACCACTCAAATTTCACAAAAACCTTCCGGTTCATCTCTGCAAGTCATAGCCGGAGTTCGGTCGCCGGATTTTGTCGAAACCGCACATCCGATCGATACCGTTCACTTTTTATTCGTCTAATCGGTATGATTTCACTCGTATTATGTTTCTGTAAAATTAATTTCATTATAATCCAGTATTGACATAGTAATCGGGCTGTTGACTTTCATTGACCGAATTGGGGAAGAAGATGAACAGTGTTCATCTTCTATTTTTTTATTTATTCACTCTATTTAACAGATTTTTAATTAATTCATATTAATTAGAGACTAATCAGTTTAAGTCCGAAAATTTTATCAGATATACTTTATCCACTGATACTTATATTAAAAATATAATATAAGTCAAAATATTTATTAAACTAATTTTTATATATTAAAAACAGTATTAACCTTTCAAAAATTATAATAAATCGAAATTAAAGAATTAATTATCAAAATTTTTATAGTAATTATTTTATATGTTGGACTTTACAGAAATAATATTGTTGGTAATATTTCACATAATTTTGATATTTCTGAAATTAAAACAGTGTTTACACTTTAAAAGTTTAGTTTCATTTTATATAAATAAATTATATATAACTATATAAATTTTATCCAAGACTGTTTTTATGACAAAAGATGCATTATTTTGAGTTTATATAAATTTAGAATCTGAATTTTTATTATATTTAATTATTTAGATAATTAAACTTATATAAACTTATTTATTGTTATTAAATCATTTTAATTCATTTTATTTGTTTAAAATTATTTCAAGGCCATAATAATTATTTTAAATCAGTAATATTAAAGTTCAATAATTAAAAATGTAATTTTTAATTATTCGGATTTAATATAATTATTTTGATAATTAAGCATATAATTATCATATTTATACTTTAAACTATATAATTATCATTTACCAAATAATTATATATTTTTGTACTTCTAAATTCAATTATAAGTTATAAATTAATTATATCACTTATGAAATATTTTGGTATAATTACTTATGTTAAACTAATTATACAAATCGAATATAATTGATTCATTATTTTAAAATGTTTGTAGTAACTCAATTATGTACGTATATAATTTAATTATTTATGTCAAAGAAATATTTTTCATATATAATTCCTTATTCATTTTCCGAGTTTTCTTGTTAGGTTATCCAAACCACATAATTACCATTTAAACAAAACACTACCGAATCCTAAAGATTTAGGATTTCTAATTATCCAATTTAAACATTATTATTGATACATATTCCATATTATTGCATGTTCAATCAATTAGAGTGACGTGGAATCTTATTCCCAAGAACTCTCACACTTTGCATATTTGTTTGGACTTAACCGAAATCAAGGTGAGTTCATAGTCCCTTTTTACATTATTTTTGGGATGATACATATGTTACAATGTGATACAAACTATTTGCTATTTTGTGGTTTCCCCCGATTGCTTTTGCATTTGCTTAATACTTGTTGTTGTTGCTTTAAGAAGTTTACGTTCATCAATTTGCATAAGCCCATCGGTTGTATTATAGCGCTATAGGATTGACACCCCATCCAAACTTCCAACTTTGCAATTTTGTTGTTTTGTTGGAGCCACATACATACATACATACATACATACAAGGAAGGATGGATGATATTTCCGAGTATTGTCATAGGTTTGAATGTACCACTAAGTAACTACATGTATTACTCTTTTGCTATAAAGACATATCGACAACCACTTTTGTTAAAACTTTATCTATATCACATTAACACTTTTGCAGAAATAAAACCTATGAATTCACTCAACCTTTGTTGATCCTTTTACTCCTAACATATGTTTCAGGTGACAATGTGTGATACCATGAATTGCAAGGATATTTCACATAGGATGGATCAAGACTTATGCCTTAGATTAAATCCGAATTTATCATTTGTGAAACAATTTATGTTGTATTTGTTTATGTACTTTTATATTTTCAGATGTGAATGCAATCTATTGAATTGAACCTAAACTATATTTCAACTTAATATAATCTCCATGTGCTCAAATGCATTCTATCAAGTTTCGAGACACCTTTGGCTTTTCCGCCTCCGGCCGGGGTGTTACACATAGTCCCCTCTTTTACCGTTTTCAACTGTTTTGGGGTGATAAACATGTGCCTACTTGTTACTTTCGTGCTTTTCATGTTTTTATATATCATATGCTTGTTTTTTTTAGGTAAAGGGTTACCCCGGTGATTCTATATATTCACAACCAATAAAAACAAGTAGTGAGGAAAGCCCCCACTAGTTCAAACATAAGAAACATACATCATGAAAGTAAGCCAAAAACACCCACCTAAACAGTAACCAAAACACCACTAGACTAAACTCTAGAAATATAAGCATCTCAAAACTTTAATCAGCCTCCATCATCAGTCATGTAAGAGCCATCAATCTCCCAATCCTCGAGCAACCTACGAACATTAGCACAACTTTGAACTTAACACCCTTCAGCTTGTACCGGAGCGTCTTGAAAATAATCTGGCATATAGTATCCGGTGGCCTCGTCTGATTCTTGAACAATCTAGCATTACGTTCTTGCCATATTATGTAAGCTGCTGTCGCTACAAGGACTCTACTAACATAATTAGCCGCTGTCTTCGAACGAGCACGAGCCAAAAGCCATGCCATAATGGTACTCCATTTGCATTCAACAGTGGACATACCCGCCTTACCTCTAATCGTGATCCAAACCTGCTCAGAAAATTTGCATTCAAAAAAGAGATGGTCATGTGAATCAACATTCTCGTAGCACAGCAGGCAGCACATCATATTCATATTTTTCCTTCTCGAGATGTCCCATTGCAGAATTTTATCTTGAGTAAGTAACTTCCTCCTAATTATCAACCACATAAGAAACGCATGTCTGGGAATGCATTGATTGAACCAAACAACGTTAGCCCACTCCACTTCCGGCTCCCTAACACGCACCGCATGCCAGACATTTGAAGAAAAAAATTTGACATTCTCACCCTCATCCATCCGGCAAATCTGATCCGCCTGGTTAGGAGACACCTGAACCTGATCCAACTGTAACAAAACTGGAAATAAATCCCTCCAAGCTATCGGCCAAGCCCAAGCCCCATGGTTATGAATATCCGCAACCATAACATTAAGCTGAAACCCTGCATTTGTAATGGTCCTAGGAGACAGAAAGCTAGCTAATGGCCCAAGGTGACTCCAATTGTCATACCAAGCAGAAATATTAGTACCATCTCCCAATTTAGACCACACATGCTCCCTTACAAAGGATCGCATCTGGAGGATCTTCCTCCAGCTCCAACTACAATTAATAGGCTCCTTGCAAACCTAGAAGCTACGGCCTTTCAACCGATAAGAATAGATCCAGCTAACCTGTCACACCCCGACCACGTGGAACATACAAAACGTGGCGGAAACGTCGGGGAGTGTTGTAACAGAATTAATGTTTCACAACCATGGAAATTTAAAGTTTCGTTTTATTCATCAAACATGAGAGTTTACATTGTTTTAAACAAGAAACAAAGAGTACATAACATAAATTAACTAGTTCTTGTCTCGTTTTAAGTCACTAAGGCACAGGTCCGCCTAAGTATGTCTTGATAAGTCCTATGCATCATCTCCTGAAAAACACATGTGAAAATAGTTACGTCAGCATAAAAATGCCTGTGAGATACATAGGTTTTGTGAAAATAGAATTCATGACTTATGTTTGAGAAAATGTTTAGTCATGAACCTTGTAATTTGCTTTGTCTTGTAAATCATTTGAAAAACGATAAGATCAGATGATATGTATAAATAAGAAAATAATGTATGGTTAAATGAATAACCATGTACAATGAGTTTGTATAAGATAAGTTGTTTGTAAATCAATGTCTTGTGAAAAAGTATGTTATTTGTATAAAATGTTATATGTCTCAAATTGAAATGATTCAAATAACGCTACAATATGTGATACCATACAAACACTTATATATAGGAAGTACCAGCGGCGTATCCACCATGCTTGTATCATATTACACACGCCTCGTTACTTAAATCACTTACTCAAACCAAACCACCAAGATGTAAAATGTTCATGTCTAATGTAAATCATGTAATGTGTATCCAAAAAGTAAGCATATGATGAATAACAATGTACTAAGTATGCAACAAAGGACATACATAGCATAAGTGTAATGTAAAACAATGTACTAAGTATGCACACAATGGACATACATAGCATGAAATGTAATGAAATCATGTACTATAATGTACTAACGAACATAGCAGGTATATGATGTGAAAACATGTAAAGCATGAAAGTAACAAGTAGGCACATGTGTTCCACCCCAAAACGTTTGGAAAACAGTAAAAGAGGGGTCTATGTACTCACTTGAGATTGCTCAGAAGTCCTAAGATAACCACCAAGCAATGCTAGAGATCACGGAATCAAACGGCACCTAGTATAGGTAACTATGTTAATAAACCGGACCTATATCGGAGGATCGGATAGAATGAGGGTTCGTAAACCAAACGAGTATGGGAACTCGTGTAATATGGTTTAACAAAGCCTACATACTAAATGAAACCTAACATAAGTGTTTACGACCCGTTTAGGCAGCTTATGCTACTTTAACGCGTCGTTCGCGTAAAACGCGTTCGGACAGCCTAACTAGTCCTATGACAAGTAAAATATACCTTAACATGTCTAATATTGTTTCCGAATCAGTTTAGATACCAAAAGTTATGTTACATATGCTTAAAATGAATTTTGGCGTAAAAAGGGCATTTTGGTAATTTACCTAAGGCATATAAACTACCTATCATACAACTACTTAAATGAAGCGACCATAAGGTATAACCTCGGAGGGTTATTCCCTATATACTATGGTCACCTAATGCGTTTGGTCGGATCCTAATGATCGACCAAATGGGTCGGGTTCGAAGGTATAAGCGATTTATTAGATCGCTTACCCTTACGACCCTAGACAACGTGGTAATCAGTAGGCATAGTCCCAAGGGACTATAACCATCGTGATTACAATCACGTTGCGAAGTTCAAACGAACTTCGCATTGACCATAAACTGGTCAACGCAGAAAGTCAAACAAAGTTTGACTTTCGGACTCGAAAAGCAATAAAAGAACGAAAGAATACTTACGAAGGGTCCCCGAATGCTAATCATGATTCAAGTAGCTCAGGTATGAAACAATGGTTTCAACTTAGAGCTTCTCAAATCAGATTCTAGTGAGTTTAGAAGCAAATGGGGGTGGGGTATTTATAGGATTTCCCGAACCGTTAAGATCGTTTCTTGGAAACCGTGCTTTGATCTTGGCCTTACACCTCAAGATAATGGTTTTACAAAACCATGTGAGCCCATGGTATTGCCCAAAACCATGTGCACATCAAAACTAGCCCATAGATTCCCCAAAACCATTTGCAACAAGTGGAATGGACCAGATTCGATGTATCAGCAAACATCCTTCAGAAATGACAGTTTTGGTCCCTGTTGTGTGTTTAAGCCATTCCCGGCATGTTTAAGGCCCGTTAAGCCAACTTTAAGGCCCTAAAATGATGACTAAACATTTTGGACATGAAACATGCTCAAAATTATGTCGGATGTCGGTTCGTTTGGTCGTACGATCGCGATGTTCGCTTAATTACGACGGAATGCGCATAAGCGCGAAAAACGATCCAAAAGACGCAACGAATGGATTTTTCTTATGCCAAACACTAAAATAAAATATTTTAGTGCTTACATAAATTTTTGGATGTCCGGATGTATTCAGAACGTAAGTTATGTGCGAAAGTGCAAACTTGTGCACTTTTTGACGCTTTTAGTCCCTGAATGACCCAAAAGTTTATTTTAGCATACCGAACACCTCAAAGCCTATTTCTAAGCTATGTAAAGGATATTGATGGTATGTTTAACTTATGGTCATGTTCCGGAATGTTCGTTACAGTTCAAATTGGCATACTTTCGCAGTTTGTCAACTTTAGTCCTTGTAAGCGATTTAACTTGATTTTGCCATACCAAAGCCTTCAAAACTTATTTCTAAGTTATGTAAAGGTTATTTAAGGTATGTTAAGCCTATTTCACTATTCCGGAGTGTTCGTTGCATTAAACTGGTTATATTTACGCATCAGTGCGCGTATAACCTTCCAGAAAGCGATTTAGGGCTTGAAATCGAACAAGAGTTGATATGTGCAAAAGATACACATATTTATACAAGTCCAAAGTATGAAATACAATATTTCATTGGTTTGGTATTTGTTTGATGGTCGCAGTGACACAGGTGTCACAGTCTCCCCTACTTTAGGAAATTTCGTCCCGAAATTAATTCGTAGGAGTCTATCTATGGCTTAGTGTTAAGTAACAATCAAAGATAAGAAAGGCATAATCCTGTTATTTCTCTTTAACGGACATTTTTCAGAAATGAAAAATGAACGGAGTTATTTTCAACAGGCATTCTTCAGAAACGAAAAAGAACGGAATGAGTCATTTTCCACAACCTCTTCAAAAACAAAAATGAACAGAACGAGTCATTTTCAACAACCTCTTCAGAAACGAAAATGAACGGAACGAGTCATTTTCCACAACCTCTTCAGAAACGAAAATGAACGGAACGAGTCATTTTCCACAATCTCTTCAGAAACGAAAATGAATGGAACGAGTCATCTTCCACGATTTCTTCAGAAACGAAAATGAACAGAATGAGTCATCTTCCACGATTTCTTCAGAAACGAAAATGAACGGAACGAGTCATCTTCCACGATTTCTTCAGAAACGAAAATGAACGGAACGAGTCATCTTCCACGATTTCTTCAGAAACGAAAATGAACAGAATGAGTCATTTTCCACGATTTCTTCAGGAACGAAAATGAACAGAATGAGTCATTTTCCACGATTTCTTCGGAAACGAAAATGAACAGAACGAGTCATTTTCCACAATTTCTTCAGAAACGAAAATGAACGGAACGAGTCATTTTCCACAAACGATTTCTTCAGGAACGAAAATGAACAGAATGAGTCATTTTCCACGATTTCTTCAGGAACGAAAATGAACGGAACGAGTCATTTTCCACAATTTCTTCAGAAACGAAAATGAACAGAACGAGTCATTTTCCAAAATTTCTTCAGAAGCGAAAATGAACGGAACGAGTCATTTTCCACAACTTCTTCAGAAACGAAAATGAACGGAACGAGTCATTTTTCACAATTTCTTCAGAAACAAAAATGAACGGAACGAGTCATTTTCCACAATTTCTTCAGAAACGAAAATGAACGGAACGAGTCATTTCTAAACACACGACCAAACTTGCTGTGGTTTCTGTGCACTGAATTTCATAATTATGTATGCATCCATAATTACGCAATTCCTTGCACAGTCCGCACAATTTGTTTGTAATGTGAAGGGGAGGAAAACTCAAACCTGTGATGAGTGTGACTAGACTACCATAAGGTCCTTTTAATTAGATCGACAAATGATCCTTTTAATTAGGCCACCAAGGAGTCCTTTCAGCTATCTCATCACATGATATTCCTAACCAGATTTTTGGATCAATCTGTTTAACTAGACCTCTCTAGGGTCTAATTATGGAATAGTACAATATAATCCAAGGGTCTTTACTATTACGTAAAAGCCCATTGAGGATTTAATATAGTACCTTTGGATATCCTACTATGAATCCCTTATACGAAGATATGGAAGATTCTACGAGGATTTGGATAACAAAGCTTGGATTACACAAAAACATAAAAGGAAACACATAAGCACATAAGCACATAATCACATAATTGTTTAATTGTTATTATCTTGTTATTGATTGCCATTAACTTGGCACCTCGTACTTCGTTTCTCTTGGAAGAAACGGGTACTTAGGATTTTCGTGGAAAACGCAAAAGATCATACAATGGAAGAAATTTGGGGGTAGTCTGTTCTTCAAGGAATATGGTTCCTTGGTTGTTGGTATTGTAGAGGATATGTTTATACATGCAACCACATAAACATATTAAAATGTAAATGAAAGATTTATTTATAAACAATGATAACAATTGTTTCATGGACCTTGACAACAAAAGAAAATAATACATAAGACGTGATTATTTCTAAAGGGTGTTGTCTTCTAGTCGGTCAGATGCTCATCCCTGTGCTGGATTTGCATTAGCAAGCTTTGGGCAATTTCTTTGGAAATGACCCATCTCGCCACAATTGTAGCAAAAACCTGGTGGAAAGCGAGCTTGAGCAGGATTGTTGTCAGCTTGATTTGGTGCAACTGCTGCAACGCAAACTTTTGCCGTATGACCTTTACGTCCACAAATTTGGCATTCACGGCACATCACATTAGCATGATGATGAAGGTTACATTGGTTGCACAAGGGTGAAGTCCCATTGTATGGCTTCCTAGCAGGGGGTTGAGCTGGTTGTTTGGGGACGGCTTGACCATTGTGAGCGACCATGGCGAAGTTCTGAGAAGCCTTTCGCTTCTTTGACCTCTTAGGGGATCCAGTCTGCTCATCCATGGTCTTTGATTCCTCGATTGGTTTCGATTCCTCGACCGGTTTCTTGTCACCCTTTCGGAAAAGCTTACGTTTCCTGATCTGAGATTCAGTCAAGGTTGCAGATAGCTCAATGGCCTACCTAACCGTAGTGGGGTTACTACCAGTAACAATGTCCTGAACTGAGTCAGGGAGACCATCAATGTATTTTTCGATCGCCTTATCCAAAGGCGTAACCATGGTAGGACACAACAGGCTCAGCTCCTCATATCGATCAGTGTATGCTCGATGTTCGCCGCTGTCTTGCTTAAGATCGTCGAATTCCCTTTCCAAGGCCCTGATCTCGTGACGAGGACAAAATTCCTTCATCATCAGTGCTCGAAGTTCTTCCCACGTTTGAGCTAGTGCCACTTCGGCACCCCTATCTCTCACTACACCGTTCCACCACGTTAAAGCTCGTTTCTCAAAGACACTAGATGCGAAATCTACCTTTCGCTCGTTTGGACATTGAACATGCCTGAAGGTGCTCTCTAGACTCTCGAACCATTGCAGAAGTGCAGTCTCTCCTTGAGACCCAGAAAACTTTGATGGCTTAGCCGAGTTGAACGTCTTGAAGTTGCAGAGGGCATTATTGTTGTTGAGAGCTTGGTGACATTGAGCAACGATGTTCGGGATTGTAGCAGTCATTTGCTGTGTAATGACAGCTGCCAGCTCTTCAATAGATACCGGATTTTCACGTCGTGGAGGCATTCTAAAAAGGGAAACATGAAATGAAACGAGTGAGAGAATTTGACGAAAAGAATGAGATGAACAAATCTGATGAAAGCAAGGATAGTGGTCATTTGTTTGTTACTACAAAGCAACAAACGACCACGGTGATTAATCAACGTAAATAGGTCAAAAATAATGTATCGCGAAGACATGCTCGCCTATAAGTGAACACTCATCCCAAGAATTCCCAGGTAAGCACAACTGGTCTCGCGTCTGATGAGATATATACGAAGTGCTTGCCTAGACAGAAAACCCAGAATACAGGCATTCACCCTTCCAGTTTGCACGTGTTCACACTATTAAGGACCCAAAACTTTGACGAGATTTTGAAAACTCAAAGGGGTTCAAAACCTTATAACAGAAGGTTCAAAACCTAGTAGTCAATCATCCTAGAACAGATGATTAGTTTTCAAAGCGGTTTTGAAATTTATGTTCTTGTTGAGGTCGTCGCCTAAAGATAGGTGACGGTATTGTTTTATGACTAAACGCAAGTAAACTCACGTTAGGGTCCTAAGAAGGTTATAGACTAGGTCAAAGCATTACTAATAACCTAATTCCCTATAACCATTGGCTCTGATACCATCTTTTCTGTCACACCCCGACCACATGGAACATACAAAACGTGGCGGAAACGTCGGGGAGTGTTGTAACAGAATTAATGTTTCACAACCATGGAAATTTAAAGTTTCGTTTTATTCATCAAACATGAGAGTTTACATTGTTTTAAATAAGAAACAAAGAGTACATAACATAAATTAACTAGTTCTTGTCTCGTTTTAAGTCACTAAGGCACAGGTCCGCCTAAGTATGTCTTGATAAGTCCTATACATCATCTCCTGAAAAACACATGTGAAAATAGGTACGTCAGCATAAAAATGCCTGTGAGATACATAGGTTTTGTGAAAATAGAATTCATGACTTATGTTTGAGAAAATGTTTAGTCATGAACCTTGTAATTTGCTTTGTCTTGTAAATCATTTGAAAAACGATAAGATCAGATGATATGTATAAATAAGAAAATAATGTATGGTTAAATGAATAACCATGTACAATGAGTTTGTATAAGATAAGTTGTTTGTAAATCAATGTCTTGTGAAAAAGTATGTTATTTGTATAAAATGTTATATGTCTCAAATTGAAATGATTCAAATAACGCTACAATATGTGATACCATACAAACACTTATATATAGGAAGTACCAGCGGCGTATCCACCATGCTTGTGTCATATTACACACGCCTCGTTATTTAAATCACTTACTCAAACCAAACCACCAAGATGTAAAATGTTCATGTCTAATGTAAATCATGTAATGTGTATCCAAAAAGTAAGCATATGATGAATAACAATGTACTAAGTATGCAACAAAGGACATACATAGCATAAGTGTAATGTAAAACAATGTACTAAGTATGCACACAATGGACATACATAGCATGAAATGTAATGAAATCATGTACTATAATGTACTAACGAACATAGCAGGTATAAGATGTGAAAACATGTAAAGCATGAAAGTAACAAGTAGGCACATGTGTTCCACCCCAAAACATTTGGAAAACAGCAAAAGAGGGGTCTATGTACTCACTTGAGATTGCTCAGAAGTCCTAAGATAACCACCAAGCAATGCTAGAGATCACGGAATCAAACGGCACCTAGTATAGGTAACTATGTTAATAAACCGGACCTATATCGGAGGATCGGATAGAATGAGGGTTCGTAAACCAAACGAGTATGGGAACTCGTGTAATATGGTTTAACAAAGCCTACATACTAAATGAAACCTAACATAAGTGTTTACGACCCATTACGACCCGTTTAGGCAGCTTATGCTACTTTAACGCGTCCTTCGCGTAAAACGCGTTCGGACCGCCTAACTAGTCCTATGACAAGTAAAATATGCCTTAACATGTCTAATATTGTTGCCGAATCAGTTTAGATACCAAAAGTTATGTTACATATGCTTAAAATGAATTTTGGCGTAAAAAGGGCATTTTGGTAATTTACCTAAGGCATATAAACTACCTATCATACAACTACTTAAACGAAGCGACCATAAGGTATAACCTCGGAGGGTTATTCCCTATATACTATGGTCACCTAATGCGTTTGGTCAGATCCTAATGATCGACCAAATGGGTCGGGTTCGAAGGTATAAGCGATTTATTAGATCGCTTACCCTTACGACCCTAGACTACGTGGTAATCAGTAGGCATAGTCCCAAGGGACTATAACCATCGTGATTACAATCACGTTGCGAAGTTCAAACGAACTTCGCATTGACCATAAACTGGTCAACGCAGAAAGTCAAACAAAGTTTGACTTTCGGACTCGAAAAGCAATAAAAGAACGAAAGAATACTTACGAAGGGTCCCCGAATGCTAATCGTGATTCAAGTAGCTCAGGTATGAAATAATGGTTTCAACTTAGAGCTTCTCAAATCAGATTCTAGTGAGTTTAGAAGCAAATGGGGGTGGGGTATTTATAGGATTTCCCGAACCGTTAAGATCGTTTCTTGGAAACCGTGCTTTGATCTTGGCCTTACACCTCAAGATAATGGTTTTACAAAACCATGTGAGCCCATGGTATTGCCCAAAACCATGTGCACATCAAAACCAGCCCATAGATTCCCCAAAACCATTTGCACTAGACTAAAAGTGACGAGTTAAACATGTTAAAACATGTTTAACTAAGTTAGAGAACAGGTTTGATATCAAAACAAAGGGTTTTGATACCCGAAAATAGCTTCGTTGCAAAATACGCATAAATACGTGTTTTGACCAAAACTTTGACTTGTCACTACGCCTAATCAACGTGGTAATCAGTAGGTATAGTCACAAGGGACTATAACCATCGTGATTACGCTCACGTTGCAAAGTTCAAATGAACTTTGTGTTGACCAAACCATGGTCAAAGAAGAAAGTCAAACACTGTTTGACTTTCATGCTTGAAATACCAAGCATGAAGGAGACTTACAAAGGGTCCAAGCTTGGATCAAGAACAAAGAAAACTGATGTTTGGAGCCTTCAACCAAGAAGGGATAGCTCCAATCAGATCCAAAGTGAAAGAAGAGAAGAATGAGCAAGTTTGAGTGAAAATTGATGGGTATTTATAGGAAATCAAGCTCCACTAGATCTTTGACAAGTGTTTTTGAGAGGATCAAGGCTTGATCCTAGCCCTACACATGTTGCCCATTGTTTAGAATACCAGGGGAGCTAAAAAACAAGCCCATAGAATGTTAAAACAATGTCCAAAAACCATGGCACAACTGCTGATTGAAGAAAACAAGTTTTCTGCCCAGATAAGGGCTGTCGTGCCCCGCATAAGACTCAGCAAGGTCTTACGCGCCCTGCGACCGAGTTCAGTTCAGAAAACAGTTTCATAATTTACAGTTTCAGTCCCTACATGCATATAAGCTGATTTTTGACACGTTTAAGCCCCGTTAACCCATTTTCAAGGCTCAATAATGATGTCAAAGTATAGGGAACATGAAATATGCTTGAAAACATCTCGGATGTCGGTTCGTTTGGTCGTACGGTCGCGTTATTCGGTTAATTACGATGAAACACGAACGGACGCGAAAAACGATCCAAATTGTGCGACAAATGGAATTTTTGCATTCCTATCACTAAAATAAAATATTTAGTCCCTGTTGATCAAATAAGTTTATTTTCGTACACCGAACCCCTCAAAGCCTATTTCTAAGCTTTGCAAAGGATCTTTATGGTATGTTTAACTTATGATCATGTTCCAGAATGTACGTTACTATACGAATCGACAGACTTTTGCAGTTTCACGCAAATAGTCCTTGTGAGCGAATAAACTTGTTTTTGCCATACCAAACCCTTCAAAACTTATTTCTAAGTTATGTAAAGGTTATTTAAGGTATGTTAAGCTTATGTTGATGTTCCGAAGTGTTTGTCGCATTAAAACTGATTACGTTTACGCATCAGTTTGCGTATAACTTTCTAGAAAGTGATTTAGAGTTTGAAATCGAACAAGAATTGAAATGAGAAATTGTCAAACATAATTAAACAAATATAGGGATCAAAATACATTGTTTCATTGATAATTGAACTGTTTATAGTTTGTATAATGATTACACAAGCATAGGTGTCACACCAATAACCAACCAAAATGTCTTGTTTAACTAATGTCAAATGTTCATATATAACAATATTTAATGTCTCAATGTCATATGTAAATCATGTCTTGTATAGCAAATGTCAAGTAACAACTATGACATCCGTGCTTGTGTATATATTGTACAAACTCTGAACAATTCAATAATCAATAAAACAATGTGTTTTGATCCCAATATTTGTTTATTTATGTTTAACATTTTACACGTTTTGATTGATTTTAAACTCTGCATCGCTTTCTAGAAAGTTATACGCAAACTGATGCGTAAACGTAATCAGTTTAACGCGACAAACACTCTGGAATAGCAACATAAGCTTACCATACCTTAAATAACCTTTACATAGCTTAGAAATAAGTTTTAAAGGGTTTGGTATGGCAAAAACAAGTTTATTCGCTCAGAGGGACTATTTGCATCAAACTGCAAAAGTCTGCCGTTTCGTATGGCGACGTACATTCCGGAATATTATAATAAGCTAAACATACCATAAATAACCTAAACATAGCTTAGAAATAAGCTTTGAGTGGTTCGGTGTGCGAAAATACGCTTATTTGATCAAACAAGGACTAAAAGCGTCAAAAACGATGTAAGTTTGCATTTACGCGCATATCTTACGTTCTGACCACATCCAGACATCCAAAAATTTTTGTAGTCACTAAAATATTTTATTTTAGTGATCGGAATGCAAAAATACCATTCGTCGCTTAATATGGTTCGTTTTCCCGTCCGTTCGAGTTTCGTCGTAATTAACCGAACAATGTGACCATACGACCAAACGAACCGACATCTGTGCTATTTCCAAGCATATTTTGAGTCCCCTATACTTTAACTTCATTGTGGAGCCTTGAAAATGGGTTAACGGGGCTTAAACGTGTCAAAAACCAAGTATTAAGTGTGCAGGGACCAAATGTGACAAAAATGAAACTGTCGCTGATCTGATGGGAGGTCGCGGGCCGCGAAGGCCAGCCCCATCTCCTACGCGGGGCGCGACAGAACCCCCAGTGACAAAAATCGTTTTCAGCTGTTGTTTGATAATTCAGGGGCTGTTCTTGCAAATTCTTTGTGTAATGACCAAGTTAACACTTCTCCAAGCATGTTAGCTGTCCTTGGACACTTGTAGGGCCAAGATTTATTGCTTGGTGATCACACAAACACTTGGAATGATCTTGTAAGCTCCCCACAAGTATAAATAGCTTGATCATTCACCTAGTTCATTGCTCATTCTCATTTTTGGACTCTAAGTGGAGGATTTCCTGCTAAGGAGCCACCTACCTGAGTTCAATAAGTCTAATCTTTCAGCCTTAAAGCATTGTGAGTGTTCTTTCATGGCTTAGTTCTTATTTTCAGCCATTTAGTGATGGGATTTTCACATGTTTATCAAAGTGATTTCATCCGAATAAAATCAAAAATGCAGCGGAAATAATATTTAAAAACATGTTACTTTTAAGATATAAATTTCATTTATATGCAAAATCCCAAAACCTGAATCCATATATGAATATGCATACTATCAAACATAACCATAGGATGTTTAGAATACTACCTTCTTGGAGTAATAGGAAATGAAACGGATGATGCTTCTTGAACGGTTGCCTTCAAGAGTAGAAGACCTCAAGCTTGTATACCCCAAGCTTCCAACAAACACCACGAATTTAGCTAGGATTTTTAACACTTGAATCAAAACCGAAATCCTCTTGGAAACCCCTTTATGACCGAAAATTTGAGAGAACAAAAACAAGTCTTCCCCTTTGTTTTTTGTCATCTAAATGGTTATAAAACCATGAGAGAAGATCACCTCCCTTTTGGCCAATCACCATCCTTCTTACACATGCAAATGCATGAAAGGTTATTGGACCAAAATGGTGTCTTGGGAAGACATATGGGGGGCGGCCCACATGGGCATTTTTATAAAAAAAAATCTAATTTCTTTTATAATAATTCAAGTCTTGGTTTATATTTATAACTTTTATAAATATAACATTACATATTTACAAGACTTTATACAACCTTTTAAAATGTTATTTAACCCATTAAATAACAAAATAAAATATTCTCTCAAAATAAATTATCCATATAATTTATTGGTTTCTCAAGTGTAATTATTTAGAAAACCAATTTCTAAATATTGTAAGTGTTAATATTTATTTGTTTGATCATATCACAAATAAATATTTTAAGTGTTTGTCTAGCTTGTATTTGGGTATGACTCGACTTGGATCATAACGTACTAGCCACATCAATTTAATATGTGTCTTGGGCATACAGAATCCAACAATCTCCCACTTGCAAAAGATACATAGAAGATTGATGCAAGCAGTAAATGATGCCTAACAACGGTTTACTACCCCTAATACGTATGACTATATGTGTCATTCAATAACATCATCCCTTTAAAGTCCCTTACTTGAATGTCATTTAGGTGAATCTATCAGTTATCCTTTCGTTTCAGATGTCATGTTAAATCCAGAGACAAAGAGTGGTCACTCTTTGTTGGTTTAACTTTAGAAGGCCTTAGACATCTTACTCTCAACGAATAAGAGGAACAAATCCTTTCTTGACTACATACGTCTCTCACAATCACCTTGTACCACACCTGAGCTTAGCCTTATGTACTGTCATATTACTGACAGCGAAGAAATAAGTCAAGGCATAATATTTGGTGAATATCAAGACCCAATATGTATCTCAGGTCAGAGGATACTATGATATTCGCCTTTACTCAAATTTACTTATGATCTATCACAAATGATTCCATGCATTAATATTTGAGAGCGAGTCAGTCCAATATTTGTATCCCACAAATATCTATGAACTTTGGCAGCAACACTTTGCTCTATATTCATACTTAATGAATATCCACCAATCCAAATTCATAGTCTTACATTCATATTTGTTCCCACAAGTATGATCGACTACGGACATTTAGAATAAGTAACTTATTCATGGATTTAAACATGCTAAAATGGAACGTAACTCAAAATACCATAAAAGAGTTAAATTAACAATTGTTCCAATATCCAAATACAAAATAGATCAAATCCAATCACTAGAATATCGAAGTCCTAAGGCACATGTATGACCCTCATGTTTTGCCCGGTCAAGGAGCTTCGTGAGTGGATCCGCAATATTTTGATCGGTATGAACTTGGCGGATACATATCTTTCCCTTTTCAACTTCATCCCTTATGTAGTTGAATCTCCGCTCGATATGTCTAGTCTTTTGGTGTGCACGAGGTTCCTTGATTTGAGCAATTGCACCCTCGTTATCACAAAAGATCTCTAGGGGGTCTTGAATGGTGGGGACCACTCCTAGGTCGGCAATGAATTTCTTCAACCATGTAGCTTCTTGGGCTGCCAACGAAGCGGCGATGTATTCTGATTATGTAGTGGACAATGCTACCACGTCTTGTTTTGAGCTCTTCCAAGAGACTGCTCCTCCATTTAAAATGAAGACATTCCCCGATTGCGATCGAGAATCACTTCGATTGGTTTGGAAACTCGCGTCCGTGTAACCCTTTACAACGAGCTCCTCTTCACCAGATCCATATATTAAAAACATATCCTTAGTCCTTCTAAGGTACTTAAATATGCTTTTAACAGCCATCCAATGATTGTTAACTGGATTTTGCTGGTATCTGCTTGTCATGCTTAAGGCGCATGACACATCCGGTCTAGTGCATATCATTGCGTACATGATGGATCCTATAGCAGACGCATATGGGATTCCTTTCATTTTCTCTTGTTCATCCTTTGAGCTTGGACATTGAGATGTATTCAATATTGTCCCCTTTTGAATAGGTACATAACCTCTCTTAGAGTTCTCCATCTGAAACCTATTCAAGACTTTGTCAATGTATGCACTTTGGTTTAAACCTATCAAGCGCCTTGATCTATCCCTATAGATCTTTATTCCCAAAATGTAGGCGACTTCATCAAGATCCTTAATGGAAAAACAACTTCCAAGCCAGGTTTTTACACCTTCCATGGTTGGAATGTCATTCCCAAATAGTAGAATGTGATCGACATACAGTACTAAGAAAGTGATGATCCTCCCACCAGCTTTCTTGTACACACAAGCTTCATCACCGTTCTTGATGAATCCAAAATTCTTAATTTCTTCATCAAAACGGGGATTCCAACTTCTCGATGCTTGTTTCAATCCATAGATTGAATTCTTTAACTTGCATACTTTGTCAGGATGTTTTGGATCGACAAAACCTTCAGGCTGAACCATATAGACATCTTCATCAAGATATCCATTAAGAAAAGCCGTTTTGACATCCAATTGCCAGATCTCATAGTCATAATATGCAGCTATGGCAAATAATATCCTGATTGACTTTAGCATCGCCACAGGCAAGAAGGTCTCATCATAATCAATCCCTTGAGTTTGAGTGAAACCTTTTGCAACAAGTCTTGCTTTATAAGTATCCAAGTTACCATGCATATCAGTTTTCTTCTTGAAAACCCACTTGCTTTCAACTACTTTGGAGTTGAGTGGTGGCACAACCAATTCCCAAACTTGGTTGTCATACATGGATTGCATCTCTATGTTCATGGCTTCAAGCCATTTGTTGATGGGATTTTCACATGTTTATCAAAGTGATTTCGTCCGAATAAAGTCAAAAATGCAGCGGAAATAATATTTAAAAACAAGTTACTTTTAAGATATAAATTTCAGTTATATGCAAAATCCTAAAACCCGGATCCATATATGAATATGCATACTATCAAACACAACCATAGGATGTTTAGAATACTACCTTCTTGGAGTAATAGGAAATGAAACGGATGATGCTTCTTGAATGGTTCCCTTCAAGAGTAGAAGACCTCAAGCTTGTATACCCCAAGCTTCCAACAAACACCACGAATTTAGCTAGGATTTTTAACACTTGAATCAAAACCGAAATCCTCTTGGAAACCCCTTTATGACCGAAAATTTGAGAGAAAAAAAAAACAAGTCTTCCACTTTGTTTTTTGTCATCTAAATGGTTATAAAACCATGAGAGAAGATCACCTCCCTTTTGGCCAATCACCATCCTTCTTACACATGCAAATGCATGAAAGGTTATTGGACCAAAATGGTGTCTTGGGAAGACATATGGGGGGCGGCCCACGTGGGCATTTTTATAAAAAAAATCTAATTTCTTTTATAATAATTTAAGTCTTGGTTTATATTTATAACTTTTATAAATATAACATTACATATTTACAAGACTTTATACAATCTTTTAAAATGTTATTTAACCCATTAAATAACAAAATAAAATATTCTCTCAAAATAAATTATCAATATAATTTATTGGTTTCTCAAGTGTAATTATTTAGAAAACCAATTTCTAAATATTGTAAGTGTTAATATTTATTTTTTTGATCATATCACAAATAAATATTTTAAGTGTTTGTCTAGCTTGTATTTGGGTATGACTCGACTTGGATCATAACATACTAGCCACATCAATTTAATATGTGTCTTGGGCATACAGAATCCAACATTTGTCACAATCAGATTTTGACATTGCATCATGGTATGTGGTTGGTTCATCTGAATCTACCACGTAGCATCCATCCATGAAAAATCCATATCTTTCAGGTGGACTACTAATTTTACCAGATCTGTGAACATTTTGTGCGTACTAATCAACCTCTTGATCATTTTCAACAACCTCTTGTTGAGCGCTAGTATCAACCAAACGTGTATCGTCTTGTGGTTCTTGATCCTCCTCAAGTTCCACTGTTCTATCACTAGTTCCTTCCATAAGGAACTAAGCTTCCAAGAACTTACCCTTTCGAGCAACAAATACCTTTTGCTCGGTTGGATAGTAGAAATAATATCCTATATCATCTTTAGGATATCCTACAAAGATACACTTAGTAGATCGGACTTCCAATTTATTTGGGGTGTATTGCTTAACATAAGCTTCACAACCCCAAACCCTTAAGAATGATAATGATGGAGGGTTTCCATGCCATATTTCAAAAGGTGTCTTTTCCACTTTCTTGGTTGGGGCCATATTTAGTATGCGAACTATGGAGAGCAAAGCGTAACCCCAAAACGATAGAGGTAATGTGCTTCTAGCCATCATAGATCGAACCATATCCAATAGAGTTTGATTTCTCCTTTCGGATACACCATTATGTTGTGATGTTCTAGGTGGAGTAAGTTGTGAGATAATTCCACAACTCCTAAGATGATCTTGAAAAGCACCACTGATGTATTCACCTCCTCTATCGGTGCGAAGGAATTTGATTGTTTTCTTGAGTTGATTTTCTACTTCACTTTTGAAGTCTTTGAACATTTCAAACGCTTCATCCTTGTGTCTTAGTAAGTACACGTAACCATAACGACTATAGTCGTCGGTAAAAGTAATGAAGTATCTTTCACCATTCCTAGTCATGGGCTTAAAAGGACCACATAAATCTGAATGTATGATACCTAATAAGTCTTTAGCCCTTTCAAATGTTCCACTAAAGGGTGACTTGGTCATTTAGCCTTGCAAACAAGATTCGCATACATCAAATGAATCATCTTGATTCGTTTTCAAAAGACCATTTCTCTGAAGTGTTTGCATGCGATTCTTATTTATATGTCCAAGGCGACAATGCCAAATGTGACACCTGTGTCACTTCAACCATCAAACAGATACCAAACCAATGAAATATTGTATTTCCTACTTGGGATTTGTATAAATATGTGCATCGTTTGCACATATTAATTCTTGTTCGATTTCGAGATTTAAATCTCTTTCTAGAAGGTTATACGCGAACTGATGTATAAATATAATCAGTTTAATGCAACAAACACTTCAAAACAGTGACATAGGCTTAACATACCTTAAATAACCTTTACATAATTTTGAAATAAGTTTTGGATGGTTTGGTGTGTTGAAATCAAGTTTATTCGATCGCAGGGACTATTTGTGTCAAACTGCGAAAGTATGCCGATTTGCATAGTAGCGAACATTCCGGAACTTGATCATAAGTTAAACATACCCTAAATATCCTTTGCATAGCTTAGAAATAGGCTTTGAGGGGTACGGTTTGCTAAAATAAACTTTATTGATCAATAGGGACTAAAAAGCGTCAAAAAGTGCATAAGTTTGCATTTTCGTGCATATCTTACGTTCTGAATATATCCGGACATCCAAAAATTTATGTAATCATTAAAATATTTTATTTTAGTGATTGGCATGATAAAATTCCATTCGTCGCGTAATTTGGATCGTTTTTGCGTTCGTTACAATTTATGTCGTAATTAACCGAACAACGCAACCGTACGACCAAACGAACCGACATCCGAGATATTTTTGAGCACATTTCAAGTTCCCTATACTTTAAATTCATTTTAGAGCCTTGAAATGGGGTTAACGAGGCTTAAAAGTGCAAAAAAATCAAGTTTTACAAGTGCAGGGACCATTTTTGAAATTTCTGGTAGATACATTGAACTTGGTCCATTTTTGAGGTTTTAATGGTTTTAACCCAAGGTTTTGCACTCTATGGGCTGGAATTTGATGGTTCTAAGTATTCCCATGGTTTTGAAAACCATGTGCCCAAGTGGAGGGCCAAGATCGAAGCACGAAATGCGAGAAACGATCCTAACGGTTCTCCGAAATCTATATATACCCAAGCTCTCATTCCATTTTCCTCACACCATGATTCATTTTGCTCTAAGTTGAGGTTTAAACACTTCATACCTGAGCAAACTTGGATCAAACTTCCTAGCTTGGACCCTTTGTAAGCATTCTTTCGTTCTTTTATGCGTTTTAAGCACGAAAGTCAAACAGTGTTTGACTTTCTGCTTTGACCAGGTTATGGTCAACACAAAGTTCGTTTGAACTTTGCAACGTGAGCGTAATCACGATAGTTTCGGCCAAAATGCGTATTCATGCGTATTTTGTAACCAAACTACTCTTGGGTATCAAAACACTTTGTTTTGATATCAAAACCTGTTTTCTAACTTAACTAAACATGTTTTAACATGTTTAGCTCGTCACTTTTTAGTCTCGTGCTTGTTTAGAGTCGTAAGTCAAGCGGTCTAAACAACCGCTTAGACTTTCGGACACGACCCGTTTGGTCGATCATTAGGATCCGACCAAGCATGTTTAGTGACCATAGTTGTATAGGGAATAACCTTCCGAGGTTATACCTTATGGTCACTTAGTTTAAGTAGTTGTATGATAGGTAGTTTATATGCCTTAGGTAAATGACCAAAATGCCCTTTTTACGCATAAATTCATTTTAAGCATATGTTACATAAATTTTGACATCTAAACTGATTAGGCAACATTATTAGACATGTTAAGGCATATATTACTTGTCATAGGACTAGTTAGGCGGTCCGAACGCGTTCTACGCGAACGACGCGTTAAAGTAGCATAAGCTACCTAATTGCTTCGAGATTTAGATGTATAACAGTCTGTGATCAGTGTTTGATTCATCAAACAACTGTAACGAACTCGTTAGCAACTTCTGATCATTCAATCTTGGGTTTGTTTTTTTGTTTTGTTCGTGATCGCCAGCCTTATTCCAGGAGTCAGATCTGATTGAATATAGTATTGGGTCTTTCGATCCCACTGGTGAGGCAGTAACCTTGATTGATCGGGTTCTCTATTTGATTTCGTGATGATTTTTGGTTTAGGGTTATGCTAGATTAGGGTTTTTGCTTTTCTGTTCTGATCTTGGTCTTCTGGTTCGAAGTTGTGTTTGCATGGTTGTTGGCTGTACGTGACGATGGAGAGAGTGGAACAATTTGATGGGGATGGGTATCCGATAACGAGTAATACGACTGGAATTAATAACAAATCTGATGCGATTGAGGACACAGAATCAACTCCTGGTACCGTTCCTGTTCGTGGTATTGGAATACGAGTTACAAACATTGAAGGGAACCCACTAATACCAAGACGAGGTATTTACTCCACGAAGAATACATCAGTTCTTGATGGATTAGCGGCTATCTCTACTCCTGTAAGCTTGGATTGTATGGGTGGTAATACTGGACTATTTCATGCAAACCCTAATACTGGGAATATGTATAAACCTAATACTGATCAGAATTTGTATGGGGAGAAGCTGTTCTCGACAGGCGCTGATCCTAGTTCATCGACTGTTGTGGCTGATGATAATGCTAAGATGTCGTCCTTTGCAAACGTGGTCCAAAATAAGAAGGTTAGTGCGAAAGTTAATTTCAGAACGATGGAAAATAGTGAAACTATGGATGGAGCGGATGTTGTCATTCTGTTATCATCGGTTAAGCAAGTGAGCGATCGGTATGCTAATACTCTATATGGGTATTTTTTGGGTAAGAGGCTTGCGTTTCCAGTTGTGGATTATTTTGCAAAGAATAATTGGGTGAAATACGGGTTGACAAGATTAATGATGAACTCTAAAGGTTTCTTTTTCCTTAAGTTTATGTGACAACTCGTATTTCGAACCTATCTTTGTGTTTAATGTAACGTATGTGGACCCTATGTGATTATGTGAACTTTGATGATTAATGAAATGTATGTTGTTATGTTATGTGATTATGTGAAACGAATGTATGTATATAAACGAACCGATCGCACAACACTTGGCCTATCGCACAAGCCCATTCGGGCCACACTCTTTGTATCCGAACCAAGGGCAGCCCATGATGGGTTTGGCCCACTCCTTCATACGCATACACATACCCTTAGGGAGTTTTGTTTTCATTTGTTACAAAACAAGAACACACACCAAACCCTAATACCTCTCCCCTCTCTCGAAGCCGACGGCAAACAGCCCCATCCCTTGAAGCTTTCTTGTTCGGATCAACCTTTGTTTATCCTCTAATCCGGTTAGTGTTTTATTGTCGTTGATGTTATGCATGATTAGATGATGACTGATTGTTTGATGTCTCCGTATGATTAATCTAAATCCGTTTAAATATATGATTTTGACCTAGAACCGATTGCATGTTAGTCGACTGTTGGACGAGTATGTGTGGATGGTTTGATGGATTGATTATGTTAGTATGCATGCTAGAGATCGAAATCATGAATCATGTTAATATGCCTAAGTGATAGGATTGTTGCTTGTGTTTTGTTCATGCTTGAACGGATTAGGGTTCATATGAATCAATGGATAAAAACCTTGTTTTGATCGATTAATGGATTGGTTAGAAACTGTAATTGTGTTGATTGATAAATTGCAAATATGGAAACTGTTAGAATAGAGAAACGGATTGCATGATTTTAGGAAACCACATAACTGATCGCACAAGACCAGTGGCACAAGTGCAATCACACAAGCTCTTGAATCACACAAGAGCTCAATCGCACAACGGTCTGGTCGCACAACACAGTGTACAACACAGTGTACAACACAGCATATACATGATCGCACAAGACCTTGTGGATCGCACAAGACAGTGCCGATCGCACAAGGCTTGGGCCACACACAACAGTTGGACTTCACACATGTATTTGGGCCGAAAGGCCAACCCAATCACACAAGTCTTGTTCAGTCGCACAAGCTGAACTGGATCGCACAAGGTTACTAAACTGTTATTTAATTTAATTGGGCCGCACAAGCTGATTTGGACTTTATATGTTTTGGGCTGAGTTGGGATCGAATCGCACAACCCATTGTGGATCGCACAAGTTATGCTGATCGCACAATAGGTTGGGCCGCCTGTTTATTGGGCTTTATCTTTCGGGTTGCACAAGTCTTGACATTATGTATACTTGACTGTCAACGTGTTGCCATGATCAATACGTGCTCGTAACCTGTTAACTTATGTGTAAACTTATGTGCAGAACTTGAAACCAAAACCTGACTTGTATGGTAACCATATTAGGACGTGGTTGACCACATATAGCTCAAGTAACCTTTTCGTGTATATGCCGAGCAAACCAAGGTGAGTTCACACTCCTAAGGCATGGGATTCCCGGTGGGTTGGGAATGGGATTGAATAACTACGACAGAACTTGTACTTTCACCATTACTAGACTACATACTACCGTCCTCGGATTGGGAAGGACGCCAGCGTTAAACCTACGTATATACTACGTACCTCCGTCCTCGGATTGGGAAGGACGCCAACGCTAAACCTACGTACTCGCTACGTACCTCTGTCCTCGGATTGGGAAGGACGCCTGCGCAAAACCTACGTATACACTACGTACCTCTGGCCTCGGATCAGGAAGGACACTTACGCTAAACCTACGTATACACTACGTACCTCTGTCCTCGGATTGGGAAGGACACCTATAGATACATCTAGTCTAGTGGTTCACAACATGGGGTAGCCCCCCCACCGTTTATGGTTTGGAAAATAAGGAACGTTGATTTAACCTACTGTCAAAAACAAACAACTAGTTCTTGAGAAACTACTTTAAAACACACACACCTCCTGTGAACTCGCTCAACTTTGTTGTTGACTCTCTGTTACATGCCTTGCAGGTCGTTAGGTATCTTTGGAGCTTGCATGGGAGTGGGAAGAGTTGTTGTGGGACATGGGCAGCTCTGTGCCATGCTAAACATTTGAAACGTTTAAACTTATGATTTGGTTTTAAACATTATGCTTCCGCTTGCAACTTAAACTATGTTTTGTTTGGACACCAATTGTATTGTGTTGGATTTTATAACATACTTACATGCTTGTTCAATATGATTGGTGGCTTGATCCTGGTCATGTCACGCCTCCAAGCGGTGATACTCCGCGTGTGGATTTTGGGGGTGTGACAGATTGGTATCAGAGCCATTGGTTATAGTGAACTTGGTTTTAAAACGGGAAAAAAAGTTTCGATGAAACCAGACTATAACCGGTACAGTGCTCAATGATCCACAACGATGCTTCGCTCCACATGCAAGGCTCGACACTATAGGTGATATGGTTTACATTTATATTGCCTGCTTGTTAGTTTACATAGAACATTGCTCATGGTATGCTTGGATAACATAGTAACGACTGTTTGCAACATTGCGTGTTTACTCTCTTCTGTCATTCCACACGTACGCATTATCGCGACACTTTACTCACTTATGCTCTCCTTATTATGAAGATCATGAGTGGACGTATCAACCTAACTCAAGCTCAGCTGACGGCTTTAATCAATGAACAAGTTGCTGCGGCACTTGCAGCCGCTCATGCAGGAGGTATATCCTGCGATTTCAACTCATTCTAGGATCTTTAGGTCCTACTCTCGTGAACCAACCTTTGTGTTAAACTTTGTTCTTTCTTACCCTCACGCTAGGTCAACCTGCACAGCCTCTCGTGTGCACTTTCAAGACCTTTATGGACTGTAAACCCAGTACCTTCAGTGGTACAGAAGGAGCTGTAGGACTCCTCCACTGGTTTGAGAAACTTGAATCTGTTTTTGAGATGTGTGAATGCCTTGAGGCTCGTAGGGTGAAGTATGCTACTGGTACTCTCGAGGGTGTAGCGCTCACGTGGTGGAACGCTCAGGTCCAAATGCTGGGGTTGGTTGCTGCTAACGCCACCCCATGGAATGATTTCAAGGAATTGATCAAAGAAGAGTACTGTAGTCGTGACGACATCCACAAGCTGGAAGTAGAGTTCTTCAACTTAAAGATGACGGGGTCAGAAATTGAAGCGTACACGAAAAGATCGAACGAGCTGGCTATCTTGTGTCCTACCATGGTGGATCCTCCCATCAAACGTATCGAAGTCAGGGTGGATACAGGGGAGTCCCAGCAGTGAAAGACAGATGAGTACAGGAGCCCCAGTCAGCAGTCTTTTGGTAATCGAAGTCAGGGTGGATACAGGGGAGTCCCAGCAGTGAAAGACAGATGAGTACAGGAGCCCCAGTCAGCAGTCTTTTGGTAATCGAAGTCAGGGTGGATACAGGGGAAACCACCCTAAGTGCAATCGATGTAATTTGCACCACAGCGGGCCGTGCAACAAAGATCGTTGTCAAAGATGTAACAAGCTTGGTCATGAAGCCAAAGATTGCAGGAGTTCACGTCCTACAAACCAGAATCGACAACAGCAGCCACAGGCCCCACAGAACCAGCAACAGCAACAGCAGGGTAATAAAGGATGTTACGAGTGCGGCGCTGAGGATCATTTCAAGAGACACTGCCCACAGCTAAACAGGAACCAGAACAACAACAATAATCAGGGAAATGGTAACAACGGGGGCAACAACGATGGCAATGGTGCCAGGGGGCGTGTATTCGTGATTGGCCAGGGTGAAGTGGGGAATGATCCCAATGTTGTGACGGGTAAGTTCCTACTGGACAACTTTTATGCTTCTGTTTTATTTGATTCGGGTGCCGATACCAGTTATGTGCCTTTAAAAGTTAGTCAAATGCTTAAGCGCACCCCAACACCCTTGAACACCAAACACACTATAGAGCAAGCTAATGGTAAGAGTTTAGAGGCCACACACGTAGTCAAGGGTTGTAATCTCGTTCTTGCTAATCAGACTTTCACTATCGACCTCATTCCTATCGTTCTGGGTAGTTTCGACGTGGTCATTGGGATGGATTGGTTATCCCAGCACCAAGCAGAAATTCTTTGCAACGAGAAGATTGTCCGTGTTCCTCGTTCAGGTGATGAACCTCTCATGATTCGTGGCGACAAGAGTGGTGCTTTGGTGAGCATCATCTCTTTCCTTAAGGCCCAGAAGTGTTTGCGGAAGGGCCACACTGCTATTTTGGCTCTCGTTACTGATACCTCGATGAAGGAGAAGAAGATAGAAGATGTTTCTATTGTATGCGACTATCCTGAGGTATTTCCTGAGGAACTACCTGGTCTTCCGCCTCATCGCCAGGTTGAGTTCCAAATCGAGCTAGCTCCTGGAGCAGCGCCAATAGCCCGTGCACCTTATCGCTTAGCTCCATCAGAACTAGAAGAGCTGTCTACGCAACTACAAGAGCTTTTGGACAAGGGTTTCATTCGTCCTAGCTCTTCGCCCTAGGGAGCTCCAGTCTTCTTTGTAAAGAAGAAGGACGGTACCTTTCGAATGTGTATAGACTACCGCGAACTCAACAAGGTGACCGTGAAGAATCGCTATCCTCTTCCACGCATTGACGACTTGTTCGACCAATTACAAGGGTCGAGCTACTATTCGAAGATTGACTTGAGGTCAGGCTATCATCAACTAAGAGTCCGAGACGAGGACATCTCTAAGACAGCGTCCATGACTCGTTATGGGCATTACAAGTTCCTGGTTATGCCTTTTGGGCTGACAAACGCACTGGCGGTCTTCATGGACCTTATGAACAGAGTGTGCAAACCTTACCTGGATAAGTTCGTTATTGTATTCATAGACGACATCCTGATCTATTCTAAGAGTCAGGAGGAACACGAGCAGCATCTACGACTTATTTTGGAACTTCTTCGAACAGAGCAGCTGTATGCAAAGTTCTCGAAATGCGACTTCTGGCTTCGTGAAGTCCATTTCCTAGGCCATGTGGTAAACAAGGGTGGGATTCATGTTGATCCATCCAAGGTAGACTCAATCAAGAACTGGCCTGCGCCCCGTACACCAACAGAAATCCGCCAATTCTTGGGCTTGGCAGGCTACTACAGAAGGTTTATCAAGGATTTCTCCAAGATTGCGCAACCTCTCACCTCACTAACTCAGAAAGGTGTCACCTATAGTTGGGGTGATGCATAGGAAACTGCGTTTCAGCATTTAAAGGATAGACTTTGTAGCGCACCTATCCTCTCATTGCCTGAAGGCACAGACGATTTTGTGGTTTATTGCGACGCATCCATTCAGGGTCTTGGATGTGTGTTGATGCAACGTGACAAGGTCATTGCTTATGCGTCACGTCAACTTAAAGTTCACGAAAGGAACTACACTACGCATGACTTGGAATTGGGAGCAGTGGTTTTCGCTCTTAAGATATGGAGACATTACCTGTACGGTACCAGGTGCTCCATTTACACCGATCACAGGAGTCTCGAGCATATCTTCAAGCAAAAGGAGTTAAACATGCGACAACGTCGATGGGTTGAACTTTTGAATGATTACGAATGCGCGATCAAGTACCATCCGGGCAAAGCCAATGTTGTGGCCGACGCCCTCAGTCGAAAGGATACTACACCTAGATGCGTACGAGCGTTACAACTTACCATTCAATCAAGTCTTCCTGCTCAGATACGAGATGCTCAGATTGAAGCACTGAAACCAGAAAACGTCAGGGCTGAGTCCCTACGTGGATCAAGGAAACGATTAGAACAAAAGGAAGACGGCGCATACTACGTAACGGGACGTATTTGGGTCCCACTCTATGGAAACTTACGCGAGCTTGTGATGGATGAAGCGCATAAGTCTCGTTACTCAGTACATCCTGGTTCGGATAAGATGTACCACGACTTTAGAACTACGTATTGGTGGCCTAGTATGAAAGCCCACATAGCAACCTACGTTAGCAAATGCTTGACTTGTGCGAGAGTCAAGACTGAGTATCAGAAACCATCAGGCCTACTTCAACAACCAGAGATACCAAAATGGAAATGGGAGCAAATTTCCATCGATTTTGTTACTGGTCTGCCTAGATCTCAGCGCAGAAATGACACTATTTGGGTAATAGTGGATCGATTAACTAAGTCTGCACACTTCTTGGCTATCAAAGAGACGGACAAGTTCTCTACCCTAGCAGACGTGTACTTAAAGGAAGTAGTATCGAGGCATGGAGTGCCAACCTCTATTATATCAGATCGTGATGCACGCTTTACTTCTGAACTGTGGCAAGCAATGCACAAGTCTTTTGGCTCACGTTTAGATATGAGCACAGCTTATCATCCACAGACGGATGGGCAGTCTAAACGCACCATCCAAACCCTTGAAGACATGCTTAGGGCATATGTGATTGATTTTGGCAACGGCTAGGAAAAGCATCTGCCATTAGTGGAATTTTCGTATAACAACAGCTACCACACCAGCATCCAAGCCGCTCTGTTTGAAGCATTGTACGGGCATAAATGCCGCTCACCTCTTTGTTGGGCAGAGATTGGCAACAGCCAGATCACGGGCCCAGAACTTGTGGTAGACACAACAGAAAGGATTGCCCAGATACGGCAACAAATGGCGGCAGCTCGTGACCGTCAGAAAAGCTACGCTGATAAGCGCAGGAAACCACTCGAGTTCCAGGTTGGGGATCGAGTGCTACTCAAAGTCTCACCTTAGAAGGGTGTTGTTCGTTTTGGCAAACGAGGAAAACTTAATCCACGATACGTCGGACCTTTCGAAATCATAGAGAAAATAGGCAAAGTGGCCTACAAACTAAACCTACCAGCAGAACTCAGTGGAGTTCACAACATTTTCCACGTGTCGAATCTGAAGAAGTGTCTGTCAGATGAGACCCTCATAGTTCCTTTGAAGGAGCTCACTATCGACGATCAGCTGCGATTCGTTGAGGAACCAGTAGAGATTACTGACCGAGATGTTTAGATTCTCAAGCACACCAGAATACCTCTCGTTCGAGTTCGTTGGAACTCCCGTCGTGGCCCAGAGTTCACCTGGGAACGCGAAGATCAGATGAAATAAAAGTAACCCCAATTGTTCGAGAACAGTACAACCACTACTGAGGCTGAAGCTACTGCAGAATTTCGGGACGAAATTCCAAATCAACAGGGGAAGGATGTGACACCCCAGGAAAACTAGGAAACCATGCAACTTAACTAGCTTCCTCAGTGAGTACGTGCTAAATTTCGGGACGAAATTTCTTTAAACTTGGGGATAATGTGACAACTCGTATTTCGAACCTATCTTTGTGTTTAATGTAACGTATGTGGACCCTATGTTATTATGTGAACTTTGATGATTAATGAAATGTATGTTGTTATGTTATGTTATGTGATTATGTGAAACGAATGTATGTATATAAACGAACCGATCGCACAACACTTGGCGTATCGCACAAGCCCATTCGGGCCACACTCTTTGTATCCGAAACCAAGGGTAGCCCATGATGGGTTTGGCCCACTCCTTCATACGTATACACATACCCTTAGGGAGTTTTGTTTCCATTTGTTACAAAAAAAGAACACACACCAAACCCTAATACCTCTCCCCTCTCTCGAAGCCGACGGCAAACAACCCCATCCCTTGAAGCTTTCTTGTTCGGATCAACCTTTGTTTATCCTCTAATCCGGTTAGTGTTTTATTGTCGTTGATGTTATGCATGATTAGATGATGACTGATTGTTTGATGTCTCCGTATGATTAATCTAAATCCGTTTAAATATATGATTTTGACCTAGAACCGATTGCATGTTAGTCGACTGTTGGACGAGTATGTGTGGATGGTTTGATGGATTGATTATGTACAATGCATGCTAGAGATCGAAATCATGAATCATGTTAATATGCCTAAGTGATAGGATTGTTGCTTGTGTTTTGTTCATGCTTGAACGGATTAGGGTTCATATGAATCAATGGATAAAAACCTTGTTTTGATCGATTAATGGATTGGTTAGAAACTATAATTGTGTTGATTGATAAATTGCAAATATGGAAACTGTTAGAATAGAGAAACGGATTGCATGATTTTAGGAAACCACATAGCTGATCGCACAAGACCAGTCGCACAAGTGCAATCACACAAGCTCTTGAATCACACAAGAGCTCAATCGCACAAGGGTGCCGATCGCACAAGGATTGGGCCACACACAACAGTTGGACTTCACATATGTATTTGGGCCGAAAGGCCAACCCAATCACACAAGTCTTGTTCAATAGCACAAGCTGAACTGGATCGCACAAGGTTACTAAACTGTTATTTAATTTAATTGGGCCGCACAAGCTGCTTTGGACTTTATATGTTTTGGGCTGAGTTGGGATCGAATAGCACAATCCATTGTGGATCGCACAAGTTATGCTGATCGCACAATAGGTTGGGCCGCCTGTTTATTGGGCTTTATTTTTGGGTTGCACAAGTCTTGACATTATGTAAACTTGACTGTCAACGTGTTGCCATGATCAATACGTGCTCGTAACCTGTTAACTTATGTGTAAACTTATGTGCAGAACTTGAAACCAAAACCTGACTTGTATGGTAACCATATTAGGACGTGGTTGACCACATATAGCTCAAGTAACCTTTTCGTGTATCTGCCGAGCAAACCAAGGTGAGTTCACACTCCTAAGGCATGGGATTCCCGGTGGGTTGGGAATGGGATTGAATAACTACGACAGAACTTGTACTTTCACCATTACTAGACTACATACTACCGTCCTCGGATTGGGAAGGACGCCAGCGTTAAACCTACGTATATACTACGTACCTCCGTCCTCGGATTGGGAAGGACGCCAACGCTAAACCTACGTACTCGCTACGTACCTCCGTCCTCGGATTGGGAGGACGCCTGCGCAAAACCTACGTATACACTACGTACCTATGTCCTCGGATCGGGAAGGACACTTACGCTAAACCTACGTATACACTACGTACCTCTGTCCTCGGATTGGGAAGGACACCTATAGATCCATCTAGTTTAGTGGTTCACAACATGGGGTAGCCCCCCCACCGTTTATGGTTTGGAAAATAAGGAACGTTGATTTAACCTACTGTCAAAAACAAACAACTAGTTCTTGAGAAACTACTTTAAAACACACACACCTCCTGTGAACTCGCTCAACTTTGTTGTTGACTCTCTGTTACATTCCTTGCAGGTTGTTAGGTATCTTTGGAGCTTGCATGGGAGTGGGAAGAATTGTTGTGGGACATGGACAGCTGTGTGCCATGCTAAACATTTGAAACGTTTAAACTTATGATTGGTTTTAAACATTATGCTTCCGCTTGCAACTTAAACTATGTTTTGTTTGGACACCAATTGTATTGTGTTGGATTTTATAACATACTTACATGCTTGTTCAATATGATTGGTGGCTTGATCCTGGTCATGTCACGCCTCCAAGCGGTGATACTCCGCGTGTGGATTTTGGGGGTGTGACAGTTTAAAATGAAGGAAGGGATGGATAAGTTGCTGGAGGAAGGGTCGTGGATGATTAGGAACGTACCTATAATATTAAAAGAATGGTCACCTTCTGTGATAGTGGAGAAAGAGGACATTACCTCTATCCCGGTGTGGGTCAAGATGCATGATGTTCCATTGGCAGCCTTTAAAGAGGATGGGCTTAGTCTCTTAGCGTCAAAAATTGGAACTCCTAAGATGTTAGACTCATTTACGGCAACTATGTGTGCAGAATCTTGGGGCCGAAGTAGTTTTGCAAGGGCTTTAATAGAAATTAATGCGGATTCGGAGCTGAAGAAAAGTATCACTATGGCAATTCCTTTGCTTGATGGGAAAGGTTTTACTAAAGCTGAGGTGAAAATAGAGTATGATTGGGTTCCGTTGAGGTGTGCGAATTGTTGCATCTTTGGTCATGATGTCAACTCCTATCCGAAGATACCGAAACCTGATCATGAGGAGGGAAATAGGAAGGATGATCATAGCTTTCAGGAAGCGGTGAGGAAAACTAATAAGGGGACCAATAAGGGAATTCAGATTAATAAACAGAAGCCAAAGCCGGTGGTGAATCCTAGATCCAAAAATGTTACTCGCCAGCAAGATGATAAGGTTCAAACATCAATCTCTTTTGACGTGTTACGAGACCAGGGGGAGGGTAGCAATGTGGAGGATACGAAAGGAGTTAGGGAGGAAACGACATACATTCGAGACAAAAAGGATAATACTAATAAGAAGAAGAATGTCCATGCGTTGATTCTTGATGAGGTTGAGATTAATGAGCTCCTTGATGATATTCCCAGATTTATGGAAAACAAATCTGGAAACAAAGGTAATGAAGGAATGGGCAATATAGGTGATTTGAAAAAAGATGGTAAAAAATCTGAGGGTACAAGCACACCTGGTCTAGAGGGTGTCGATGGGTAGTGAGGCTGCATGGAATATACGGGGATTGAACCACTCCCTGAAACAGAAAGAGGTTCGGCAGTTTTTTTGGGTAAAGGGTTACCCCGGTGATTCTATATATTCACAACCAAATAAAACAAGTAGTGAAGAAACGCCTTCACTAGTTCAAACATGAGACATGCCCCATGAATGTACACCAAGACAAAAACAAAAAACGAAACAGAGCACCACTAGACTACAATCTAGACAAATCAGAAAAATTTAAACATGAATTAGCCTCCATCTTGAATAGTGTCGTCCCCTCCAATATCCCAAGCTTCAAGCAACCTCCTAATCTTCGCACAGTTCTTAAACTTGACTCCCATAAGTTTGAAACGAATAGTTTTAATAATTAGCTTACAAATAGCATCCGGAGGTCTCGTTTGGTTTTTGAACAATCTAGCATTCCGTTCCTGCCAGATGAAGTAAGCAACCGTAGCAACAAGCAACCTGCAAACATAATTCGCCGTTGATTTTGACCGAGCACGATCCAACAGCCAGTTCATAACTCGCTGCTATTGCTTCTGTTGGGGGACATGGTGGTTCTATTCAAGGGAGAAATAAAGGGGGTAGACAGATTCATGAGGATTTAGATGAGGAAGAGGTTGAAGTTGTCTATGATGAAACCAGTGAGTCTATGACTTCGGGTACATATCCTTCGTCTCTAAAAGCAGGGGCAAGCACCTCTTTCACAAAGTTCTCCAATGGATAGTTTGTTTTTGGTTCGTCTAAAGGGGCTGCCGGTTCGTGGCAACTTCATTTTTGATGATGGAGGATGAAGTGTTTGGTTATGTATTGTTTTGTCTGCTAGATATCTTTTCATGATGTATAGTAGGCTAGGTTGATGTGATGTCATAGGTACTTTTATGTTTGTTGGCTTACATATATGGGGCGTGTCCTGTATATGAACTAGTGTGGAACTCATCCTCACTACTTGTTCTTATTTGCTAAGGTCGATTGGTTAGCTCTGGGAGACTCGAACACAAAGTATTTTCATAATGTAGTGAAGGCAAAAAATCACCGGAGCAGAATTTTTTCAATCCGTGATGCTAATGGGGCCGTGTTTGAAGGCTACATGGTTCAGCAAGTTATGGTTGATCACTATGTGAAGTTTTTTGGCTCCTCAGCAAATGTTAATATGCAACCAACTCCTGACTTATTTCATACAATGCTGACAAATGAAAAGGCTGAATTTATGGTTCGAGAAGTGACGGATGAGGAGGTAAAAGCAGCTATGTTCTCGATTGCTGGAAATAAAGCTCCGGGCCCGGACGGATATACGTCGGTTTTCTTTAAGAAGGCTTGGAATGTGATCTGAAGGGATGTTTGTGGAGCGGTGAAACAGTTCTTTCAGTATGGTAAACTCTTACAGCAACTCAACCACACAGCGGTGTCGCTAATTCCGAAAGTTCAAACGCCGGCATCGATAACGGATTATAGGTCGATATCTTGCTGTAATACGTTATACAAGTGCATTAGTAAAATTATTAGCGATCATATGAAGGTTGGGTTAGCGGATATTGTTGGTATTAACCAGTCCGCATTTGTGCCGGGGAGACGAATATCGGATAATATCCTTTTAACGCAAGAACTTATGCATAACTATCATCGTAATACTGGTCCTCCTAGATGTGCTTTCAAGATTGATATCCAGAAAGCGTATGATATGGTGGAATGGGTTTTTTTGGAGAATACGTTGAGGGGTTTTGGTTTTCATCAGAAAATGATTAAGTGGGTTATGGCGTGTGTTACTTCTACGTCATTTTCATTAGCAATTAACGGGAATCTTTGTGGTTATTTTAAAGGGAAACGTGGGCTGCGCCAAGGGAACCCTATGTCTCCGTATCTCTTCACGTTGGTAATGGAAGTTCTAACGTTAATATTGGACAAGCAGGTTTCTATTTCTAATGACTTTAGATTCCATAATAAATGTGAAAAGGAAAGAATTATCAATTTGTGTTTCGCGAATGATTTATTTATTTTTGCTAGAGGAGACCACAAATCGGCTGGCGTTATTATGACGGCTATCAATTTGTTTAAGAATATGTCGGGTCTTGTCCCGAGTATGATGAAAAGTACAGTTTTCTTTGGTAATGTGAAGGACTATGCAAAAACAAGAATCCTTAGCATTATGCCTTTTGAGGAGGGGGTTCTGCCAGTTCGCTACTTGGGAGTTCCTCTCATCTCTACTCGGTTGAAGTACAAAGATTGTAAGAGACTAGTAGAGAATATGGAGAATAGGATCATGGATTGGAAAACCAAATCGTTGTCTTTTGCTGGTAGACCGCTTGTCCGTTCGGTTCTGGCGTCGATGCACATTTATTGGGGATCGGTTTTCATATTGCCTAAACGAATTATTTGTGAATTGGAGGAGAAGATGAGGTGTTTTTTGTGGTCTTAGGGTAATAAGATTAAAGGTAAAGCGAAGGTGAAATGGAAAACTGTGTGTCTTCCAAAACGAGAGGGTGGACTGGGTATTAGAAGAGTGCAGGATATGAATAACGCGTTAATGGTTTCTCATATATGGAGCTTGATGACTAATAGAGAATCTCTATGGGTTAAATGGATTCATTCATACCGCATTCAAGAACGTAGTTTTTGGGATGTTTCGTTAAAGAGCAATGTTACTTGGACTTGGAGGAAATTGCTTCAGCTTAGGATGAGTATTCAGAATTTCATATTGGTGAAACTGGGTGATGGAATGGACACGATGATATGGTTTGATAAGTGGAATGAAATATGTCCGCTTATAGCTTTTAAACACCTAGAATGATCGCTAATGCGGGATTCAGACTGAATTCTTAGGTGGCGGATGTACTTGTGGATGGGGAATGGGTGTGGCCACAAGAGTGGGTCAATCGGTTTCCTGCGATGCAAAATGTTCAAGACGTGAATCTTGATCCGATGCGTAGGGACCAGATTAGTTGGAGAACTCGACAAGGGGTTGATACAGTCTTTGCTACATCGACGGCTTGGGAGGATATTCGGATGGTTCAAGATGATGTTCAATGGGCAAATGTTGTGTGGTTTCTGCAAGCTATTCCTAGACACGCATTTCTTATGTGGTTGATTGTTAACAGGAAATTGAAGACACAATATATCATGAGCCGATGGAACTCAACGGGTAATGCGAATTTCAATCTTATGTGCTGCTCGTTGTGTACTATGGGGCAGGATTCACATGAACATTTGTTCTTTGAGTGTGCCTATGCTTCTAGTGTTTGAGAGGGTGTTAGAGATCGAGCAGGTATGGCGGCTATTCAACATAGCTGGAATGATATATTGGTGTATTTAATGGGGATAGCAAATTCTATATTGGCTAAGAACATAATTGCTAAGCTGGTAGTTAGTGCTTCAGCTTATTTTGTCTGGGATGAGAGAAATAAACGCCTGTTTTCGAATAGGAAGAGGACTCGTGATCAGCTAGTGGAGGTGATTCTAAACACGGTTAGATTGAAGCTTCAAACGATGCGGATCAAGATAACCAATTATTCGGATGAGCTGTTGCAACAATGGATGCTCCCCCGTGGTTTGCTGGTAGCGGATGATGACTGTGGTTAATTTTTTGTAATGGTCTGTTAGTTAGTGGGTCATCTAATGTGTTGGGTGTCACACCCCGACCGCGTATAACATGCAATCGCGGCGGAAACGTCGGGGAGTGTTGTAACAGAATTAATTGTTTCATAACCATGGCATACAAAGTTATATTTTATTTATCAACATAAGAGTTACATTGTCTTAAACAGGAAATAAAGAGTTCAGAACATAATTAAACTAAGTCTATCTTCATTTTAAGTCTCTAAGGCACAGGTCCGCCCTAGTGTCATGATCATCATCCTAAGCAACAGCTCCTGAAAACACATGTGAAAATAGGTACGTCAGCATAAAAATGCCTGTGAGATACATAGGATTTGTGAAAAATAGGATTCATGACTTATAAGTTTAGAAAAAGTAGTTTAGCAAAACTCAGTCATGAACCTTGTAAATTGTTTTGTTTTGTAAATTATTCAAAAAGCGATGTATGTATAAATAAGAGAATAATGTAAGGTTAAATGAATAACCAAGTAAAAAAATGAGTTTGTATAAGATAAGTTGTTTTGTAAATCAATGTCTTGTGAAAATAAGTTGTTTATGTAAAACGTAATATGTCAAATATTGAAATGATTTAAGTAATGCTACGACATGTAATATCATACAATCACTTATATATAGGAAGTACCAGCGGTGTATCCACCATGCTTGTATCATATTACACACGCCTCGTTACTCAAATCACTTACTCAAACCAACCACCAATGTAAATTGTTTATGTATAAATGGATTGTCATGTGTTAATGTGTAAACCATATCGAAATGTCTATGTCCAATGTAAACCACTAAATGTGTATATCAATGTCAAAATGTTATGTTTAATGTAGATCATGTAATGTGTACCCAAAAATGTCATGTATGATAAGTGAAATATATCAACGAAACCATATGTAAAATGCACAAAAACAAGGTATTGAAGTAAAACATGGTTTAAATCAAAGTTATGTTTTGTGGAACGAATGCATGCTATACTGATACAAACATTTATGCGGTATTGTAAAAATGCATACATCCAAGCCTTGAGACTGTGGCGATAAACCCTTAAACAAATTAAAGGTTTATCTAAGTTATGTGTATCGAATTCGGTCATTCCTTCCAATCCAAACAAATCCAGGATTTCAGGAACGGGAGTTGTCAATTCCTATGGTACCACTACCTACTAACGAACGGCGTAGCTTATGTTAATGAATGTATTGTTCCATTGTAAACAAACCAAATGTCATACCAAAATGTAAGCAAGTGATGAAAACAACTGTACTAAGTATGCACACAATGGGCATACATAGCATGAGATGTAATGTGAAACAATGTACTAAGTATGCACACAATAGGCATATATGAAATGTAATGTAAAACAATGTACTAAGTATGCACACAATGAGCATATATAGCATGAAATGTAATGTAAAACAATGTACTAAGTATGCACACAATGGGCATATATAGCATGAAATGTAATGTAAAACAATGTACTAAGTATGCACACAATGGACATACATAGCATGAACACAATGAAATCATGTACTATAAGTGTACTAATGAACATAACAAGCATATGATATGAAAACATGGAAAGCATGAAAGTAACAAGTAGGCACATGTGTTTCACCCCAAAACAGTTTGGAAAACAGTAAAAGAGGGGTCTATGTACTCACTTGAGATTGCTCAGAAGTCCTAAGATAAACACCAAGCAATGCTAGAGATCACGGAATCAAACGGCGCCTAATATAGGTAACTATGTTAATAAACCGGACCTAAATCGGAGGATCGGATAGAATGAGGGTTCGTAAACCAAACGAGTATGGAGACTCGTGTAATATGGTTTAACAAAGCCTACATTCTAAACGAGACCTAACCTGAGTGCTCACGACTCATTACGACCCGTTTAGGTAGCTTATGCTACTTTAACGCGTCGTTTGCGTGAAACGCGTTCGGACCGCCTAACTAGTCCTATGACAAGTGTTATATGCCTAAACATGTTACATAATCAGTTATGTGACAAAAGTTTAGGTTACATATGCTTAATTACCAATTATACATGAAAAGGGTATTCTGGTAATTTACCTAAGGCATATAAACTACCTATCATACAACTACTTAAACGAAGCGACCATAAGGTATAACCTCGGAAGGTTATTCCCTATATACTAAGGTCACCTAAAGTGTTTGGTCGGATCCTAATGATCGACCAAATGGGTCGGGTTCGAAGGTATAAGCGATTTATTAGATCGCTTACCCTTACGACCCTAGACAACGTGGTAATCAGTAGGCATAGTCACAAGGGACTATAACCATCGTGATTACAATCATGTTGCGAAGTTCAAACGAACTTCGTATTGACCATAAACTGGTCAATGCAGAAAGTCAAATAAAGTTTGACTTTCGGACTCGAAAAGCAATAAAAGAGCGAAGGAATACTTACGAAGGGTCCCCGAAAGCTTTGATTTCTCAAGTATTCTCAGGTATGAAACAATGGTTTCAACTTAGAGAAATTTCAAGAAATCAAGTGGGTTTTGCAATGGGATGGGTTGGGTATTTATAGATTTCGGTTCACCGTTAGGATCGTTTCTTGGATAACGTGCCTTGATCTCATGCGTACACTTGTTGGAAAGTTATGGTAGCTCATTTTTGCCCCCACCACAAGAGTTTGACAAGTGGAATTGGCCTTTGGGGGTTTGAAGGGCTGGAAACAGCTATTTAAAACATTGAATATGGTCTGGTAGTCCGACGCGGGCCGCGTAAGGATACACCAGGGGTTTACGCGGGCCGCCTGGCCTGTCTGATCAGAAGAAACTTTGCTGAATTGACAGTTTAGGTCCCTGTTGGTGTTTAAGGCCATTTCCGACACTTCTAAGGCCCGTAAAGCCAACTTTAAGGCTCTAAAATGATGCCTAAACATTTTGGACATGAAACATGCTCAAAAATATGCCGGATGTTGGTTCGTTTGGTCGTACGATCGCGATGTTCGCTTAATTACGACGGAATGCGCACAAGCGCGAAAAACGATCCAAATGACGCGACGATTGGATTTTTCTCAAGCCAAACACTAAAATAAAATATTTTAGTGCTTACATAAATTTTTGGATGTCCGGATGTATTCAGAACGTAAGTTATGCGCGAAAGTGCAAACTTGTGCACTTTTTGACACTTTTAGTCCCTGAATAACCCAAAAGTTTATTTTAGCATACCGAACACCTCAAAGCCTATTTCTAAGCTATGTAAAGGATATTTATGGTATGTTTAACTTGTGGTAATGTTCTGGAATGTTCGTTACAGTTCAAATTGACATACTTTCGCAGTTTGTCAAATTTAGTCCCTGTAGGCGAATTAACTTGTTTTTGCCATACCAAAGCCTTTAAAACTTATTTCTAAGTTATGTAAAGGTTATTTAAGGTATGTTAAGCATATGTTGATGTTCTGGAGTATTTGTCGCATTAAACTGATTACGTTTACGCACCAGTTTGCGTATAAATCTCCAGAAAGCGATATAGAGTTTGAAATTGAATAAAAGTCAAAACATGAAAAATGTAAAACATAACCAAACAAACATTGAGATCAAATAACATTGTTTTATTGATAACTGAACTGTTCACAATGATTACAAGCACAGATGTTACAGTCTCCCCTACTTGTGGAAATTTCGTCCTGAAATTTATTTAGAGGAAACTCGTGGGAAAAGATGTGGATATTTCGCCTTCATTTGATCTTCGCGCTCCCAAGTAAACTCGGGTCCACGTTTAGCTTCCCTGCGAACTTTGACCAAAGGAATGCGCTTGCGTTTTAGCCACTTGACTTCACGTTCCATGATTTCCACTGGCTTCTCAACAAATTTCAGTGTTTTGTCAACACGAATTTCGTCAAGCGGTATGTGGAGGTTCTCATCAGCTAAACACCTCTTGAGATTGGACACGTGAAAGGTTGGATGAACATTTCCAAGTTCAGGAGGTAACTCAAGTCTGTAGGCTACCTTACCGATTCTTTCGACGATCTTGAATGGTCCAACGTATCTAGGCACAAGTTTTCCTTTCTTTCCAAATCTGATCATACATTTCCAAGGTGAGACCTTAAGTAATACTCGATCACCGACTTGAAATTCCAAGGGCTTGCGTTTTGGGTCCGCGTAACTCTTTTGACGGCTTCTAGCTGTCTGAAGGTTATCACGAACTTTCTTAATCTTGTCAGTTGTCTCTAAAATGAGGGCAGGTCCAATAAGCTGAGCCTCGCCGATCTCATTCCAGCAGACTGGTGAACGACATTTTCGACCATAGAGAGCCTTGAAAGGAGCCATGTTGATGCTGGAGTGATAACTATTGTTGTAGGAGAATTCAATCAACTGAAGATGTGAATCCCAACTACCACCAAAATCGATCACACAAGCTCTAAGCATATCCTCCAGAGTCTGGATTGTTCTTTCAGATTGACCATCCGTTTGCGGATGATAAGCTGTGCTCAGGTTAAGTTGGGTCCCCATAGCAGATTGCATGGTTCTCCAAAAATGAGAAGTGAAACGAGCATCTCTGTCAGAAATGATGTTCAAAGGAACACCATGTCGAGCTACAATTTCATCCACATAGATTTTAGCAAGTTTGTCAGCAGAAAAATCCTCACGGATTGGTAAGAAATGCGCTGACTTAGTAAGACGATCAACGACTACCTAGATGGCATCATGACCTTTCTTTGTGCGCGGAAGTTTGGTAATGAGATCCATAGTAATGTTTTCCCATTTCCAAACTGGGATCTCTGGTTGCACCAATAAACCGGAAGGACGCTGATGTTCAGCCTTAACCTTAAGACAAGTAAGGCATTTTGATACATATAAGGCAATGTCTTTCTTCATACCAGGCCACCAATACTGAATACGAAGATCCTTATACATCTTATCTGAGCCCGGATGAATAGAATAACGAGACTTATGGGCTTCATCCATAAGCAAAGTACGATGGTTATCTTGGCTTGGGACCCATAAACGGTCCATGAAGTAATATAATCCATTATCCTTTAGTTCCAGAGCAGGTGTTATGTGATAAGGAAATTCCTTATCCATCAAACCTTATGAAACACAAGATTGTTGAGCCTGAGAAATGCGGGCTTGGATATCGGATCGAGCTTGAATAACAGATTGAACACGAACACAATGAAGCTTAGTACGTTCCTTACGACTCAATGCATCGGCTACGACATTCGCCTTACCAGGATGGTAGCGAATTTCGCAGTCATAGTCGTTTAGGAGCTCAACCCAACGTCGTTGCCTCATGTTGAGTTCTTTCTGATTGAAGATATGCTGAAGACTTTTGTGGTCCGTGAAAACCACACATTTTGTATCGTACAAATAGTGTCTCCAGATCTTGAGAGCGAAAACAACTGCACCTAACTCCAGATCATGAGTGGTGTAGTTCTTCTCATGTATCTTCAATTGTCTTGATGCGTAGGCTATGACTTTGTTCCTTTGCATCAGAATACAGCCAAGACCCAATTTAGATGCATCGCAATAAACGACAAAATCATCATTGCCCTCAGGCAAAGTCAGAACAGGCGCGTCACAAATCTTTTGCTTCAAGTTTTGAAAAGCTTCCTCTTGCTTGAATCCCCAATCAAAGGGCTTGTTCTTCTGAGTTAGAGCAGTTAGAGGAACTGCAATCTTTGAGAAGTTCTCAATGAAGCGGCGGTAATAACCCGCTAGACCAAGAAAAGAACGAACTTCAGTAGGAGTAGTAGGCGTATCCCAATCCTTAATCGCACTGATCTTGGAGGGATCTACATGAATACCTCGTTCGTTGATAATATGCCCCAAAAATTGAACTTCTTTAAGCCAAAATTCGCACTTGGAGAATTTGGCGAAAAGTTGCTCTTTCTTTAGGAGTTCCAGAGTAAGACGAAGATGTTGCTCATGGTCAGCTCGCGTCTTAGAGTATATCAAGATGTCGTCAATAAAAACAATGACGAACTGATCCAAATAAGGCTTGCAGACCCTATTCATTAAGTCCATGAAAACAGCAGGAGCATTAGTCAAACCGAATGGCATGACTGTGAACTCATAATGCCCATAACGAGTGCGGAACGCTGTCTTGGGAATATCTTCTTCATGCACACGAAGTTGGTGATATCCAGATCGCAGATCAATCTTTGAAAAATAAGAAGTGCCCTGTAACTGATCAAAGAGATCATCAATGCGAGGTAGGGGATATCGATTCTAGATGGTAAGCTTGTTAAGCTCACGATAATCGATACACATCCTAAAGGATCCATCCTTCTTTTTGACAAAAAGAACGGGAGCACCCCAAGGTGAAAAGCTAGGACGGATAAAACCTTTGTCAGAGAGCTCCTGAAGCTGCTTAGACAACTCTTGCATCTCAGATGGTGCAAGACGATATGGAGCTCTGGCAATGGGATTTGCACCAGGTACGAGATCAATACGGAACTCGACTTGGCGTGCTGGAGGTAGACCAGGTAACTCTTCAGGGAAAACTTCAGAATAATCCCGAACGACAGGAATATCTGAAATAGACTTACCCTTGCCTTTATCTGCTGTAACATGTGCCAAGAAGGCCACATAGTTCTTTCGCAGATACTTCCGAGCTTTAAAACAAGACATGAGCTTGAGACCACGGGTAGGCTTCTCACCATGCACCTGTAGGATCTCGCCTGTCGAAAGCGGCACACGAACAATCTTCTCGAAACAAACTACCTCTGCGTGATGCTTGGATAACCAATCCATACCCACAATAACGTCGAAGCTTCCAAGTCGCATAGGCGTGAGGTCAATAGGAAAAAGATGGTCGTTAAGGTTCAACTGGCAGTTGCGAAGAACAGAATCAAGAACAATGGGTTCACCACTAGCAACCTCTACCGTCAATGGTTTACCTAGTTTTGTTCTAGACACGCGAAGTAATGGCTCAAAAGACAATGACACAAAACTCTTATCGGCACCCGAATAAAAAAGAACAGATGCAGGCTGATTATTAATAAAGAAGGTACCGTTCACCACATTATCGTCCGCCTGCGCCTCTTGGGCATTCAAGTTAAAAGCTCGCCCTCGAGCCTGAGCCTGATTCTGGTTTGCATTCACCAATCTTGGGCACTGGTTACGGTAGTCGGTCAGATCCCCACAGTTATAACAAGCACCTGGTGGGTAGTGTGGTCGTGCAGCTTGACCCTGTTGCTGAGCAGGAGGCTGAGCAACTTGTTGAGCCGGGTTCTGAACTGCCCGATTCTGAGCAAATCGACAAACATTGGCAAGATGACCTGACTTCCCACAGTTATTAAAGAAACGACACTGATGTTGCGGCTGATGGTGACTGTTGCATCTATTGCACAAAGGTGCATTCCCTGAATAGGGTTTCTTCGCTGGAGGCTGTGCGGGTTGGTTGGGAGCTGCCTGATTTGCTTGGGCAGTGACAACAAAATTTTGGGAAGCCTTACGCTTCCTTGACCTTTTCGATGAACCAGTATCCTTTCCATTCTTGTTTTGACCTTTCTTACTATCTTCTTTGTCAGACGCCTGCTTCTTACCCTTTTCACCCTTCCTGTGTAACTTATTCTTCCGAATCTGCGACTCAGTCAATGTCGCTGCTAACTCGATCGCCTGACGGAGTGTGGCAGGGTTACTACCAGTAATGATGTCTTGCACAGAGTCAGGTAGACCATCGATGTACCTTTCGATAGCCTTCTCGAGTGGGGTAACCATTGTTGGGCAAAGCAGACTCAACTCCTCAAACCTATCAGTATACGCCCTGTGCTCGCCACTATCTTGTTTCAAGTCATCAAACTCTCTCTCCAAAGCTCGCAGTTCATGACGAGGACAGAACTCCCTCATCATAAGAGCTCTAAGTTCAGCCCATGTCTGTGCTAGAGCAACTTCTGCACCACAATCTCTCATAACCCCGTTCCACCATGTGAGAGCCCTCTTCTGAAACACACTCGAAGAAAACTCGACCTTGCGATTTTCAGGACACTGAACATGACGACGGAAAGTATTCTCAATTCTCTCGAACCATTGAAGAAGCTCAGTTGCTCCCTCAGAACCACTAAACTTGAGTGGTTTAGCCGAGTTAAAATCCTTGAATTTGCATGGAGCATTGTTGTTGTTGTTGGCTTGGTTCATTTGAGCAATGAAAATTGGGAATTGAGCAGCCATCTGCTGCACAATGATTTCTGCCAGTTCGGCAGTCGCTATCTGGTGTTCGCGTCGAGGAGGCATTCTAAAAGAGGAAACATGAAAAGAAACGAGTGAGATGATTGGATGAAGAGAATGAGATGAAACAAAATCAATAAGAGCAAAGATGGTGGTCATTTGTTTGTTACCATAAGGCAAACAAACGACAAACAGTGACTAATCAAAGTAATTGGGTCAAAAATAATGTATCGCGAAGACATGCTCGCCTATAAGTGAACACTCACCCAAGAGTTCCCAGGTAAGAGTGACTGGTCCGATTATGTGGATTTGTACGAACACTTTAGCCTTAGACAGAAAACCCAGGGTACAGGCATTCACCCTTCCAGTTTGCACGTGTTCACACTATTTAAGACCCAAAACTTTGACGAGATTTTTGAAAATTCAAAGGGGTTCAAAACCATATAACAGAGGGTTCAAAACCTTGTAATAAATCATTCAAAAACAGAAGATTATTTTTTCAAAAATCGTTTCGGAAAATTGGGTTCTTGTTTTGATAATCACCTAAGGATAGGTGATGTGCATGTTTTAAGATCTAAACACAAGATAACTTGTGTTAGGGTCCTAGAAAGGTTATAGTCTAGGTCAAAGCATTACTAATAACCTAATTCCCTATAACCATTGGCTCTGATACCAACTCTTCTGTCACACCCCGACCGCGTATAACATGCAATCGCGGCGGAAACGTCGGGGAGTGTTGTAACAGAATTAATTGTTTCATAACCATGGCATACAAAGTTATATTTTATTTATCAACATAAGAGTTACATTGTCTTAAACAGGAAATAAAGAGTTCAGAACATAATTAAACTAAGTCTATCTTCATTTTAAGTCTCTAAGGCACAGGTCCGCCCTAGTGTCACGATCATCATCCTAAGCAACAGCTCCTGAAAACACATGTGAAAATAGGTACGTCAGCATAAAAATGCCTGTGAGATACATAGGATTTGTGAAAAATAGGATTCATGACTTATAAGTTTAGAAAAAGTAGTTTAGCAAAAGTCAGTCATGAACCTTGTAAACTGTTTTGTTTTGTAAATTATTCAAAAAGCGATGATATGTATAAATAAGAGAATAATGTAAGGTTAAATGAATAACCAAGTAAAAAAATGAGTTTGTATAAGATAAGTTGTTTTGTAAATCAATGTCTTGTGAAAATAAGTTGTTTATGTAAAACGTAATATGTCAAATATTGAAATGATATAAGTAATGCTACGACATGTAATATCATACAATCACTTATATATAGGAAGTACCAGCGGCGTATCCACCATGCTTGTATCATATTACACACGCCTCGTTACTCAAATCACTTACTCAAACCAACCACCAATGTAAATTGTTTATGTATAAATGAATTGTCATGTGTTAATGTGTAAACCATATCGAAATGTCTATGTCCAATGTAAACCACTAAATGTGTATATCAATGTCAAAATGTTATGTTTAATGTAGATCATGTAATGTGTACCCAAAAATATCATGTATGGTAAGTGAAATATATCAACGAAACCATATGTAAAATGCACAAAAACAAGGTATTGAAGTAAAACATGGTTTAAATCAAAGTTATGTTTTGTGGAACGAATGCATGCTATACTGATACAAACATTTATGCGGTATTGTAAAAATGCATACATCCAAGCCTTGAGACTGTGGCGATAAACCCTTAAACAAATTAAAGGTTTATCTAAGTTATGTGTATCGAATTCGGTCATTCCTTCCAATCCAAACAAACCCAGGATTTCAGGAACGGGAGTTGTCAATTCCTATGGTACCACTCACTACCTACTAACAAACGGCGTAGCTAATGTTAATGAATGTATTGTTCCATTGTAAACAAACCAAATGTCATACCAAAATGTAAGCATGTGATGAAAACAACTGTACTAAGTATGCACACAATGGGCATACATAGCATGAGATGTAATGTGAAACAATGTACTAAGTATGCACACAATGGGCATATATGAAATGTAATGTAAAACAATGTACTAAGTATGCACACAATGGGCATATATAGCATGAAATGTAATGTAAAACAATGTACTAAGTATGCACACAATGGACATACATAGCATGAACACAATGAAATCATGTACTATAAGTGTACTAATGAACATAACAAGCATATGATATGAAAACATGGAAAGCATGAAAGTAACAAGTAGGCACATGTGTTTCACCCCAAAACAGTTTGGAAAACAGTAAAAGAGGGGTCTATGTACTCACTTGAGATTGCTCAGAAGTCCTAAGATAAACACCAAGCAATGCTAGAGATCACGGAATCAAACGGCACCTAATATAGGTAACTATGTTAATAAACCGGACCTAAATCGGAGGATCAGATAGAATGAGGGTTCGTAAACCAAACGAGTATGGAGACTCGTGTAATATGGTTTAACAAAGCCTACATTCTAAATGAGACCTAACCTGAGTGCTCACGACTCATTACGACCCGTTTAGGTAGCTTATGCTACTTTAACGCGTCGTTTGCGTGAAACGCGTTCGGACCGCCTAACTAGTCCTATGACAAGTGTTATATGCCTAAACATGTTACATAATCAGTTATGTGACAAAAATTTAGGTTACATATGCTTAATTACCAATTATACATGAAAAGGGTATTCTGGTAATTTACCTAAGGCATATAAACTACCTATCATACAACTACTTAAACGAAGCGACCATAAGGTATAACCTCGGAAGGTTATTCCCTATATACTATGGTCACCTAAAGTGTTTGGTCGGATCCTAATGATCGACCAAATGGGTCGGGTTCGAAGGTATAAGCGATTTATTAGATCGCTTACCCTTACGACCCTAGACAACGTGGTAATCAGTAGGCATAGTCACAAGGGACTATAACCATCGTGATTACAATCACGTTGCGAAGTTCAAACGAACTTCGTATTGACCATAAACTGGTCAATGCAGAAAGTCAAACAAAGTTTGACTTTCGGACTCGAAAAGCAATAAAAGAACGAAGGAATACTTACGAAGGGTCCCCGAAAGCTTTGATTTCTCAAGTATTCTCAGGTATGAAACAATGGTTTCAACTTAGAGAAATTTCAAGAAATCAAGTGGGTTTTGCAATGGGATGGGTTGGGTATTTATAGATTTCGGTTCACCGTTAGGATCGTTTCTTGGATAACGTGCCTTGATCTCATGCGTACACTTGTTGGAAAGTTATGGTAGCTCATTTTTGCCCCCACCACATGAGTTTGACAAGTGGAATTGGCCTTTGGGGGTTTGAAGGGCTGGAAACAGCTGTTTAAAACATTGAATCTGGTCTGGTAGTCTGACGCGGGCCACGTAAGGATACACCAGGGGTTTACGCGGGCCGCCTGGCCTGTCTGATCAGAAGAAACTTTGCTGAATTGACAGTTTAGGTCCCTGTTGGTGTTTAAGGCCATTTCCGACACTTCTAAGGCCCGTAAAGCCAACTTTAAGGCTCTAAAATGATGCCTAAACATCGTGGACATGAAACATGCTCAAAAATATGCCGGATGTTGGTTCGTTTGGTCGTACGATCGCGATGTTCGCTTAATTACGACGGAATGCGCACAAGCGCGAAAAACAATCCAAATGACGCGACGATTGGATTTTTCTCAAGCCAAACACCAAAATAAAATATTTTAGTGCTTACATAAATTTTTGGATGTCCGGATGTATTCAGAACGTAAGTTATGCGCGAAAGTGCAAACTTGTGCACTTTTTGACACTTTTAGTCCCTGAATGACCCAAAGGTTTATTTTCGCATACCGAACACCTCAAAGTCTATTTCTAAGCTATGTAAAGGATATTTATGGTATATTTAACTTGTGGTCATGTTCCAGACTGTTCGTTACAGTTCAAATTGACATACTTTCGTAGTTTGTCAAATTTAGTCCCTGTAGGCGAATTAACTTGTTTTTGCCATACCAAAGCCTTTAAAACTTATTTCTAAGTTATGTAAAGGTTGTTTAAGGTATGTTAAGCATATGTTGATGTTCCGGAGTATTTGTCGCATTAAACTGATTACGTTTACACACCAGTTTGCGTATAAATCTCCAGAAAGCGATATAGAGTTTGAAATTGAATAAAAGTCAAAACATGAAAAATGTAAAACATAACCAAACAAACATTGAGATCAAATAACATTGTTTTATTGATAACTGAACTGTTCACAATGATTACAAGCACAGATGTTACATTGGGTGTTTGTTTTTTTATTATCTCGTTTTTGTTTCGAGTTGTAACTTCCGTATGGCTTGTCGTACGGGAGAACTGAGGAGTAATTTTGCTTCTCACTTGTTTTATTTGTTGGTATAAAATTCACCGGGGTAACCCTTTACCCAAAAAAGCACTTAGGTTAGGTTTCGATTTAGTTTGTAGGCTTTGTTAAACCATATTACATGAGTCCCTATACTCATTTGGTTTACGAAACCTCATTCTATCCTATCTTCTGATTTAAGTCCTGTTTATTTACTTAGTTACCTATATTAGGTGCCGTTTGATTCCATGATCCCTCTAGTTTTGCTTGTTTGTTATTCAAGACTTCTAAGCATCCTCAGGTGAGTACATAGTCCCCTCTTTTACTGTTTTCAATGTTTTGGGGTGAAGCATGTGTACCTATCTGATATTTTCATGATTTCAAAGTATAATTGATTATACATGTTAGTACTTATCTTTTGACAAACTGAATGATTATTTAAGGTTTAAACACTAATTTTTCAAAGATTATAAAATTAATTGTTGGAATTGTACTTATTTTATGTTCACCAGACCGATTGGTAGTATGATATAGCGCTATAGGATTTGACACCCCATTCCTGTTGTTTATGGAATGTCAGAAACTGATATTTTATCCAAATAGGGATTGCCTTCGTGGTATTTCTATAGTCTCCTAGGTGTATTTTGATGCACTAAGGTTTAGTTGAATTCTTAAATCACATTTTTATTGTATATTTTGTTATACTCCCAAAAGTATAGTTTAATACACTCTCATGTGTGATATTGTACAAAACAACATATATTTTGTTAATTACTAAAACATAGTTTGATATGTTATTTATAAAACCAAAGCATAGTTTAATATATTATTTATAAAACCAAAGTATACTTTTGATATACTACCGAAAACGATTATTTTGACGACTAAAGTATATTTAATATACTATCTGTTTAACCATTTTGGAACCGAAATATATTTTGATATATTACATATTCAACTTTCTTAAAACCAAAGTATATTTTCATGTATACTACAAACCTTTTTTGTGAAATATTGTTATACAAACTCATTTTACTTAATTATTTATTTATGCATCTTTCTTTTATATCATATGTTTTCTTATCACTTGTTATATGATTTATAAAAGAAAACATTTTTAAAGTTCATGACTATTTTTGTTAAAACATTATTTTAAACTTACAAGTCATGAATCCTATTTCCAATAAAACCTATGTAACTCAAGGCATTTTTATGCTGACGTACCTATTTTTACACATGTTTCAGGTGCTGCTATGTGATGATTGTTGATACATGCTATACATAGGATGGACTCGTGCCTTAGCGACTTTAAAATTTGAAAAACAATATTTGTATTCATTTAAATTGTAATAAAACAATGAGTTCAATAATTCAATAAAACGAAATTATTTAATCCATGGTTGTGAAACAATGATTCTGTTACAACACTCCCCGACGTTTCCGCCGCGATTTGTTGTTTTACGTGGTCGGGGTGTGACACCAAAGATAGGAATCACTCAAATCCATTTTGAGTTTCTTGTTGGCTACTTGTGTGATAACTCGAGTTTCCAAGGTCCTTCCTCTACACGTTATTTGTTCACAACTATGTTTGTATAATTTGTTGCTTTGTAATTGTTCTTATTGGATATATGTTTGACATATGGTTGATTGGGTTATATGATAAAATGTGAACTGTTTGACGTATGATGATTATGATTATTATTATTTTATGAAAATGACGAAACATGAGAGTTTAGCCAAAACCTTCACCTGACGAAACTAGGGGTTTCGCCATAACCCACACTCGACGAAATTGGGAGATTCGTCATAACCTACACGACGAAACAGAGGGTTTAGCAGGCCCAATGTTGCGACGAAGCCCATTATAGGCCCAGATCGCTGATGTGAGTATATTACGTGAAACTGATTTCCATTCCCCTAAGGATCAGCCGATTGAAAACCCTAGAGTCTCTCCATTCTTTTGTGCGACGGCCACCACCATCTTTCACCACCATCTCTCTTGGAGTCTTGCTAGTCTCGTCTTTTCAACCGGTTAGTCTCGTTGATCGATTCGATTGCTTAGTTTTGTGTGTAGATATCTAGCATGATAAGGAAGATGGTTTGCTAAACGATCTGACTATGATTGATGCTTGAATTGGAAATCATGTAATTGGGGTCTTGATGTTCTTGTTCAAACCGATTTGTTTAGAAATTACACGATGATAACTCATGGAAAATGTATTCGTTCATGTTCACTGATTTGAGCCATGTTTCTGTTTGATTGAGTACTTGTGATTATGTAGATCTGATCAGTGAATATGTTCTTACTGCAATCTAGATCATAGATGGTTATTTCGTGATTTAGGGTTTATGTTAGACGTTAAATACTGTGATGCTTTTGGTATGATGATTAGTAACATTCATGATTATTGTAATTGAGTGACAATTGTATGACTATGATAAGGATGAAACGGTTGATAACGATTAGGGTTTGTATGATTGTATGCCAAGCTGTTACATTACCGGCGAAAGTCCCACCCGACGAAACATTGTTGACGACGAAACTGGTGGAGTTCCGTCACAAGAAATGCCGACAAAACATGACGAGTTTCGTCATAGGTTGACACGAAGAAACATGGCGGGTTTCGTTGCATAGAGTTTTGCCGAGTACGAGTTTCGCCAAGGGACTTCACTTGAACAGTAGGTTGAGATGTCTTCACTGATTTCATGTATTATGACTGTATGAGTTACTTTGGTATGCTACGAACTGTTATTGTCTGTTGTGGCCTATGCATGGGTAGTATGAACTTGAATGACTGTTAATATGTTTCAATACACTATATGATAGCATAATAAACATGAATATTGCGAATGTTAACTGATACGTACGTATGCATACATTAGGCTTTGACTGATTAATTGGAAACAAGTAGTTATTCATACCGAGCAAACCGATGTGAGTTCACACTTTCTACAAGGCATGGGATTCCCAACGGTTGGGAATGGCTTAAAGAACTAAAACGGAAACTACATATTCTCCTTGGGTAGGATATGTACGGCCATCCTCCATGGGTAGGATGCCAAGATTAAACCTCGCGTATTCTCCTTGGGTAGATGCGTACGTTCGTCCTCCTTGGGTAGGACAACAAGATTAAACATACTGGACCAAAACTCTATCATAAGTCCCTCATTTTATATCGACTTAATCGCCGAGGCCGATGGCGAGCGGGTCATTAGTTAATAGCGCTATTAGGTTTAACAAACCTCACACCGTGCCGGTAGGACGGGCATGTACTAATGGACTAAGGCAAAGGGTCAATGATGATAGACATTGACTTAGGGCACAACTTATTTTCGTTAGTAGTCGATATGGTACGGTCTAGTAATTCACATGGGAAGCCCCCACTAATTATTGAAATGGTTTGGGAAACAAGGATACTGATTAATACGTGGTTTACGAAACATGGGAAGCCCCCACTAATTATAGAAATGGTTTGGGAAACAAAGATAATGGTTAACACGTGGTTTACGAAACAATGGGAAGCCCCCACTGGTTATGGATATGGTTTGGTAAACAAGGAACTGGATTAACACATGGTTTTTGAAAGAACTGATGATTTTGAAACCATTTAAAACTAAACAACCAACCGTGAACTCACTCAACTTTGTTGTTGACTTGTTGCTACATGCCTTGCAGGCCTTTAGGTGCTTAACATTGGAACTTGTTGTCTGGGAAGCTGGAGTGGTCATGGGTTGAGTTACAAGGAAATACGATACAAGACTAACAATTTTTACATGTGGTTATATGCACTTAACGAATGATTTATGATTCCGCTGTACACTATAAAATATGATGTAACATGGTAACACTTATTGTTAATCAATGAAAGTTTTATTTGCTTACACCTATGAGTTCAATGTGATTGATGGCTAAGATCCTGGTATGTCACACGCCCTGCGTGGTTTACACGAGATGTGGATTTTGGGGGTGTGACAGATTGGTATCAGAGCCATTGGTTATAGTGAACTTGGTTTTAAAAAGGGAAAAATGTTTTTGTAAAACCAGACTATAACCGTACAGTTCTAAAGACGTGAATACAACCATGACACTCAGCTCCAGATTGCAAGGTTCGTCTCTCATATACTCCTTGCACTACATAATTAGTGAGCACCCACATATGATATTGCATGTGATTGCACGTTTAGCACAACAGCATAAATAGGGTTATAGGCTTCTAAGAAATCATGGCTGTTTTCTCTCTAATCCTAGGCGATTTTAGTTCCTCACGTAAACATAGATTAACCTTGATTCTTCTTTGCGATCTTTTGTATAACAGTCTGTGATTGGAGATTTGATTTCTTCAAATCTCTATAACGAACTAGTTAACAATTGTGACCGATTTTGAATTTAGGGTTTCTTCTTGTTCTTTTCGTTCAATCGCCTCCTTAGTGTTCAGTTTGATTCTCTGATTTATTAATCTTGTTGTTTTTTATTGCGGTTAACTGAGATTAATTTAGCTAGATCGAAAACTCTTGATTAATAGGTTAAGGGTTGAAGATTGGATCTAGGGTTTTCGGATTAGGGTTTCTTTGTTGTCGGCTAACGTTGCATGTTCCTACGTTCTTCTTTAGCCTCGTCGTTGTAGATCTTGCTTGTCTTCGGTGCGTGTGTTTCATTGTATGGTTGGTTGATTTTACTGTTATGGATTCAAGTAACATTCCAGTCCAGGATGAACGTAATTCATATGCTAATAATCCAAAGGATGATCGGGGTAAGCCGCCGTTATATGCTAACCGAGATTCGGGTTGGGAGGATTTAGGGTTTCAGACTTTTTCTAAAAAGCTGCATGGGGATGTGTTCATTACTTCTGAAAAGCCTACGGCTGTCCAGGATTTGCGAGATAAACCTCCCATGTTTTCTAAGCCGCTGAATATTGAAGGGAACCCGGTGATACCACGTCGTGGTGTATTACTGAATGAGCAAAAGGTAATTAATGTGATTGATGAATTGGAGAAGGTGACTGTTCCAGTTCAGCTATCTGTTGCTAAAACCGATTGTCAGGATGATCTGAATGAGAAGATGTCAAAGCCAATCTCTTATGTTGAAAAGGTTAAAGCTACTGGTAGTAAGAAGAGGGAGATTAATTTTAGGCTTATGGAGGCTCAAGAAGTTTTGGAGGAAGCTGATGTTGTCATCCCAAAAGAAGCGGTTCGTAAAGTGCAGGGTAGGTTTGCTAATGTCCTGTATGGTTACTTTTTGGGTAGTAGACTACCGTTTCCAGTGGTAGAATATTACGCAAAAAATGTCTGGAATAAGTTTGGATTTTCGAAGGCTATGATGAACTCCAATGGTTTTTTCTTTTTAAGTTTGATTCAACTGACGGTATGAATAAAGTTCTTGAAGGTGGTCCTTGGCTAATCAGGAAAGTCCCGTTATTTCTCAATGTTTGGACCCCGGCAGTCACACTTAGGAAGGATGGGATTAAAACGATTCCAGTTTGGGTTAAGTTTCACAATGTGCCTATCGCTGTCTACACTGATGATGGGTTGAGTCTTCTTGCATCGAAGATTGGGATTCCAAAGAGGTTGGACAACTACACTGCTGATATGTGTCTTGATAATTGGGGTAGAACAAGCTTTGCACGTGCTATGATTGAAATCTCTGCTGATAAAGAATTGAAAGATTATGTAATTGTAGCCGTTCCTAAATTGGTAGAAGAGGGTTATGTTATGGAGAAAGTGAAGGTTGAATATGAATGGAGGCCGAAAAGATGTGGTACCTGCTGTTTATTTGGCCATGATGTTTCTTCGTGCCCAAAGTCAGTTCCGGTGCAGCCTAGGAATATCTCGATTGATCAGGATGGGTTTGTAACAGACAAAAGGAAAACAGTTAAACATGTGTTCCCTCAGAAAAAACAAAAGGATAAATTTGTCTATAAACAAAAAACGAATTTGTCGGGGCCTGGGCCGTCTGGAACGAAACAAGCCGATGGGATTCTTAATAGTGATGGCATGAGTAATGATGGAACGAAACATGATGAAGGGATTTCTCATAAGGATGGCACTAGTAATGGCGGTAATGACAGCAACAAAAGCAATTTGAATTTACGTAATTCTTTCTCTGCTCTTTCGAGTGATCCAGTAGAGGATGGGGGGCTGCTTGGGGATCTTAGGTATAAAAGTGGGTCGAACAGACTTCTGGACGATGATGATGGTATTTTAGATCAATTACCTACTGAAATTTCAGAATTTATGGCTGCAGATACGAATGCAAAACCTTCTGAGGGGGCAAGCACTCCCGGTCTAAAGGGTTTAAATGGGTAGTATTATGGCTTGGAACGTTAGGGGCTTGAACCATCCCCTTAAACAAAGAGAGGTTCGACAGTTAATTAATGAAAATCATCTTAATATTTGTGCAGTTTTGGAATCGCATGTTTATCTCACTAACCTGGATAGAATATGTAAAGGGGTGTTTCGTAACTGGGAGTGGTCTTCTAATGGTAGTAGTTGTTCGAGAGGTACAAGAATTATAGTTGGTTGGAATAAGGTAATGGTGGACCTTATGGTGATTCATCATACGGATCAGGTAATTCATGTGCAATCTCGTCTCAAATCGGATGACAAAGTGTTTTTCTGTTCGTTTATCTATGCCGAGAATAAGTATCAGGATAGAAGAGATCTCTGGGAAAACCTTTGTAAGCATAAAAGCTTTGTTGGGGATAGGCCGTGGGTGGTGATGGGTGATTTTAATTCGGCACTTTCTTTGGAGGATTGCCTTGTTGGATCTTCTAATCTTTCTATTGGTATGAGAGAGTTTTATGAGTGTATACAACATAATGAGCTGATTGATATTAAAAGCCATGGGATGCATTTCACTTGGAATCAAAAACCGAAACAAGGGGTAGGTGTGCTCAAAAAGATTGATAGGATCATGGGTAATATTCACTTCCTGGATATGTATCCGAATGCTTATGCTCTTTTTCACCCGTACCGTGTTTCGGACCATACCCCTTGTATTCTTAATTTTCACAGTTTCAAGCACACTCGGCCGAAACCTTTTAAATTCGCTAATTTTTTGGTGACTAAGGACGGGTTCATCCAGAGTGTCTCTAATGTATGGGCCAAGGATATACAAGGGGTCACTATGTTCTCAGTAGTTAAAAAACTTACCTTCTTGAAGTCTCCTCTTAGACGTCTTTTATTTGAACAAGGTAATCTGCATAAACGGGTTCAAGAGTTGAGACTGAAGTTGGATGATATCCAAAAGGCTATTGATGTAAACCCGTTGGATGCTTCGCTGAGGGAGGTTGAATCTAAGTGTCTTAAAGAGTTCCAATCGGTTTCTTATGATGAAGAATGCTTCTTAAAGCAAAAAGCCAAAGTGGACTGGTTAATGGCGGGAGATTTAAATACTAAATTTTTTCACAATTGTGTGAAAACTAGAAATGCATATGGTAAGATTCATAACATTCAAGATGCTAATGGTAATCAATTCAAGGGAGAAGATGTTTATGCAGCTCTGGTTAAACACTATTCTGATTTTCTGGGCACGTCTCTGAATGTTGATAATCTGCCTGTTAATGACATGTTTTCTAATGTCCTTGATTCGAATATTGCAACCACTATGGTTCGTCAAGTTACTCGTGAGGAGGTGAAGAATGCTATGTTCTCTATAGGTGAGAATAAAGCTCCGGGGCGGGATGGGTACACTTCGGCTTTTTTCAAGAATTCTTGGGAGATCGTTGGTGATGAGGTTACGAAAGCTATTCTTGAATTCTTTGAGAATGGGAAGATGTTGCAGCAAATTAATCATACCATCATTGCCTTGGTCCCAAAAGTAAATACCCCTAATTCGGTGGTTGATTACCGACCGATTTCTTGTTGCAATGTGATATATAAATGCATCAGCAAAATTATTACGGATAGAATTAAAGGTAGTTTGGATTTTTTGGTTAACATAAACCAATCTGCCTTTGTTCCTGGTAGAAAAATTTCCGATAATATACTTCTTACTCAGGAGTTAATGCATAACTATCACCTGAACATTGGCCCTCCTAGGTGTGCATTTAAGATTGATATTCAGAAGGCCTATGACACAGTGAGCTGGTCCTTTCTTCAGGAAATTCTAATTTCTTTCGGCTTTCATCAGAAAATGGTTAATTGGATCATGGTTTGTGTTACAACCGTTTCATACTCGTTGAGTATAAATGGCAATTTACACGGGTATTTCAAGGGTAAACGAGGTCTGAGGCAGGGTGATCCGATGTCACCTTATCTATTTACTTTGGTTATGGAGGTTCTTTCTCTTCTTTCAAGGAATGCGGCCTCTAATAGCAATGTGTTTAGATACCATCTCCATTGTAAGAAATAGAAGATCATCAATATTTCATTTGCTGATGACTTATTTTTATTTGTGAATGGAGATTCTGCTTCGGTTAAGGTCTTGAGAGACTCCCTTCAGCAGTTTACTAGGGTCTCGGGTTTGGTTCCCAGTATGTTAAAAAGCACGGTATTTTTTGGAAATGTTTCTCATTCTATCAAACAGGAAATTCTAAGTGTTATGCCTTTTCAAGAGGGTTCTCTTCCTGTTAGATATTTGGGTGTTCCTTTAATATCCTCTAAGCTCTCGTATAAGGATTGTAAGGTCCTTGTAGAGAAAATGGATAAGAGGATTAATAACTGGACTACGAGGTCTCTTTCTTTGGCTGGTAGATTACAGTTGGTGAATTCGGTTCTCTCGGCTATGCATATTTATTGGGCTATGGTGTTCCTTTTGCCAGCGAAAATAATCAGTGAGTTGGAAAGACGTATGCGTGAGTTTCTATGGTCCGGAAATTACTATCGAACTATTAAATCTAAGGTGGCTTGGAAGGTTGTTTGCCTTCCTAAGTGTGAGGGTGGGTTGGGAGTCCGAAAGTATTTCGGATGTTAACAAAGCCCTTTTATCTTCTCATGTTTGGAGTATTCTCACTAATAGGAAATCCTTATGGGTGCAATGGATTCATATGTACAAGATTAAAGGCAGAAGTTTCTGGGAGATTCCTTGTCGAGGACGCATGTCATGGGGTTGGAGAAAACTCCTTGCTATTCATACTCTTATTCGGCCTTTCTTATGGAAATCTATTGGTAGTGGAGCTGATACGAATGCATGGAGTGATATGTGGTGTGATTCTTGTCCTCTTCGAGCTTTCATTAGTCCTAGAGTTATTGCTAATGCGGGTTTCAACATTCACTCTTCAGTAGCTGATTTGGTTAATCCGAATGGCCATTGGAGATGGCCGGTTGCTTGGTATGATATCTTCCCAGTATTAATTAATGTTGCAGCTCCCAGGTTATGTGCATCTAATCGTGATCGGCTGATTTGGAAGGATCTTGAGGGTAATGCACGTTCATTTTCTTCTTGGGAGGTGTGGAATAATATCCGTCATCGTGAGAGGAGGTGCCATGGGTTAATATGGTGTGGTTTAAACAATGTATTCCTAAACATTCGCTTCACCTTTGGCTGGTTATTCGTAACAAACTGAAGACACAGGATAGATTATCTGTGTGGGAAGCGGGTAGTGCCACAAATTTAAATCTCATGTGTTGCCCGTTATGTAGTTATGACAGGGACTCGAGGGATCATCTTTTCTTTGAATGTTCCTTCGCTTCTCAGGTTTGGAAGAATGTTAGGTGTCTTACCAGTATGGAAGACGTAAATGGTACTTGGTCCGAGATAATGAACTGGATGGATCTTAACTCAAGGTCGCAGAAGCCGGACAATGTTGTCACCCGGTTGGTGGTTGCGGCTGCAACTTATTTCATATGGCAAGAGCGTAATAACAGGTTGTTTACTCGGAAAAATCGTACGACTCTGGTGGTGTCTCAGGAGATTATTAATATTGTTCGTATGAAGCTTCTCACATTCAAGTTCAAACGAAGATTTGTGAATGGCAGTTTGGTGGAAAAGTGGAAGATTCCTAGCAGCAATGTTGAGTTCGATCCTGGCTAGTGTAGTTTTCTCTTTGTTTTTCTGTTGAGTGTTTTTTGCTGTGTTTAGTGTGGTGTGTTTGTGGCTTTGATGCCTAGCTGTTTTTTTAGTTTGGTTGTTTTGGTTCCTAGTCTTGGTATGTCAAGACTAGCAGGTGTGTGGTAATTCAGCCACACCTTTGTTCTGATTGGTTTGATTTATAAAATTCACCGGGGTAACCCTTTACCCAAAAAAAAAAAGCACAACAGCATAAATTCATGTACACTTGCACGTGTGATGTGACTGATAGGGTGGTAATTCCCTAAACCTTCATGACTTATGCTTCGTGATACTCTTCGTTTGCTACTTGAGTTGGAGGAACCATTTGACATGAGTTAAGGGGAGCTGAGATGGGCATGCAAATCACAATATTATTGTGGGTGCACACATAATAATACTGTGGGGTGCATGTGAATCCCAGTGAGACTTAACAAGTGGAAAAGGGGTTCCGTCCCGTTAATTGAACAACGTGAAACATAACAACCCTATAGGGGTCATAGCAGTAATTGTCCCCTACACAAACTCAAACGTGAACTTTTCATTTATCTCTGAATTCTCACGAACCTCGATGTTAATCGAGTATCACCTGAACACCCATCTGAACGCTTAGCGAACTGTTTAGAGTGTTAGGTGCTTGCACGAGCATCCCTGAGATGGATATCTCCACGACATATGATTTGTCTATACCTCCCTCGCCTATCTTTGTTTGTTAGAACTTAGCATAACGTCTTAGACTCAGAAGTGCGATCACTTCCGTAACACTCTAGCAACATACCGAGTATTACCCCAGTCGACTTGCAAGAACAATGGACAAAAGGATAGGTGTAGTACCTCACTGACCTCAGTATTGGAACGGCCCTAGTTAACAGCAACGAACACCAGGGAATTGGCTTCAATCGAATCCTTAACCCTTGTCAGCAACCCGTGAGAGTCAACTCCCACGAATCGACCGAGGCATAATTGGTGATATTTGACCTTAGTGTAGTATGCGTAATTGTCAGCACAATGAGTAGCGCTTTAGGATGCGTCTCGGGATTTGAAAGATGGACTAGGATGGTGAAGAATCATAGTTTTGATATCAAAACAAAGTTGTTTCTAACATGGGACATACCCCCACGTTGGTTACCACGTTGTTTTGATATCAAACTTGAAGGAGTGGTCGCCCTCTATCAAGATGGAAAAAGAGGATATTAAAGTTGTTCTAGTTTGGGTCAAGATGCATGATGTGCCGTTAGAGGCATTTACCGAGGATGGTCTTAGCTTGGTCGCTTCTAAGATTGGGACTCCTAAGATGTTGGATTCATATACTGCCACGATGTGTGCTGAGTCTTGGGGAAGAAGCAGCTATGCTAGAGCGCTTATAGAAGTTCAGGCGGGAGTTGAGTTAAAAAAGAGTGTTACTGTTGCAATCCCATCTTTGGATGGTAATGGTCATTCAAAGGTGGAGGTCAAAGTTGAATATGATTGGGAGCCTCTAAGGTGCTCCTCTTGCTGTGTGTTCGGTCATGATGCTAGCTCGTGCCCAAAGAACCCTCAGGTAACTTCAAGTGGGGATTCTGATAAGAATAATGATGATTTTCAGGTTATGGGTGCCAAGAAGAAGAAAGTTAATAACCAAGGCCTCCATATGAAAAATCAGAAGCCTAAGTTAGTTTACAGACCAGTAGTCAAACCTAAACCAAAATCGTCCTTGAGGAATCCGATGAATAACCAGGTTTCAACGTCAAACCCGTTTGACATCCTTAAGGATGATGATGGAAATCAGGGAGGTACCACTGTGGGTCGAGTGGAGAAGAAAGCTGTGCAGACTAATAGTGACAAATTGGATTCGGATGAGGAGGAGGTCGTTGAAGTCTATAATGAAACTAGTGAATTTATGACTTCGGGTTTATATTCTTCTTCTTCGAGAGCAAAGGCAAGCACCTCTTCCACAGAGTTCTCCAATGGATAGACTCTTTCTGGTTCGTGTGAAGGGGTTGTCGGTGTCTGGCAATTTCATCTTCGATGATGGCGGATGAAGGCTTTCGTTTTGTTTTGTCTTGTTTTGTCGTGTCTACTGATGTTTAGTAGGCTAGGTTATGGGGTGTCATAGGTTTACTTGTTTTTTTTTGTTTTACATATATGGGGCATGTCCTGTATATGAACTAGTGTGGAATACATCCTCACTACTTGTACTTATTTGCGGTTGTTTTTAATAGAATCACCGGGGTAACCCTTTACCCAAAAAAAAACTTGTTTTCTAACTTAGTTAAACATGTTTGAATATGTTTAACTCGTCACTCTTAGTTTAGTGCTTGTTTAGGGTCGTAAGTTAAGCAGTCTAAACAACCGCTTAGACTTTCGAACCCGACCTGTTTGATCGATCATTAGGATCCGACCAAACATATTTTTTGACCATAGTTGCATAGGGAATAACCTTCCGAGGTTATACCTTATGGTCACTTTGTTTAGTTAGTTGTATGATAGGTAGTTTATATGCCTTAGGAAAATGACCAAAATGCCCTTTTTACGCATAATTTCATTTTAAGCATATGTAACCTAAATTTCGACATCTAAACTAATTATGCAATATATTTCAACATGTTAGGGCATATAATACTTGTCATAGGACTAGTTAGGCTACTCATTTGCGCTTTTGCGCAAATGACGCGTTAACATAGTGTAGACTACCTTAACGAGTCGTAACAGGTCTTAAGCACTTAGGATAGGTTCTGATTTAGAATGTAGGCTTTGTTAAACCATATTATATGAGTTCCAACACTCATTTGGTTTACGAAACCTCATTCTATCCGATCTTCCGATTTAGGTCCGGTTTATTAACGTAGTTACCTATATTAGGTGCCGATTGATTCCGTGATCCTTCTAGCATTATTTGATTGTTATCTCAAGACTATTGAGCAATATCAAGTGAGTACATAGTCCCCTCTTTTACCGCTTTCAAATATTTTGGGGTGAAACACATGTGCCTACTTGTTACTTTCGTGCTTTTCGTGCTTTCGTGACATATACTTGCTATGTTCATTAGTACACATATAGTACATGATTTGAATTGCCATTTGCTATGTATGTTGACTGAGCTTGCTAGCACACTGATTTCATAAACACATTTGTTGCATATGTTTACTCAGCATATGGACACATTGATTTACATTACATTTCTGCTTTGTATGTTTACTTAGCATACTTAGTACATTGTTTTCACATAACATGCTTACATTTGGTATGACATTTGGTTTGTTTAACAGGACTAAAATGCGTTCATTAACATTGATCACGCCGCTCGGTAGTATGTAGTGGTACGATAGGAATTGACAACTCCCATCCCTAGAATCCTAGGTCACTTTGGACATAAGGGATGACTGAATCTGATATACATAATTGATAAACCTTTAATTTGTTTGAAGGTTTGTCTGTCAGTCACAAGGCTTGAATGTATGCGTTTAACAATACCACATAAATGTTTGTATCAGTAAAGCCTGGATTTTGCAAAACATAACTTTTGACTTAAACTATGATTTAATCAAATATAATGTTTTGTACATTTTACCTATGGGATTGAGTAATACTTTTATTCACCATACATTTCTTTTGATTACACATAAACATTATACATATGGTTTGAGTAGTTACTTTTTACTTGCCATACATAACATTTGATTATACAAGACATGATTTACATTTAACAATTGGACATTAATTATACTTAAACATTTAGACATTTGTCTAAACAAGACATTTTGATGGTTATTGATAAATGATTTACATAACGAGACGACGTGTAATATTATAAAAGCATGGTGGATACCAGCTGGTACTTCCTATATATAAGTGCTTTTATGATATTACATATCGTGGCGTTATTTAAATCATTTCACCAAAGACATGATATATTTTATTCAAACGACATACTTTTACAAGAAATTATTTTACAAACGACATAACTTATACGAATTCATTGATACTTGGTTATTTAATTAACCGTGCAGTATTCTTTTATATGTCATCTGATTTTCTTATCGCATTTCGTATATTTATAAAGGAAAACATTTTCTTAAGGTTCATGACTACTATTTGTCAAACATTTCTTTTAACCACAAGTCATGAATCCTACATCAACAAAACCTATTTATCTCACAAGCATTTTTATGCTGACGTACCTATTTTCACATGTGTTTTCAGGAGCTGATGCATAGGGTTGATCGTGATACACTTAGCGGACTTGGGCCTTAGTGACAATAAAAGATGCAATACTAGTTTAAATTATGTTATGTTTTCCTTGTTTTAAGACAATGTAATCAATGTTAATAAATAAAACGAAACTTTAAATACCATGGTTGTGAAACAATAATTCTGTTGCTCCACTCCCCGATGTTTCCGTCGCGGTTTGTTGTTTTACGCGTTCGGGGTGTGACATATTCCAAGATCGATCTTCGAACAGGTTATCCACTAAAAAGAAATTAACCACATTTTTAGTGGTTAATCAAGTGTAGAAAAATATATTTAGCAAGAAAAAACTCAAGAAGAAATATTTTTGGAAAATTTATTTACAAGTTGTAACCATCTAACTTCTTCAATAATGATGTTTTTAAATAAATAACCACACTTTGAAGGGTAACTAAGCCTACTAAATACACTAGTAAGTTACTACACATTTTTGTAAACTTTCAAGTTCATGAAGTAGTAATTTATGTTTGATTTTGGCAAATTGGTAAGTGTAGTTTGATTTGTTGTTGATTGTGTTGATTTATAAAAGAAAATGATATGCTTTGAGAGCATGGAAACCTCCATTTTTAAGGGGAAACTATGGCAAAAATTTTCTAAAAATTAAACACTTAGAAAAATATTTTTAAACAAATATTTACAAGTATATTTTAAACCATGAATTTTCATATAAAGTTTGCCATAATTTTTGTTACAAAAATTATAAATATTGGAGGTTGGTTTTTGATAATAAAAGTGACTAAATATGTATTTAGGAAATATATATTTAGATGTCACCATGTGTGCGATTATTTGTATATTATGTGTATTAGTTATATTATGTTAGGACTTGAAATAATATAACTCACCAAAATACCAAGAAATTACAATCCAAAATATTACCAAAAATTCCAAGAAATAAATATATAATTTATACCCAAAGTATTAGAGAAACCGAACAAAGGAATATAACTCACATAAATATTCCGGAAATAAATTCGTAAGTATATTTTTGTCACACCCTCAAAATTCACAAACGGAGTATTACCGCGAGGAGTGTGACTGACTAGGATCATACCACCAATTATAATAAACATTAAATAAAGTAAAGTAAAACCAAACGTCTAAAGTTCTCCAAACCAAAGTCCAAAACCAAGTTTAATAGTCAGAGGAAGCATTTAAGTTCAAAACCAAAATTTAAGTTTTAAATTTAATAAAGTTTTTCATGAACACGCAGCGGTTCATGTCCCACAACGACTCCTGCTCCAATGCAAGCTCCAGCTAAAAACCTAACGACCTGCAAGGCATATAATAACGAATCAACAACAAAGTTGAGCGAGTTCACAGTTGGTTATCCATTTTAAGGTTGTTCCAAAAAAACATAGTTATGTTTCGAAAACCACGAGTTAACCAGTTCCTTGTTTCCCAAACCATACTCAGTGGGGGTTTCCCCATGTATCCCACTAGAACCGTTACCATATTGACTACTGACTGTAGTTATGTTTATGTGCCCTGCGTCAATGTCTATCATCATTGACTAGTGCCCAAGTCCATTAGTCCACGCCCGTCCTATGCGGCACGGTGTGAGGCTTGTCAAACTTAATAGCACTATTTAACTAATGACCCATTCGCCATTGGCCCGACGATTAAGTCGATATAAAATGAGGGACTTAATGATAGATTTTTTGTCTAGTGTAAATGTTGTCACCCTTCAATTAAGAGGGTGGGAGTACATGTCAAGAAGAACACGCAGGTTTCAATGTTGTCACCCTTCAACAAAGAGGGTGGGAGTACGTAATCTACCCAAGGAGAATACGCAGGTTTCCTTATTAACGTTAACCCATTCCCAAACCACCAGGAATCCCGTGCCTTGTAGAAAGTGTGAACTCACCTTTGGTTGCTCGGTTTGACTCTTAAAAATAGCTAACAGTCAAGGTCGATTAATCACGTCCTAATAGGATTACCAGTTAGTCATTTAGTGGTTTCAAATAGAGCACAAAGTTCCTACACGTATCTACTACATAACATGCACTCACTTTAACAGTTCGCGCAATATAAACATTCCACCTATAGCTACTCAAGAGCAAGCATACGATATTGCACATAACACTTTCATTGACATATAACACGTTAGATCATTATCGGATAACATAACCGACATTTAGACATGCAAATCACTAGTTATATTGTTTCAGCTTAAACATCCAAAACTGGACTATTTTCGGGTATTTTAATAAAATAGTTAACTTATTCCAAAAATTCCCAAACTTTTACAAAATGTTCAAAATAATCCAAATATAAATGTGTAAAAATTTTAGGATCCAATTCTTTACCAATTATTTTATAAAAATCATTTACCGGGCTACAATAAGATTAGTCACTTTCTGACTACAGTCCACGGAAAAATTCATTTAAAATTCATCTTAAGTCCAATTGATGAAATTCCAGTTGAAGAATTACAACGACAACAGTGGCAATCTGCAGTACAGATTTCAGATCATAACTCAATACCTACATTGAGTTATGACATTCGTAATTGGCTGCAATTTCTGACGAAAAACGCAACCTAGACCTTTGGCACGAAAAAATTCATAAAACATTCAATTTTGGTCGAAAAAATGCAATTCCAGTGGGGTTTGAAAGATATTTCCTGGAAGCACATCATAGGTTCTGAAAGTGCACGTTTTTGTTAAGTTTAGACCCCGTTACAGCCGATTAAAGTCGGCTGTAACTTTCTGGATAGAACTTGTTTTGTTACCCGACTTCCAAAAACGATTACTTAGCAAACAAAACGACCCATATGCATCATATATAGCAGGTAATCATTATAATTCAGGTTATACATCAACTAATTCATCAAGAAATAACAAGGTTCAAACCAAGATCATGCAATAATCAAAACGCTAATGACTAATCGAACACATAAGCGATCAATCACCAATCAAATGTGAATTCTAACAACCCAAGACTACATGAAATCATCATAAACATTAAGAACATCAAGAAATCAGTAAAAAACGCAGCCAAGCTTTCATACAAATCGAACTATAATTAAAACCTTAAGTGGATTACCTAGAGATGGAGATGAAGATCAAACAAGAAGGATTAGGGTTTCTTGACCTCTTGAAAACGTCTAGAGAGAGATGAGAGGGAGATCCGTATGATCGTATGGGGAGTGGAGGGGCGACCTAGGGTTTTGGTTATTAAAACATGTTTTAAATTTTATTTTTCTAAATGAAACTTCAAGTCCCTCAAGTTTCACTTCTTGGAAACTTGCATAGAAAGCTATCATTCTAAGTTTATTAATTCACCCATAAGGCCCCTAAGTCTCTAGACCTTGAACTTGCTTGAAAAGTTAATACATTAACTTTATGTTTTATGACAAGACTAGTCTTTCAAGTTTCAAAACCTTGAAACTTGCGTAGGAAGTTAACCGAGTTACCTTGTATCAAAAGTTATTCCAAACAACCTTGCGTTATGAGTGTAAATCATATAGATTTAACGGAGAAGGTTAACAACATTAACCTAAAGGTACGGGATGTCACATTATCCCCATGTTGAAAGAATTTTCGTGCCGAAAATTGAGTAAGCAAGAGTTATGTCGCTAAGTTTGATTGAGATTTTTCCCCAGGCTGTAACATTATCTCCAAGTTGAAAGAAATTTCGTCCCGAAATTTAGTATGCTGTCGCTGAAGAAGCTAGTTTGCTTGCGCGTTTTCGTGGGGTGTCACAATTTTGGTGATTAGTATTTTGGACACAAGAGAACAAAAATATGATTTTTACAATTACTACAAAAATATATCATATTTTTGTCAAGGAGAAAATATATTATTTTTGGATAAATAATTTCTTGAATTTACTAGAAGATATACTATTTTTGGGAGAAAATATATATTTTCTTAGATAAACTTGGAACATATTATGTGACAATCCGAGATTTCAAGGTCTTTACTCTATGTATTACTTGTTTCACGACTTTGTTTTCATAATTCGTTTCATGATGTAACAGGTGCATGATTGCTATATGATTAATATGTTGTTACGTTGATTGTTTATTGAAAACTTAAGACTAGTTTATGTTTCATAAGTAAGGTTCGCCAACCCCACTCCTTGAGGAAGATAGTTCTTCGTCACAAAGGGGTTCTCAACGAAGATTGATTCTTCGTCATCAGCCACTCGACGAAGATTGATTCTTCGTCGAGAATGTTATTCGCCGAGATGGGTTTTTGGCCCAAACGAAACCCAGTTATGGCCCGGTCCTATTCGCACTATTTAAACATAAAACTGTCAAACCCTAAGCTCTTCTCCTCATTTGCGAACGTCGGCAGCACCCTTCCTCTCCCTCGAAGCCCTTTTTGCACTTTCGTGATCGTCTTGTCATTCGGTTAGCAATCCATCACACTTTACGTTGTTTAATGATTGTTTTGTGATGCTTGAGATTTACTGTTGTGACAACCCGAACTTTCAAGGTTAGTAGAGCGATCCTAACTCTTCGTTATCTTTTTTTGGCGTGCCGTGCTTTTATCCGTGCTTGTATGATTCGGTTTAACCATTGTAGTAGCCTTGTTAGAATTATATATGTTAGTATAATTGGACCGCAATGTATGTGTGTTTGTTTGATTAAGAAACCCTTGGACATAATTTATCGAACTTGGCCCAAACATGACATGTAACGTCAATGAATAAACCTTTAGACTTGGCCCAAATACGGTTCTGCACTATGGTTAGAACCGGCCCAAATCACTGTTTTGATTATCAAATGTAACCGGCCCAACCTATTGTTGTGACTAGCATTGCAACCTGCCCAAAACCCTTGTCCATATATTACATATTACGTGAATGATAAGGAAGTATAGTAGAACAAACCCTACCCTTACATCTAGTGTGCGACGGCAGTGGAACCCCCTTGTGTGACATCATTCGGCTATCAAGATTGTGGTTAGTGAATCTCTATTATACTAGTTATCAGTTAATCGATCCTTAATGCAATCGATGATTATGTTTGATAGACACGATATATTCGATAGGCCTTGCGTGATATTGTTGATGTGTGTGTGACCTTGATCGCATGAATCTGATGTGATGACTTTGTAGGTTTGTGATCCATAATAAATTTTGATGTAAACTAGCTTTAAGGGTCCAATAGAATTGTGGATATCTAATTTGATAAGTTTGGGTAATATGACGGCCCATGTGTTTGTAACCTTGATATCACCAAACCATGTGCATCCTAAACATGTGTCAGAATAGACAAGACATTAAATGATGATGATGAAACTAATTGTTTAGATTATATGAAAAATTAATTGTGATAGATACATGAAAGTAGATATTGAACGATGATGATGAAACTGTTTGAACAATTGGAATAGGAATTAATTGTATTGTTAATTAATGATGGAATGACTAGTTTATGTGATGTTACGTGTGAATCGAATGGGATTAGGGGTTGGGGTTTTGCCACTGTTAAACATATCACATATGATCAAACAACTCATAATTCTCGTGAAACATGATAGTGGGCTACAAGTTTGTGTTAACTGAATATGTGTTAGTAATTATATGTTTTATCTGTGGGCTTTACATGATGGTGGGCTGCCATTATAACGGACCGAGTAACCGGGCCACATATTCAAAAACATAATAATTGAATTGTGGACCGCATAACACTTCGTAACTGGGCCGCTGGGGTTAGACGATCTGGACAGCCCAACCGGCCACAAAAAGGGAATGGGATTATTTTATCATGGGCCGAACGGGTTTAAGGGATGGGATAGTAATGTTGGTAATTTTATGTAAACTGTTGTCGGGCCGTTTGGTTTGGGAATTATGCAATGGGCCGCCTGTTATTGGTGCATTGTGTTGCGTAGTCATCGACGTTGTGATACGAAACATATATGATCCGAATGTGAGTGGGTTAACTGCCGTGATCTCAATTATATGCATGTGTTACATGTACAGTAGGCGTGTCGTATGTGATCAATGAATACATGGACTACTTGAATATGAAAGTTGTGGTTTATGTGCAAGTAGAACTGACTGTGATCGGTAATTCCTTTAGGACATACTTGATCATCTGGTAGATTCGTAGATAATCCTACCGAGCAAATCAAAGGTGAGTTCACTACTTTGAGCATGCGTCCCGGTGGTTGGGACAGTCAGTGGGTATCCCGGGGAGGGATAAGTCTTTTGGGTAAAACTGTGATGTTGGAAAATATTCTCACTCTCTATCTTTTAAGTCCCATCTTTTGCTATCGGAGGTTGTAGATGGGTATTAGTTGGTAGCGCTACTTAGGTTTGGCACCCTCACCCCGTTCCTAAGAGAGGGCAGGTGTGAACTAATGACCTAGTTGGGCCCAGTCCTTTGATAGGAGCACTGGGGAACGGGCAAAACATACATCAGGAGCCGTCTTTTTCAGTATCGAGATATTATCAACATTGCTTTCGTATTTGTTAAACAAACTGGACTAAATACTTGGTAACTAACGTTTTATTAAAACTGTGAACTCGCCAGCTTTGTCTGATACACTTGTTGCATGCTCGCAGGTCGTTAAGTATTTTAGATGGTGGAACTTGCTGTCTGAGGTAGCTGGAGTGGTCATGGGTCGACAGAAGAGATTCATGAGATGGTTCTTGATATTGTAACTTGGTTTTGATACTGTTTAACTTTAGTTATCTATTTTGCTTCCGCTGAACTTGTTGGGATTTACTAAACTTATTAATGGTACAATTCTTTAATGATTGGTATTTTATTTACAAACTTATTATGAGTTCTATATGATTGGTGGCTCGTTATTGGTTTGTCACACGCCTAGCAGGGACACTCCCTAGGTGGTATTTTGGGGGTGTGACAGTTTGGTATCAGAGCCACTGGTTATAGTGAACTTGGTTTTAAAACGATTTTATAAAACCAGACTATAACCGAACAGATCCGAAATCGACCATGACACTCAGCTCCAGACTGCAAGGTTCGTCTCTTGTTTATTATTGCACAGTATCTCTAGTATTTACTAATAGAAAACATCACACGTGAATACACACTTGGCACTACAGTATGAACTTATATGTTAACATCCCATGTTATTTGTGACACTCCTTGAACTTTCATGATCTATGTTGTGATGTCATTTGTCTTGTTGCATGAATTCGGGGAAACCTTTTAACACAAGTTAGGAGGAATTGAGACAAACATGCAAACTGGGTTATTATTATGGGTGCACACATAATAATAAGGTGGGGTGCATGTGAGTCCCAGTGAGACTTGACAAGTGTAAAAAGGATTCCGCTCTGCTAGTTGATGCTATGATAGAACTTGGTAGTCTATGGGAGGTTATAGTAATGCTTGACCCCTACTTGAACTTGCTTTTTGAAATCCTTCCTTTACTTGTATAGAATCATGAGTGGATGTGGAGGACGTGGTGGAGGCCGCGGTGGTGGGCGTGGCCATATTGCTATGACTCAAGCTGAGTTAACCGATCTAATCAACACTCGCGTGGCCGAAGCCCTAGCGGCTTATTAGGCTGGTACGACATGTACCAAACACTCTTTATCCTTGTGTCGCATGCTTGAGTCTTACCTGGTTGTTATATGTGTCTTTTCATTAATAGGTCTACCGGTGCAGCAGAATCCGCACCATCCACCTGTTTGCACTTTCAAAACCTTCATGGATTGTAAGCCGCAGACCTTCAGGGGGACTGAAGGGGTTGTAGGACTCCTGCGTTGGTTCAAAAAGGCAGAGTCCGTATTCACGATGTGTAACTGTCCTGTTGGGGACAGAGTGAAGTATGCTACGAGTACACTTGAGGATGGTGCCCTGACATGGTGGAATGCCCAGGTTCAGCTGCTGGGCATCGAGGCGGCGAACGCCACTACTTGGGATGACTTTAAGGAGTTGATCAGGGAGGAGTATTGTCCTCGCGATGAGATTCAGAAACTGGAAAATTAGTATTATGATCTGAAGATGGTGGGATCCGAGATTGAAGCATACGTGAAGCGGTCTCATGAGTTGGCTATCATGTGCCCGAATTTGTCCCGACCTCCGCATCGAAGAATTGAATTGTTCATCAAGGGATTACCTTCACGAGTGAAGGGTTTGGTTACTGCAGCAAACCTCAACGACTTGACTCAGATTGTCCGTTTGGCTCGCAAGATCACCGATCAGGAGGTGGAGAGCGGGTCACTACCATCGCGTGTTTCTACTGCTACTACTACTGCTGCCGCTACTACGGCTACTACTCCCGCCACTGACAGCAAGCGCAAGTGGAACGATGTGGACAAGGTGTCCAATTCAGTGCAGTCACAGAAAAGGCCGGACACTGGCAGCAATCGTAGTTTCAGCCAGTCGTCTTCAGTGAATTAGAATCAGGGTAACAGTTCAGGTCAGGGTTCTTATGCGGGAAAACTACCAAAGTGCAGTAAGTGCAACTATCACCATCGGGGGCAGTGTACTCGAGTATGTCACGGGTGCAACAAAGCGGGGCATATGGCCAAAGATTGTAGGGTTTCACTTCCGGGACAGCAGCAGCAGCCACAGCAACATGACAGACAGCAACCTCAGCAGAATCAGGGTAATCGTAAGAGTTGCTTTCAGTGTGGTGACGAGGGTCATTTCAGGCGGGATTGCCCTCAGTTGAATCAGAATGCGGGTAATAACAACAACAATGGGAACAACGGGGGAAACGGTGCGTGTGGGCGCGTGTTTGCTATTGGAGCCGGGGAGGCTTAGAATGATGGCTACGTAGTGACCGGTACGTTTTCAGTAAATGGTATATTTGCTTCTATTTTATTCGACTCTGGTGCCGATTGGAGTTATGTATCTTTGGGGTTCAGTCGTCGGTTAGGGTTGAGTCCTACACCACTTGTAACTAAGCACATAGTAGAGATAGCTGATGGTAAATCAATTGAAGCTTCACACATTCTTGTTGGGTGCAAAGTCGACCTCATGGGTCAGGTGTTCGACATTGACCTACTCCCTATTACTCTTGGAAGCTTTGATGTGGTTATTGGTATGGACTGGTTGTCCAAGCATCAGGCGGAAATTCTCTGCAAGGAGAAAATCGTGCGTGTTCCTCTCCCTAGCGGAGAATCTTTATCGGTTCAGGGTCATCGTAGTGGTGCCACGGTTAGCATTATTTCAGCAATAAAGGTTCAGAAGTGTCTGCGTAAGGGTTATCCTGCTATTTTAGCCCTTGTTACTGATTCGCAGACTGACGAGAGGAGGATCGAGGATCTTCTAGTTGTTCGTGAGTTTCCTGATGTGTTTCCCAAAGAACTCCCTGGATTACCCCCACACCGTCAGGTGGAATTTCAGATTGAACTTGCGCCAGGAGCAGCCCCGATTGCTCGTGCTCCTTCTCGTCTTGCGCCAGGAGAGTTACATGAGTTGTCGAATCAACTCTAAGAGCTGTTGGATAGAGGTTTTATCCGACCTAGCTCTTCACCATGGGGAGCCCCAGTTCTGTTTGTGAAGAAAAAGGATGGGTCCTTTCGGATGTGTATTGACTATCGCGAGCTCAACAAGGTGACGGTCAAGAATCGTTATCCTTTGCCACGTATCGACGACCTGTTTGACCAGCTACAAGGGTCAAGTTTTTATTCCAAGATCGACTTAAGGTCGGGTTATCATCAGGTACGAGTTAGAGAGGAGGATGTTCCCAGAACGGCTTTTTGGACGCGGTATGGCCACTATGAGTTTTTGGTTATGTCGTTTGGGTTGACCAACGCACCAGAGGTCTTCATGGATCTCATGAACTGCGTGTGCAAGCCGTATCTCGACGACTTTGTTATCGTTTTCATCGACGACATCTTGATCTACTCCAAAAGCAAGGAAGACCACGAGCGACATCTACGTCTTATCTTGGAGCTCCTGAGGAAGGAGCAGCTTTACGTGAAGTTTTCTAAGCGTGATTTCTGGATTCGGGAAGTACACTTTCTTGGGCATATTGTTAACGAGATGGGTATACATGTGGATCCTGCTAAGATCGATGCTATTAGGAATTGGGTGGCACCGAAGAATCCTTCGGAGGTGCGACAATTTCTTGGTCTTGCGGGATACTATCGTCGGTTTATTCAGGATTTCTCGAAGATTGCTCAACCTCTTACCTCCTTGACACAGAAGAACGTTGTGTATTCTTGGGGAACGAAACAGGATGATGCTTTCCAACTCTTGAAGCAGAAATTATGCAGCACACCGATCTTGTCTCTACCAGAGGGTACGAAGGATTTTGTGGTTTATTATGATGCTTTGATTCAGGGTCTCGGTTGCGTGTTGATGCAACGCGAGAAGGTAATAGCTTATGCTTCTCGTCAGTTGAAAGTACACGAGAAGAATTATACGACTCACGACTTGGACTTAGGGGCTGTAGTATTTGCGTTGAAGATTTGGAGACATTATCTGTACGTTACCAAATGCACCATCTACACCGATCATAGGAGTCTCCAGTATATCTTTGGCCAGAAGGAGTTGAATATGCGGCAACGTCGTTGGATAGAGCTTTTGAATGATTATAAGTGTGCCATCAAGTATCATCCAGGGAAAGTTAATGTTGTGGCTATGTACTTAGCCGAAAGGAGACGAAGCCTAAGCGTGTTCGCGCTCTGCAGCTTACTATTCATTCTGGTTTACCTGCTCAGATTCGTTCCGCTCAGATCGAGGCATTCAAGGAAGAGAACATCAAGGCTGAGTACTTACGGGGCATGGAAAAGCAACTTGTGGAGAGATTTGACGGCCTTCATTATTTTATGGAACGGGTATGGGTTCCTTTGTATGGTAATCTTCGAGAGCTTGTGATGGATGAAGCGCACAAGTCTCGTTATTCTATTCACCCGGGCTCAGACAAGATGTATCAAGATCTCAGGGTTATGTATTGGTGGCCAAAGATGAAGGCTCACATTGCGACGTATGTAAGTAAGTGTTTGACTTGTGCTAAAGTCAAAGCAGAGCATCAGAAACCCTCGGGTCTACTTCAGCAGCCAGAGATACCCACGTGGAAGTGGGAGCAGATCGCCATGGATTTCGTTACAGGGTTACCGAGGACTCAGGCTGGAAACGATACTAGTTGGGTGATTGTCGACCCTCTCATGAAGTCAGCGCATTTTCTGGCAATCAAGGAAACATATAAGTTTCGCAGCTTGCAGCAGTTTATCTTAAGGAGGTGGTTTCTAGGCACGGGGTGCCAACTTCTATCATCTCGGATCGAGATCTGCGTTTCACTTCTGAATTATGGCAGTCAATGCATAAATCGTCCGGTTCACAACTCGACATGAGTACCGCTTATCACCCACAGACGGATGGTCAGAGCGAGCGCACCATTCAGACACTTGAAGACATGCTGCGGGCATGTGTGATTGATTTTGGAAAAGGATGGGAGAAACACTTGCCGTTGATAGAGTTCTCCTATAACAACAGTTACCACACTAGTATTCAGGTAGCTTTGTTCGAAGCATTATACGGGCGGAAATGCCGTTCTCCTCTCTGTTGGGCTGAAGTGGGTAACAGTCAGATCACAGGTCCTGAGCTTGTACTGGAAACTTCAGAAATGATTGTTCAGATCAGGAACCGTATGGCAGCAGCACGTGATCGTCAGAAAAGCTACGCTGATAAGCGTAGGAAACCGTTAGAGTTTGCAGTGGGTGATCGTGTTATGTTGAAAGTTTCGCCGTGGAAGGGTGTTGTGCGCTTTGGGAAGCGTGGCAAGCTTAACCCACGTTACGTTGGGCCATTTAGAATTCTGGAGCGGATCGGTAAAGTTGCTTACAAGCTTGAGTTACTTGCTGAGTTGGGTAATGTGCACGATGTTTTCCATCTCTCGCAATTGAAGAAATGCTTGTCTGATGAAACACTAGTTGTGCCCTTGATCGCATGAATCTGATGTGATGACTTTGTAGGTTTGTGATCCATAATAAATTTTGATGTAAACTAGCTTTAAGGGTCCAATAGAATTGTGGATATCTAATTTGATAAGTTTGGGTAATATGACGGCCCATGTGTGTCACACCCCGACCACGTGTAACATACAAAGCGTGGCGGAAACATCGGGGAGTGTTGTAACAGAATTAATTGTTTCATAACCATGGCATACAAAGTTGTATTTTATTTATCAACACAAGAGTTTCATTGTTTTAAACAGAAATACAGAGTTTATAACATAATTAAACATAGTCTATCTTCTTTTAAAGTCTCTAAGGCACAGGTCCGCCCTAGTATCATGATCAACATCCTATGGAAAAGCTCCTGAAAACACATGTGAAAATAGGTACGTCAGCATAAAAATGCCTGTGAGATACATAGGTTTTGTGAAAATAGGATTCATAACTTATGTTTAAGAAAAATGTTTAGTCATGAACCTTGTAATTTGCTTTGTCTTGTAAATCATTTGAAAACAAGAAGATCAGATGATATGTATAAGTAAATGTAAGGTTAAATGAATAACCATTGTAAACTGAGTTTGTATAAGGTAAGTTGCTTGTAAAACAATGTATTGTGAAAAGTATGTTATTTGTATAAAATGTTATATGTATCAAACTGAAATGATTCAAATAACGCTACGATATGTAATACCATACAAACACTTATATATAGGAAGTACCAGCGGCGTATCCACCATGCTTGTATCATATTACACACGCATCGTTACTTAATCACTTAATCAAACCAAACCAACAATGTAAGATGTCTATGTCTAAACCAATTGTCAAATGTATTGGATAATATGTCAAGTGTTTATGTCAAGATGTAAATCATGTAGTGTAAAACAAATGTCAAACATGTTTATGTGTCAAATGTAAATCATGTCAAAATGTCTATGTCAAATATCCATGTCAAATGTCTTTGTCAAATGTCTTTGTGTAAAATGTCTATGTCAAAATGTCATGTATGGCAAGTGAAATGTCTCAACTAAACCATATGCACAAAAACAAAGTATTGAAGTAAAACATGATTTAAATCAATATTATGTCTTGTGGAAAATGCATGCTAAAACTGAATATGAACATTTATGCGGTATTGTGAAAATGCATACATCCAAGCCTTGTGACTGTGGTGATAAACCCTTAAACAAATTAAAGGTCTATCTGTCTTATATCATCGAATTCGGTCATTCCTTTCTGTCCCCTTTCCCTGGGATGTCCGGAACGGGAGTTGTCAATTCCTATGGTACCACTACCTACTAACGAACGGCGTAGCTAATGTTAATGAATGTATTGTCCCATGTAAACAAACCAAATGTCATACCAAAATGTAAGCATGTGAAAACAATGCACTAAGTATGTAATCAAATGAACATACATAGCGTGAAATGTCATGTAAAACGATGTACTAAGTAATGCACACAATGGGCACACCTAGCATGAAATGTCATGTAAAACGATGTACTAAGTAATGCACACAATGGGCACACCTAGCATGAAATGTCATGTAAAACGATGTACTAAGTAATGCACACAATGGGCACACCTAGCATGAAATGTCATGAAATCATGTACTATAGTGTACTAACGAACATAGCAGGTACATGATGTGAAAACATGAAAGCATGAAAGTAACAAGTAGGCACATGTGTTCCACCCCAAAACGTTTGGAAAACAGTAAAAGAGGGGTCTATGTACTCACTTGAGATTGCTCAGTTGTCTAAAGATAACCACCAAGTAATGCTATAGATCACGGAATCAAACGGCACCTAATATAGGTAACTATGTTAATAAACCGGACCTATATCGGAAGACTGGGTAGCATTAGGGTTTGTAAACCAAATGAGTGTAGGAACTCATGTGATATGGTTTAACAAAGCCTACATGCTAAATGAAACTTGACCTAAGTCTTATCGACCCATTACGATCCGTTTAGGTAGCTTATGCTACTTTAACGCATCGTGCGCGTAAAACGCGTTCGGAACGCTTAACCAGCCCTATGACAAGTGTTATATGCCTAAACATGTTACATAATCAGTTATGTGGCAAAAGTTTAGGTTACATATGCTAAATTACCAATTATGCATGAAAAGGGTATTCTGGTAATTTACCTAAGGCATATAAACTACCTATCATACAACTACTTAAACGATGTGACCATAGGGTATAACCTCGGAAGGTTATTCCCTACCTACTATGGTCACCTAATGTGTTTGGTCGGATCCTAATGATCGACCAAATGGGTCGAGTTCGAAGGTATAGGCGATTTATTAGATCGCCTACCCTACGACTCTAGACAACGTGGTAATCAGTGGGCATAGTCCCAAGGGACTATGACCAACGTGATTACACTCACGTTGCGAAGTTCAAACGAACTTCGCATTGACCATTACTGGTCAACGCTGAAAGTCAAACAAAGTTTGACTTTCTGACTCGAAAAGCAATAAAATAAGGAAAAGAACGAAAGAATACTTACGAAGGGTCCCCGAATGCTAAACTCGATTCAAAAATCTCAGGTATGAAACAAATGTTTCAACTTAGAGTTTCTCAAATCAAATTTCTTGTGATTTTGAAGCATGGGGGGTGGGGTATTTATAGTTTTCGGGTAACCGTTAAGATCGTTTGTTGAATATCGTGCCTTAATCCAAGCCGTACAAGTGTCGGAAACTCATGGTGGCTAAAAATGATGTTTATCAACAGATTAGGCAAGTGGGAAAAGTGTGGGTGAGGTTGCAACAGCTGGAAACTGCTGACTGTTAAGTCTGATCTGTTCTGCAGGTAGCTTACGGACCGTAAGGTCATTTTGGTTGAGGTCCGTAAGCTACATTTTGGCAGAATTACAACTTTGGTCCCTGCAATGCAATCAGCCCATTTTCGACACGTTTAAGGCCCGTTAACCCCATTTCAAAGCTCTAAAATGAAGTTAAAGTATAGGGAGATTAAAATGTGTTCAAAAATATGCCGGATGTCGGTTCGTTTAGCCGTACGAACGCGATGTTCGCTTAATTACGACGGAATGCGCATAAGCACGAAAAACGATCCAAATGACGCGACGAATGGATTTTTCTTATGGCGAACACTAAAATATAATATAGTCATGCTTACATAAATTTTTGGATGTCCGGATGTATTCAGAACGTAAGTTATGCGCGAAAATGCAAACTTGTGCACTTTTGACACTTTTAGTCCCTGAATGACCCAAAAGTTTATTTTAGCACACCGAACCCCTCAAAGCCTATTTCTAAGCTATGTAAAGGATATTTAAGGTGTGTTTAACTTATGGTTATGTTCCGGAATGTTCGTTACAGTTCAAATTGGCATACTTTCGCAGTTTGTCAAGTTTAGTCCCTGTAAACGAATTAACTTGTTTTTGCCATACCAAAGCCTTTAAAACTTATTTCTAAGTTATGTAAAGGTTATTTAAGGTATATTAAGTATATGTTGATGTTCCGGAGTATTTCTCGCATTAAACTGAGTACGTTTACGCACTAGTTTGCGTATAACTCTCCAGAAAGTGATGTAGAGTTTGAAATTACATAAAAGTCGAAACATGAAAAATGTGAAACATAACAAACAAACATTGGGATCAAATAACATTGTTTTATTGATAATAGAACTGTTCATAGTGATTATAAGCACAGTTGTTACAGTCTCCCCTACTTGTGGAAATTTCGTCCCGAAATTTATTTAGATGAAACTCGAGGAAAAAGATGTGGATATTTCGCCTTCATTTGATCTTCGCGTTCCCAAGTAAACTCAGGTCCACGTTTAGCTTCCCAACGAACTTTGACCAAAGGAATGCGCTTGCGTTTAAGCCACTTGACTTCACGTTCCATGATTTCCACTGGTTTCTCAACAAATTTCAGTGTTTTGCCAACACGAATTTCGTCAAGCGGTATGGAGAAGTTTTCATCAGCTGAACACCTCTTGAGATTGGACACGTGAAAAGTTGGATGAACATTTCCAAGTTCAGGAGGTAACTCAAGTCTGTAGGCTACCTTTCCGATTCTTTCGACTATCTTGAATGGTCCAACGTATCTAGGTGCAAGTTTTCCTTTCTTTCCAAATCTGATCACACCTTTCCAAGGTGAGACCTTAAGTAATACACGATCACCGACTTGAAATTCCAAGGGTTTGCGTTTTGGGTCCGCGTAAATCTTCTGACGGCTTCTAGCTGCCTGAAGGTTATCACGAACTTTCTTGACCTTGTCAGTTGTCTCTAAAATGAGGGCAGGTCCAGTAAGTTGAGCCTCGCCAATCTCATTCCAGCAGACTGGTGAACGACATTTTCGACCATAGAGAGCCTCGAAAGGAGCCATTTTGATGCTAGTGTGATAACTGTTGTTGTAGGAGAATTCAATCAATTTAAGATGTGAATCCCAGCTACCACCAAAATCGATCACACAAGCTCTTAGCATATCCTCCAGAGTCTGGATTGTTCTCTCAGATTGACCATCTGTTTGCGGATGATAAGCTGTGCTCAGATTAAGTTGGGTCCCCATAGCAGATTGCATGGTTCTCCAAAAATGAGAAGTGAAACGAGCATCTCTGTCAGAAATTGTAACACCTGTGTCTCCACGGACATCAAACAAATACCAAGCCAATGAAATATTGTATTTCATACTTTGGACTTGTATAAATATGTGTATCGTTTGCACATATCAACTCTTGTTCGATTTCAAGCTCTAAATCGCTTTCTGGAAGGTTATACACGCACTGATGCGTAAATATAACCAGTTTAATCCAACGAACACTCCGGAATAGTGAAATAGGCTTAACATACCTTAAATAACCTTTACTTAACTTAGATATAAGTTTTGGAAGGTTTGGTGTGGTGAAATCAAAGTTATTCGTCTACAGGGACTAAAGTTGACAAACCACGAAAGTATGCCAATTTGAACTGTAACAGACCTTCCGGAACATGACCATAAGTTAAACATACCATAAATATCCTTTACATAGCTTAGAAATAGGCTTTGAGGTGTTCGGTATGCTAAAATAAACTTTTGTGTCATTCAGGGACTAAAAGTGTCAAAAAGTGCACAAGTTTGCATTTTCGCGCATAACTTACGTTCTGAATACATCTGGACATCCAAAAATTTATGTAAGCATGACTATATTATGCTTTAGTGTTTGGATTGCCAAAAATCCATTCGTCGCGTCATTTGGATCGTTTTTCGCGCTTATGCGCATTCCGTCGTAATTAAGCGAACATCGCATTCGTACGGTTAAACGAACCGACATCCGAGATATTTTTGAGCACATTTTAAGTTCCCTATACTTTAACTTCATTTTAGAGCTTTGAAATGGGGTTAACGGGCCTTAAACGTGTCGAAAATGGCCTAAATACAGTTCAGGGACCAAAAGTGTAAATCTGCCAAACTATGGCCTAGCGGTGCGCTACACTTTTAGCGTAGCGGTGCGCTAGCCAAGTTCAGACCAGATTCAGAGTTTCTAACAGCCTGTTTGCAGCTGTTTTAACCACAACCACAAGTTCACCACTTGCATACTCAGCTGATAAGGATCATTGTTAGGCACCATAACCTTCCGACACTTGTACGGATACGATTAAGGCACAATATTCGACAAACGATCCTAACGGTTCGGGTATTCCTATAAATACCCATCCACCCCATTGCTAAACTTACAAGAACTTTGATTTGAGAAACTCTAAGTTGAAACTATTGTTTCATACCTGAGATTTTTGAATCGAGGTTAGCATTCGGGGACCCTTCGTAAGTATTCTTTCGTTCTTTTCCTTATTTTATTGCTTTTCGAGTCAGAAAGTCAAACAAAGTTTGACTTTCAGCGTTGACCAGTAATGGTCAATGCGAAGTTCGTTTGAACTTCGCAACGTGAGTGTAATCACGTTGGTCATAATCCCTTGGGACTATGCCCACTGATTACCACGTTGTCTAGGGTCGTAGGGTAGGCGATCTAATAAATCGCCTATACCTTCGAACTCGACCCAGTTTGGTCGATCATTAGGATCCGACCAAATGCTTTAGGTGACCCTAGTATAGGGCATAACCTTCCGAGGTTACACCCTATGGTCACATCGTTTAAGTAGTTGTATGATAGGTAGTTTATATGCCTTAGGTAAATTACCAGAATACCCTTTTCATGTATAATTGGTAATTAAGCATATGTAACCTAAACTTTTGTCACATAACTGATTTTGTAACATGTTTAGGCATATAACACTTGTCATAGGGCTAGTTAGGCGGTCCGAACGCGTTTCACGCAAACGACGCGTTAAGGTAGCATAAGCTACCTAAACGAGTCGTAATGGGTCGTAAACACTTAGGTTAAGTTTCATTTAGTATGTAGGCTTTGTTAAACCAAATGACACGAGTCTCTACACTCGTTTGGTTTACAAACCCTAATGCTACCCAATCTTCCGATCTAGGTCCGGTTAATTAACATAGTTACCTATAGTAGGTGCCGTTTGATTCCGTGATCTCTATCTTTGCTTGGTGGTTATCCTAGGACTTCTGAGCAATCTCAAGTGAGTACATAAACCCCTCTTTTACTGTTTTCCAAACTGTTTTGGGGTGGAACACATGTGCCTACTTGTTACTTTCATGCTTTCCTGTTTTCACATCATATACTACTATGTTCATTAGTACATTATAGTACATGATTTCAATACATTTTATGCTAGGTGTGCCCATTGTGTGCATTACTTAGTACATCGTTTTACATGACATTTCCTGCTAGGTGTGCCCATTGTGTGCATTACTTAGTACATTGTTTTACATTGCTTTTCTGTTGCATATGCTTATCCAGCGTATGAACACATTATACTACATATTGAACCGTTGAAATCATTTGACTGTGATCCGTTGATATCTGTGAACCGTTTGTATCTGTGAACCGTATTTGACATAGACATTTCGGCATAGACATTTTAACATGATTGACATTTGATCATGCATTTCCCACAAAACATAACTTTGATTTAAACCAAGTTTTACTTCAATACTTTGTTTTTTTGCATATGGTTTAGTTGAGACATTTCACTTGCCATACATGACATTTTGACATAGACATTTGACATGGATATTTGACATAGACATTTTGACATTGGTTTGGTTTGATTAAGTGATTAAGTAACGATGCGTGTGTAATATGATACAAGCATGGTGGATACGCCGCTGGTACTTCCTATATATAAGTGTTTGTATGGTATTACATATTGTAGCGTTATTTGAATCATTTCAGTTTGAGACATAGAACATTTTATACAAATAACATACTTTTCACAAGACATTGTTTTACAAACAACTTATCTTATACAAATCCATTTTACTATGGTTATTCATTTAACCATACATTATTCACTTATTTATACATATCATCTGAACTCATTGTTTTTCAAATGATTTACAAAACAAAGCAAATAACAAGGTTCATGACTAAACATTTTCTCAAACATAAGTCATGAAACCTATTTTCACAAAACCTATGTATCTCACCGGCATTTTTATGCTGACGTACCTATTTTCACATGTGTTTTTCAGGAACTGTTGCATAAGATGATCAAGATATACATAGGCAGACTTGGGCTTTAGTGACAATAAAAGATGCAAGACTAGTTAATTATGTTGTATTCCTTTGTTTATTGAGACATTGTAACACTTTTATCAATAAAACGAAACTTCAATTGCCATGGATTTGAAACGATTAATTCTGTTACAACACTCCCCGACGTTTCCGCCACGTTTTGTATGTTCTACGTGGTCGGGGTGTGACAGAAAAGATGGTATCAGAGCTAATGGTTATAGGGAATTAGGTTATTAGTAATGCTTTGACCTAGTCTATAACCTTTCTAGGACCCTAACGCGAGTTTACTTGCGTTTAGTCATAAAACAATACTGTCACCTATCCTTAGGCGACGACCACAACAAGAACATAAATTTCAAAACCGCTTTGAAAACTAATCATCTGTTCTAGGATGATTTATTACTAGGTTTTGAACCCTTTATTGTAAGGTTTTGAATCCTCTGTTATATGGTTTTGAACCCCTTTGAGTTTTCAAAACTTTCATCAAGGTTTTGGGTTTTAAATAATGTGAACACGTGCAAACTGGAAGGGTGAATGCCTGTATTCTGGGTTTTCTGTCTAGGCAAGCACTTCGTATACATCTCATCAGACGCGAGACCAGTTGTGCTTACCTGGGAATTCTTGGGATGAGTGTTTACTTATAGGCGAGCATGTCTTCGCGATACATTATTTTTGACCCATTTACTTTGATTTGTCACTGTGTGTCGTTTGTTTACCTTGTGGTAACAAACAAATGACCACTACCCTTGCTTTCATCAGATTTGTTTCATCTCATTCTTTTCGTCTAATTCTCTCACTCGTTTCCTTTCATGTTTCCTCTTTTAGAATGCCTCCTCGACGCGAAAACCAGATAGCGACTGCCGAATTGGCAGAAATCATTGCACAGCAAATGGCTGCTCAATTCCCAAACCTCTTTGCTCTATGGAATCAAGCCAACAACAACAACAATGGTCCATGCAATTTCAAGAGTTTTAACTCGGCGAAACCACTCAAGTTTAGTGGTTCTGAGGGAGCGACTGGTCTTCTTCAATGGTTCGAGAGCATTGAGAATACTTTCCGCCACGTGCAGTGTCCTAACAATCGCAAGGTCGAGTTTTCTACGAGTGTGTTCCAGAAGAGGGCCCTTACGTGGTGGAACGGGGTTATGAGAGATCGTGGTGCAGAAGTTGCTCTAGCACAGACATGGGCTGAACTTAGGGCTCTCATGATGAAGGAATTCTGTCCTCGTCACGAGATCAGGGCTTTGGAAAGGGAATTTGATGATCTTAAGCAAGATAGCGGTGAGCATCGAGCCTACACGGACCGTTATGAGGAGTTAAGTCTGTTATGTCCAAACATGGTCACGCCTTTGGATAAGGCTATCGAAAAGTACATTGATGGCCTTCCCGACTCAATACAAGACATTTTGACTGGTAGCAACCCTACTACTGTTAGGCAGGCCATTGAGCTATCTGCAACCTTGACTGAATCGCAGATCAGGAAACGTAAGCTTTTCCGAAAGGGTGACAAGAAACTGGTCGAGGAATCGAAACCAATCGAGGAATCAAAGACCATGGATGAACAGACTGGATTCTCTAAGAAGTCAAAGAAGCGAAAGGCTTCTCAGAACTTCGCCGTGGTCGCTCACAATGATCAAGCCGTCCCCAACCAACCAGCTCAACCCCTTGCCAGGAAACCCTACAACGGAACTGCACCCTTGTGCAACCAATGTGGCCTACATCATCATGCTGGTGTGAAGTGCCGCACATGCCAAATTTGCGGACTTATAGGTCATACAGCGAGGGTTTGCCCAACAGCAGCAGCACCAAATCAGATTAACAACAATCCTGCTCAAGCTCGTTTTCCACCGGGGTCTTGCTACAACTGTGGCGAGATGGGCCATTTTAGTAGGAATTGCCCAAGACTTGCTAATGCAAATCCAGCGCAGAGATGAGTATCTGACCGACAGAAGATAACGCTGTTTAGAAAATGATCGAGCCGTGTGTATTATTTTCTTTTGTTATCACAATCTATGAAACAGTTGTTGTTATCATTGTTTATAAATAAATCTTTTATTTACATTGCAATGTATTTATGTGATTGTATGTATAAACAACATATCCCCTACAATACCGACAATCAAGGAACCGCATTCCTTGAAGAACAGACTACTTCCAAATTTCTTCCGTTGTGCGATCTCTTGCGTTTTCCACGAAAATCCTAAGTACCCGTCTCTTGCAAAGAAACGAGGTACGAGGCGCCAAGTTAATAGCAATCAATAACATTATGATAACAATTAAACAATTATGTGGTTATGTGCTTATGTGTTCCCTTTTATGTGTCATGTAATTCAAATTATGTTATCCAAATCCTCGTAAAATCTTACATATCCTTGTGCAAGAGATTCCTAGTAGGATACCCAAAGGTACTACCTAAAATCCTTAATGGACTTCTACGTTGTAGTTAAAGTCCCTTGGATTTTAATGTACTACTTCATAATTAGACCCCTTTAGTGGTCTAGTTAAACAAATTGATCCAAAAATCTGGTTAGGGATATCATGTGATGATATAGCTGAAAGGACTCCTTAGTGGCCTAATTAAGAAGATCCTCTGTTGATCTAATTAAAAGGACCCTATGGTAGTCTAGTCACTCTCATCTCAAGTTTGATATCTTTCCCCACAACATTACAAAACGAACTGTGCGGACTGTGCAAGGAATTACGTAATTATGGATGCATACATAATTATGGAATTTAGTGCACAGAAAATCACAGCAAGTTCTATCATGTATCTAGAGTTAACCCTATTCATTTCCAATTCTGATGAAGCATCCGTTGAGGAAAAATGAACTAGCTATTCATTTTTCACTTCTGAAGAATATCCGTTGAGGAAATGAATATCCGTTGTTTATCTTTTCATTTCCATTCTGAAGAATAACCGTTGAGAAAAATGAATTATCCATTCATTTTCATTCTGAAGAATATCCGTTGAGGAAATGAATATCCGTTGTTTATCTTTTCATTTCCATTCTGAAGAATAACCGTTGAAAAAAAAATGAATTATCCATTCATTTTTGTTCTGAAGAATATCCGTTGAGGAAATGAATACCCGTTGTTTATCTTTTCATTTCCATTCTGAAGAATAACCGTTGAAAAAAAAAATGAATTATCCATTCATTTTTGTTCTGAAGAATATCCGTTGAGGAAATGAATACCCGTTGTTTATCTTTTCATTTCCATTCTGAAGAATAACCGTTGAGGAAAATGAATTATCCATTCATTTTCGTTCTGAAGAATATCCGTTGAGGAAATGAATATCCGTTGTGTAATCCTTCATTTCCAACTCTGAGGAAATAACCGTTGAAAATGACTCCGTTAGTTCATTTTCGTTTCTGAAGATTTACCTGTTGAGGAGATGAATATCCGTTGTGTAATCCTTCATTTCCAACTCTGAGGAAATAACCGTTGAAAATGACTCCGTTAGTTCATTTTCGTTTCTGAAGATTTATCCGTAGAGGAGATGAATATCCGTTGTGTAATCCTTCATTTCCAACTCTGAGGAAATAACCGTTGAAAATGACTCCGTTAGTTCATTTTCGTTTCTGAAGATTTATCCGTTGAGGAGATGAATATCCGTTGTGTAGTCCTTCATTTCCGTACCTGAGGAAACAACCGTTGAAAATGACTCCGTTATTTCATTTTCGTTTCTGAAGATTATCCGTTGAGGAAATGAATATCCGTTGATTTTTCTTTCATTTCAAATTCTGAAGAACAAACCGTTGAGGAAAATGACCCCGTTTGTTCATTTTCGTTCTGAAGAATATCCGTTGAGAGAAATGAATATCCGTGGATTATTCCTTCATTCCCATTTCTGACGAAGAATCCGTTGAGAAAGAATGAATCATCCATTCATTCTCACTTCTGAAGAATATCCGTTGAGGGAAATGTATATCCGTTTAGTTAATTCCTTTATTTTCCATTTCCGAAGAAACCGTTGAAGAAAATGACTCTGTTCGTTCATTTTCGCTTCTGAAAATTATCCATTGAGGAAAATAACCAGATTATGTCCTACATATCTCTGGTGACTATTTGACACAAAGTCATAAACAGACTCCTACGAATAAATTTCGGGACGAAATTTCCTAAAGTAGGGGAGACTGTAACACCTGTGTCTCCACGGCCATCAAACAAATACCAAGCCAATGAAATATTGTATTTCATACTTTGGACTTGTATAAATATGTGTATCGTTTGCACATATCAACTCTTGTTCGATTTCAAGCTCTAAATCGCTTTCTGGAAGGTTATACACGCACTGATGCGTAAATATAACCAGTTTAATCCAACGAACACTCCGGAATAGTGAAATAGGCTTAACATACCTTAAATAACCTTTACTTAACTTAGATATAAGTTTTGGAAGGTTTGGTGTGGTGAAATCAAAGTTATTCGTCTACAGGGACTAAAGTTGACAAACCGCGAAAGTATGCCAATTTGAACTGTAACAGACCTTCCGGAACATGACCATAAGTTAAACATACCATAAATATCCTTTACATAGCTTAGAAATAGGCTTTGAGGTGTTCGGTATGCTAAAATAAACTTTTGTGTCATTCAGGGACTAAAAGTGTCAAAAAGTGCACAAGTTTGCATTTTCGCGCATAACTTACGTTCTGAATACATCTGGACATCCAAAAATTTATGTAAGCATGACTATATTATGCTTTAGTGTTTGGATTGCCAAAAATCCATTCGTCGCGTCATTTGGATCGTTTTTCGCGCTTATGCGCATTCCGTCGTAATTAAGCGAACATCGCATTCGTACGGTTAAACGAACCGACATCCGAGATATTTTTGAGCACATTTTAAGTTCCCTATACTTTAACTTCATTTTAGAGCTTTGAAATGGGGTTAACGGGCCTTAAACGTGTCGAAAATGGCCTAAATACAGTTCAGGGACCAAAAGTGTAAATCTGCCAAACTATGGCCTAGCGGTGCGCTACACTTTTAGCGTAGCGGTGCGCTAGCCAAGTTCAGACCAGATTCAGAGTTTCTAACAGCCTGTTTGCAGCTGTTTTAACCACAACCACAAGTTCACCACTTGCATACTCAGCTGATAAGGATCATTGTTAGGCACCATAACCTTCCGACACTTGTACGGATACGATTAAGGCACAATATTCGACAAACGATCCTAACGGTTCGGGTATTCCTATAAATACCCATCCACCCCATTGCTAAACTTACAAGAACTTTGATTTGAGAAACTCTAAGTTGAAACTATTGTTTCATACCTGAGATTTTTGAATCGAGGTTAGCATTCGGGGACCCTTCGTAAGTATTCTTTCGTTCTTTTCCTTATTTTATTGCTTTTCGAGTCAGAAAGTCAAACTTTGTTTGACTTTCAGCGTTGACCAGTAATGGTCAATGCGAAGTTCGTTTGAACTTCGCAACGTGAGTGTAATCACGTTGGTCATAATCCCTTGGGACTATGCCCACTGATTACCACGTTGTCTAGGGTCGTAGGGTAGGCGATCTAATAAATCGCCTATACCTTCGAACTCGACCCAGTTTGGTCGATCATTAGGATCCGACCAAATGCTTTAGGTGACCCTAGTATAGGGCATAACCTTCCGAGGTTACACCCTATGGTCACATCGTTTAAGTAGTTGTATGATAGGTAGTTTATATGCCTTAGGTAAATTACCAGAATACCCTTTTCATGTATAATTGGTAATTAAGCATATGTAACCTAAACTTTTGTCACATAACTGATTTTGTAACATGTTTAGGCATATAACACTTGTCATAGGGCTAGTTAGGCGGTCCGAACGCGTTTCACGCAAACGACGCGTTAAGGTAGCATAAGCTACCTAAACGAGTCGTAATGGGTCGTAAACACTTAGGTTAAGTTTCATTTAGTATGTAGGCTTTGTTAAACCAAATGACACGAGTCTCTACACTCGTTTGGTTTACAAACCCTAATGCTACCCAATCTTCCGATCTAGGTCCGGTTAATTAACATAGTTACCTATAGTAGGTGCCGTTTGATTCCGTGATCTCTATCTTTGCTTGGTGGCTATCCTAGGACTTCTGAGCAATCTCAAGTGAGTACATAAACCCCTCTTTTACTGTTTTCCAAACTGTTTTGGGGTGGAACACATGTGCCTACTTGTTACTTTCATGCTTTCCTGTTTTCACATCATATACTGCTATGTTCATTAGTACATTATAGTACATGATTTCAATACATTTTATGCTAGGTGTGCCCATTGTGTGCATTACTTAGTACATCGTTTTACATGACATTTCCTGCTAGGTGTGCCCATTGTGTGCATTACTTAGTACATTGTTTTACATTGCTTTTCTGTTGCATATGCTTATCCAGCGTATGAACACATTATACTACATATTGAACCGTTGAAATCATTTGACTGTGATCCGTTGATATCTGTGAACCGTTTGTATCTGTGAACCGTATTTGACATAGACATTTCGGCATAGACATTTTAACATGATTGACATTTGATCATGCATTTCCCACAAAACATAACTTTGATTTAAACCAAGTTTTACTTCAATACTTTGTTTTTTTGCATATGGTTTAGTTGAGACATTTCACTTGCCATACATGACATTTTGACATAGACATTTGACATGGATATTTGACATAGACATTTTGACATTGGTTTGGTTTGATTAAGTGATTAAGTAACGATGCGTGTGTAATATGATACAAGCATGGTGGATACGCCGCTGGTACTTCCTATATATAAGTGTTTGTATGGTATTACATATTGTAGCGTTATTTGAATCATTTCAGTTTGAGACATAGAACATTTTATACAAATAACATACTTTTCACAAGACATTGTTTTACAAACAACTTATCTTATACAAATCCATTTTACTATGGTTATTCATTTAACCATACATTATTCACTTATTTATACATATCATCTGAACTCATTGTTTTTCAAATGATTTACAAAACAAAGCAAATAACAAGGTTCATGACTAAACATTTTCTCAAACATAAGTCATGAAACCTATTTTCACAAAACCTATGTATCTCACCGGCATTTTTATGCTGACGTACCTATTTTCACATGTGTTTTTCAGGAACTGTTGCATAAGATGATCAAGATATACATAGGCAGACTTGGGCTTTAGTGACAATAAAAGATGCAAGACTAGTTAATTATGTTGTATTCCTTTGTTTATTGAGACATTGTAACACTTTTATCAATAAAACGAAACTTCAATTGCCATGGATTTGAAACGATTAATTCTGTTACAACACTCCCCGACGTTTCCGCCACGTTTTGTATGTTCTACGTGGTCGGGGTGTGACAGAAATGATGTTCAAAGGAACACCATGTCGAGCTACAATTTCATCCACATAGATTTTAGCAAGTCTGTCAGCAGGAAAATCCTCACGGATTGGCAAGAAATGTGCTGACTTTGTAAGACGATCAACGACTACCCAGATGGCATCATGACCTTTCTTTGTGCGTGGAAGTTTGGTAACAAGATCCATAGTAATGTTTTCCCATTTCCAAACTGGGATCTCTGGTTGCTCCAATAAACCAGAAGGACGCTGATGTTCAGCCTTAACCTTAAGACAAGTAAGGCATTTGGATACGTATAAGGCAATGTCTTTCTTCATACCAGGCCACCAATAGTGAATACGAAGATCCTTATACATTTTATCTGAGCCCGGATGAATAGAATAACGAGACTTATGGGCTTCATCCATAAGCAAGGCACGAAGATCATCCTGGCTTGGGACCCACAAACGGTCCATGAAGTAATACTATCCATTGTCCTTCAGTTCCAAAGCAGGCGTTATGTGATAGGGAAATTCCTTATCCATTAAACCTTGTGAAACACAAAATTGTTGAGCTTGAGAAATGCGTGCTTGAATATCAGATCGAGCTTGAATAACAGATTGAACACGTACACAATGAAGCTTAGTACGTTCCTTACGACTCAATGCATCAGCTACGACATGCGCCTTACCAGGATGGTAGCGAATTTCGCAATCATAGTCGTTTAAAAGCTCAACCCAACGTCGCTGTCTCATGTTGAGTTCTTTCTGGTTGAAGATATGCTGAAGACTTTTGTGGTCCGTGAAAACCACACACTTTGTACCGTACAAATAGTGTCTCCAGATCTTGAGAGCAAAAACAACTGCACCCAACTCAAGATCATGAGTGGTGTAGTTCTTCTCATGAATCTTCAACTGCCTCGATGCATAGGCTATGACTTTGTTCCTTTGCATCAGAACACAACCAAGACCCAATTTCGATGCATCACAATACACAACAAAATCATCATCACCCTCAGGCAATGATAGAACAGGCGCATCGCAAAGCTTCTTCTTCAGGTGTTGAAAAGCTTCCTCTTGTTTGCATCCCCAATAAAAGGGCATTTTCTTCTGAGTTAGAGCAGTTAGAGGAACTGCAATCTTCGAGAAGTTTTCTATGAAGCGGCGGTAATAACCCGCTAGACCAAGAAAAGAACGAACTTCAGTAGGAGTAGAAGGTGTATCCCAATCCTTAATCGCACTGATCTTGGAGGGATCTACATGAATACCCCGTTCGTTGATAACATGCCCCAAAAATTGAACTTCTTTAAGCCAAAATTCGCACTTGGAGAATTTGGCGAAAAGTTGCTCTTTCTTTAGGAGTTCTAGGGTAAGACGAAGATGTTGCTCGTGATCAGCTCGCGTCTTAGAGTAAATCAAGATGTCGTCAATAAAAACAATGACGAACTGATCCAAATAAGGTTTGCAGACCCTATTCATTAAGTCCGTGAAAACAGCAGGAGCATTAGTCAAACCGAATGGCATGACTGTGAATTCATAATGCCCATAACGAGTACGGAATGCTGTCTTCGGAATGTCTTCTTCTTGCACCCGAAGTTGATGATACCCAGAACGTAGATCAATCTTCGAAAAATAAGAAGCACCTTGTAACTGATCAAAGAGGTCGTCTATGCGAGGTAGGGGATATCGATTCTTGATGGTAAGCTTGTTAAGCTCACGATAATCGATACACATCCTAAAGGATCCATCCTTCTTCTTAACAAAAAGAACGGGAGCACCCCAAGGTGAAAAGCTGGGACGGATAAAACCTTTGTCAGAGAGCTCCTGAAGCTGCTTAGACAACTCTTGCATCTCAGACGGTGCAAGACGATATGGAGCTCTGGCGATTGGGTTTGCACCAGGTACGAGATCAATGCGGAACTCAACTTGGCGTGCTGGAGGTAGACCAGGTAAATCTTCAGGGAATACTTCAGAATAATCCCGAACGACAGGAATATCTGAAATAGACTTACCCTTGCCTTTATCTTCTGTAACATGTGCTAAGATAGCCACATAGTTCTTCCGCAGATATTTCCGAGCTTTAAAACAAGACATGAGTTTGAGACCACCGGCAGGTTTCTCACCTTGCACTTGTAGGATCTCGCCTGTCGAAAGCGGCACACGAACAATCTTCTCAGAACAAACTATCTCTGCGTGATGCTTGGATAACCAATCCATACCCACAATAACGTCGAAGCTTCCAAGTTGCATAGGTGTAAGATCGATAGGAAAAAGATGATCGTTAAGGTCCAACTGGCAGTTGTGAAGAACAGAATCAAGAATAATGGGTTCACCACTAGCAACCTCTACTGTCAAAGATTTACTTAGTTTTGTTCTAGACACGCGAAGCATTGGCTCAAAAGATAAAGACACAAAACTCTTGTCGGCACCCGAATCAAAGAGAACAGATGCAGGCTGATTATTAATAAAGAACGTACCGTTCACCACATTATCGTCTGCCTGCGCCTCTTGGGCATTCATGTTAAAAGCTCGGCCTCGAGCCGGAGCCTGATTTTGATTCTGGTTCTGGTTCTGGTTTGCTAGCCTTGGGCACCGGTTTCTGTAGTGGGTCAGATCCCCACAATTGTAACAAGCACCCGGTGGGTATTGTGGTCTTGCAGCTTGACCCTGTTGCTGAGCAAGAGGCTGAGCAACTTGTTGAGCCGGGTTCTGAACCGCAGGATTCTAAGCAGACCGACAAAAATTGGCAAGATGGCCTGACTTCCCACAGTTAGTACAGAAACGGCATGGAAGTTGCGGCTGGTGGTGACTGTTGCATCTATTGCACAAAGGTGCATTCCCTGAATAGGGTTTCTTTGCTGGCGGCTGTGCGGGTTGGTTGAGAGCTGCCTGATTAGCTTGGGCAGTGATAGCAAAATTTTGGGAAACCTTACGCTTCCTTGACCTCTTCGAAGGACCAGAGTTCTTTCCATTCAAGTTTTGACCTTTCTTGCTATCACCCTTGTCAGCCGACTGTTTCTTGCCCTTGTCACCCTTCCTGTGTAGCTTTCCCTTTCTAATCTGCGACTCAGTCAATGTCGCTGATAATTCGATCGCCTGACGGAGTGTGGCAGGTTCACTACCAGTAAGAATGTCTTGTACCGAGTCAGGTAGGCCGTCGATGTATCTTTCGATAGCCTTGTCAAGTGGGGTAACCATTGTCGGGCAAAGCAAACTCAACTCTTCAAACCGATCAGTATAAGCCCTGTGCTCACCACTATCTTGCTTCAAAACATCAAACTCTTTCTCCAACGCCCGCTGTTCATGGCGAGGACAGAATTCCCTCATCATAAGGGCTCTCAGTTCAGCCCATGTCTGTGCGAGAGCAACTTCCGCACCTCGGTCTCTCATTACCCCATTCCACCATGTAAGAGCCCTCTTCTGAAACACGCTCGAGGAGAACTCGACCTTGCGATTATCCGGGCACTGCACGTGGCGAAAAGTATTCTCAATGCTTTCGAACCACTGAAGAAGCCCAGTTGCTCCTTCAGAACCACTAAACTTGAGTGGTTTAGCCTGGTTAAAACCCTTGTATTTGCATGGAACATTGTTGTTATTGTTGGCTTGGTTCCATTGAGCAAAGAGATTTGGAAATTGAGCAGCCATTTGCTGCGCAATGATTTCTGCCAGCTCGGCAGTTGCTATCTGGTTCTCGCGTCGAGGAGGCATTCTAAAAGAGGAAAACATGAAAGGAAACGAGTGAGATGATTGGATGAAGAGAATGAGATGAAACAAAATCAACAAAAGCAAAGATGGTGATCATTCGTCCGCATTACCAAGCAAACAAACGAATCACAGTGACTAATCAAAGTAAATGGGTCAAAAATAATGTATAATGAAGACATGCTCGCCTATAAGTGAACACTCATCCCAAGAATTCCCAGGTAAGCACAACTGGTCTCGCGTCTGATGAGATATATACGAAGTGCTTGCCTAGACAGAAAACCCAGAATACAGGCATTCACCCTTCCAGTTTGCACATGTTCACATTATTTAAAACCCAAAACGTTTGACGGGATTTTGAAAATTTGAAAGCACAAGGCAAAAAAACCAAACTGAAAAGGGTTCAAAACCATATAACAGAGGGTTCAAAACCTTACCATTGAGGGTTCAAAACCTTGTAATAAATCATTCAAAAACAGATGATTGTTTTTCAAAAATCGTTTCGGAAAATTTGGTTCTTGTTTTGATAATCACCTAAGGATAGGTGATGTACATGTTTTAAGATCTAAACACAAGATAACTTGTGTTAGGGTCCTAGAAAAGTTATAGTCTAGGTCAAAGCATTACTAATAACCTAATTCCCTATAACCATTGGCTCTGATACCAACTCTTCTGTCACACCCCGACCACGTGTAACATACAAAGCGTGGCGGAAACATCGGGGAGTGTTGTAACAGAATTAATTGTTTCATAACCATGGCATACAAAGTTGTATTTTATTTATCAACACAAGAGTTTCATTGTTTTAAACAGAAATACAGAGTTTATAACATAATTAAACATAGTCTATCTTCTTTTAAAGTCTCTAAGGCACAGGTCCGCCCTAGTATCATGATCAACATCCTATGGAAAAGCTCCTGAAAACACATGTGAAAATAGGTACGTCAGCATAAAAATGCCTGTGAGATACATAGGTTTTGTGAAAATAGGATTCATAACTTATGTTTAAGAAAAATGTTTAGTCATGAACCTTGTAATTTGCTTTGTCTTGTAAATCATTTGAAAACAAGAAGATCAGATGATATGTATAAGTAAATGTAAGGTTAAATGAATAACCATTGTAAACTGAGTTTGTATAAGGTAAGTTGCTTGTAAAAAATGTATTGTGAAAAGTATGTTATTTGTATAAAATGTTATATGTATCAAACTGAAATGATTCAAATAACGCTACGATATGTAATACCATACAAACACTTATATATAGGAAGTACCAGCGGCGTATCCACCATGCTTGTATCATATTACACACGCATCGTTACTTAATCACTTAATCAAACCAAACCAACAATGTAAGATGTCTATGTCTAAACCAATTGTCAAATGTATTGGATAATATGTCAAGTGTTTATGTCAAGATGTAAATCATGTAGTGTAAAACAAATGTCAAACATGTTTATGTGTTAAATGTAAATCATGTCAAAATGTCTATGTCAAATATCCATGTCAAATGTCTTTGTCAAATGTCTTTGTGTAAAATGTCTATGTCAAAATGTCATGTATGGCAAGTGAAATGTCTCAACTAAACCATATGCACAAAAACAAAGTATTGAAGTAAAACATGGTTTAAATCAATATTATGTCTTGTGGAAAATGCATGCTAAAACTGAATATGAACATTTATGCGGTATTGTGAAAATGCATACATCCAAGCCTTGTGACTGTGGCGATAAACCCTTAAACAAATTAAAGGTCTATCTGTCTTATATCATCGAATTCGGTCATTCCTTTCTGTCCCCTTTCCCTGGGATGTCCGGAACGGGAGTTGTCAATTCCTATGGTACCACTACCTACTAACGAACGGCGTAGCTAATGTTAATGAATGTATTGTCCCATGTAAACAAACCAAATGTCATACCAAAATGTAAGCATGTGAAAACAATGCACTAAGTATGTAATCAAATGAACATACATAGCGTGAAATGTCATGTAAAACGATGTACTAAGTAATGCACACAATGGGCACACCTAGCATGAAATGTCATGTAAAACGATGTACTAAGTAATGCACACAATGGGCACACCTAGCATGAAATGTCATGTAAAACGATGTACTAAGTAATGCACACAATGGGCACACCTAGCATGAAATGTCATGAAATCATGTACTATAGTGTACTAACGAACATAGCAGGTACATGATGTGAAAACATGAAAGCATGAAAGTAACAAGTAGGCACATGTGTTCCACCCCAAAACGTTTGGAAAACAGTAAAAGAGGGGTCTATGTACTCACTTGAGATTGCTCAGTTGTCTAAAGATAACCACCAAGTAATGCTATAGATCACGGAATCAAACGGCACCTAATATAGGTAACTATATTAATAAACCGGACCTATATCGGAAGACTGGGTAGCATTAGGGTTTGTAAACCAAATGAGTGTAGGAACTCATGTGATATGGTTTAACAAAGCCTACATGCTAAATGAAACTTGACCTAAGTCTTATCGACCCATTACGATCCGTTTAGGTAGCTTATGCTACTTTAACGCATCGTGCGCGTAAAACGCGTTCGGAACGCTTAACCAGCCCTATGACAAGTGTTATATGCCTAAACATGTTACATGATCAGTTATGTGGCAAAAGTTTAGGTTACATATGCTAAATTACCAATTATGCATGAAAAGGGTATTCTGGTAATTTACCTAAGGCATATAAACTACCTATCATACAACTACTTAAACGATGTGACCATAGGGTATAACCTCGGAAGGTTATTCCCTACCTACTATGGTCACCTAATGTGTTTGGTCGGATCCTAATGATCGACCAAATGGGTCGAGTTCGAAGGTATAGGCGATTTATTAGATCGCCTACCCTACGACTCTAGACAACGTGGTAATCAGTGGGCATAGTCCCAAGGGACTATGACCAACGTGATTACACTCACGTTGCGAAGTTCAAACGAACTTCGCATTGACCATTACTGGTCAACGCTGAAAGTCAAACAAAGTTTGACTTTCTGACTCGAAAAGCAATAAAATAAGGAAAAGAACGAAAGAATACTTACGAAGGGTCCCCGAATGCTAAACTCGATTCAAAAATCTCAGGTATGAAACAAATGTTTCAACTTAGAGTTTCTCAAATCAAATTTCTTGTGATTTTGAAGCATGGGGGGTGGGGTATTTATAGTTTTCGGGTAACCGTTAAGATCGTTTGTTGAATATCGTGCCTTAATCCAAGCCGTACAAGTGTCGGAAACTCATGGTGGCTAAAAATGATGTTTATCAACAGATTAGGCAAGTGGGAAAAGTGTGGGTGAGGTTGCAACAGCTGGAAACTGCTGACTGTTAAGTCTGATCTGTTCTGCAGGTAGCTTACGGACCGTAAGGTCATTTTGGTTGAGGTCCGTAAGCTACATTTTGGCAGAATTACAACTTTGGTCCCTGCAATGCAATCAGCCCATTTTCGACACGTTTAAGGCCCGTTAACCCCATTTCAAAGCTCTAAAATGAAGTTAAAGTATAGGGAGATTAAAATGTGTTCAAAAATATGCCGGATGTCGGTTCGTTTAGCCGTACGAACGCGATGTTCGCTTAATTACGACGGAATGCGCATAAGCACGAAAAACGATCCAAATGACGCGACGAATGGATTTTTCTTATGGCGAACACTAAAATATAATATAGTCATGCTTACATAAATTTTTGGATGTCCGGATGTATTCAGAACGTAAGTTATGCGCGAAAATGCAAACTTGTGCACTTTTGACACTTTTAGTCCCTGAATGACCCAAAAGTTTATTTTAGCACACCGAACCCCTCAAAGCCTATTTCTAAGCTATGTAAAGGATATTTAAGGTGTGTTTAACTTATGGTTATGTTCCGGAATGTTCGTTACAGTTCAAATTGGCATACTTTCGCAGTTTGTCAAGTTTAGTCCCTGTAAACGAATTAACTTGTTTTTGCCATACCAAAGCCTTTAAAACTTATTTCTAAGTTATGTAAAGGTTATTTAAGGTATATTAAGTATATGTTGATGTTCCGGAGTATTTCTCGCATTAAACTGAGTACGTTTACGCACTAGTTTGCGTATAACTCTCCAGAAAGTGATGTAGAGTTTGAAATTACATAAAAGTCGAAACATGAAAAATGTGAAACATAACAAACAAACATTGGGATCAAATAACATTGTTTTATTGATAATAGAACTGTTCATAGTGATTACAAGCACAGTTGTTACAATGTGTTTGTAACCTTGATATCACCAAACCATGTGCATCCTAAACATGTGTCAGAATAGACAAGACATTAAATGATGCTGATGATGAAACTAATTGTTTAGATTATATAAAAAACTAATTGTGATAGATACATGAAAGTAGATATTGAACGATGATGAAACTGTTTGAACAATTGGAATAGGAATTAATTGTATTGTTAATCAATGATGGAATGACTAGTTTATGTGATGTTACGTGTGAATCGAATGGGATTAGGGGTTGGGGTTGGGGTTTAGCCACTGTTAAACATATCACATATGATCAAACAACTCATAATTCTCGTGAAACATGATAGTGGGCTACAAGTTTGTGTTAACTGAATATGTGTTAGTAATTATATGTTTTATCTGTGGGCTTTACATGATGGTGGGCTGCCATTATAATGGACCGAGTAACCGGGCCACATAATCAAAAACATAATAATTGAAATGTGGACCGCATAACACTTCGTAACTGGGCCGCTGGGGTTAGACGATCTGGACAGCCCAACCGGCCACAAAAAGAGAATGGGATTATTTTACCATGGGCTGAACGGGTTTAAGGGATGGGATAGTAATGTTGGTGATTTTATGTAAACTGTTTTCGGGCCGTTTGGTTTGGGAATTATGCAATGGGCCGCCTGTTATTGGTGAATTGTGTTGCGTAGTCATCGACGTTGTAATACGAAACTTATATGATCCGAATGTGAGTGGGTTAACTGCCGTGATCTCAATTATATGCATGTGTTACGTGTACAGTAGGCGTGCCGTATGTGATCATGAATACGTGGACTACTTGCATATGGAAGTTGTGGTTTATGTGCAAGTAGAAATGACTGTGATCGGTAAGTCCTTTAGGGCATACTTGATCATCTAGTAGATTCGTAGATAATCCTACCGAGCAAATCAAAGGTGAGTTCACTACTTTGAGCATGCGTCCCGGTGGTTGGGACAGTCAGTGGGTATCCCGGGGAGGGATAAGTCTTTTGGGTAAAACTGTGATGTTGGATAATATTCTCACTCTCTATCTTTTAAGTCCCATCTTTTGCTATCGGGGGTGGTAGCAAGGTAGCGCTACTTAGGTTTGGCACCCTCACCCTGTTCCTGAGAGAGGGCGGGTGTGAACCAATGACCCCGTCGGGCCCAGTGCTTTGATAGGAGCACTGGGGAACGGGCAAAACATACATCAGGAGCCGTCTTGTTCAGTATCGAGATATTATCAACATTGCTTTCGTATTTGTTAAACAAACTGGACTAAATACTTGGTAACTAATGTTTTATTAAAACTGTGAACTCGCCAGCTTTGTTTGATACACTTGTTGCATGCTCGTAGGTCGTTAGGTATTTTGGATGGTGGAACTTGCTGTCTGAGGTAGCTGGAGTGGTCATGGGTCGACAGAAGAGATTCATGAGATGGTTCTTGATATTGTAACTTGGTTTTGATACTGTTTAACTTTAGTTATCTATTTTGCTTCCGCTGAACTTGTTGGGATTTACTAAACTTATTATTGGTACAATTCTTTAATGATTGGTATTTTATTTACAAACTTGTTATGAGTTCAATATGATTGGTGGCTCGTTACTGGTTTGTCACACGCCTAGCAGGGACACTCCCTAGGTGGTATTTTGGGGATATGATAACTGTGAATATATGGTTTGTTAGAAACCATACTCTCATATTGTATTAATTAGGATTTGATGTTTCATTGTTAATCTAAGAAATTAGAACATGCATGATGAGGATTCGATGGCTTGTATTCGTTCATGTTCACTACGTAAATTAATAATTCTGCTTGTTGAATTTATATCATGTTATCTGTCGTATGAGGTTATTGGACAATCGAGATTTTGACATGATGAGAAGGATGATGTCTAGGATTGCTTATGATTGGTTCATGTAAATTAAGGAAATCTGTTGCTATGAAATTTGTATGATCATGAATGATAACTGATTGAATCACATGGTTGATCGGTTTCGGAATATTGAATGTGTTTGCTGAAATTATGGAGGAATAGTTTTTTTTGGGTAAAGGGTTACCCCGGTGATTCTATTATAGACAACCGCCAAATAAGAACAAGTAGTGAGGATGAGTTCCCCACTAGTTCATATACAGGACATGCCCCGTATATGTAAACAAAAAAACAAAACAAAACAAGTTACCACCTCAATCTAGCCTACTACAATCATGATAATGACTAACTAGTAGACAAACGAAAAAACAAACAAACGCCGTCAACCACCATCATCAAAAATGAAATTGCTACCAACCGGCAGCCCCTTTGCATGAAACAGAAGCCACCTATCCATTGGACACCTTTATGTGAGAGGTGCTTGCCCCTGTACTGGAAGACGTAGGATGTGTACCCGATGTCATAAACTCCTTCGTTTCATCATATACATTCTCTACCTCATCATCGTCAGACTCCGCATTTAGCTCATGACCCCCTTTAGATCTCCCTTGGAAGGAACCCCCGTCCCCCCCAACAAACCCAAGAGCACTAAAAGAATTGTGTGTTTGAACCTTGGACGAGCTAGTCACTACCTTTTTCTTCTTATCCACAGGTCTATATTCAAACTTGGGCTTTTGATTGTTAACTTGAAACCCGCTCTTCTTTACATTCTTCTTTGTCTTGACTTCCGTATAACCATCCTCATCTACTTTCTGATTGTTTGTAGGAGGTTTCACTGTCAATCGAATGCCTTTAGGACACTCCTCATAAACATGCCCAAAAACACAGCAATGGGCACATCTCGGGGGTTCCCATTCATACTCCACCCTAATAGTCTCAGTAACATATTTATTCCCATCCAATTCAGGAATAGCCATGGTAAGAGTCTCTTTCAAATCCTGATCAGCCGATATTTCAATGAGAGCCCAAGCATAGCTGCTCCTTCCCCAAGCCTCATTACATATATCGATAGTATACGAATCAAGCCGCACAGGATTCCTAATTTTTGAAGCCAGCATGCTTAAACCATCATCAGAATATGCCACTAGAGGGACATCATGCAATTTAACCCAAACTGCAACCTTGTTAACTTCTTCTTTTTTAAGAGTGTTTGTAGGGGACCAAATGTTGAGAAACATAGGTTTGTTACGGATCATCCAGGGACCCCCTTCAAGAACAACATCCATACCCTTTCTGTCTTCAAACTTGAAGAAAAAGAACCCATTCGAATTCATCATAGTTTTCTGAAGACCATGTTTCTTCCAATTTGTTCTCACAAAGTGTTCAACTACTGGATACGCAATTCTATCCCCCAGAAAATAACCATAAAGAGTGTTAGCTAACCTGTTGTTAACCTGGCGAACAGAGTCAATCGGAAGCACTACATCCACTCCATCCATTGAGACATCGGAGCTTAGAGAACGAAACTTGACTTTAGGAACTTGTTCAGCCGCATCATTGGCCTTCCTAGCAAATTTATCATCATTCTGTTTATGAATTAAATCACTACGGAGGAATAGTTTAGAAAGTAAAGTTTGAAACTGTTAAGGCAGCGACGAATGTGACAACTGTGCCTCTGTGACCATCAAACAAATACCAAATCAATGAAATATTGTGTTTCATACTTGGGATTTGTACAAATATGTGTATCATGTGCACATATCAATTCATGTTCTATTTCGAGCTTTAAATCGCTTTCTAGAAGGTTATACGCGAACTGATGCGTAAATATAACCAGTTTAATACAACAAACGCTCCAAAACAGTGACATAGGCTTAACATACCTTAAATAACCTTTACATAGCTTAGAAATAAGTTTTGGAGGGTTTGGTATGCCGAAATCAAGTTTATTCGATCACATGGACTAAGTTCGACAAACTGCGAAAATAAGCCGATTCGTACTTTGACGAACATTCCGGAACTTGATCATAAGTTAAATATGCCCAAAATATTCTTTACATAGCTTAGAAATAGGCTTTGAGGTGTTTGGTGCGCAAAAATAAACTTTCTTGATCAATAGGGACTAAAAGCGTCAACAAGTGCATAAGTTTGCATTTTCGCGCATATCTTACGTTCTGAATATATCCGGACATCCAAAAATTTATGTAATCATTAAAATATGTTATTTTAGTGATTGGCATGATAAAATTCTATTCGTCGCGTAATTTGGATCGTTTTTCGCATCCGTTCGTGTTTCGTCGTAATTAACCGAACAACGCGACCGTACGGCCAAAAAAACCGACATCTGAGATATTTTTGAGCATATTTTAAGTTCCCTATACTTTAACTTCATTTTAGAGCCTTGAAATGGGGTTAACGGGACTTAAAAGTGCCAAAAACTGAGTTTTACAAGTGCAGAGGCCATTTTTGCAATTCTTCCAAACATGGCTTAGGCGGGCCGCGTAAGCCTTGTAAGGATCTTACGCGGGGCACGAGGTCTTGCCAGATCAGAAACCAGTTTTCTGGTTTTGCACCTGGTTTCAAGCATTTTTCCCATGGTTTCTTCATCCAATGTGCTTGTTTTAAGTGGCCATGGTATTCTAATTCAGTGGGCACACATGGATGGTTGAGATTGAAGCTCGGGAATCGAGGAACGATCTTAACGGTGGACCGAAATCTATAAATACCCACCAAGATTTCATTTGTTCCTCATACATTTGATCTGATTTCTCTAAGTTGGAGCCTAAGAACCTTCATACCTGAGAAATCTTGGATCAAATCTTCCTCTCTTGGACCTCTTGTAAGCTTCTTTCGTTCTTTTATGCGTTTTTAAACGTGAAAGTCAAACAGTGTTTGACTTTCAGCTTTGACCAGTCAATGGTCAACACGAAGTTCGTTTGAACTTCGCAACGTGAGCGTAATCACGATGGTCATGGTCCTTTGTGACTATACCCACTGATTACCACGTTATTTAGGCTTAGTGACGAGTCATAGTTTCGGTCAAAATACGCGTTTATGCGTATTTTGCAACCAAACTATTGTTGGGTATCAAGACCCTTTGTTTTGATATCAAACTTGTTTTCAAACTTCGTTAAACATGATTCAACATGTTTACCTCATCACTTTTAGATTATTGCTTGTATAGGGTCGTAAGATAAGCGGTCTAAATAACCGCTTAGACTTTCGAACCCGACCCGTTTGGTCGATCTTTAGGATCCGACCAAGCATGTTTAGTGACCATAGTTGTATAGGGAATAACCTTCCGAGGTTATACCTTATGGTCACTTCGTTTAAGTAGTTGTATGATAGGTAGTTTATATGCCTTAGGTAAATGACCAAAATGCCCTTTTTACGCATAAATTCATTTTAAGCATATGTAACATAAATTTTGGCATCTAAACTGATTAGGCAGCTTTTCATTTTTCTTTTTCAGTCCGATACCCTAACTCTAACTCTCTCTCCTTTGGGCGATTTTTTGATTCCTCATGAAATCCTTGTTTTTCTTCGTGATCTAATGCATAACAGTCTGTGATTAATCAAACTCTATAACGAACTTGTTAGCATAAGGGACCGATCCAAAATTTAGGGTTTTTTTTCGTTTTTGTTTCAAATCGCCGCTTTAGTTCTTCAATTCGGAATCCTGATTTATTAAACTGGTTGTTATTGATTGCGGTTAACTGAGATTAATTTAGCTAGATTGATACGCTGGTTTAATCGATTAAGGATGAAAGATTGAAACTAGGGTTTAAAGGATTAGGGTTTTGTTTGCTTTTTTCGTTGGCTGGTGTGTATTTCTTGTGCATGGTTGATTGTCACGTTGTTTAATGGAGAGAGGTGCTGATCTTGGAATGTCTGAACGTCCCAAACCTGATGGTAGGGTGTTACATGATCGTGGGAAGCCTCCTAATTCGAACTTGGAGAGTGGTGATCGGATATTGGAGGATTTAGGGTTTCAAGCTTTTTCGGATAGAGTGCGTGGGGATGTGTTTATCAGTTCAAGTAATGTTAAGCCGTTGAACTCTCAAGAGGTGCGTGGGAAACCTCCATCGCTTGGTAAGAGTTTTGATGGCCGGCCTATTAACATTGATGGTAATCCTCTCTTGCCGCGTCGTGGGGTGGTTCAACAGGAACCAAGGATGATTAGCGTTATTGATGAACTTGAAAAGGTTACTGTTCTGATTCAATTGGATTCATTCACAGCTGATGATAGCCTTTCCTATAAGCCTATGAACACTACATTCTCTTATGCGGATACAGTTAAAAATTCTATGTTGAAGAAGCGTGAGGTTAACTTTCGGAGAATGGAGTCGGTGGAATCTGTTAATGATGCGGATGTTGTCATACCACGTGAGGTAATTCGTAAAGTTCAGGAGAAATTTGAAAATGTTCTTTATGGATATTTTCTAGGTAATCGATTACCATTTCCTGTAGTAGAATATTATGCTAAGAATGTTTGGTCTAAGTATGGATTTACTAAGCTTATGATGAATTCGGAGGGATTTTTCTTCTTTAAATTTGATTCGAAAGAGGGTATGTCTAAAGTGCTAGAGGGTGGGCCTTGGTTGATACGTAAAATGCCTTTGTTTTTAAATATTTGGTCGACATCTATCAGTCTTAAAAAAGAGGGCATCAAATCTGTTCCGGTGTGGGTTAAGCTGCATAAGGTTCCTATATCAGTTTACACGGATGATGGGTTGAGTCTGTTAGCTTCCAAAATCGGGATTCCTAAAAGACTAGACGGGTACACGGCTGATATGTGCATGGATAATTGGGGACGAAGTAGTTTTGCACGTGCATTAATAGAGATAAATGCGGATAGTGAGTTAAAAGACTACATCGTTGTTGCTATTCCGAAATTGGATGAGGATGGGTACTTAACTGAAAGAATTAAAGTGGAATACGAATGGAAACCTCAACGTTGCTCAATATGTTGTGTTTTTGGCCATTGTGATAATACATGTGCTAAAAATGTGATCAAAAAGGATAAACAAGTGGTAGTTGATGATGAGGGTTTTATTACTGATAAAAGAAAGACGGCTAGGTTGGGAGGTATGCATAAGAAGCAAAAGCAGAAGTTTATTTATAAGCCGAAAATTACTAAGTCGGGAGCTAGTACGTCTGGTACAAAGGGGAGTATAGATGATAAAAGTAAAATGTCAATGTGAAGACTGGTAACTCATTTGAAGCTTTGTCAACGGAAGATGTGGAAGATACTACAGCTGATGTAGGGGTGGATAAGGAATTGAGGCATAACTTGAAAAATGGTAATGGGAGGTCTACTCAAGCCGAGAATGAGGTTGAGGTAAGTTTACAAACAGAAATGTCCGAATTTATGCAATCTGATAAGAATCATGGTTCTAAGGGGGCAAGCACTCCCGGTCAGACAGGTCTTAATGGATAGCATCATGTCATGGAACATAAGGGGTTTGAACCGTCCCCTGAAACAAAATGAAGTTCGTCAAGTACTTGCTGAAAACAAATTAAAGGTGTGTGCTATATTAGAGTCCCACGTAAATGTAGCTAATCTGGGTACCATTTGTCATAAGGTATTTCGAAGCTGGAATTGGACGTCTAATGGGGGTTTGTGTACTAGGGGAACCCGTATCATTTTGGGTTGGGATCCGGATGTGGTTGATCTTATGGTGCTTGCTCAAACTGATCAAGTAATACATACTCAGATGTTACTTAAAGCTGATAATAAAGTCATTTTTTGTTCATTTGTGTACGCGGAAAATAAGTATCAAGACCGTAGAAGTCTTTGGGAAAGCTTATGTAACCATAAAAGCTTGTGTCACGATAAACCTTGGGTTGTTATGGGTGATTTTAACTCAACTCTTCAGTCTCAGGATTCGCTTTATGGCTCTTCCAAAGATACGATAAGCACGTGTGAGTTTAAAGAATGCATTCAATTTTCGGAGTTGATGGATATTAAAGGTCATAGTCTTCATTATACATGGAATCAGAAACCTAAAGATGGAGTGGGTCTTCTAAAGAAGATAGATCGTGTGATGGGTAATCTTCCATTTTTGGATATGTTTCCGAATACCTTTGTCATGTACCATCCTTTTCGAGTTTCGGACCATACCCCTTGTATTTTGAGAATGGGAACTGAAAGTGAGAAGAAAACTAAACCGTTCAAGTTTCCTAATTTTATTACTTCCAAGCCGGAGTTTCTAAAGTGTGTGGAGAGGGAATGGAGGGAAACAATTCCTGGGGTTAATATGTATTCGGTTACAAAGAAGCTTAGCAACTTAAAACCGCATCTAAGGAAGATTCTTTTCAATCAAGGTAATTTGCATGCTAAGGTGGCGGATCTTAGAAATAAGTTGGATGATATTCAAAATCGTAGTGACAAGAATCCGCTGGATAGTCATCTTCGGCTTTTAGAAGCAACATGTCTTCAAGATTTTCAGATTGCGGCTTATGATGAGGAATGCTTTCTCAAACAAAAGTCAAAAGTTGAATGGTTGTGTGCTGGAGACTCGAATACAAAATATTTTCACAATGTGGTGAAAAGCCGTAATGCCAGAAACAAGATTCATAGCGTGAGAGATATTGCTGGAAACCGTCATGAAGGTAGTAAGGTTGCGGATGCGTTGGTTAATCATTATTCGAATTTTCTTGGGGTTGAGGACCAGGTTACTTTGTTTAACCTGGATAATATTTTTATTAATGTTCTTAATCAACATGATGCATCTAATATGGTTCGGCAAGTTACTCGAGAGGAAATCAAAACGGCAATGTTTAACATTGGTGATAATAAGGCTCCTGGGCCGGATGGTTATACATCAGCTTTCTTCAAAAAGGCATGGGATATTATTGGTAATGAAGTTACGGATGCGGTGCTTGATTTATTTGAGAATGGTAAACTACTCAAGCAATTAAATCACACCATTCTTGCTTTGATCCCTAAGAAAGATATTCCGGACTCTGTTTTGGATTATCGGCCTATCTCTTGTTGTAATGTGCTTTATAAATGTATCAGCAAAATCATAACAGATAGGATTAAAGGAAGTTTGGAAACTCTTGTTGGTATTAACCAATCCGCTTTTGTGCCGGGAAGGAAAATATCAGACAATATTCTCCTAACTCAGGAGTTGATGCACAACTATCATCTGAATAGAGGTCCTGCAAGATGTGCTTTCAAAATCGATATTCAAAAAGCCTATGATACGGTTAGTTGGTCTTTTTTGAGAGCCATCCTTATTCGCTTTGGGTTCAATCATCGTATGGTTGAGTGGATTATGACATGTGTTTCCACGGCTTCCTACTCGTTAAGTGTTAATGGTAATCTTCATGGTTTCTTTAAAGGGAAGAGGGGCTTGAGACAGGGAGACCCGATGTCACCTTATCTTTTTACTCTTATCATGGAGGTTCTATCCTTATTACTCCAACAGGTGGCAAACTCAAATTTATCTTTTAAATTTCATCATCAGTGTGCTAAGCAGAGAATCATCAATGTTTCTTTTGCGGATGATTTGTTTATTTTTGTGCATGCTGATATTTGCTGGGTTAAGAAGGTTAGAGATGCTTTGGATATGTTCACAAGTTGTTCAGGTTTAGTGCCGAGCCCAGCCAAAAGCACTGCATATTTTTCGAATGTTTCGTCATCGGTCAAGCAAGAGATCCTTTCACTGATGCCGTTACAGGAAGGTTGCCTTCCGGTTCGGTATCTTGGGGTGCCTCTTATATCAACAAAGCTGAGTTTTAAAGATTGCAAAATTCTGATTGATCGTATGGAGTCAAAAATTACAAGCTGGTTATCTAAGTCTTTATCTTTTGCGGGTCGACTTCAGCTCATAAATTCAGTTTTATCTGCAATGCACATTTACTGGGCTTCTGTCTTCATTCTTCCAGTTCGTGTCACTTCAGAATTGGAAAAGAGGATGCGTCGTTTTCTATGGAATGCTGGATCGGCTGGTAGGGTTCGAGCAAAAGTTGCGTGGGCTGATGTGTCAAACACCTAAGCACGAGGGTGGATTGGGTGTTCGTAATATTACGGATGTTAATAATGCCCTTATGGCAAACCATATATGGAGTATCATATCGAAACGGCACTCTTTGTGGGTTCAGTGGATCCATTCCTACAAACTAAAGGGTAGAAGTTTTTGGGAGATTCCGAGTAGAGGTAGTATGAGCTGGGGGTGGCGTAAAATTTTATCTATCCGTAACTTGGTGCGTCCGTATCTTGGTATAATGATCCGAAGTGGTGCCCAAACTAACATTTGGTGTGATAATTGGTGCCCGTTGAGTCCGTTTACATCATTCATTACCCCGAGAATTATTTCTAATGCTGGATTTAATATGCAGTCTACGGTTGCTGATTTAGTTGACGATTCAGGTCAGTGGAGATGGCCGCAAGCGTGGTATGACCTTTTTCCGGTATTGATAAATTTGCAAACCCCAAATCTTATTCACAATGTCCCTGATAAACTTACATGGAAAGATTTGGAAGGTAAAGAAAGTTATTTCAGCTCAAAAGAAGTGTGGAACAACATTAGGGGCCGAGGGGATACGGTTTCATGGTCTAATATGATATGGTTTTCACAGTGTATTCCGAGGCACTCGTTCCATATGTGGTTGGTTATTAGGAATAAACTCAAAACTCAAGATCGTCTTTCTAGTTGGGAAGCAGGAAGCGATACGAATCTTAGACTTATGTGTTGCCCGCTTTGTTGCAATGGACGTGACTCGCGCGATCACCTTTTCTTCCAATGCAGGTTTTCGGCAAAAGTTTGGAACAATGTCAACTTGGAGAGTGTTGATGACTCGTGGGGATCCCTTGTTGCATGGATGGATCTAAAGGCTTCCTCGAAGAACATGGATGTGATTGTGGCCAA